>CM029118.1:22990000-23697500 GCA_016859345.1 Istiophorus platypterus
CTTTGCCTATGTGTAAGCCATCTGTATTTCTTTTTTCTCAAAAGACTTTTTAAAGTATTGAATACCTGTCTGGATCTAGAGAAGACAAAGAGATGAAGCAGATTTTGTTACTTTCGCCTTAACTTGGTTAATGTGGCAGACTGCAGAGCCCCCAGTGCTGATGGATGACTATTATTCCCCCACACACCTGGTGTTCCTAACCAAGATTCAATTGGTATTGGTCAGCCTACACCAATTATAGCAGGGCCTTATGAGCTCATTTAGGCCATCAATAGCTCATCAGCCAAGCTGCCTCGGTCATCATCTCACATTCAGAGATTGTGCCACAGGCTCTGGGCTACTTAAAGGTGCCAGAACAGGTCACAGAAGGTTAAATTTGCAACAGTTTACTTTAAAGAAATTGTTTGAGACTTTGGGAAATACACTCATTTACATCCTTGCCAAGAGTTAGATGAAAGAATTAATACCACAAATATATCTGTCCATTAGAAATATAGTCATTCAGCTTAGCTTAAATACTGGAAAAAGGGGGAAACTATTCCATGGTAAAAAAAAAAACAAACAAACAACAAACCCCCCCCCCAAAAAAAAAACAACTGCATACCAGTAACCCTAAAGCTCATTAATGATCTTATCTTGTTTGTTTGTTACACACTAAAACCAAAGTGATTTTCCAGTTCTATTAGGTTATGTACAGGGGATAAACAGCAAGTTTCTGTTTGCAAAATTCAGTAGGTGATGAGACAATGCTACTCCTGCATTTCGAGCATTCAAAAAACCATGCATCTAGAGAAAAAATATCCAAGATTTAATTGTAATTCATGTTGCAATTAAACAATGAATTCTAAAAGAATCTTCATCACATCTGACCCAGAGCATATTTCTTTTGTGTTTCTGCACTCGGACTGATTTAGGGATAATGCACAGGATTTATGCCTTAGCAATCAAAGTGTTTTAAAATCACCATTCTCCATAAAGACTCTCTTGTGGCCTTCTTCTTCTACCAGCCATTTAGAACCTCTCCAGAGTACTAAATAGTCACATGACAGGTTTAATGTTATGCACTGGGTCATGAGATTTGTTCATTCACGGTCTAAGTCACACACAAACCTGACCCCCACAGTTTTTCTCCCTCCCCCCTCTTTAGTCCCTCTGCTCCACCTTAACCACTGAGTTGTTAGAATAAAAGTTAAGGCTGTGCTGCAGCCTCCTGGCTCCAGCTGTCATGTGTGTTATGCTCCAGGCGACGAGGACTCAGGTGTGCCGCTCCAAATCCTCAGAGGTCTGACCCATTGGAATTGGATGAATGCCTGTGACAATTCCTGCTTTAACTTAAAATGTTAAAATTAATGTGTTTTTATTTGCTTAAACATCTTCATTATCAATTCTGTTCTGTTGTCAGGATGAAGTCAATCAGATCATGGAGACCAATCTGTGGCTGAGACATGTAAGTTTATGTTGAATGACTGCAAATCAACCTCGGGCAAGGACATCAAGTATTGATCCACCCCTCTGTCATACATGATTCTTCAGGGCCACACTGACAGGTTGAATTATTCATGGGAGGAAGCTTTTTAAAAAAAAAAAAAAACAGTCATCGATGTGGTCCTTTTTTTTTCTTTTTAATCTTATGAACCAAATACACTGAGATTTCATAATCAATTTTGCAACATATTATTAAAATTATTTGACTGTGGTCTGGAATTAATTGTACTTGCCAAAGTCCATGATATTCACTTTGACACTGATAGAAATCTTCAGCAGCAAACTGAACCTGAATCAACAAACCTGATTTAACTTCATGTGTTAGTCATGTAAGTCTATAACAACAATAAAGCTGCTGTTTGGCTTGATGGTTTTATCAGTTACTTAGTTCCACCTAATGCTTTTGCTTCCAATATGCGTAGTGCAGTGAACCAGTTTTGATTCAAATGAGGCAGGGCAGGCCTCCTGGTCCTATCTTTCAAGTGCCGAGCCAATACCCATCTGTGCTGGAGTCATGTTCGTGCATAAGCTTTGAGCCGTAATTGTCCTTTGGTCAGAGGTGAAGCATTGTTTCATTCATTTTAATGCCGTCTGTTGTTTTACGTCTCTGTAAGCAATGTTCAGTGGTACTTTTCCCCTGCTGCCCACCCACATCTTACGATACACTCAAGATATTTACTCTTTCTTAACTGAGTGAAATGTTTACTGCTCTCTGGGCTTGCTTTACTATTGTTACTTTATGAGTCTCATGAAGATCATTTGCTGTCCTTAAGAGGGTCAAAAACATTGGCCTCAAAGGTCCATAAAACACACTGTCAACTGTGTCCATCTTATCTCCCCGCTCACATTCTGTATAAGTTCTATTTATATGGCTCAGTTGGAGATGATGACTTCTCATTTTCTTTATGAGGTCATTTTACAGGAGAGTGCGTTAAAAATCAGTCGGAGCAGATATGTATTGTAAAGGATCATCTACAAACTACTTTCTTTTATTTTGTACTGTTTATTAGCTATATACAGCTGTTTTTTGTGTAAACCACCAAAACTAGGCTTAAAGAACTGGCATCCATCACTTGCTTTTGGTTTTGTCAGGAAGAGAAATGTTGCTCAGTACATCATGAGGTAACATGCTAGGAAAAGGCATAGTATTACTGTTGGGTGGATTATTATGAAATTTGGTACACACACTCACTTTATGTTGAACTTCATGAACTGTGACAATCCCCTGACTTTTCATCTAATATGAGTATCTAACGACTTATTAAGTTCACATCAGCTTCAGCTTTATTTTGCTTTTACTGTCATTACAAATGTGCTAACATACTAAGATGCATTTTAGCCTACTGATGTTAAACGTTTAGTTCAAGTACAGCCAGACAGAGCTGCTAGCATGGCCTGTAGACTCTTAGTGTTGTTATATTATGCATTCTTGCTTATTTTATATTTTGTATTTATCTTGTTGGTGTTTGTAGTTTATATACTGTATATCATATATCTTTGAATCAACATAAATTAATGTGCACTGAAATCTCGATGAAGTTTTGGTTGAATAGACAGTGCCTTCTTTGAACCGTCATATAGTGGTGAAAACAGGAACTTGTTTAGTTGTCTGTTTTACCAATTCAGGTGATTGCTATACGACCAAATAGTTAACTCTAGTGGTTAAAAGGTGTTTTCTTACATTAAATTTCTTTTTTTTCTTTCACTTTTAATCTAGATGAATTCTGTTTTGTTTTTCAGGTTTGGAACGACTACAAACTTAGATGGAATCCAAAAGATTTTGGAGGCGTTGAGTTTATCCGAGTGCCATCCAACAGGATATGGAAGCCAGATATTGTGCTGTACAACAAGTGAGTGTAAAAACAAATCAAAACCCTGGCTCAGCATTTTCAGCACTTTTGTGTGCATTTATAAAATAGGACCAAAATGTGAAACTATGGGTAATTTTTTTGTTCTGCATATTCTTAAGGGAAAGTACAAGGAGCATCAGAGGGTACAATTTACTGAAAACACAAATAATGTTTGTTGATAATATCTCCATGACACAACAGCCAATTGTTTATATCCCTCAATTTAATCTGCAAAGACTTATTCATTTGCATCTCTCCTTCCCCTTCAACCTTAACGTTGTCCTCCTCTTTTATCACCCATTCATTTTATCCTTCTCTCTACAGTGCAGTTGGAGATTTCCAGGTTGACGACAAAACAAAGGCCCTACTTCGTTACAATGGCGACGTTACCTGGATCCCTCCTGCCATATTCAAGAGTTCCTGCAAGATTGACGTCACTTACTTCCCCTTCGACTACCAAAATTGCACCATGAAGTTTGGCTCCTGGACCTACGACAAGGCCAAGATCGATCTGGTGCTGATTGGCTCCACAATCAACCTGAAGGACTTCTGGGAAAGCGGTGAGTGGATGATCATCGATGCTCCGGGTTACAAACATGACATTAAGTACAACTGCTGCGAAGAAATCTACACTGATATCACCTACTCTTTGTACATCCGTCGTCTGCCTCTTTTCTACACCATCAATATGATCATCCCCTGCCTGCTCATCTCCTTCCTCACCGTGCTCGTCTTCTACCTGCCGTCTGATTGTGGTGAGAAGGTCACTCTGTGTATATCCGTCCTACTTTCTTTAACTGTCTTCCTGCTGGTTATAACCGAGACCATCCCCTCCACTTCACTCGTCATCCCTCTGATTGGCGAGTACCTCCTCTTCACCATGATCTTTGTCACCCTCTCTATTGTCATCACTGTTTTTGTGCTGAACGTCCACTACCGCACACCAAAAACACACACTATGCCCTGCTGGGTGCGGAGTGTGTTCCTGGGACTGCTGCCCCGAGTGATGTTCATGACCAGGCCAGAAAGGGACCCCGAGAATGCGTCGTCAGCTAGCAGTGTTCACACGGTGCATTCGAGACCCTGTGAAATTCATTCGTCAGGAACTTTGCAGAAGCAGAACAAACCTCAGGCCCTGGCCTCCAGCGTAGTATCCAGCCTGACGAACCGCCAACGGCTTTTCAATAACACAGAGCTCTCCAACCTCAATAACTTAGACATAGACACAGGCAAAGGTGCAGGTTCTGGGTCTTTGTGCTGCGAGGGCAACTGCTGCTGGTACCAGAGATCAAGCAAACTGCCTGCAGACTCCGGGGGAGGGAGCGGAGGATTGGGGTGCCTGGGAGCGTTGACTGGAGGCAGTGCTGTTGGGGTGGGAGGGGGGAGTCAGTGCTCCAGTTCCGAGTCTCTGGATGGAGGAGTAATGTCCCTGTTGCCTCTCTCCCTTGAAGTCAGGGAGGCAATAGAGAGTGTCAAATACATAGCAGAGAACATGAGACTACAGAATGAAGCAAAGGAGGTGAGTACAACTTATCATAACATTAGTCTATAGTTTTATTGGAAATTTGCTTTCAAGAAACCATAATATTTTCACCATATCCCTGAAAAATGTCCTCACTGTGATCCTCTCACAGGTTCAGGATGACTGGAAGTATGTTGCCATGGTAATTGATAGGATCTTCCTGTGGGTTTTTGTCCTGGTGTGTATCCTGGGAACAGCTGGCCTCTTCCTTCAGCCCCTATTACTTGGGGAGGACATTTGAACACGCCAGACTATTGAACTGCACAGCATTTATTATACATAAGATTCTCAACATGGCTCAGAGAGGGGAAATACAGAATGGATCCAAAGTCAAGGAGAAACTATCATTGTGTCTGCCAAACGCTGGTGCTGTGTTCAGTGTCTTTTTTTTGTTGTTGTTGTTTGTTTGGTGAAATTGTTGAAGGACTCTCAAATGTTGTGGACCCAACTAACAAACAATGGCAACTGTAGTAACCATTGAATCATTTCATTGTTAAAAAATAAAATCTACAGTAAATGGCAACACAACACAAAATTTGGATGAAACATGGTGCTGGTGCTCTAAACAAAGACACATGCATACTATGGATGTAAATTGTATCTGCAAAGTCAAATATTTGTAATTTATAATTTGGTGAGTAAATAATTGGTACAGTTATTAATTTCAGCTTAACCTCAACATACATTCGCAAATGCACCAAGAGAGTTCAGGATCTAATTAGCCACGCTGCCATAAAAAGGAAGTTTTCCTCTTCAGAAACGCTCTTCTTTCCATGTTTCTGAGTACCAAGCAGGGATGTTGACTGTGCTCAAAAAGGGACATCATGTGGTAAATCTTTGAAACTACAAGTTATAAAAAGGCTCTCTGGCTGTTTTAAAAGAATATGTAACCAATCCTGTCATAGCCACTACTGACAAACTGTATTCCCAACTGTAAAATGACTTGAAACATTATTCTGACACTGAAACCTTAAAAAAACTCCAGTGCATTAAGAGACTGGCTGTTTGATTTTGTCCAGATGCCTTCTGGATTCGGAATTGAGTGATTTGTGAATATATTTACCCTGAAAATATTTGATGTGTGAAGGGAATTTTTATATAAATGTAAATAATTTCAGCCTGTTTTACTCATATATTTCTGTAAATACAGTAAATCGATGCAGTTATTGATGGATGAATATTAGATGTTGTTTTCTTTGAGATACCCATTTTTTCTGAGACTGGAAACAAAAGTTATGGGACATAGATCTAATTTCAAAGATGCCATCAAGGCTCTGTTTATTACTCTGTTTCACATCCACTGAACCCCCTTGGAGCTAACTCAGCTTATTGGATAGCAATCAATAGAGAGAGCAATTGATGAAGGACTTTATTGGCTTCCTCTCCTCTCTTCATCTGAGGAGTCTTCCTGGCCAAAATACAATTTTCCACTGCAACACAGGATCTGCAGCACCTCAGAACAGCTCAGTGCATACACAGAACCAGAAAACAGATGCTGTTGGGGGTAAGGGACAAATTCTCACGTGTTCAAAAATGAATATATTGTGCAGCTGGTTGGCTTTTATTTGTGCTAGTTATCGATGACAAGTACTGACGGACGCCACAGCCTCCATGTTAGGTACAAGCTGCAGAAAACACTGAATCTCTGCACTTCCTACACTTACTCACATAAAGTCAAACTTTATGCGCAACTGTGCTGAAAGACACTAAGCACCATGCATGGGGACTGATTGTCAGTATGCCACTGTGTGATTCTTATTATACGACTAAAAATCAGAGCAGATGGCAAGATATGTGATTACATGGAAATCCAGCCCATATTAATTGAATGCTGGCAGGGAAGCACAGACAGATACTGTATTAGCTCTCAGTCCCATCTGATACGGAACCCCCGGCTAATGAATTTAATTAAAGCTCACTCAGAACTTGTGGCTGATCTGCAGGAGATCTCCCAAACAAATAACTGTGACATGTTTGACACGAAAGAGCATCTAAAGGCATCAGAGAATATTTTCTGAGGGTTACATGCTACAAAAATTTACTACAAATAGGTTCAAAGAGAACAGAAATTCAAAAGATATCAAGAGAATGTACAGTACCACATATTCAAAAGTAAAAGTGTTTTAAGAACATATCTATTGAGTTTTGCTTTCTTGACGACAATCATTTTAAAATGTCACAATCACCATCACATTGTTCACTATAGTTTCTGCATGTGCTCTTTTAGCTTTCTGTAAGTAGAGGAAATCTGATTGGTACAGAATTTTACAAGGTACGCTGTGGAAACTGCCCATAGGTGGTAGTTATGTATTACTCGTAATTATAAATACGAGCACCATTATCTGTGAGATTTGACAACTAACACGTGTAACCATTTAATTGTTTGTATTTATTTAAAGGAAAAAAAAGATTCATTTCACTTTTTTATTTTCTTCAAGGTGCCTTTGCAAAAGAAGTCATAAGCCAGACTAATGACAAGCTTCCACTCATGAAGAAGAAGACGTGTATGCTTTATGCAATATGGTTTTCATTTTGTTGTAATCATTTATCAACTCAGTATTTTTCTCTGTTTCAATAAATTGATTTTTCAAAGAGTTTTCCTGTGAGGATCCTGTCCCAACAGGAAAGTATAAGCAAGGACAGTGACCTTTGTGTAACCTGCAGCACCTTTAGGTTCAAGACACCCTCCATGGTCTATCTTTTTTTTTTTAATTGGTAGAAATGTGCAGAAACGAGTAAAAATGATATCACCTTCACCATGTACAGAGTTGAGCTTTAACACAGTGAACATTATGGCTATGATTACTCCTTCTGAAGTAGCTACAAGGGTACACAACATCCTCTGGATTGTTGCTATAGGTGAGTATTTTAGTTCCTACAAAAGCATAATGTAAATGTTATTTCTCTCCACTCATTTTCTCCTTCTGCCATGTAGCCAATTTTCTCACTGTTGAAATTTCGGTAGCCAAATCATCACTGTCAGCATGGCAGACAATGTTGAATTCAGATGTACTGTTTCTGACAAACACCCTGCAAACACCGGGTGACTCATCCACTTTTACCTGAGGAACAATGAGACCATCCTCCAGGTGCAAGCGTGTGATGTCACACGGATGTAGATGACTTTCGCCACATGAGGGATTTGGGTCATTTCAGCTGTGAAGTCTAAATGCATCAAAGGGCATGAAAAATCAATCTGTAAATAATGCTGTATTGCTCAAGGTCAAAGGTGAGGAAGTCAACACCTCACTAATATAAAATGCAACAAAACACAACAAAATTTAAGTTTTTCTGTTTGCTCCAGATAATGCTTACATATCTCTTAGACTTTATTTTTCAAATGATAAAAGTCATTTGAAACAGTACTGTTCATAATGTCTGTTTTGCTTTCCAGTGTGTTTGTCTCCGAGTGATAACCGTGATGTTATTACGGGATCTGTGTCTGTTTGGATAACAGACAAACAAGGTTGGATGATTGGGGGAAGTCAAAAGACATTTCACAAATCACAAATGATACTATTATAATCTGCTTTTAGCTTCTATGTGATAGTGGCTTGGCCTACCAACCATATTATGAATTTGAATCTACATTATGTATAGTTTATTTTACTCCAAAATATGTTGTTGTTTTTTTTTTCTTCCTTCAATAGGTCTCTTAGCTTTGTGCAGTCCATGGTGGGTTTTGAACTAATCTGGTTGATGCTGTCTGACCAGTTTAAGAGTAAACCTGTCATCAGTGCTGTGGTCTCTATGTTGTGTGAATACACATTTTTAGAGAGAAAAAAAGTTAACCTGCTTCTCACTCCGAGGTGTGCTTCTGTGTTCGTAGTAAAAAAATATAACAGACACACAAGCTAATCTGCTACTGACATTTACAAACAACAGTGAGCTGATTGATTCCTTAAATAGTGGTTTCTCATAGTGCAGTGAGTCAGCAGGACAACACAGACATGTAGGAGGAAAAGCAGGAGCAGACAGGAAGCACAAGACAGTAGGCTGAAAATGGAATTACAGTAAAGACATAGTCTTTGGAATGTATAATAAAATTACCTATGATGACATTGAAAGAAAACATAGCTTAGCTGGGGGTTCTGTTTTTTTTGTTTTTTTAAATCTCTGGTTATAATGTTATGGCCGATTGGTCTGTTAAAAGAATTCAGCCAGCGAAATAGAGGGAGGCTTTTGTTGAAGCGGTCACATGAAATGCAGTGTATTTGTCCCCATTGTTAGCTCTGATATCACCTTCATCACCTCTTAGCAATGAAGTAAGCACCAAAGACTTTTATAAAGGAAAAGAGACAGAATGAATGGAATATTAATTGAGAGAAATATGAAAAAACGTGTACTCCCAGACCAAAACCTATCATTAGGGCTAAGAGATTCCATATGGACAATGAATGTTTTAATACCTTTAATTAAAGCTGCATCAAATGTCTCAATGTTTCACACAATACAATTTATTTAGAACATATGGCAATCGAAATTTTAAGTGTATGTTCAAGAACCGATACGTACAAGGCCTATCGCTCTCTTTGTTTTCTCATTTTGTAAAGATTAGACACTGTCTTATCAGTAATCTACAGCAGCTTCCTGCATCCATTGTTATCCAATTAGTTCAGCCCAGGAGCTCAATGACCTTCTGGGATAAGACAGTTGCTCTGTCAGTGGCACTGACTGTAATGACTGCTCCAGCTAAAAAGCTACCAATCAAGAGAGGCACCCATTATATTTGTCAGTGTTTCTTTCCTCCCCTCTCTCGTTACTGCTGCTCCCCTGTGGGAACTATAATGGAGGAGTGTATGGAAAGAATGGAGCTATTACTTTGTCATCAAAAATAGGGAGTCCCAGTGCACGTTGTTGTCTGGCACAGTGTCTTTTCTGATAATACCACTAGGGGGAACCAACATATTGAATATAACATCTAACTTTAACACCCAGTGGCTCTAACAGCTCTGACATGCTAACTCTGTCCTACATGTAAAATTTATCTGCCATTTTTTTAATTCTAATTTTTCATGATGAACATGTACCATGTTATATGCCAGACCATTTCTTTGGAAGGAAAAATTATGTCCAATATTACATGCCATTCGGCTGGAAAATTATAACGAGGGGCCGAAGCATTAGCAGCCTGCATTGAAAACAAACTTCGAATCACATAGCAAATGTTTCAGTTTCATTCTAATCAGCTTTTCTAAGCTCTTGCTGTGTCTGCTTAAACTGAATCTAGATTGTGTCGCGCTGTTCTTTCTACCCTGCCCTTCAGCCCTGAGCAGGCTGGCCTGTTTTCATTATTGCACAGTTTGGCGAAAAAAACCTCACATAACCAACCATTACCCTGCACGGGAAAAAAAAGAAGAAGAAATTACTTTTAGTAAGTCAAGGTTCTTCAGAGCAACCAAGTCAAAAGACGTGGCCTCAATGGGTAGTGTAACATGATGTATTTTGAATTCAGAAAATTTAAGGAACTGATGGCGTTGAAGATGGTTTTACATATTATATTTTTAACCCTGATTTGAATAACCTCTTGATTCATGTTATTGAGCTATAATCTTAAAAACCATAATGGTATTTTTGATAGAAAAATAGGACAGAGGTTACCCTCTTGTCATTTTTTATTTGCATTTTTTTTTATGCTTTTCTTAAGAAATACATGTCTGAAAAATAAAAGGGGAAGAAACGTAATCCCTGCAATTGTTGCCAGAAAAGACAGCACTACATCAACAGAGTAGTAGGAATACCAGGGCAGTCTGTAGGACTCTGTTCTCAGGTGAGCTGCACCTTTGTGTCTCATGACAAACTCTATCCAGAAGAGGGCGGTGTCCAGGGGTTTCATTGGCTGATCTCTGTGCAGCCTGGAGAGTCTCTCCATGTTCATCCTGTAGGAGGGCTCATGCAGAACTTCCTCTATGGCCTCCAGGAAGTTGTTGCCTTTGTCAACTGTGGCTAATGTAAGAATTTTAGCCCCTCCCCTCACTTTCAGTCGCAGGAGGTTGTCGTACTGGTCGAAAAACACAGGCAGACCCACAACTGGGACTCCATGATAGATTGCCTCTTGAACTCCGTTAGTTCCCCCATGAGCCACAAATAGTTTAATCTTTGGATGTCCCAGGAGATCGTTCTGTGGCATCCAGTCCACTAGTAACGTGTTGTTGCCCAGGCTGGCTGGTCTGTCACCTTTATGCCTCCAGATGACCTTCTGGGGTAATTTGGCAAAAGCTGCAGCAATCTCATTTGTCATGTCAGCAGGAAGTTCACTAACAAAAGTCCCCAGAGACATGATGATGACTCCGTGCTCTCCAGAACTCTGCACAAAGTCCTCCAGGTGTTGAGGCAGAGGTTTTGCGGGTTTACACTGGAACCCTCCCATATAGACAACATTAGGCATGGTGGGACGAGGGAACTCAAACACAAAGTCCACTCTCATCAGCCATAGGTCTGCTCCTTGCAATAAATCCCTGTATCTGACTTCTGGCCCAAAGAACTCATCACAAACAGCTTGATACTGGGAATTGATGAAAAATTCATCCTGAGCTTGCCAAAAGACATAGAAAATTAGATTTTTTACTCTCTGCATGAAACTCATTTTGTCTGACAGCCCTGAGCTCGTCATTGGGATGTAAGATAAAGGAGAGGGTGCAATGGCCAAATGTCCCTCTCCACTAGTTATCCACCGCACATTATAGACCAATGGTAGCTTCAGAGCGTGAGCCAACATTATACCCACACCCCATGCTGGGTCAGTAAGGACCAGGTCATATTTTCTCTCCTTTAAACTATTCATCAGTTCTTTATCTTGAAACATAATAGTGGCCATTTTGCACATTATTCTATGCATGTTAAACATCGCAGTAACCATCTCAACCTGCAAAGTTGCAAAGGTCAAAACAGAGCTCTCCCCCCTTTCTATGTCAATGATCTTTTTCAGGATTGGGTTAATAAAGTCATGATTAAAGGCTTCAGCGACAGGAACCGTGATTGTCTTGTAGTGAGGACAGTCATCCTTGATGTACCAGCTTTTATCGGTTCGTACCACATCAACAGAGTGTCCTTGAGAGTGGAGAGCTTTGATCATGATATCCAGGTTCACCCAGTGGCTTCCCTCTAAAGGAACAATCAAAATCTTGCCCCCAAGACATATTCTCATTGTCAAGAACACAACAGTTAAAAGGAGAAGATCATTTTTTGTATTTCCATGACGTGACATCTTTAATCTGAAAAAAGAGTAAATACACTAAGAGCATCATTCAGGCTGACTCTGGATGTCAACACCATAAATGCCATACAAGTACATTTGAATAAATTTGTTTTAACATTAAGGTTTTCCTTTGACAAAGGAAGATTCAGTGATATTAAATTACATGCAAGACGGATCTGTAACATACCTGTTACATGAAGTAGTTCTGAGCCTGCATACACTTACACCTCAGATGCCGTTGTGAAACATCCCCGGTCCCGGCGAATGCATAACTGCATATTCCGGGAAAAATCACATAAGTAGATTACAATTAAGCTTTTCTTTGGGCCTTTCTACAGGAATGAAGAACAATGTGACCTTTTATTGAAGCTGTGGGCAGAATCATGTTACAGCTGCTTATTTGTACTACCTTGTGTGAATTCCGTTGTGGGTTCTTTTGTTTAACTGTATGAAGCATCTCACTCTCTATAAAGGAGGATTTTGAAAGGTACATTCACACAAAATTACCCAAAAGATGTTAATCCTTTGGTCCTTTGGGAAAAACTAAGGGAATTAAAATTACAGTGTTACTGGCATTAAATAGCAAGCTATTTGCTGTACACCGTACCACAGTGGGGCAGAAGTAACCATAGTAGTTTTTATCATACTGTAAAATGAATCACAGTGCCACTTTTACTGTAATTATAGTGACCAAATTCCACCATTGCAGTAGAAGAAGTAAAAGACAGACGTATGTGTTACAAAACTAAATAGTACAAAATTCTGAATTTGTCAAGGTCCTCACTAACAATGACACTGTGTCTGTGTCTATATCATAATATTTACTTTCAGAATATACTTTAACAATACAGCATAGTATATACTGTACACATAGTGTACTTGATGTGACTTTAATAGGTTTAAAAGGGATAAAATGTATGTAATTGTTTTAAAAACGTTTTATGAGCACATGAACCGCACAACTTTCCAGTCTTGGAGGAGCATATAATCCTTAAGACAAAAAAAGTAAAGAATCTAAAATGTAGAGTAATGAGGGTTCAGCCATTAATAAATAGGGTAATTCCAAACCTGACAGAAGCTGGTGAACGGTGACTTTCAAATTACAACAACAGCGGAACACTACAAAATCACAATGATATTAGTGAGCAAGTCTTTCTAGCTATTTTAACTTTTTTTATGGTAGAATTTTTTCAGTGCAAGAGATTCTACATGGCTAATTTGTGATCAGTAGAAATACGTTGCCTTCCCAACAAAAATTAAATATGTTCTGTAAGACAAAAAGCTAAAGCTGTTCATTTGCAACAGGGCAGCATCCAAAGAAGGATACAAAGCCCTACTCAGAGTAGCTGTTTGCAAATCGCATTAATTTGGTATATTTTGTTAGCTTATGTAAGCTTAACCATGCTTTTTGCCCCCATACATCAGTGCTAGCTAACATGAGTTCAGTTACCCAGTAGATTAGATATGTCTGTCCCTGCCCTGCACGGCCTTACAGCTCTAACTTAATTATTCATTACAATGTGTATTGCAGGTTTTGGTTTTCATTTCAGCCCTAGAGGTTTTCCACCACTTTAGTTTACTTGCAAAACCCCTTCTATCATTCACTACATCCGTTCTGTTATGTGGAAACTGCATTTTTTTGATATTTCCTTTCTTCCTGCTCCCTCTCTCTTTCTCTCTCTACCAAGCTAGTTGTTAAAAGGAAGTGTTTCATTACCGCTGTTGCCAAGTGCTTGCTCACGGGGAAATGTATTGAATAATATTATAAAGAGAATTATCTAGATCTTCTCCACGTGAAAAATGCCCTGAGATAACTTCTGTTACAACCAGGCGCTATATAAATAAAATTGACTTTAACTAGACTTGAATTACTGAGGTTCTTCTTACATCCCTCCCAGAGAATGCAGCAGTTTCCCTAGACTGAAAGGAATTGCTGCCTTGGGAAATTTAAATCCCAGCAAGAGAGTCCCCTCTCTTCCCCACACAGGCGAGTAGAGCATGTGCCAGGGCAGGTAAAGGTGATTTGTGAAACTGGAATTACAGAAATAACCGAGGTGAACCATCACTTTTATTTGAATTATGCCACGCAGATAAAGTGGTCATCTTTCCAAACATCACAGGTAGTGGAGAGGAAGACAGAGCAGTTTGTAAAATGAGAAGGAATGTCTTCTCCCATCTTTTGTGTGTGTGTCTGGGTTTTGATCTGGGTTGATCCATTAGTTAAACATTTATCCCAAGCAATCCCTTGAGGATATGTTCCTACCATTTTGTATCGATGAACCACTACAAGCCCTGGGATAAATTTCCACTCTATGATGCCAGAATGTACAATGGGTAAAATGAACATCCAGAAATGTATTGAGGTGTGAACAAAAATACATAGGACATGGCTGAATAAATATTGAATTTAGCATTATATGTAGCACATCAATTGAATCTTTTAATTGATTTTTAATTTCAATGATATACAGGATTCAGAACGTTTCTACTATTAAAAAAGGACATCCCAGTGGTACTCTCAGTACTCTCAAATAAGACCCATAGTGAGCTGTTAATGTGCTTTGACTCCATTTGTGATTAGTTTGCCTCCATGTGTGATCCTTAGAGGGTACTTCCAGCATGGCTAGGGACGATGATGTTGGCCCACTTGTATATAACTGGGATAAAGAGAAGAGCAGAGCCCAGAATCGACACCAGAAGGAAGGCCCACAGAAACATTCGATCCAGAACCTGGGCTACAAACTTCCAGTCTTGTACCACCTGCATCAGAAAAGAAGCAGATGTCAGTCTCAAGACATGCATCTAGACTCATGTAACAGACAGTGTGGGGCCAAAAATGATTTTGCTATTAACCATTTTTAATAATAACTATGAATGTACAAATACACAAAATCCACCAAACTCACCTCTCTGACCTCATTTTCTTTAACCACATGCACGGTTATGTAGCGAATAGAATCCAAAGCTGCTTGTAGGTGACGTCTTGTGTAGAGTAGGGGGCTGAGTTCAGGTGCTAAGTCTTTCATCATGCCTGGTCCCACTGCTCCTCTCTCCCTGGCCACTCTAGCTGTGGCGTAACGGTCCACATGGCTGCGCATGCACAGCAGCTTAGGTAGTAGATGCAGGAAGATCTTCCTCACCCAGGGTGCCATGCCATGATGTGTAGAAGAGGAGCGGTGGTGGATGTTGATGGCGAAGACGGTGATAATGATGGAGAGCGTGACGAAGATCATGGTGAAGACCAGGTACTCCCCAATAAGAGGAATAGCCTTTGAGGAGGACGGGATAATCTCCTCGATGACCAGGAGGAAAACAGTTAGCGAGACCAGCACCGAGGTGCAGAGAGAGATCTTCTCGCCGCCGTTGGAGGGCAGGTAGAAGACAAGGATGGTGAGGAAGGAAAGACCAATGCAGGGGATGATGAGGAAGAGGGTGTAGAAAAGAGGCAACCTGCGGATGATGAAGAAGTAGGTTATGGTGGGGTAGGAAGAGCTGCCATCTGTCCTCAGACCACGGCTCCCTGTCGCCTTCACAATCTCCCATTCGCCATTGTCAAAATAGTCCTGCTTGTCCACATGGAAGTCCTCCAGAATGATGTCCACCTGTTAAATAAAAAGGGTGTGTTACTCACCAGTCATAACTGACACCAATATAGTATAAACATACTGTGGGGGGCATCATAAAGAGGGACTCACCTGGGACCCATCATACGTCCAGGAGCCGAACTTCATGGAACAGTTCTGGAGGTCGAATGGGAAGAAAGTGACATCGATGGTGCAGGCTGACTTGTAATTGGCTGGTGGCGTCCATGATATAGTTCCATCATACTTAACAACAGCTTTGGTGACAGATCCCTCAAAATGGCCATCAGAACTGTTGAAAGACATAACATTCTAAAAGTTAAACGCTTTGGCTGGAGTTTCAGTCGATAGACAGATCACCTCATTTTTAGAACTTCTTCTGTACAGGTCTTTGAAATCCTTTTCTCTGATACAGTAATGCCAGCAAATCAGCAAGGTCATGACTCTAGTTTGGAATTTGGAAAATCTAAAATGTGTGACCTCTATGTCATTTCCTTCCCATATATAATGGCACATACTTATCATACAGGACAACGTCAGGAAGCCAGAGCCTGTCAGAGGGGACTCGGATAGTTGTGATGCCCAGGTAGTCATCAGGGTTCCATCTGAGTTTCATGTCGGTCCACTGCTACAAAGGAAAGTTTGATATTTGAGGACACATACTTATTTGCTTTTTTCAAAGTTAAATGAGAAGACTGATAGTGTTCATGTCTGAATGCTAAAAATGAAGCTACAACTAGCTGCTAGCGAATTTAGTACAGCACAAAGACAGTAAACAGGGGGAAACTGACATCCTTGCTGTTTGCTAACCTAATCCTCCTACCAGTACCTCTGATAGCAAATCATTCTGATTTGGCTTAGACATGCTATACACGGTAAGCAATTTATGAGTAAATAATCTGGTGGGCAAGTCAGTTTATGAAAATACTGAAGATCAGTTATTGTTTCCCACACCAAAAAGGAGAGGAAGATGAAAGAGATAAAATACAATTACAAATTGTGACATTTTTCATCAGTGATGTCCATGATAGACATTGCTTCTGTGGCATCTGCCCTTCCATCACCCTTTTTCCATGATGCAATCCATCAGTGTGAAAAGGAGCGATTGACCTAAGAGGCAGAGCCTGGACTGTGGGGATAATTCATAATATGCATGACAGACAGGACTTCCAAGACCACGGGTAAGGCTGACAGGAGCAGGAGTAGAGAGCACTAGCACTTGTGCAGGCAGGTGCGTGGGCACAGGACCAAAAGGACTCAAACAGATGAGTACTGTCACTGGAATGCCACCAAACCAGATTAAAAAGGGGGGAGGAGAGGCTGACTGGTTGTCTCTAAAGGCCATATAAGTCAGGGGTTGTTTGGGTATTTCCACGGCAATCAAGTAACACTAACTGCCACACCCAAGAACTTTACCTGCATGTTTTCTGATGATGGTGAAATGTAACACTGCATCAGTTGTTAAGGTTAGATGTAAAGTGTCAGTTACCTGTTTCATCCACACATTGGTTGTCATCAGCTGGTTTTTCTCATCCTTTGAATAATAAAACAATAACCCGAGTTAAAACTTTAATTTAAAAAGTAGCTGAACTAGAACATTTTTTGAGCAATAATTCAAATAGCATTCTCCCTTTCAATCCTATTCTGATTTTACATTCATGTAGTTAACACCTCAGTAACACACATTTGTATGTGATATCAATAGGAAGTGTTTTTCTATCCTCACCACATCAACTAGCTGGGAGATGGCCAATCCAAACCTCACATAGATGGTCTGGTTTAGATATTCCACAGGACGAACCCATTTCTGGTAGTTTCCAAAGAGGTATTTGAACAGCTTATCCTCTGCTTTTGCAGAAGATGAGAGCTTTGGGACCCCTTAAAGTCGTGAAAAGATAGGACAGTTAAGGAGAATTCATATGAGTTCATAATAGCTGGTAGCTAATTCAGCAAATATAACAGTAACCTTGATTTATTCATTAGTCTTGGACTTGATGTTTGAAAATTACTCCACTTGCAGCTCTCGCATTTCTCTCAAACAGCTTTGCACTCCCTTTTCTGACCTTGCAAAAGTGTTTGTGTCTAAAGTTTCTGGCTAGGACCTCTGTGCTACACCTTTGGTTTCAAGAGACAAAGAGATCAAAGCTTCATCCTAAACACGCACTGAATATACGCTGAATATACGCAGGCACACTCAACTCAAGGTGCCTGCTTTTCATTAAAACACCACTGCCTACCAATGGATCTTGTTGTAATAAGTGTAAATCTGATAAAATACTTGAGCTTCCTCTGTATGTGTACACATATATCTTTATTGCACAGCATACATTCACAGTGACTGTCTGAATCCCAACTACTGCATTGTTTTGCTGAAGCAAAGCTTCACTACAGAGTAGGAAGTATTGATTCAATTTTGAATAACACAGAATTCCTTTCATCCTGCTCTTTAAATCATTTATCAACACGGTTATAAACTTAGATTTATAACAGTTCTCCACCCAAAAAATTTATGGGTGGAGAATATGGATGGAAATCTACCACAAGACTGATCACAAATGAATGGTGTCACCCTTTCAGTGTCTGTGGATCAATAAAGACAAGGCTGCAACTCCCTCAATCAATGACACCGTAATCAGCAAATTCATCATCTCTCCGCCTCTCCCCCTCCATCACCTGCACCCTACTCAGCTGAGAAGCAAGCTGTAGAGTCTGTTGGGTTCTACCTCAATCTGTTTCAGAGTATGATAATCTAATTATAGAGTGGGGAATATATTAAAATGATGATGAATTTGCTATAAGGTTAAAGAATGCTGATTTAAAATAGCTGTGAGGGTGAGCTTTACACCTAATGATGAGCAAAATTCACATTTAGTGTTAACTCATGGCTGCATTTTCAAGGAGACCTTAGTCAGTGCTTGCTGCTCTCTGCCTGGTGCAGTGGGCAGGGTGTCAAAAAACATATCAGTGATAAAAACTAATCATAGAATATATAATGTTAGTATAGTATGCTCACAAGTAATCAAAACTAAATATGGCATGGCATGGTGCTACAACCAAAGATGCAAAATGTAAATAACAGAATGAGAGAAAGAGAAACCTATTAAACGTATGGCGGGGGACAAAAGGGTTCATTTACATATAAACAGTAATGTAAACATACTGTACATATCTAGGGCATACTGAAAATATATTGTCAGTAGATACATACATGAATACCAATATATACACACACCAGCATGGCAACATCAGCTCCTCTCTTCCCTCCTCTGGCTAGTTCATACAGTTCATCTACGTGATGCACACACTGTACTAACCTTTCCTATCATTCTATACGTGCTGCTCTGCCCCTGCCCACCAGCTGTCACTGCTGAGTTCACCGCAACAGCTCATCCCCTCACCACATTTATAACATGCATGAATTGTGTTCTGTCTTTTCTGCCTACTGACCATCTGTCTGCCCTTTGACAACCACCTGTATGCCTCACGCTGCGCCCTTGACATATCAGAGTTTTTCTTGGTTACAAGTTTCTGATTCTTAGATGGCATTCACACAAACATCCAACGCTGTTGGCGTGAACACTTGGAAAGAAAGGTTTTTTCTTAAAGGTCCGGTTTGTAAATGCCCTAAAACCAAACATATTTTGACACCTCACGTCAGCCAAAGTGCCTCTTTTGGGGAAATTGGGGAAATTATTATTTTTTTAATTTATTCTCACTAATTATTCAATAAATGATCGTTTTTCTCATCATGACTTGAACATGGCATTAGCTCACTGTTTTTTCTGTGTTAATATTTCTAAGTTACGTAACAAGAAAAATCCATATTAATGGTAAATAAGGATGAGGCCCTTCTAAATTTTTGGTTATTGAGTTAGTGAGAAACTGTGGATGGATGAGTTTTCTGTTAGAAATGTGCTGCTTCTTCCGTTGCTAGCTAGTTTACTTACTTTCTGTGCAATATTTGAGCTCAATTATCATAGCCCCCATAATGCTAAAATCATTAACTGCAAAAAAAAAAGAAAGAAAAAGAAAATCAAAGGCCCTTGAGCAGCAGGTTTTACTTTTTGTTTGACTGTAATTTGGCAAGCTATCTCCGCTCGTCTTTGACCATCTGGCAATTTCTACATCCCTTTTCTTGGCATCTTGGTTACATGTCTGCTGCTATTCAACTTATCTCTGACTATGCCATTTATTATACTGAGCCCTTTAGATTTCCCTGTGGTAATTTGATGAGACATTCCCAGTCCTTGTGAAACTTACGAAGTGAGTGACACAGGTGGCAGCAGCACAGCAATGGCAGCAGCAACAGCAGTGCGAGAGAGGTGGCTGCCCTTCCTGTGCTCCGCATCATATCAGAGGTGGCACCAGATCCACACAGCTGGTCCCTCTGGCATCACAGACCTGGGAAATAAATATTCAAAAAGCAGTTATTAAAAACAGTAGCTTTTGTGTACACTAGGTAAACATCAGAACTATCAGAGTGTGGCTTTAATCCTGCCTTGGGTTAAGGGTTCAAATCCAAACATAGCCACCCCTGCTCCCCTTTTGTAAAGCAGCATTCAGTCACAGCTATGGATTTCATTGAATGGGCTATGTAAAGCAAACAAATAAAAAAAAACAAGACAAAAGAAAAGAAAGCACATCCTAATAACAAACTGACACCTTTAATCTACAGAACAACATTCTGCACAAGACAAGGATGCACTCTACTCTCACCTTGCTAACCCAACCCTCTCCACGGTAATAAACACATTTCACATAGTAAAGCATGCAAATGCTGTATACATGCCTGCTCTGAGTCCTTCCCATTAACATGCAGTCCAGAGTAGCAGTGCTGCTGTAGGCAGTGAGTATCCTGACAACAGCGACAATGCTGCTGAAGCACTCCTCCATTCCATGCAGGCTTCCTTCTCTCGCCTCATGCAGATGCTTCTTCACTCCCTGCTGCCCTCAACTGTGCGCAGGCAACATATCGATGTCGTCGTCGTCCTCCTCCTCCTCCTCCTTCAGAGAGCCCGCCCCATTCCCCCATTCCCCCTGACCACCACCACCACCACCCTTCCTACCCATTTTCTGAGCATTCTTCTTTCCACTAATCACAGACAGGGATATTCACCCTCTCTATGCAGCCACTTCACTGCATCTCCACAGCAGCATTCCAGTCTCCCTTAACATAGACACAGACGTTATGTAGTGAATTATGTGATTTAAAAGACCTTGGTATTAAGCAAAAGCATTATTTATATAGTATTAGAAGCCTTGAAGGATTTTTCAGACTATTGCTATCAAGGAATGAAAGATTGGGTGACTAAACAGGGTTCCATGAGTAAAACCATTCTTGTTGCTTCAACACTACTTCAGCACCCTTTTTTCAATATTGCACAGATAAAACTAAGTTCCGTTTTATCTGCTGTATGTTTTCTCCTATGTGAAATTGGTGTGAGTAAAAACAATAAAATATGAATAAAAATGAGCAATTTCTGAAAACTAGTAGAGAATTTTAAAATATATGAAATGATTGTGTATCCAATATTCCTAAAATATTGAATTTAGATTAATGTATATACAAAATATAAAAGAAACTTAAATAGAAAATTTATTAATTGATTTAATTAAATAGTCACTATGAAAATCATATAAACAAATGGTATCCAATGATATATTCTTCCAACTTACAGAGTAAAAGAAAGTTAGAAAATAAACTGTCATCAGACTTATGTTCTGAAGGAGCAATGTGATCTGTAAAACACCTTGAACAAAGCACCGTCCCTTTATTTCTTTATGTGTAACTGTGCCCCAGGGGCTTGCTCAAAAAGTCTAGAAAAATGTATTCATATTGACTGCTCTTTGACTCCTGTTTGACTTGGGATCACATAATGTCAGTGGGATAATGGTGCCTTATGCTTAAGGCCTACACAAGGAATTCTATTGATTCTGTAACATCTTCTTACCAAAGTTACACAGTGGGACAGCAACGAGTTGTGTTTGTCTATAATCTTAATAACATTTCAGTACCATCACTCAATAAATGTGAAAACAGCCCAAATAGGCTGCAGAAGTGACTGAAGACAAGAAGGATTAACATCCAAATACTGTGCAGCTGCCAACTCTGTTTCACTGACAATTCGGATAGATCTCAAATTAAAGCAGGTAGGACAAAGACTGCAATGGACCAAAGCCAGAGCAATCTGATATTAGCACAGGTTGAATTACATTTCATGTGTAGCCATTTGTGCATTTTTTTTGTATTCACTCCCAAGTAACAAAATGATAGTAAGCAGACAAGATCATCTTCTTGTCTTGTGTTTGGCCTGATTAGGTCAGGATTGTGATTAAAATGACTGACAAATTGCCTGAATGAGAATGACTGTCTTAATGAAACACTAATTAATGGCAACATCTTGGTCTTTCCTGCTGAAGGCAGTCACTGGATAAACATAGATATTCTCCGTCAAGCTCTGCACTCAGAGGGACACAATATAACTCTTATGCGTTCTAGCAAAAGCTGGTACATCCAGGAAAACTGCTTATTACAACACCTCCACAGTTCGAGTGGAGAGGAGCTTAGATCAGAAGTTCATCACAAAAATCATATCTGAGGTCCTTGAATTTGAAAGAGGCGCTATTTCCTTGACAAGTTTTCTCCACTCAACTGTAGAAATGTTCAGTAAGTTGGTTGAAGCTCACAAAGCTGTGGGTGAATTTGTAGAGGCAATGCTAGATGACTGAGAGTTGATGAGAAAAATGAAAGACAGCAAGTTTGACCTGGTACTCACTGACCCCTGCTTGGGAGGTGGAGTCATTTTGGCCAAATATTTGAACTTTCCTTTGGCTTATAATGTTTGCTGGCTGATAGCTGCAGAAGGTCATGTTGCTTTTGCTGCTACACCTATATCATATATTCCCTTAACAGGATTTGGCAACACTGATAAGGTGACCTTTTTTCAAAGAGTTAAAAATATGGTTTTGTACTTAAAAACCCAAACACAAAACTACATGGTAGTTAAGTTAATATACCAAAAAATATGTGACAAATATCTTGATAATGACTATAGCCAGTTAATGATCAATGCAGGACTGCGGCTGATGACAGTGAACTTTGTGTTTGAGTTCCCTCGTCCCACCATGCCTAATGTTGTCTATATGGGAGGGTTCCAGTGTAAACCCGCAAAACCTCTGCCTCAACACCTGGAGGACTTTGTGCAGAGTTCTGGAGAGCACGGAGTCATCATCATGTCTCTGGGGACTTTTGTTAGTGAACTTCCTGACGACATGACAAATGAGATTGCTGCAGCTTTTGCCAAATTACCCCAGAAGGTCATCTGGAGGCATAAAGGTGACAGACCAGCCAGCCTGGGCAACAACACGTTACTAATGGACTGGATGCCACAGAACGATCTCCTGGGACATCCAAAGATTAAACTATTTGTGGCTCATGGGGGAACTAACAGAGTTCAAGAGGCAATCTATCATGGAGTTCCTATACTAGGGCTTCCACTGAATTTTAATCAACATGATAATCTAGTCAGAATTGAAGAGGAGGAGGGAGGAGGAGCAGGGAAATTAATTGATATATTTACTATGAAAGAAGACATCTTCTTTCAGGGTATTCAGGAAGTCCTGCATGAGCCCTCCCACAGGATGAACATGGAAAGACTCTCCAGGCTGCACAGAGATAAGCCAATGAAACCCCTGGACACCGCCCTCTTCTGGATAGAGTTTGTCATGAGACACAAAGGTGCAGCTCACCTGAGAACAGAGTCCTACAGACTGCCCTGGTATTCCTACTACTCTGTTGATGTAGTGCTGTTCTTGGCAGGAGCTGTGCTGCTTGTACTTGTAACTGCTTTCCTCTTGATGAGGTGTTTATGCAATGTGTAAAACATAAAGTGAAACGAGACTAATCATTCAAGGGATATATACATTTTGTATGCTGATTTTATTTTTAAAAATACTAATAATATCATTACAAAGATGGATTTTGAGATGAATATAGAATTCATTTAACTGCCCAGGTATGAAACATTTTTACATTTAGTCACATATTATTTTGTAAATACAGTTATATATGGCTGCATATATATATATATATATATATATATATATATATATATATATATATATATATATATGTATATACACACACACACACACATATATATACACATATAGATTTCAGTTATAGTACGGCGGGGGAGTTGTTTGTATGTGTGCAGTTCTTGATTGTGTTTGTACATTGTTGTGAACCACCCCTTATTTAAGAACAAATTCTTAAATTTTCTTTTGAAAAAGAACAGTAAATGGTGATCTAATGCACTCAAAAATACAGTAGCAGATTGTCAAGGGCTTTCAGGAGTACATGATAGGGACTGCACACTGTTATGCCATTATAAATGTATGACTTCCTTCAACATAAGCGTGATGAATGTTTCCAAAGAGGTGGAGTCTTTACGTCAAGGTAGTACACACGTCTTGACCTGTTCCTGCCTTTTATTACAGATCGAAAACGCAAGACTAAGTCATCTTAGGTCTGCGTGTATGACTGTTTTGTCTCTTTCATCCTTTAAGTCCCCAACAAAAGATTTAACTAAGTAAATTCTCCTCAGTCTTAATATTTTCACAACTAGTTAATGTTCCACTTTACTTTGGTTTTCCCTCACTGCACCATAAAGTGAATTTCCCTATAACAGACTTTAAGAAGAGGATATATTTAGTTTTGCAACCTGATCAGAAGTGTTGTCTGGGTTAAAGTAAATTTAAAAAAAATCAGGAAGTAGGTTTCAAACCATTCAAAATAAATTGTGTTGAATAGTTGCCCTTTTGGACTACTTGATGAGTTAGTGTAACATTTAAATGATATGTGGTGAGAATCCAATGTTATTCAAGGGACTTAAAGTCAGCAGCTTAAATAAAGAAAAAAACATGTTTTTCCTCTTTCTTTTGGTCTCACCAGTAGCTCTGATGCACAATGTTACACAGAACTCCATATAAAGTGGTGCACTGACTTAGGGGAAGCAAACCAAATATGTATAAACAATACACGGTAATTATTTCCTATTGGTAAAACTGGCTCATTGCACTATGAGGCAGAGAAACAAGCATCTCAAATAACTTTCTTTAGGGTGGGACCAAAGAAACAAGGAAGTGTTTTACAGTCCCACTGCTCTGACTTCACTTTTCATATATTTTGTTTCGGTCAAGAAAATTCAAGTGAGTAGTTGCCGGGAAAGTTTTCATAGTAATCTTTAGAATTTATAGACTTTGTTTTTGGTTCCAGAGAAAAGAGGAAGTGATCTTGGTTGGCATTTGTTTCTTTCTTTCTTTTTTCAGCTGAAGTTACTCATTAGAATGTAGATTTTGTTGAATCAGGTTCATTGTTAAAGGATTAGACATTTGATCAGTAAGAAAATAGGTGCATGGGATTTGTTATACATGCAGGGATTGTGTGTTTTCTTAGAGGGAAGCTCTTGAATATTTCCTTTATGCAGACTGAACACAGTTATGGTTATAAAAACACGTCTGCTCAGGGAGATTAGCGTTTAACCCAGAATGCATGCAGAGCTCTTGGCACTGAACGGCACACTAATTTCCTGAGAGAGGCTCCATGTGTTATGTCCATGTGAGCGTAGTCAGAAGGAATTTTTGTAAACAATGAAACAATTCAAGGGATCATCACTGGTGCACTCTTTTACTGTTTTGGACAAGCTAATGTACCCTCCATAGTCTACATGCATATATTTCCTGTATTTATCTGGTAATAGCTATCTGCTTTTTGTGCTGTTGTTCTTCTTTTTACATTTCAGATTGCACCATTTGGGAATAATTGAAGATGATTTTGTCACTGGCTTTCATCATCTCTCTTTTGGCTCGAAATGCCCATGCTGGGAAAGTTCTGGTTTTTCCACTTGATGGCAGCCACTGGGTGAACATGAAGGTACTTGTTGAGGAGCTGCATTCCAGGGGGCACACTTTGACAGTCATTCGGGCTCAGGACAGCTGGTACATCAGGGAAATATCTCCACATTACAATTCTATCACAGTGGATATTGCCGGTGGTGTAAGCGAGGATTTTTTTCACTTCTTTGCATCTGAAGTTATTAAAATTAAACGAAATAAAGGGTCTATGTTGGACCAATTTTATTTAGACCTGACAGTAAAAGACAAGTTTTTTGAAATACACAAGAAAGTGTGTGAAATGGTTGAGTACATATTTGAAAATAAAGACCTAATAAAGTCTCTCCAAGATGCCAAATTTGATGTAGTTTTGACAGACCCTGCTAATGGAGCAGGTGTAATGGTGGCTCATTATCTTGGATTGCCGTTCGTATTTAATGCTCGATGGACTATTCATGGTGAGGCTCATTTTGCCATTGCACCCTCTCCACTTTCCTATGTACCCCTTCCACCATCAGAATTAACAGATCAAATGACCTTCTTTGAGAGGGTCAAAAACTTTTTATTTTACAACGTAAAGATGCATATGTACAGACAGATGGCTGGACCTCATTATTCTGCATTGTCACACCGCTACATTAGCCCAGATGTGGACTACTTCTCCCTGTTTCAAGCAGCAGACCTATGGCTGATGAGAGTGGACTTTGTGTTTGAGTTCCCTCGTCCCACCATGCCTAATGTTGTCTATATGGGAGGGTTCCAGTGTAAACCCGCAAAACCTCTGCCTCAACACCTGGAGGATTTTGTGCAGAGTTCTGGAGAGCACGGAGTCATCATCATGTCTCTGGGGACTTTGGTGAGTGCACTTCCTGCTGACATGACAAATGAGATTGCTGCAGCTTTTGCCAAATTACCCCAGAAGGTCATCTGGAGGCATAAAGGTGACAGACCAGCCAACCTGGGCAACAACACGTTACTAGTGGACTGGATGCCACAGAACGATCTCCTGGGACATCCAAAGATTAAACTATTTGTGGCTCATGGGGGAACAAATGGAATTTATGAGTCTATATATCATGGGGTTCCAATTGTAGGCATTCCCATTTTGTTTGATCAGGCCGACAACCTCTCCAGACTGAGGGCAAAGGGTGTTGCAAAGGCTTTGGATATTTCTGAATTGGACAGCAAGACATTTCAGACTGTCTTGGAAGAAGTCCTGCATGAGCCCTCCTACAGGATGAACATGGAGAGACTCTCCAGGCTGCACAGAGATAAGCCAATGAAACCCTTGGACACCGCCCTCTTCTGGATAGAGTTTGTCATGAGACACAAAGGTGCAGCTCACCTGAGAACAGAGTCCTACAGACTGCCCTGGTATTCCTACCACTCAGTTGACGTTGTATTATTTTTGCTAACAGCTGCACTGCTAATCTTGTTAATTTTTGCTTTGTTTGTTTGGTCATGCTTCAGATTGTTTTTGAAAGGAAAAATTAAATCTGACTAAGAAGGAAGGAAGCTTTGTTAATTTTGATGCTGGTTAATAGATTACAGTCAATTTGGCCATGATAAATTGCAGTTTAAAGGGAAAATATTTTACTTGTAGACTATGCTTTTAGTTCACTGTAAGTGTCCTCCTTCACATTTTCTAGAAAAATATGTCAGTGATTAAACATAACTGTAAGTTTTGACTGCCAGCTTGCTTTGTGAAGTCTGTTTGACTACTTTGTCTAAAGCACAGCCATTTCATTTATCAGCATGCATGCATCATTTAACTTTTGGCTCCAACGAAATGAAAGTCAGGAAATGCAAACTACCACAGGACTGGTAGACTAACTTGATGAAATTACTCAATACACAAACTTTAGCTTTTCTATAATTCTGCATACCACATTAAAAACTATATTAATACCAAAAAATCAGAAAAAAAGACCTCAAGTTGTCAATGAAATATCAAAGCAATGTGGGCTGAAGAAAATAAGGCACATCTCTTGGTTTGCTGAAACAGATGCGTTTAAAAAAATTGTTCTGAATGAAGGTTTGCGGGTACCTCTGTCAGCCAGCAGGTTATGCTGTTCAGTCATTTAAAGTAGTTTTCAAGGCTGTTGAAGTAAGATATAAACTATAAAAAAAAAGTCTCTTTTAAAATGACAGCAGCACACACTTAGGCATTATAGGCCACATAACAAAACTAGTTGTCCACAGCATCAAGGCATGTACCTGTAGCTTCCTGAAAAACACTTGTAAGACAGGAAGATAATCCTGCATTTTTTAAAGTTATCTTTCCTAATCCCTGATATGTATGTAAGGGTTAAATACCATGGCCCACCTTTACTCTACTTTGTATTTCCTTATTACCTGTGTGTGTAAGAGCATGAGACTGCAGTACCAAAGTCCTTCCTAGGACCGAGAGGGACTAGTAAATGCTGTGTTCTGGCTGCTAACATAGGTAACATTACCATTTTTGAATCTTTTTCCAATAGAAATTACTAATATAGTAACTATGTACAGTATATATTTATATATATATACCATCATATATCACTAATTAAGTTAAATAAAAAATATCCATAACCAACTTTTTTAAGCTAATTATTTAATCTGACTTTAGACTTTCTGACATGAAACTAACTGCAACCATCTACAAATTCTACTGCAAAAGTAAAAGAAAAAAATAGATAAAGATACACTTTATAGAGGGTAAATGGGATTTTTACTGATAAATGATCAATATTACTACTACTGTTTTTATTTTTTAAAAAGGCTTACATGTATTAAAATCTCTGCATTTAACAAGATTTTACCTAAGATATAATATGCTTTCTTCCCAGCTTTAAAATAAAAATGAATTGGCCCTGTGTTTGGATCACAGTCATCTGCCTCTTTCCAACTGTGGTTTATAGCGAGAAAGTACTTGTTTTTCCACTGGACGGGAGCCACTGGATTAACATGAAAGTCATTATAGAGGTGCTACATTCAAGGGGTCACCAGGTTTCTGTTGTGCGATCATCAAACAGCTGGTACATCAAGGAAGCGTCCCCGTTCTATACTTCAATTACACTGGATATAGAATCTGGATTTGAAGAAGAATTTTTAAGTTCGTTTGTGGCCCAGTTGCTGGCAATCCAGAGGGAAGGGAAGTCTGTCTGGACACGTTTAAAATTGGAAATGGAACAAGCACAAAAGGCCTATGAGATGAATGAGAAATTATGCAATCTGCTTGAGCTGCTTTTTGAAAACAAAGATTTGATACAGACACTGAAGGATACAAAATATGACCTTGTCCTCACAGACCCTGCTATACCAGGGGGTGTTATACTAGCCCACTACCTCAGATTACCTCTTGTTTTCAATGTCAGATGGACTGGTCACGGCGAAGGCCATTTATCAATTGCACCGTCTCCTCTCTCTTATGTTCCAATGACAGGGTCTATGCTAACAGATAAAATGAGCTTTCTTGAGAGACTTCTCAATGTTGTGTTATTTGGCTTCATGGAATATCAAATCACACAGCATGCAGTACAACCTTATGCTGCCTTCATTGAAAAATATTTAGGTCCAAATGTAGACTATTTCTCACTGTTTAGAGCAGCAGACCTCTGGCTGATGAGAGTGGACTTTGTGTTTGAGTTCCCTCGTCCCACCATGCCTAATGTTGTCTATATGGGAGGGTTCCAGTGTAAACCCGCAAAACCTCTGCCTCAACACCTGGAGGATTTTGTGCAGAGTTCTGGAGAGCACGGAGTCATCATCATGTCTCTGGGGACTTTGGTGAGTGCACTTCCTGCTGACATGACAAATGAGATTGCTGCAGCTTTTGCCAAATTACCCCAGAAGGTCATCTGGAGGCATAAAGGTGACAGACCAGCCAACCTGGGCAACAACACGTTACTAGTGGACTGGATGCCACAGAACGATCTCCTGGGACATCCAAAGATTAAACTATTTGTGGCTCATGGGGGAACTAACGGAGTTCAAGAGGCAATCTATCATGGAGTTCCTATACTAGGGCTTCCACTGATTTTTGATCAACGTGATAATCTAGTCAGAATTGAAGTAAGAGGAGCAGGGAAAGTAATTGATATATTTACTATGAAAGAAGACATCTTTTTTCAGGGTATTCAGGAAGTCCTGCATGAGCCCTCCTACAGGATGAACATGGAGAGACTCTCCAGGCTGCACAGAGATCAGCCAATGAAACCCCTGGACACCGCCCTCTTCTGGATAGAGTTTGTCATGAGACACAAAGGTGCAGCTCACCTGAGAACAGAGTCCTACAGACTGCCCTGGTATTCCTACCACTCTGTTGATGTAGTGCTGTTCTTGGCAGGAGCTGTGCTGCTTGTACTTGTAACTGCTTTCCTCTTGATGAGGTGTTTATGCTCTGCAATGTGTAAACATAAAGTGAAACAAGCCTAATCGTTCAGTAAAAAGACAACAAATGGAAATTTCAAGCGCTTTGTAAGTATTTATTTTTTTTTTCCACAAGGAAGAACACATATGTGACATAATGTACAGTAGCATTGCTGTTTTAGAGGGAACAACTGTTCATAAGCTTAAATTAGCACAGTGGAAAAAATTGTTGCATATGTATAGATTATTTTTTAATTCACTCTTATGTTGTGGCACAATATTCTTTTTTAATGACTACAGTCTTTCCTCTGTATTGCACATTATTAAGGATTCATATTCTTATTTTATCCAATTGTAGGCTTGTAAGGATTTAAACATATCCAATATCCCACACAAAGATTAGAGTGACACACCAGGGTTATACTAGGCCTTTATATATGCTTAAAAGCCTTCGATTTATGAAACCTTAATATTTGTCTTTTACCTGTAGAATTTTTAAAATCTGGACTTGCTTATTTTATCCACATAAAATACACATAAAATTGAAATTAAATTTAAATGTAGAATTGCTCAAAGTTAATGATTCCATTCTAGATATAAAACAAATTGACATATTTGATCAACACTTGAGTTGATGATGAATGCGAGACATGGACACAGGGTGTTCAAGTGGTTTTAAATACTCTCCACTGATATAGTATTTCTAATTTCTTCTTGCTTTGGTCTGAAATGGCATGTGCACTACCAAAAGATAACCATTTTACATGTTTACTCATTTCTCACGCATTTTGACTGTCCTCTAATGAAGCTTTCTATTACTGCAAGAAATATTTTTGATTTTATTGTATGAAAAACACTTGATACAGAAAGATATGTGGGTAATTATTTTTGCACAGGTACACAGGTGAGGATACTTACAATGACATTTCTCTGCTATAAGAGATTTGCCATTGTGCTTAATCTCCTTGTCTAATAGTGTCCCTTAATACCTAGCCATGCATATGTCGCTGGAGAGTTTTGAAGATGAAATTTACAATTACAAAATAAATAAATAAATAAATAAAAAATAGCTGAAGCATTTGCCAAAATACTTCCTTAAGTCATGAGAGCGATAGACATGCTACTCTGGGCAAGAACAGTTTACCTCCAAGATCATATAAAATTTAAAAAAAAAAATGTATTTCTCGTCAAAGGAAATAAAGAGGTTTAAGAGTCTGCTGAGTCCCAGATGTGGGTGTACATTTCTTTGATGATGAATATGACACCCTGCTGTGTCTAAAAGTGTGGGAAGTGCAGAGGATAAAGACAACAACTTCCTCAGGGCCATACAGGAAGTCTTGAATAAGCTCTGCCACAGGATGAACATGCAGGGTCTGCCCCAATTTCTACGCTTAATGGGCTTAACTGGTGCTTGGGCAATGTTGTAAATAACAAGAAATACAAGTCAGAACCAAACCACTGCTATAAGTGTTGGCTTAGAGAGACCTCTGGAGAATCTCAAAGCTGCAGAAATCAGCCAATATATCCATTTAACCACAGCCTCTTGGGAATATCAAACATCCTTAAACACTGGTGCGGCTTACCTGAGAATCTACTAAAAGACTTTGTACTCCTCTGCAGTTATCCTTCGATTAGTAGCATATATTGCTCTGATTTGTCTGCTGACATTTTTGGCAAAGGGCCTGTGTTTTAGCTGTGTTTAGGTACTGAAACTTTTGCATTTACGATAAGCCCAGTAAAGGTAGAAACCATAGTTTGCTTTGAATATCAAATCAGCAAAATGCAAATTATTATTTTTTGTCCAGTAGTGTGTTGGTACTGGTAACTTCATTTGCTCTAGAGATGTTAAAGTGAAACCTAGTTATAAAACTGAGTTAATCTCACTTTACAACAAACTCAAATTCCCAAGATTGTAGGTTTGTGAGCACTGTGGAAACTAACACATTATTATGACATAACTGTACAAAATCCCTGAGGGTTTCACTTAAATAAATAAATTCTTTTATTACAAAACAATTTAAAAAAACATGCTGCAAATATTGGTATAGATTTTGTGTCTACATCCCACTTTTGGCTGGTTGCAGCCATGATACAAAACATTATACACATAGTTTTTACATCTCTAGCTGTCACACAGGTAAATCATTAGGAATATCAGTTCATTCTGAATCAGCACCGTTAGGTAGGATTAGACATGATGGGGGTCTGAACCCGCATAAGTTTGGAGACATTTGCTACCCACAAGGAAAAATAAAATACTTCACGTGAGATTTCGCTTAGAAATACCAGAGAGCAGTGCTGACAGAGTGGCCCAGAGCTGCTGGCTGACGATTCATGTCCACTAAAACTTCACAGATGGTGACAAGAGAAATCACTTTAAAGGAATAGTTAAATATTATGGGACATGCGCTTCTTCACTTTCTTGCCGTGAGTTGGATGAAAAGATCAGTATCACTCTCATATCTGTTTGCTAAATGTGAAGCTGGAATCAGCAGCCAGTTAGCTTCATTTAGCGTCAAGTCCGGAAAAAAGAGTTAAAGCATTTTTTTACATACCGACTGTTTCTTGGTCACATGCAATAACTTACTGGTGTGTCTACTGGTTGCCTAGCAACTGCTCCCAGTCAAGGGGCAGTCTAGCATCTAACCCCCCTTAAAATGCAGAATTATCATTTTTACACTTGGCTTTTTGCATTGATCCAACAAATGAGACATAGAAGATGAACCAGTGACCCTTAGAGGTGATGAAAGGTGAGTTTTGTTACCTTTAGACACAGCCGGGCTGGAAGTTTCCGCCTATTTCCAGGCTTTGTGCTGGCCTTCCTATTTACTGGTCATGAGAGTGGCATCAATCTTCTCATCTAACTCTCAGCAAAAGGCGAACAAGTGTATTTCCCATTTCAAACTATACCTTTAAAGACAGGTGAAATCTAATAACTCATTGCACTGCATCATGAGACGAGCACAGACACAGCCCTGGGTACATATTCACTGATAATGCAGAGAAAATAACACAATCGCTGTTTTCAGTTATATCCATATTTACGCAGTGTCATATGGCAGCGTCAGTGACCAACACCGTCCAGCCTTTATAGGGGAAAGATACTTTCAAACTGCACTTATTGATGACAGTCATGAAGAGTCATTGTAAAGTCTGTTCAGGGTATTTACAAAGTGTCCGTGCCAGCAGGGCAGGTGTGATGGGCGGTGTAAGTCCTCTCATGATGTCCTGGTGCGTAGAGAGCTCATCCTTAGCACAGTGAGCTCAGCTACATCTGCATCCTGCATCTCCACCTCTTGTTGGCAGCTCTCTCTGATTACATACACTATGAGACCCACACAGATGAAAATGAGGAGGACTATGCCTATAACCTGGGGTACAAAAGAGTGAAGCAACACTTTGTTTAGTAGATGTCAACAGAAAAGGTGTATTTTTGGTTAACACAGTCCATTGACAGAGCTATATTAATACTTCACAAAGGGTAATAGCTTGACATCATAGGTATATTCTCTACAGTGCCTACTCCGAGGGGGAGGTGTTTTCACTCCACTCATCCTGCATAATCTCCTATAAGACAGAAACTATTCCACTCACTCACCTGAGAAAAAACAAACAGCTGCTGCGAGCGGAGCATTAGTTCTTGTGGGGTGACATCTACCTCACTAATTGGCTCACACCACTTCTGCGGAGCTGCCTTGTCAACTAGTACATATCTACCCTCCCAGTCTGTCATAGCACAAGCAAAGTATTGTCCATCGAGGAACAACAAAATCAGCCACACGATAGCAGGAACGAAACTAGAGAGGGAAACAGTTTTCCTGCACCATGTATCACATCTGCATCCTTGAATGATCAGCATCAAGGTGAAGGCCATGACGGCAGGAATGATGAAGAATGCTGATGAAAACACTCCGTTCCATGTAGGGTTGCAAGGACACTCAAACTCCAGCTCCACCAGCTTCTCTAGTCCCATGAGGATAAAGCCAAAAGCCACATTTGACACCAGAGGACTGTTGCTAAGTTCATTTTTCAGCCTGGTAAGCCATTGTTGTCTACTTTCCATACTAGATTGACCGAAAAATGAAGACAGTCGCTGTAAAAAGCCCAAAAGAGGGTCCACCGTTGTGAACACATTGGCAACAGCTAAGTGATGCGTAATTAACGCATCCAGGGGTAAGTTTTCCCCTCGGGCAAAATGCCACACTTCCACTCTGATTGGTTTTGAACAAAGGAGGGTGTGCCGTCTGCTCTGACATTTCTCCAGCTGATTGGTCTGTGCAAGGTTTCAGGTGGGGTTATGTTTTAAATGCGGTCTCCTATGCACAAACTGGAGGGAGGGCTGAAGAGTGGAGGGAAGTTTGTTCTGCAGTTGAACACGGATTGGCAACTCTGCAATAGTCCTGCATAAAGCGCATGCATGGAGGTTTGGGCATATGTCAAAGGGTAAGCTTTTACACCGAAGAATCAATTTCAAAGGCCCAATTTTAAACAGAAACTGTCCAAAAGCGGGAATTGTGACGGTTAAAATGATATTCAACTAAAGAAATGCCCCAGTATGAACCTCTTGGAGCTACGGGACTAGTCATAAATATATCAAGCGCACAGGTGTTTAGTTTTTCCCGTCTTTTGTTTTTCTATTAATTTTCTGTAATTAAAAAAAAAAAAAACCCGAGGCAGGCAGACTCTTCTCAGTGCACCTCGAGCGGCCACATGAGGTCGCTCTTGCAGCAGCGCAGATTAAGGACGGGGAAGACCACGGGAGGCCATGTTGAACTTTGAACGGGATGTGGTTCATACAGCTTGAGAACACCCAGGCCCCTGATGTGATGACATAATTCATAAATGACCTCGGTGCGCTGAAGAGCACCAGATTAATCTCCTGACAGGAGCCAGTGCCGAGGCCCTGTGACACAGGCGAGGAGATGCGTGGCTGCTGATAACAGGGCTGTTTGCAGCTCATCTCCATAACCCTTGGAAGGTTTTTCGTTTATTTTTTTAAATGCAGCTTCTAAAAGCTTGCTTTTTTTTTTTTTTTTTTTTTACACAGATCTGCGTCTTGTTCTGCAAAGTCTGCGACAAACCCTGACTTGTCCCCTGGCTGTAGTAAAGCAGCTGATAACCCTCGGGTTGAACAGTCAGGGCCCCTGCGCGGCTTCTGACTTCTCTAAATACCGAGGGAGCAGGAAAACCTTCCTCCAAAACGTGCACCTGTCGACTCTCACGGAGAAAGACCGAGCAGACGCCCCGGGACCTCTGCGGACGAGCGGAGCGGAGGCTGCGCGCACGGCGTCGGTGGCACAGGCGCCGTTTGCGTAAAGGTGCCCGTGAGCGCGTCTCCTCGTAAACGCGCGTGTGTTTGTCCACGGTTTAGAGCGCACAGGGCACGCGCAGCCCGTCGTCCCCACCGGCAGCTGTCCCTCTTCTTCTTCTCCCTGTTTTTTATTTATTTATTTATTTATTTTTCTGGTATTAAAAATAGCCCGGCGCCGATAATCGACCTCCGCGTCCCTTCCCGCCGGAATAATTCGCGCACCGCTTTCTTTTTAATCACTGAGCCGTGACCGCCGAGAGCGCAAATGCGCATCGGTCTGCGCATCTCTGAATCTTCGGAACTACGCCGTGGACGATCTCCCTGACATCCAGAGACCTCTCCTCCGCAATCCGACGAGGCTTCCTCCGCCGCCTATGGCTGCACATCGGCATCCCTGAGCCGCCGGCCTCGTCCCCGGGACGCTTCACCCGTCGCTCTCCTCCAAAAGGTCTTTGAATCAGGGAGGCATTTCTGCATTTTAGAAAAAGAAAAAAAAAAAATATATCCCCGGCAGAGAATTATTTTCAAAGAACCAGGTGCTATGTCGAGCCCGTCTCTGTAGATTTGTGTGATCAATACACGAGCTCTTCTCCCGCATCCGTCCGACAGAGACCCGCGTCGCTCTCGCCGAGCCCCGACGATGCAGCCTAACGCGGCGATGCTGGCGCTGGTCCTCCTGGGGAACTTGATGCCGCCTTTCGTCTCGGCTCAAAACGGTAAGAAAGCAGATGTGACCGTGTCATGGTTGTAAACATCGCGTTTGGGGGGGAGAGGCGACTTGACTTGTGCGAGGATGCCCGGGCCAAACGCTCTCAGAGAGGATTTTGAGAATGACTAAAGCCTCTACTACACCGTAGTTTCACGCACATCTCGACAACGAGGCCGAGAGTTAGACACCAACAAATCTGGTTCGGTCGCTGACAGACATTTTTTTTTTTTTTTTTTTTTTGCAAGGTTATTTTAATTTATTTCTGACTGTGCGTAGTGTAGATGTGTCTGATTTAACTGCCACTTCTGGACACGTCGAACGCCTTGTAAAAATGAAAACAGACATAGCTGGGAACTAAACTGAGGTTTGGACTTTGATTGAATCAGGTCTGCATATTTACGGGCAGTAGTGGCCTGTGGTTGGTCTGAAGCTGTCAGTGTGCAGTGGGTTGGGTAGCAGAGTGTGTCAAGCACGACTAACCTTCTCTGGAAGCTCACCAGGTATTGTCAACAGCAAACACAGGCTAAAGACTTGCCAGGAGTGTGTGTTTTAAATGCTGTGAATACCGGGCCCTTCTCTGTATGTTTTGGACCTATGCATCTGTCTGATTGACAAAATCACCTCCAGATTATGCAACATTTCCTGTCATGCCGGCTGAAGTGGACCTTTCTTTCTTTACCAGCTGGTTTACTCTCAAGTTATTGCAAAAAAAGGGGGTGCACGATTAACACCCTTATTTCCTGATCATTGTTTAGCATGCATGAGCCTCAGATGTGTTCTCTCTGCAAATATCCAGATAAAGTCAATAAGAGATTTGACAGATCTGATAGACATTCAGAGCGGCAAAAGAAGTTTGTTGGTGAATTTAATTTCCAAAGTTCATTGTCCAGTAATCATGAAAAAAACCCACAAAAAACCTGATGGGGTTCAGTTTAAATAAATGTCAGCAGCATGCTGTCGGGTGTTCCAGGCTTTCCTCCTCTGATACAGCATGTCCTGCCTTTGAATCACATCACCCAGAGGCGTACACAAAATCCACACATACATGAAATGAAGTGCATTCTTGTTTTTTGTTTTTTGTTTTTAAAAGAAACTCAGTATGTTCATTTAGCAACCCTTATAAGTCACTGTTTTAGCTTGCAAATGGCCTTGGTCTCTTACAAGTTTTGTTAACAAAATAATCATTGCCTCTTTTTTTAAGAAGCTGGTTTAGCCACATGCCATGGCCTCGTGTTGACAAATCAATCTCACCGACATGATCTAATCCCCTTTCAGAGGAAAAAAACGAGGCAGAGAATTACTCTGCATACTTACAATTTTGATGCCTAATGTCCACCTTGTTTTTTCTGCGAAATAATCGGACAACCACTTTGCAAGACTTAATGAATCATGTATTGTAGGATGAGTGGGTTGTGAAAAACCTCTCTGCACCACTGTTCTGCCTTTTAAGGACTTGTTTCAGGTATCTGAAACGGAGAATGCTCAAGATTATTTAAGTCTGAGCAACTTAAGTGTAATTTATTACCATACCATCTTTGTCTAATACTAGTGATACGGAATATGTAGAAATGAAAGCCGCACAATAATTTAAATCTACATATTCAGCTTGTGGGGGACAAAAAAAACTAAAATACCACAGCAGTTACGTAACAAAATATTATCCCTTGAATTCCTTTCCCTCTCCTTTGTTAATTTCTCCAAGGTACTTGAAGTGCGTTCGCGCACAGTGAGGCGTCCTCTGATCTTGCTATCTGGGAAATCAAATACCCCATAAACCCTCTATTGTTTGATAAAGTCCAAGCAAAGGCATTCCAAACACTTCCTGTGGTCTTTGCCCAATGTTAATGCCCACTCACTGAGGCCCAGTTCGAACCACAGAAACACACAAACACAGGCACACACACATATATACAGCCAGGGGTTGGTGGGAGATGGACTGGTGCAACCCAATCACTAGATGTGTCACTGCTTTATCTGACATATGTAGAGATCCTATATTCATAGCTAATACACAGATGCATTCCATTACCAGTAAATAGACCCTGCCTTTATTACAGGTTTGACCACAGCTGTAATAACATGTGGTTAGTGTTAACATCAAAGGTAATATTCTGATATTTGCTCACATCACATGCATGCAAAAGCCACTGCCATGTCTCTCTCAGACTTCAGATTAAGGGTAATCGGTGCATGGATTTTTATGCAATCCTAGATTTTCCTGTAATATTACAGAGTTCAAGGGTTTATGTATGGAGTATAATAATTATAAGTGCATGAGATGTAATCACTGTATCTGGGAACTAGAGGGAATTCATGCCATTATTTCTTCATGTTTAGGGAAAGGTAGGCCCACTATAGGTGGCTAGTTTCTGCAACTGATATTTGGAGGACTGTAAATAGCATCCGTCCATTCTGCCTCGTTTCTATTTTTAACACCGAGACACAGCAACGAGAACTGTGGCTTTAAGGTCCTTTTGTGAAAGTGAATCCATTAACTCTTAATGGCCGGCCTCCTTGTGCACAGATGCACAGCCTTCTAAAGACTCGCTAGTTTGCTGTGAACGACTTAAGATCAGAGATGATGTGATCTCTATGCAAAGAGAATAAACGCTGTTGGAAGTGGCTGGGGCTGACCTGAAGAACTGCTTCTGTTACATGCATAATTCCCCAATACAAAGCATGTAGCCTGCCACCTCTGTCACTGCATTATTACTGCCAGAAAGTGTCAAGACATGCAGGTCATGTCAAGATAACCACTAGAATCGCCAGCTGATGTTGTAACTTCTGTATTAAGTATTGACCATTTATGCTCTGCTCTTTTATTTAACTGTTTAAAGCAGCTAAGTAAGAAGTTACTTAAGACTGAGCACACACAACAACAAAGACTAGTTCCTCTTAAGGTTATGCCATCAGAGTATAAAGACATCATGTAGAGAACACTCTGCCCACATGTACTGCAATATGTACTGCAGGCCAACACTGCATTTTAAGATAAGCATTTTACAGCTATGTACCGTTCAGTCAATAGACCAGTATGAGGAAGCTGCTTGTCCATTATCATGTTACTGATCAGACTGAGGACAAAGTTTCATTTATGAGCCTGGAAAATATGCTGTTGGACTCGAGCCAGTTCTTACACTGACTCATGCTTGCCCACTGTGAAATCTGATATGGACTGCACTGATTAGGAGCAGCATCACACAGTATAAAACGCACTGCAGGCATATAGCGATGCACTGCTGTAAGGTGAGCAGTGTTTTCTATATAATGATTTGTCAAGGGAAGATTTTTGCTGAGCATGCATACTGTTTAGTTTTTTTTTTTTTGGGCGGGGGGGGGTTAGCACACCCTTGCTTCACATTCACACAGTTACTAAACATTCACCGCTAGAAGTTTCCCAATTTAGCCACAGCCCTGTGCCACTGGCTGTTCTGTTGGAGCAACTCGGGTTAACTGTGTCAACTTAAAAGCAAAATACTCAAAGGGGTTATTTTATTTATACCTGGCACAAAATGAATGGGTATTTCAGCTAGTGACATAGCAGACAGAAGGTTGCTTTTTTCATCCACAGACTTTCAGATTTGTCATTTAAATAGACAAACAGTAAAACTTGGAAGTATGTAGGAGAATGGGGAATAGCATTCATCGACCCGGAAGAAAACAATTCATAGTGCAAGAGACTCTCATGAAGGTGTGTTTTTTTTCTCCTTTTAGTATTGTTATTTCAGCGATGAAAGTCAGTGTACTGCGACACGTCTGTTTTGACCTCTGAAAGAGAACTAGGAAGTGTTCGCAAGCTGTGATTAGGGGGTGGGATTAGAGCATTTCTACCCAACGTAGGGGTTACTGGGATTTAAATTTCATTAAACCGTTGCCTCTCCTCTGTGTTCTGAATGACAGACTCAAGTATTTCCAGAAAATGTTTGAGCCAAATGTCACCTTTTTCTTGATATTTAGATGTGCAAATAATGGCAATGTTTTTGTCACATTGCTTCACTAATATCAAATAAGGTATATGAGTGACGGAATAAAGTCAGTGAGGAAAACTCTAACCAATGTCATCAGTGTGTTCAGAGATGCAGAGTATATTTTTACATGAATACTTGATCGATATATCAGTTTTTTTGGCAAATAACCTATTTTTTAACTATTTTTTTTTATCAAAACAGATCAGCTTTAAGTCTCACTGGAGATGTAAACATTGTATCCCATACATTTTTCCCTTAAGACTTGCCAGTATTGATATCGCTACCTTGGTTGTAGGGACAGAAAATGACCTTCTAGGGCTTATTCTGGTGGGTTTGCTTGCATTAGCCTGATGCTACGTCTGACCATTTAGCAGTTAGCTACTGTCCATGCAGACATTGTTCTACAGTCATTCTAGCATATATCAATATCAGCTTATAGAGGCTTGAAACTTACTTGATGGATGTAATTCAACATAGGATATACTTAGAAGAACTTATTAAATCTCATTATGTAGAAATGGTTTTGGTGGTAATTCAGCTGCGAGCAGCGTATGTTTCAGCTACTTAACAGAGACCATTTTGGTAGTATCTACCAAACTTACAATCCAAAAATGTTGTTTGGCATCTGGCGTTTATTTTCCAGCACAAAAGCCTGACATATCATGTTTTGGCTTCTTTTTTTAATTAATTGATTATCCCCTCTCAACATTCAACACATTGCTAAAACTGTTTTGTATGTGGAAGAAAGACTGTAAAGACAGCCTTTTTCTGCACGAGTTAAATGGTAGTGTCTCGGTTACGCCCTTTTTCAAACATGATGACAATGAATACAAACCAATGGATGTTTGGTAGGAAAGAAATTCATTTGAAAATTTAGAGAATCTCAAAAATGGTACAATTTAAAGCAATGGTTGGCAGTAATAAAGAATATGTGCTTTGTACTTATTGGGCTACAACATACAAAACCACCAATATGGTCCTTTAAACTTCAACTACGTTTAATTTTTTGACACACTAACTAGATTAAAAAGGTGCAACAACAACAAACGTGTCTATTGTACTGCTTCCATGTATTTGCATAGTGACAAATTATAAAGATATCGTGGCTGTTTGGGTCACCAGTAGCAAACCCTAATCGGATCTTTTCTCAGGACTGTGTGTGTGGGTGCTGAATTAACTTACCAGACTGATTAGGTCAAGTTACACCTTTATGATTTTATCTAAGTATTTGGTCACACTCCCAGGATAGTTCTGCCCAACATCAACACAAAATGTAGTCTACATCAGCTCTGACAACTGAAAACACCTCTGTGGATATGATATTTCACCAAAATGTCACTGAACTTAAAATTAAAAAAAGCTTTACTCAGTGGTAACTTTTTACTATTTGTCTTAATAATTAATACCGTAGGCAATATTACAACATATACACAACACTGAGTGAAATATACTAAAATCGAAACGACAGTCACAACTGTAATCCACTTTGTCATACGAATGACTCTTAAAGCCACACATATCTATCATAGTACCATGCAGGTACACAAAAAGATGCACCCACACCAACAACCTTACAAAAAAATACACACACACTGACAAACTGCCCAGCACATAACCAGTTCAGTGGCCCTAGGGGGGTTCCTGCTCACTGCTTTCTCTGTGTTGTGCGACTGCGGACAGGGATCCAGGTTGTAGGCAGGCAGCTGACTCACGCTCAGGCTGCATGGTGGTGGTGTGTGGCGAGCTGTCGCTCCTCAGGGGAGCTCTCTACCTACATCAGCGGAGGATGTAGGCGGTAATGACTGTGATTTCGATACAGCCTTAGACAGAGCTTTTCATGGAAAACTAGAGGTTATTTGGTGATACTATTGAGCATGTGTCACACAGGAGTACAGTGGGCGAAAGCGTGTAAGACAGACATGGCACTGTGAAGGACTTAATTATTTGGTGTTGAATAATTTCTATTAAGCAATCCATTTATATAAACATTTGACATCAGTTAAAAAAGAGAAACTCCATGTCTCCTCTTGCAGTTAGGCTATCCTGTAATTTTCTTTTAAAAAATGCTTCATTTAATGATCTTATACCCTCCAATTTACTCTGACACCAACCAGAAAGAAAACCTCACCATAGAAAAATCTTGTTCGTTGTTATTTTAGTTTGTAGTCATTACAGACATTACGTTAGTTTTATACAAAATACTTGTAGCATTACAATAAACAATAACCAAAAGCCCCTGGGAAGGATTAGTTGAAACAGAACATCACCATGTCAGCTCTGCAAGCATTAGCAATTGGCCACCTTTGGCAACTGAGCAAATGGCATTACACCACTGGCCATACAATGTATTACAGTGGAACTGCAAGCATGTCATGTTTCAGGTCTACCTTTAAAGCCTAGAGGCCACAATTATTTTTATAATAAAAGGTCTAAGGCTCAGCAGAGCTTTAAGGGGATAGTTTCACTTACTAAAGTCGAAGTGAAGCTTTTAGTCAACTTGTCTTTTAAGAAGTTCACGAGAACTGTCGTCACCAGCGTTTAGGACTTAACCCTTATCGACATATCTACACACAGACCTGTCTGCTTATGATGAACTTTCTGAATTGTATTATGTTTAATTATGTCCTATGTCAACTTATGTGCTAGAGAGCTTTTTCTATCCTGTAATTTGAGCCTACATATGCTCGATAACTGTTAACGCTGACTGTGACCTTGTCGTGTGCTTCAGGTTCATCCCTGCTTGTAGCCACTGCTGTCGGTCCTGTGAATTTTGAGGAATTACTCAAACCACAGAGTTATAGTAGTGTAAAACAGCCATAAACTGAAGAATACAGTCTGTTCATTTTATATATATGTTTTTATAGACAAGCTTTTACCACATTTTTGTAAATCTATTTAAGGTGAAGTTGTGATAACAGCATTAAATTGACGTGTAATTTCCTTTCACACCTTTTACTTTTCATGATGTACATGTACAGAAAATAGAAAATAAATGTTTCACTACAAAATAAACCATGCTGTCATCATCAGCTTTTTTTTTTGCATTTGTCAGGAAAAAACTGACTGGAACTAGAGTCAACACATCTGCCCTTCAGTTGACAGCCTCCCTGCTCATTTGCATAAAGATAAGATCTGTTTGTCTTTCCTCTATGATCTCAACAAGTTGCTGAGATCTGTCCAACCTCAACAGCTCTGTTCTTTTTTGCTTCTTGTCCCCTAGCACGCATTTGAAATGAATTAGTACCAGCTGGCCACTTTTTTGTTTTGTTCTTCACTGCCAGTGTGAGCTACTCGTTTTAACAACACAAAGATCGGTCTGCTTATTGGCTGAGTGTTGTCTGTAGTTTGCTCTCAGCGTATTTCTCTTTTGATCCTCCCTGAGCCCGAATTTTAATTAAGTTATCTATTCCTTTTTCTGATTTAATCTGCCATCATCTTAGAGGAAATTCATAGCTTTTTTAAAGCAGGTACTACACTGTGATTATTACCTCTTATGCATTGCTGACATTGGTTATCTGCACCATGCACTAAGCAAATTTACTACATATCCATGATAATAGTAGAAAATGCCATAGTAAATGTTCTGTCAAATTGAAACATCGCTTTAAAAGTGTAGGCGGCTATGCTTGGATTCCCCCTTCGGGATTATATGGTGAGCTTGATGGGCACAGATGTTTCCAGAGAAGAGAAACAAATGCTAATTACTTTGCATATCTCTGGGCATTACACATAGAGACACAAGTTGTAAGCACCTAATATCTTCAGACACATCTCCTAACTGGAAAAGTTCTCTTCATAATCTCTCTTTCCTATTGCCTAATTTATTTTCATATGACTGTGAGTCACTAACTGGTGGTGAGTAAAGGACTTGTTACCATAGCAATAACTAGACTCCATATATTGTAAAGTATGTGAAATAATTTGTCGGTCCTTTAACAGCCAGTTTGATTCCAATGCAAAGAGAATAATGTTCTAAAGCTTCCAAACATTGTGCGTTATAGCATTATAGACAAGGACTAAACAAACCATGTAAATCTTCTGAATGGTATTTATTTTCATCTGGCAATTAAACTTCAAATAAAATTATGGAAATGAATTGTACCTGGTTTCAGTGTGGGAGTGAGCTGAATGCTGCAATTGTTTACACTCTGTGCTCATGATACACGAGTTTGAGAAGGGAGGACAGATCTGGAAGGGCCTGCAAGCTGTAGTGTTTAGACACAACACAGCCTACCACTCAAGAGACCTCTTTGTTCGCATTTCCTCTAAAACTATTCAGGGTAAAGTTGAAGCAGTGTATTTTTCTGATTTATTCAGGCACATGTGGTTTACAGCTGACAGGCTCCAGTGGCGGCAGAGAACAGTGTCTGTGGTCCAGGTGATTTGTCATTAGATGAAGTTCATTAAGGCAGGCAGTGTATTACTGGGATAACTACTGATGTGGAACGGGGTCATGAATCAGACGCAGACACAGAATGGTACATGCACAGTTGTGGTAATAATGCTTACGGATCCTATTTCATTATGAATCCCACTCTATTTCAGATTTTAAATGTGTTTCCTGCTCCACATTGCACATGTAAGGCTGTATAGCAGTGGTAGAAAAAATGGGGACTGTCCCACTCCCTAACATTAAATGTGGGCAACATTATTTATGAGGGATATGAGTTCATCTTAAGGTTCCATGTATTACTTTTAATTTATATTAAGTTAATTTTGCTTTTAAAGCCCGAATCAGCTGTGTGAATCCAAAATGTCATTTCCTTCCGTGTTTATGGAGAAGCTGGGTGAACTGTCCCATTCCATTCGGACCATATGTGAGTTTGAAAACCTGCCCTTAAAGTCGGGTTTATCCAAAATGAAAGCTGGTTGACCTAATTTCTGGTTTTACCAGCAAGAGCTGATATGGATGAAAAGCGATTAGGTTTATATATATATACAGTATATCTGTTCATGATGTTTTCTGTGAATTGCTTTTAATTGGCATTTCAAGCTTTGATAAAAAAAAAAAAAAAAGATTAACCTTTAAAATTGGTATCAGTATTTAAACATTAGTTTTTGTGCCAATAAAATATCAGTGTAATAAAAAAATAGAGAACAAACTATTAAACTGATCAGACCATTTTCATTTAGTAAGTTTTTAAAAAAATGGGGGTTATTTAACATGGTACAAAATATCATCTATGAGCCTTTGGCAGCAGATTATAGGAAACAGAGAAGGCAGAAGGCCCTGCGTTTGAATATGTGTCTGCATGGGTTTCCTTGAGGATTTCTAGTTTCCTCCCATAACCCAGTGACATGCAGATTTTGTGAAATGGTGACACTGAATGGCCTGTAGGTGTGAATGCGACTGTGAATGTGTTTTTCTGTCTGTGTTAGCCCTGTGACAGACTGGCGACATGTCCAAGGATGTACCCTACTTCTTACCCTATGTGTGCTGGGACAGACTCCAGCACCCCACGATCCTAAACAGGATAAGTGGGTGTAAAAATGGGTTGGATTACAGGGAACTGGTGTAGAGCGTTAAAAAAAGGGATTAATAGAAATCTCATACAAGCTTATTTACTGTACAGTATTGATCAACTGTGTAGAAAAAATGCTTTTGTTGCTTTATAAATCAACACAGAATGTAGAGTGGTGAACCAACAAATTACTTGTTCCTTTGCCCTTTGCCCAACTGCCTTGATTTTATTGATGAGATATTCCTCCAACTACTAAACTTAACAACATCTCTGGTCAAGGTAATAACCTGATAATTTCACAACTAACAAAGCTCACTATGCCCAGGATGTATAATATTGTACCTTTTCATTCCAGCAAGTTTTTATAATGCCTAAGTGACATTAACTCCTCTGACAGTTGTGTGTTCTGAGACATTGCGTGATTTTCTATGCAGTGTTCTTTTTCAGCACTGACAAGTGTGCAGCACACTTGTAAGAAGTTTTCTTTTCAACGGGGTCAGGTTGGTTGTCACTGATGTGGAATGCTCCAGTAGCTCTCCTGCTCGTCATCTGTATACAGCAAGTGTTTTGTTACATTTTAAGATTTACATGTATTTCAGTCAGTCTTCTTTAACTAATGTTTGTTCAAGCATAAGGACATGAAAAGTAAAGTTCAAGATCCTGTTAAACCTACATTTATAAGATTACATGTGAGAAGGAAAGATGCAAAGAGAAAATAAAAAAGAAAATACACAAGATACCAGCGTGATTTACTGGTATGGACTTGGGACTGGTTGACCATGACTTTGTCTGAAAGTTGTTTGGCCTTAGTGGGCCAGGGCTCCTTGATGTTGAACAGACTGGGTTTAGGCAATCATTAACCTTTTCTTTTTTACCTATCAATGATTTGAGGCTTGCTTGTTTTTCATTTGCCTTTAATCATCCTCTCTTTTGTTTGTATATTCTCTGATTCTATTTTTGTTTCTTTCTCCATCCCTTGGCCTCGCCACATCTTCCTTCCGCTCTAATCCTCTTCTGCCCTTTCCTTTCCTTCCTTTCCCTGTCATCCTGATGCGCTTTTCCTCTCCAGCTGGGTTTGTGAAGTCGCCCATGTCTGAGACTAAACTTACGGGGGACACCTTTGAGCTGTACTGCGACGTTGTTGGTAACCCCACTCCAGAGATCCAGTGGTGGTATGCTGAGATCAACAGGGCTGACTCCTTCAAGCAGCTGTGGGACGGAGCCCGCAAACGTCGTGTATCTATCAACACCGCCTATGGCGCCAATGGGGTCAGTGTGCTCGGTATCACCCGCCTCACACTGGAGGACTCTGGGACCTATGAGTGCCGGGCCAGCAACGACCCCAGGCGCAATGACCTCCGACAAAACCCTGCCATCACCTGGATCCGCGCCCAGGCCACCATTTCGGTGCTACAGAGTGAGTGGTCTATGTCCCATAGTACCTAGATGGTGAATGAACTACCAGTCTCCTGTCCCACCCAGTCCAACCTGTAAAAACCTCTCAAGAGCCCACCCTCAGCACAGCGGTCACTGGTCAGGAAAAATAGAACAAACACCAACCACATTGTTCATTCATATTCATTTTCACTGTAGAAAAATAGAAGAAATATTCAAATAGTCTAAATCTCATATGCCAGTGGTTGCCTTTTGTGTTTTGTTTTCATTAATATTAGATTTAGCTCCTTAATTAAGTTTGGGAAATGTTCTCTTCTGCTGAACTCGGTAAACTCCTTGTCTCTCCCAAAATCCCTTGAGCATCTTGTTGTAACTGACCACAAACCCAGGAACTTTTTCCCCAGACTCTATCTGCATTTCCCTCTTTCCTCCCACACTGTCTCACTTGTCCTTTTACAATATTCTGATCATTATTACTTTTTTCTCTGTATTCTAATTTCATCTATTTCTTATAGCTGGGTTTATCTGTGATACGAATTCCCTTAACATTATGTTGTGTCTTTTGTGTTTGCATGGATTGTTTGATTTACTTCAAAGCCCCGCCTGCTAAATGCAGTGGAAACCTAGTAGTGCTTTGAAGTAATGGTGCTTTTGATTTGGCTTTCTCACTCTCAGCACAGTGTAAATGGGACTGTAAGAAGACACAAGGAGGGATCCGTTAAGGTGTTAAAGAGTGATTCCTGCTGTCAAATCTTTCTTTATGAAAGCAAACATTTCCTGCTTTCAAATTTGTGTGTGGTAATCCAGTAAAGGATACTACCACGCATGGGCCTTGGGTGTCTCATCTCTAGTTCAGACAAGACAGAGATTCTGGACTTTCTTGTGCAATGTGTAACCTTGTGCCTTCTCAGCCATTAAGCGTGTGACTATGAATCAGTAATGACATTATATCCTTTAACCCACTGCTCTTTGCACGCATTCAAACAAACTGAATTTCAACTGGACCCTTCTAATCTGTGCATGCTTCAGTGCTCTGCCCATTGGAGCACAGGAAGATGTGGAATGTTGTTAGTCATAGCAAAGCTGTTTACTTGTCTTATTTAGTTGTTCCCTACGTCCCATTAAACCTGTAATTCCAATCCTAACTACTTATATTCTGTCATTACTGAGCAGTAAATGTTATTTGCATATATGTGTAATATTCAAGTTATTACATGTATATAACAAGCTATACATAATAGCCAATTGATATGAGTGTATAGTTTGTAGCTGAGGAAACATACTGAAGTCTGATTTTCTAGCTTTGGACCTCAGGTTTTGGTCAGTTTAGTTTTTGAATGTGAATTGCTCTAAATCAGGATACCCCAAATCAGTATATGTATACAGTACTTCATTCTCATTACTAAGCTTTTTAATCAAAGCTCTAGGTTTTTAAAAAACAAAACAAACAAAAAAACTAAAAAAAAAACCATTCATGCATGCATGGACAAACTCTACTAGGGATACATGTTTTGAACATGTGCTTTTTATATGTACTTAAAATGATACTGTAGACAAATCTATCTTTTGAGTATGAAACTTAGCTGAGGCTTACCTTAAAATAAATGTTGGAAAACAGGGGGAAACTGCTAGCCTAGCTCTGTACACAAGTAATAAAAAAGCACATTTAGAGCTCAATAATTTAACATGATATGCCCTGTTTGTTAAATTAGTACAAAAACCAGACGGTGAAAATGGAAAATTGTGGTTTTAAAGTGGTTATGCACTGGGGACAGTGATTTCCTAAAGCTAGGCTAGATGTTTTCCCATGTTTCCATTCATTATGCCGAGCTAAGCTGCTACACTACTGGCTGTAACTTCATATTTAGTGAACAGACATAAGAGTGGTATTGATCTTTTTATCTCTAACAATTGCTTTAACAAAGAACAGCAACTGTTGTCGGTTTTAATTTATGCCAGTTACAATTGATTCCAAAACTGACAAGTTTTCAAGCCAGAAAAAAAGCATCAAAATGTCTGTAGAGACCTCTCCAAACACTCCTCCATCATTGATTGTTACCTCAAAATATGGCCAAAAGTTTTCTGTGTACTACCTCCTTTTCCACACCCTTTTTGAAACTCTTCATGTTCCCATGGATGTAGTCTGTTTAGCTGTATTTTGGTGAATGTAACTCAACATACCAACGAACAGAAGTGCAATATAAAAGTGGGTTATGGTGCAGAAGTGTTTTGAGGGGTTTCTGTGGATGTTTCTCCATTACTTGAAAACTTTTCACCTTGGGAATCCATCGCGAACCACATGAAGTCAAGATCAACACAGATCGGTTCTTTGTTAAAATGCAAACCTCAAATCTTTGTCATCCAATTTTCATACTCAAATACATACACATAGATTTTGTATGTGGTATCACTTTAACTAATTACATGAATCTCAGCGGATTCTTAGTATCCATATACTATACACTTACAAGCCAAACAGCTATTTTAAAGTAAGCACATTTTTGAGACTTTGCTTTTTAAAACAGTCATAATGGTATTTCAAGTTCTACTGGTAATGTATTGCAAAGTAACACAAATGTGTGTTGTTCTGAATCAGACAAAGGAATGTGTTGAAAATTGTATATCCCTACTGGGAATGAGTGGCTCAAACCATTTAGCTCAACCACGTGCTCAGAAGGCCCACTATTCTCTCTGTTCCAGCACAGTAACTGGCATCCATCTCAGGTGTGCACAGTATTGTAATGAGCTACCATTCATGATTTGAGGCCTGCCATGCTTTTTATGATGACATAATGCTCTCCTAAATATAGACCTGGCCAGGCTGGCTACTATGTTTCACACAGTTAGTTTAATTGATTTCATACATCCTCGCAAAATGTCGCTCTACTTGACATTAAAACAAAACTGGTACTTGATGATGTAAAGAAGAAAACAGATTTGTACTGATGATGCAATAATTTTAAATAACACCCCTCATTGTGTCATATTTTTCGGTTAACCGAATGCAGAATCAATCTAAATGCAGCATTTTATTAGAGTACCAGCAAGAGGAGAGGGGGAATCAGGTTTCACCACATCTTGATTAATTTAGAGCAGCATTTTATAATGGTTCCATTTCAATACAGTGATACATTATCCAGCAGTTACCAGATTTTAAGTTGTGACAAGGTGTCCTACAAACAACCTTCTGGTTAAATTGCCTGTGGACCACTGTGCCGTGTTTGCTAAATGTTAATTTATGTACCTCCCAATGTTGTGTGTGTACGCATGCCTCAAAGATACTATTAATAGTACATGTGGTTCTGCTTGGTGGGGGGAGAGAGAGATGTAAGGGGGGAGGGGAGAGATATCCTCTTAACTACTGAGTTTACAGAATCGCAGGAAGAAGGTGCCATGAATGCTAATAGAAGTCACTTGCCAGCCTCAGTTGCCCTTCTTTTCCCTCTCCTCCCTTCTCCCTTGCTAGTGGCCTTGCAGCAGCAGCCAGTAGTAGGATTATGATGCTCCTCCTCTCTGCTCCTCCCCTCGGGGGCTCCATCGTTGCCATGGTTGGCCCGCCCTGCAGGAGGAGGAGGAGGAGGAGGAGGAGGAGGAGGAGGAGGAGGAGGAAGAGGGCGGAGGAGGCTTCCTGCTCACTACTCAAGGCAGAGCAAAGGGCACCTCGCTCTCAGATGACACCTCCTGCTTCCCTGAACGTCCTTGAGAAATGGACCTGGTATTGTTTAGTAACCAGTGTGCTTAGCAGTTTAGAGACTGAAGTAATTTAAGTAGTCATTCAGCAGTAATGTAAAATGTCCAAGGACTGTTCGGTGTTATATTGATCTTTAGCCTAGATTACGTGGCTTTTTTTACCTCTACGATACAGTATATTTTGATGACATTTACATGCAATTGCCCTCATTTTTCCCTTATTACAATAAAACATAAAAAATTACTGCAGTTGTCAGCTACAGTTTATTTTCTGTCAAATATCCTCCTGAAGTCTGTGTGACTGTAAAGTACATTAAGAGGATTCAGAAAATCATTAATAAACTCTGACCAAGAGATAGGTGTGAGATAGGTATAATCAAACTAATATTTGATCTCTTGTGTTTATCCAAATATCAGACATTATGCCAGCAGTTTCTCTTATACTCTTAATGTCCATGTAGCATCAATGTGTATTACTGTAGTTCATCCGACAAATTAAGCATTTACATTCTCAGCTTCAACCAAAATTAATAATCATTATATTTCTTTTACTCTAAAGATATATGGTTAACACAAGGGATCACAGCTTTTTCATAAACTTATGTCTTTTGTTGATTTGTTGTTTGCACTTGACTTTTCTTATAGACATCCTCCTACACAGATTGTATAAAAACAGCATACAGCCTACAGCTACTACAGCATGGGAGGAAGCATTAAAACTGCATTGAACCCCAGTTCTGTGATGAGGTTTGACTGTCTCTGTCTTCCAGAACCAAAGATCAGTGCCTCTGATCAGACCATCCTGTCAGCAGACACCTCTAGCAAACCAGTTACCCTGCAGTGTAACCTCACCACTGCTCACAATCCCCACGAGGAAAGCTTCTGGATGAAGAATGGACAGGAGATCCCCAATACACGGACGGAGCAGAGGAACACAGCATACAGGTGACGAAAAAGAGAGGAGAATAAGAATAATAACTGCTCCCAACAACTAAAGGTGAATGATAATTGACCTCACTGAGACAAAGACGGTGCAATGTTTGGCTTTCAGTTTGAAATGGGAGCGTTGCTCAGATTTTCAGCAAGAGTAACTCAGGTTTGTTTTTTCTTCTTGGCTAACTATTAGTACTTGCTTTTAAATGGGTCAGACCTCATAGTTGAAGACATGTTCTATTCTATAATGAGCAGCCAGGGTGTATGTTCTATGAGTTTTCCATAGACATGGCAGAGACAATAACTCATCAAAGCTAGACTGTTTGTACAATCAGCTACCAGCAGTTACTGAGCCAGTTATAAACATATTTTAATACATTTAATTGAAAATGCCTTGCACCATTGTGACATAAATGACTGTACAAATGTCATGGTGCAAAATTAGACGCCTGTAGTTATTGAGCAGTTAATTAGATTATACTGCTGGGTATACTTCCAGCCTACTACCGTTGAAGTATCAAGTCCATAGCTCTTTTATTTGCCTTAATTAATCAGCAATATATAGAAATAGTAAAAAGAATAGTCAAACGCTAGAACCTTTTAGAGGCCTTGTCAAGTATGGTACCCTATTTGTTTGGAATATCTCCGGACTACCACTAATTGAGATTAATACTGAGGATATGATTTTTAAAACTGCGTTAAGCCAGTTATTGAACTCCACCTATCCATCTAACTCGCAAAACTCTATCACAATCTTAAGTAACAACCAATTGTTAGTTCCTGCTGTCACACAGTATAACCATTGGAGACCAAAGTAACTGTCACCCCTGTAGACTTACCACAGACTCTCCCTTGCCACTAGATAAGACCAACTGGTCACTTTCTTGTCACATTGCATCAGTGATACTCTGAAGATTACAGCTAAAATGCCTGTGGTGCTGTTCGCTGCAGAATCCAGTGCTGCTGTTGCGTAATATAACAGCATAGCGCCAACATGGCCTTGTAGCCCTGTGAAGCTTTCGCTACTTTAGTCCAAACTAATTATTGGAGTTATACTGAAATTGGCTGACATTTTTTAGCTGATTACTTGCAATGCATGTGAGCGGTAAATTGAAATGAAAGAATAAGTTTGTGTGTTGTATTTTGTTGCAGAATCACTAAACCACGGGCAGATGATTCTGGGGAATACATGTGTGTTTACACATTTAACATGGCACCAAATGCTAATGCTACAATTGAAGTAAAAGGTAAGATTCCTCTGTGATATGGTAACAGCTGAGTCTTTGTAATATGATTGACACATATAACACTTCAAAAAATGGTTTCCTCTGAACTCTAATTCCGAGAAAGCCCTGTCCTCAATTTTAGCTCACCACACAACAACATGGTAGTGAAGTCTGTGGAGGTGAACAACCTAAAGCCATGTGAAGTGAGACCTGGTTGACAAAGATGTTTGAATTTCAACCAGTGCAGTGGTGATGACGGCGAGCAGTCCTGAGGGCTGCTGTCACTCTGGGCTTTCACTGACAGGACAGTCTAGCAAAATGGGCAGGCACTGCACAAGCTCACCAAAACATGCAAACACTAAGCCCACAAGGAGGCGTCCTTCAGACTAGTTGCACTCATTTAAAAGCCAAATTAAACAGATGATTTTATGTCAGTAAATTACTTCATTATCTCATTGAGCTAATAATGCTTAAACTAGAGAAAGTTAAATACAGTCTATGTAATGGCTAGAAAAGCTAATCAAAGAACTGCTGTGTTGGTTTCATTCAAGCTGACAGTGAAGCCATCAACTTGAATAAGGAATCTTCTCTGAGAAAGGGCAAGTGAAACCCTGTTCAAGAGAAGCTTGGCCGTGTGTAGTGCTTAAGCCAATTTGCTGTGGCATGGCTATGGTGCATACTGAGCACACTCTGCCTCCTATTCTGTGGCTGTCTTAGAGCGCTGCCTGATTGCGTAACGTGGGTGATGACCGTGTGTGTTCTGCTTTCACTGGGTTGTAAGATGACGGGTCTCATCACCATTCAAACTGAAGTGTGCTAGCCATCACTAGACTGCAGGCCTGTGATTGTTGTGGCTTGTTATCTGTCCCTCGGAGAAAAAGTCAATGTTTTCACCAATGATGTACAATTTTATTTTTTAAATAGGCCTTCATTTTATGTGAAAATGATTAAAATAACAGAATATTTTTGATGTTAAGAGCAACACCCACTTCCAAGACCTAAATAATGCCACTTTCATTAGTTCTTAAATGCTCTTGTTATTTTCTAGAGTTGTATTTGATCTTTCCTGACCCAGGTAGCAAGCCCACTGTTATGCTAGCCAGTTTTGCACTGTGCTTCTGGCAGCAGTTCACTGAGATCCCTCGCCTACAGTGTCCTTGGCACACTCATCCTTGCAGGACTCAGCTCAGAGGCAACAGATGGAGGGTTCTGTGATGTTGTAGGATTAAGGCTCTGAATCCTGTTCCAGCCATCTCAGTGGCGCGAATGGAGTTTATTGTTTGTGATACTAAGCCTACCACAGATACATATTTGGTACCTCGTGTTTCTCAAATTTTATTAAACTTTCGCACATTTCTCCATGAAAATGTTTTAACTTGCATACTAATAATTTAACATTATCCGAAGGTAATCAATTTGACTCTCCAAGTTTATAGAATTTTACTTAAATTCTCAAAATAACAATATGTTGCTACTCAAACATAGAATAGTAAATAGTGAAGGATTTGGTTTAGTGGCTCCTTCACATCTGAGGTTATCTAACTCTTTTATTCTGTTCTCTCTGACAGCCTTGACCTTGCTCTTCTTCACACATCCCTCTCACATTCATTTGTCACTTTACTACTGTCTAGGACGCACAAATAATCGCAGAAATCGCAGTCAGGAGTGTGAAATAGAATTTTCTGCCTGTGTTAGCGCCACTTTGAGGGCAGCATCTGTGCTATCAGTCACTGACATAATACAGTCAGGATAAGGGACAAATGAGCTTGGCCACTCCCCTGCTCAGGGAGCACGTGTGCACCATAATTAGAGTGGGGTGATGTCACCAAAGAGCTCAGACCCCTCCTGCTCTCAATCCACGTCCAACTGAAAAAGCTCACCCTGGGCCTTTCCCTTATCTTGCTTAATTGCACGGAATGAAATGTTGTAATTTTGAGGATTAGTGGAAAAGCAGGAACAGTTAGCTTCCTAATGTTTTGCTTAGTTAAATGGAGAATCTGTGTATCACCTTTGGGAACAACTCTATACTATTGATGGATCAGTTTGACTTGGCATCTGTTTCAGTGCTTTATGACATATGCCTGAATTTATTAAATTCATAACCTTTGTGTTGCATTTTATTATCATTCCATTCATTCATCAAAACCAGTTTACACCATTTTCCTCTGGCTCAAAATCTCTTTTCTGGAATTCACTGTGGAATTATTTTGAACGGGAACATCTGGAGGCTCGCATATCATACTGATCTCCCTCTTCCATTACCTCAATCTGAATTGTATTGAAATGCCTTTATCTTTCCCAGAGTGATCTTCCCCACTGAAAGGGTTGGGTATAGATAGTAGAAACTTCTAGTATCTGCTACTAAAAAAAATAAAGAAACGAAAAACAGAATACATCTTTATTTTACCAGTGATAAAAAAAGTTATTTTGTAAGCATTTAACAACTATAACTAAAAGCTAACAAAATCATTTGTGCTACATGTTAAAATGATTGAATTATATAAGCAAGTACAGTTGTAGACATCCAGTTACCTAAGATACCATGAATACTACCATATCATGTTTAGTCTTTTTAGAAAGGAGGATAAAATATAACCCAATGAGTGGAGTGTGGAGTGAAATGGGAAAGAGGCTAGCCTGAAAATGTAGGAAATATGATACAAGACAAATTCACTAACACTGTGTGAGATACTGAATGACACAGTGACGTGACTGATCAAAGTAAATGATGCCACTCCAATTATATGACTATATATTCATATATGATTATATGAAGTATCTGTGAAGAGCCCATTGAGCTTCTTCTCGATTGTAACAGCTGGAAACTATGACAATGTCAAAGGAAACTGAGCTACCTCAGTGAATCGACCCTGCTATAGAGAATTTTAATTACACTCCACTCCCTTGCATAGACATCTGAATAAGACTAATTATTACTGTAGCCAGAGCAGCCAGTCAAGCTTGCCTTATTCATGCCATCTGGTAGGAGTTTAAACATCCCTTTGAATGTTTTACTTCTGCCAACTCACCTGATTATCAATTCTATTTATTTACCTTTCCAGCAAAACCTGATATCACTGGCCACAAGCGGAGTGAAAATAAAAATGAGGGGGAAAATGCAATGTTGTACTGTAAGTCTGTTGGTTACCCACATCCCACCTGGACATGGCGTAAAGTGGACCCAACTTCCTACATGGCACATGTATGTATTCTGTATTTATGTATATAGGTATACAGTATACTGCATGTATATTAATATAAAAACTGAGAGACAGTGAAACAGACAGTTAGATGCAGTATACATACAGTTAGGTTCATATGTATTTAGACAGAATTTTCCTAATTATGCCTCTTTACAATCACATCTTGACAAAGCCATCAATGTGTGATTGGAGACTAAAAATTCGGCTCTAATTCAAGGGGTTTAACAAGAACATCAGATTCACTCTTTAGAAATTACAACCATTTTTATACATAGTCCCTCATTTTCAGAGGGTCAAAATTAATTGGACAAAGCATCATAATTATAAATATAAGGTTTAAGAGTATATAGGCATCAGTACAATTGAAAGACACAATAAAATGAAGCATTCTCTTGGTCCTAATTAAGCATTTTAAACATGTTTTCAATGTTATTAACTTTGAAAAAAAATGGTCATTGTGTTCCAGGACATTGACAACTCTACTGGACGCTTCTTCATCATGAACAGAGACAACTACACAGAGCTCAACATATTGAACCTGGATATAAACACAGATCCTGGAATATACGAATGCAATGCCACTAATGCCATTGGAAACACTGCTGAGACCACTATACTTCGGGTGCGCAGCCATCTTGCACCACTTTGGCCTTTCCTGGGAGTGCTTGCAGAGATTATAATCTTAGTAGTCATCATCGTTGTGTATGAGAAACGCAAGAGGCCAGATGACATTATTGATGGTAAGACAGCTTTTTCTCTGTTAAAACTAGTAAACACTAAATAATAATGAACTACTTAAGTAGATATTGCATTATTTATCTTCAAATTACAGCATAGCAATTCTGACCCCAAGACATTCAAATGTTTTTGTCTGGTGTCTGATCTTTGCAATAAAAGTAAGATGATATTTTGAAAATAATTACCTACTTACTGTATGTACCACCCTTACACTTGTTCTAAGAGATAAAGTTTAAATAATGATAAATCAGAAAAAATTTGCTTTGGAGTGTCAGATAAGAAATTTCAGCAAGTACAGAAATTACCCACTGATACCCTTCCCAATGGGCCAAATATTTGAAGGTCAAATGTCATCTGCAGGGGAGAGTATTAGACCTTAGGATATGGGCATATTCACAGATGCAAGTAAACTTTTCAACCATTAGGTTGCATCAGCTCTCAGAGGAGATTTGTAGAGGCCAAGGTGGTGTAGTGAAAGAAGAGAGGAAGGACATTGTCATATATTAGATGCATTGCAGATATTGACTTTTATGGATGCACATACGGTAAACAACAGAGGGCCCACAGCTAAACTTTCGTAAGGTTGGCTATTTCTGTGCAATGCAATGGCAATGGTAACAGAACATTTGTTTCCATGTCGATAACAGATTAACAGTGTTCATAAACATGTGGGGCTCTTAGCCTGAAGCTGTAAAACATGTCAGTCCAAATACCTAACTTGATTGGTTACTATTCTTTTCCCCTTCCCCTTCTTTCCAAATGGCAACATAATCTAAATGGGTGGTAAGTGAGAGATCCTGCATGGTTTCAGAGATTTTTTTCTTTCTGTCAATTTGTATGTTTTTATGAGCCTACAGTCCATCCAAAAACATTACTATCTTTGCATAGATATTGCTAATTTGTTAGCACAGTAAATTAAGTTGAATCATTTCCATTTCCATTAGGCTGAACCCATAAAGAGTCATGTTTACACAGATGGTAGTCGAATGTTTTGATGGATGTTGGATTAATTTTGTATATTTACAAATAGCCATAATCTTTAGTGATATAAATTAAAAGCCCAAATCAGCCCAGTTTTTTTAACCACACTATATAAATTACAACCATATCAGGACAAATTATATTAGTTTAAATCATACATAAAATAAGCACAGTCTGTTTCTCAACTGATCCAAAATAAAAATGCAGACCTATACATGTATGCTAGCAGTCATAATTGCCATAGCCAAAGGTAATGTTTTAGAAGTGGAGAGAGAAAGAGAGAGAAAAAGCAATTTAAAGGCCAAATCAGATCAAACCCTTAGAGCTTAGGCAGAGAAGTTGAGGTCATCTACTTTGACTGTCACCAAAAACTATAGCAAATATACAGCTGATTCACGCTTCCTAATATTCAGTTGTACTTCTATGTATTTAAATCCAAACCAAGAAACATGCCTTGATTCAGTCTCAGTTATCTTGGAAACTGTAGCACCTGCTTGCTAATTACATTTGTTTACTGATATATAATTTGATAATAATAATACTATGTGAGATTCTAATTTATGAGGTATTAAGTAAAACCAATAGATAAATGCAAATTAAATATAATATTTAAAAAATAGAAATATGGAAATATAAAAAATGTATTGTTTCCTTTAATAATGTTTCTTTTTTTTTCTTTATCCATGGGGTATTGAGGAGGCGTGAATTGGATATATATGCATAGTTATCAACCCCAAACCACATTTGTATCCTCAGCCTGTGACTAGATACAGTGGATTTTTTTCAATTTGCTCAAACTAAACTGAGTTCACTTGATAAACAATTTAACAAGGCCATGGCACAATGGATGAAATAGGTTACTTTGCTTCCTGCATTGGCTAGAACATTCTCATGAAACAAAAGTATAAAGGTAAAACATTGTTGGATGCACTCACTGCTCATTTTAAAGATTCCCTTAGTGTAGGCAAAACATAATTATTTTTCTTCTTCTTTTTATACTAATAGGCCTCCTCTGTAACTGGTACTGTCTCCATTTAGTGAGAAGAACTACTATTTTAAATTCTTGAATCTCTCCCACACGAAGACCCCCATTTTTTTAATCTAATCTACAGAAAAAAAAAACAATGTACTCTATTCAGGCCAATACTTTAGTATTATAGTGCTACTAAAACCTTCAAGGGCTCCTATTATGATTGGTAGTTCAGTTACACACAACCATCTGATGCCTGGGACTGAACATTATGTGTAAATGTCAAAATCACATCTAATGTGGACCAATAAATGCAAAAGTAAACACAGGAATGCAAAAACACACCAATAAATAAACATAAACAGAGCGAAACTACAGAAAATAGTCATTTCTCTAACTCTGTATGCATTTACTCATCCCTTTGTACATTTTTGTTGAACATTTAGCAATTTGTTAATTTATCTTAATAGTTATTCAGCTTTAGTTATGTCAAATCTAGTATGGTGCATACAAGTTCAGTTGTGGCCATATCTCTTTCAACAAAAGATGTGGCCCATGCTTCAAGAGGAAGAAACAATCACATGATAAAAATGATGAAAATGTCAGAGAGCCCAAAGGCATCCCCAGTCACCCAAGGTTCTATCTGACCTCTACTCATGTGGCATCCCCTTTTTTCATTTAGCAATAAAACATGAACATAAGCAAAATACAGAACCACAACAGTCGCCCCAATATTATGAATAACTCCAGCGTTGTAATAGTTTTATTTCCACACTCTAATACAGGCTAAACAAATGAAGCTTCAGGATACGTCCTGCATTTTTTTTACATAATCCTAAAAATATAAGATAAACTCAGCCTTTACTTAAGGAAAATCACATAGACTTCAGTGTCTTAAACTGTTGTTCAAATGTGACACTGTTTCTCTCTGTCATTGCCTTCCTTTTTACTCGACATATATACTTTAGATGGAATTGAGAAAATCCCTCACAAAGGGTTAGTGTGAGAGGCTAAAAATGTATCGATCACATAATGGGGTCCAAAACAAGAGTTTCAATATACTTCACAATCCACATAGTAACAATTTCATGAGTATAAACATCAGTTACCACAAAATAATATTAACATGTATTAATATGGACTGTAATGTCAGTTCATAATAGCAATCAGAAGGCATCTCTGAAAAGCCATTAGGCACAAACCATTATTTAATGTAGAATTTATTTCTTTACCGAACCAGTGTAACACTGATAGTTACATCTTCAGCATCTTCATCTATCTATAATCTATAATTACATTCATAAATTCTAACTTTTTAAATAACAGATTACATTACTTAACTCTATGTAATACATATGTTGCATTATATGTACATTATTTGTCTATCACCGTTAAAATAGTTAATTACTTGATAATTAGAAGAAAAAATTTTTAAAATGCATGCAAAACATACACATACATGCAAAAAACACACAGCTCAAGTAAGCTCTGTGCATGGCCTCTAGTTTGGTTTCATCTACCGGAAAAATGAAGCGATTAAGGTGGATTATATGTTTATGTCATTCAGATCAGGGATGAGGACTCCCTGCTCACGATGCACAGCCTCTCTAAAATCTCCTTTTAGCATCCCATGTTCCCGGAGGTTTTGGCCCCTGTCTGCGTGCATTATGAATTGTGGTCTCTTGATGGCTTAGCCGTGTTTGAACACTTTTATTCTCCACAGGCGAGGGCTCTGAGGCAGAGGCTGACATTTCTCCCCTGTTTACAAACCAGTTGCTACAATTATAGAGTTTGCTGTGTGATGATTTTCTAAATAAAAGCTCACCTCATGTAACAGGACAAATTATCCTAAAAAAACTTGCAACCAAATTCTGTGTTTTTTGAAGTTGTATAAAAAAAACCAAAAACAAATTATAACTGATGTAATCAGACTTGATGCAATACAGTGATTATTATTCAACTATCAATCTCACACAGTAAAAATCTGTTATTTGTTATGTGCTTGCAAGGCCTTTATAGTAAACATATCTTTTGTGTTGTTTACATATGCGATACGAAAATGGTGGGATATGCCAACAGATGTTCCTCCTTCAAATGCTCACAGCACCATATTTTTTGTCCAACATTATAACTGCCATAATCTGCTCCCCATTAACGCCATGGAATGCTGCTAATGCTGCTTATCTCAGACTTACGACTGCATGGAAAATATCTCACTGTGACCGGTTACTTACCTGTTGACACATTTTCATCTGTATGCCAAACACCAACCACATAATCAACCCACAGACTGTGGGCTTTCAAACTAACTTGTCACTCAGTGCAACAACTTTCACTATAATTCACCACTTCCTCTTCCTGCAGTGTTTCTTTTTGTGATGGTGTAATGTATGTTATTAAGTGCACTGCTCTATAGTGAGAAAGAATGTATATGTTTGTTCTACTGAGAAATTTATTTAAAAAGGGGAATTTCATTATGTGTTGATAATCTTGAGTGGAATTAGCACTGAATATTACCCACTGCAGGGAACCGATAAAACATCTACCAGCTGAGAGAAATGTTTAAAGAGATCCATGTTTTTATGCCAAGTAGGGTATAATATCACCCCTCTGTACCAGGCGCTTTCAAAATCACTATGAAATTACTTAGTATGTTTAAAAGATGGCTTTAAGTGAGCCATCTGTAACCCTCCCACACATATGCAAAGTCTGAAATAAACAGGAACCCATGAGATTCAGATGGCATGTGAGGTTAACTGTGCTTGGTGATAAAGCTGTGATTGTTGACAAGATCATATCACAGATCTTCCACAATGTGAAGCCGTACTACAACAAATATAAAATGACGACCGTTTTCCCGAGCATACAGTTATACTATATATCTTTTTCTGAAAGAGTTTTTACTACCTTCCACACAGCTTGTAGTGTCCAGAAATCTTCTTTAATGCAAGGAGCTGCAAAATTCACACCCCTGTGTTTGCTTACAGTTTTCCTTCTGAGTCTGTTTATCAGACACAAAACTTGTGCTTTCAAAGCTATACAGCAGCTAACTCCCATATCTCTGATGTCAGAGCTACCCACCAGTGCTTGACTTTGCCACACCAGTATTCCAGTATTTGAAGGCAATCTTTGCCTTCAGCTGCATTATCATACACTATTAATCTGCACTATTTGAAGGAATTGCTAACCTATCTAACAAATTCCTGGTTCCTGAAAGTTTATTTTCGCACCATAGTGAGCTACCTGGGAAAAAGGAAAGACTGTGAAATCTGTCAGCACAGTAAAATACCTGCAGTATTATTTGCAGAAAATTCGCTGAAACACTCACGCAAGTATTTTGCTTTTATCTTTATCTCATTTTTGACTTCTGTTTTCTGTTTTTGTCTTTATTCTATCCTCCTTGCCCAGATGATGAACCAGTTGGACCAATGTAAGTAAAAAAATATTCTTATTGCTATATGTATAATTCCTACTGTGTACTGTAATTTGAATTGCTATTACCTTTAGGTCACTAAATCATAACTGCTTCTTTTCTAGGAAAACAAATTCAACAAATAACCACAAGGACAAAAGCATTCGCCAGAGGAATACAAAATAGGCAATTTACTCAAGTAAGACACTGTTGTAGAGGACAGGGGCTAAATATAGAACTTGCTGAGAGGATTAGCCTTAGTTACACCTTCTCTTGATTTTCTCTTCACAGGTGAGATGGCTAAACTGCATTTTTTTGACAACATGAAGGTATCAGCGGTGGATAGAGCTCGGGGCAGTTTTGAAAAAAGCATATCTTGTCTCATTTTATGAGAAACAATATCAGCATAACACTGGCAACAAAAAGAACATAATGGCTGTCTTAAGCATGCCTTATTCAGTCTTAAATGGAGATTTCAGGATGACGAATAATGACTAAAACCACCACAAAGGTGTACGCATTTTTAATGTGCTGTTGATGTCTCCTTTATTAATATTATCATGTCCTCAAATGAGGTGATCCCTTTTGTATTACATATCATGTACAATGCATGCAAGATAATTACGCAATAGGATACTCAGAATAGGAATTTTCTGTTGTTATCCCCCGTGTGGCTTTTTTTGCATCCAAAATGATCTATGTTTTTTATGAAGTCACCCTTATACATACATACATACATATATGTTTGTATGTATGTGTGTGTGTGTATGTCTATGTATCTTTGTGTATATATGTATGTGTGTGTATGTGTATATATGTGTATATATATATATATATATATATACACATACATACATATACATATACATATACATATATACACACACACATTTATACACATATATAAATTGTTAGTTTTATTCTTGAAGATTTGTACAGCATATCATGGTCTATGTTTGATTTTGTGACAAGAAGTCCACTTTTAACAGAACTTTTATTGTGGAGCAAAGGCTTCACTGACTGGCAGTATTTAAATTTAATCAAGAGTGATTACAGAAAAATACTAAGTTGTGTTCAACTATCTAAACTAAAATGATAACGTGTATTATTTTTATTTTCTTTCCAAAGTAACTTAGGTGTCTTGTATACATTGAAGTATGAGTGTTCAAATGATAGGAAATCTGTAAAAGACTATTTTTTTTAATATTTCCCAATTTCATGAATTGATTTTTATTTTTTATTCTTTTTTCTTTAACTGTATAGCATGGCTATAATCCTATGCAATATGTATTCTCAAATAGATATATGGAGGGCAGTTTGTTTTACTCAGTGAAGCTTTAATATTGTGGGATCACTTGGAAGCTGGCATAGCAAAATTCACTGCTGTAGCTGCATGACTCCTCTTTCAATACAATGTATCCGTGTGTTGCGGTGGGAATGGACCTGCATTAAGTTGGGAACAGAGGGACCAGAGTATATAGCCACGATCAAACATAGGAGTGAGACCAATATTTTTTTTCTGAATAAAAAGTTTAAAAAAATGAATCCAGATTTTTTTTCAAGTTCTTCCTCTAACCACCTAACTACAATACAATTGAGAACATGCTCTTTTCGGCCATATGCCAGAACAACTAATGTGTAACAACATTTCAAACAACATTGGCAGCGCAGGAAGAAACACTCCACCACCAGCCCTAGATGCTGCCAACACAAACTATATATGAAGAAAATCACATTGTACTGACTTGACCCATTTGCCTTCAGTTGTTAAAATTCTTCACTCTTGAAGCAGTTTCCTCAGCACCCCCTCCACTTTCTCTACAAATGCATGAAAGCTGGGATCCAGCAAACAAACACGAAGGATGGGCTCCAAGTCACCTTGTGCCAAAGAACCGTGGTGATACACTTGAGGCAGAGTCAAAGCAGTCTCTCCCACGAAGTGCTGTGGAAGGTCCAAAGAATATTTTAGTAAATCAAAAAAGAAGAAACAGTTAATTGAGTAAGCCTGTGTTAGCATTCATAATTTACAAATTAACTAGACAACCTACACCTCAATAAGAATCAATCAAATCATTTTGCTGCTTAGTTAATCGTAACACATATTTACAATATATATGTTTCACAGTGGTTGTGTAATTTTAGTAGCTGTTAGCTCTAGATAATGTACTGTTTACATCCTCTCACTTTTAACAAAAAATACCTGTGTAAGATGGCTGATGGACACTGATTCTTGGACAACGTCAGGCTCAACTCCCACAGCCTTTCCCTGCCCATTTTGCTGACACAGGGTGATACACAAAAGAGGAAAAAAGGATTTGACGAACATGGCATGACATCAAAGGGTTAAGAGTCAAATCAATGGCTTCATTACTAATTGAAAGATATCAACCCCTCAAAGCCCTTTCATATTCACTGTGAACTCCTTCAGTGAGTATGTTCATTAAAGGTCAAATTCAACCATGGCAGAGTCCATTCCTTTTTCTCTCCTCATGTTAAATGTTGTGAAGCCCACAAGAGCTGGACCTAAGTTTTTCTCAGAATCCAGTTTCTAATTAACCATGAGCTCTTGAGTGTTTTCAAGTTTGTAAGTAAATAAAAGGCAAATACTGAAATGAGGCACTAAGAATTTCATCCCTGTGTGTCATGCATAGAGTATAAATTTCAGCTGGTTAAATGCTTTTATGACATGTTTTTCTTTTTGTTGTTGTTGTTGATGTTGTTGTTATTGTTGTTGTTGTTGTTGTTGTTGTTGTTGGTGGTGGTGGTTTTTATCTTTTGGACAAAAATGTTTGTTATCATAATCAACCATTTGACTGTTAAAGGCAATATTAAGAACTATTTTCTTCAGTGGCGAAAGGGGTATGCCACTTCGATGGTTGTATTTATAAATTAATTATATTATTGTTCTACATTCCTGTCTGTGCGTGTGTGCTTTGGGGTGGGACAAAATGTATTTTAAACCATATATTGCATTGTGATTGGCTAATGATACCTGTATGGTATATAGTCTATCTCATTTCAGCTACCGCAGCTGTGGAGTAACCTCTAAGAATAAGACAGTTTTGCAAACAGCGCCATCTAGTGAGGATGATGTGGCTGTTGATGAAGCTGACCACTACAATGTGTGACAATACTGTTGATTAAGCAGTGAGTAATGACTGTATGGTAACCTCAACTATGATAATTTACATTACACTTATATAATTTTTTTAAATTTACTAAATACTGCAAGATACATGGACACATGTCTCATTTCTGTCAAACAATGACAGGGAAAAAAAAAGGCAGAAGCTCATTGATACTGGGCCTGCAGACCAGACCCTTAGCTTCACCAACGTCATAGGCATATTTTGAGGCAACACATTTTTACCAAACAACAGATTTGTGCATCAGTTCTCAATTCAATACAGACATTTTATTTACTGAATTGTAAAATGGACAACCTGTCTCCTTGGTTCAGAGACCTCAGCGAGGGGCTGATTGTGGAGTGGTGCGGTGTCATCCTGACTGGTGACAGGTATGTACTCCATCAGTTTTTCCAAAGCACTTGAACACTGCTTTACTGCCTCTGCCCTGCTACTTCCGTCAAACTGCATCCTCATCATGCGGCTCTCTCCCTGCAGAAATCCACGAATACATTTTAATCTGTGTCTGTCAATCAAATGAAAACATAGTGCAGGTTGTATGTTGCTTTTGGGAAAACAGCATCTTAATATGAAAAAGGGTTTTGTATACATTAGATTTAACAGCAAACCATATGAGTGATTATTTCCCTGTGGGGGACTGCTCAGCAGTACAGCCTCTAAATAAATTGTAAAAAAAAATAAATAAATAAATAATCCAAACCTTGAGTATTATTAGTTTTCCTCTCTAATTTGTTACAGTCTGATAAATATAAGAATCTTGATCTTGCCAATGAATTTAGGTATTAGGACAGACCTTGAGAAACTACAACCCACCACTGGATTGCAATGAACCCCATGACTCACCTTCACAGTAAATCGAAACATCAAGTTATCAGATTTCTGGTGTGCTTTGAGAGAGCCTGAGCCACAGAGCAACGGGACTGTATCCTGAAAAAAGACAAAAGAATAAACATCTTAAGCAGCCAAGAAAGGGGAGTATTTTACATAGCGGTTACATTATCTGATGAATAACATGAAAGAACACTGAATGTAAAAATATCCTCTTTTGTACTATACCAAGTTAAATAAGCTTGATTTCCACTCATTCACTCATGAAAACTATTGGATGAAATTTAAGGGCAAAAGAAGCATTTGTTATATAAAGATGACTAGAAAAAATAATTACCTAACACTGCCTGCAGGGGTCTCTATGTGCTCAGTAACCTCTGAACCTCAGCTTTGAGCTTTACAAGCTGTTTCACACACACAATTAAAACGCGGGTGTATACAACAATAGCCTAATGTTTTGACACATTTTGTTACATGTGCCTTATAAATTAACTTGTGTTTACTTTAAAATTATGAATGAAGGTATATCAGCAGAGTTTTCTTTGGAACAATGGCACTACACCAGGGATTAGGTCCTCTACTGTACTGTAGCACCATTATTCCACATCCAGTGTTATAACATATTTTTTGGAACTGACAGCACTTTCATCCTTAATAATTCAAGGGGGACTAATCTCAATCAAGTATTTCTGGTGCAGTGCACAAAATAACTATTGCTGGGAAAAAACATGAATGTAAACATGTAAATATGTAATTAAGACTGGCTTGTGTTTTTGTTTTTTTGTTCTTTTTGGATAAGCTTGTTTTCTATTACAACTTGGGAAATCATGTTCATGGGTATGAATTTGTATTAAAATTAGAATAGAGGTGCAGTCCTGTACTGTTTGCTAGGATACAAAACATAGATGACAAATTAAAGGAAAACTTGAATAAATTATTGAAAAATATGAATCATGAATGCAAATACTTCCATACAGGGCTTACTAATTACTTTGATAAGTATAAAAATAATCATACATACCATTGCATTAATCATATGTTATGGCCTTCTAAGTCACCAGACCTCAACCAAAATGAACACCTTTGGTGCATTTTGGACTGGCATGTTAGACAGCTTTTTCCATAACTATCATGAAAGCTTCAAATAAGAGAATATTCTTAGGAAGAATGGTGTTCATCCTTCAAGAGGAGTTCCCAAAAATCTATGCCAAGGTTCACTAAGGCTGCTTGGTGGCACGAGGTGGGGTTCTCCCTTAATTTGATACTTACATGCAGCATGGATGAATTTAAGAGATTTTTTTAGCAACATACATATTTTAAGAAGAGCATTAAAGCTCCTCGGCCATCCCCAAGCTGACATTCTCTACTACAGCAACTTTCAGCTATGTTCAAAGATAATTTCAAAAGTTTCCTTCAGACCTTATCATGCAGCCTATAGGCCTGGTTCTCTGTACTGAAAGTTCCTGAGCATTCACTGCACCAAACTATAATAGACCAGTCTATCATCCTTGGTGAAAGCTCTCTGCAGTCTGACCTGAATATCTGTCTGGCTCGACACCCTGGCACAGCAAGATAGCTGTGTCTCCTGCCAGAACCCCATTAATGAGACATTGAGTAGTCCCTCAAATTTCTTTGTGTGCAGGGCAGGAAGCTAACTTTTGAAGTCTAAAGGCCAGAATAACTTGTTAAAACACCAAACTCCTGTTCTATTGTTCCATTTTACATATTTAACCACACTTTTACAGTGTAACACACCTATGGATAAGGGTTACCTGCAGAAAATAGTTGGGCTACCACACAGTGTTTCACAGTATTTCTAGCCGTGAATTCAGTAGTTTCTTGCCCTGATTGTCCACAACTCTTAATGGCTTACTTGTGGAATTATGATGTACATGCAACTCTGCTATGTCATGTTCTGATATAAACCTGTTCACAAGTAGGACAACAAATGCCAGAACCATCTTCTGTAAGGCGTATAAAATAGAAATTAAATCAGGGCATGAAAATTCTTACCCGAACTGACTACCAGATCAAAATCTGTATCGAGGCTGAACTGGGTTCTGGCTTTTTGTGGGCCTGAACCAAAACTTTTCCCAATAATATTCTTTAGCTGATTTTGAAACTGCACCCAAAAAGTTCTAAGGGACATGACCAACCAAAGCGATTCAATCAAGTCCCGTAAGATTTGAGCAGAAATGTCAAGCTCTTCAGCAGAATATTTCAAATGGCCTTCATCGAACCCTTTTATCTGGAAAGCAGATTTCTGTTACTTATTTACATCTCAGGAAATCTGCTGAGACAATGATGCACTTTTTTGGAAATGCTACTTCATAGATGTTACACTGTTTTTACATAAACCTAGATTATTGTTCATTTCTTTATTATCACTGAGAATCCTTGGTAAATAAAAAAAAAAATAAACACAAAAGCTACGATGTAGTGTTACATGATATATATACATCCTTCAAAAAGGCAGAACAGTCATGTCTCATCCAGGAATGCCATTTAGGATTAGCATTACTAATAATTCATAGAATTCACATTCAATGTCCGCTCCATATGGGGGAGTACAACCAATAATAAATGTGACATACTACAAATTATCAGTGTCAGAGCATGACATTTGCAGGTGCAGCCTTAAATGATTTCAAGCAATTCCCTTGTAGCCACTTTTCAATTTTGAATTACAGAACTTCATGTAAAAGTACAATGCAACACCTATTCAACACAGCGTTTATCTGCAACAGTCTAGAGTCGAAACATCTGGGTCTTGTGAGCTGAAACTCCATATGTGAATATCAGAATGAACTGATGTACCCTGCAGAACTGCTCTGACTAATTTAAACTGATGAATATTATGTATTCAGGAAACTGAAGTCCATCTTAAAGTGGACTATATTTTCATTTCTGTCACCATTTGAATAACCTTTGTATTTGCTATTTTGCACCACCAGCTTTGCATATTTTAATCTATAATTACCAGTCTTTCAGGATACAAATCATGTGGAGACCCCTAATATAAGTCTTTTTCCTGAAGGGGCAGGTCACAGTTCAAACGATTCATTGAAGGACAGTAACATAGAATTGAAGGGATGGAATAAGGTGGATCAGATGCATGGTATTGAATCACAGCAGAACTTTTAGAAAGCTTTGAAGAAGCAAGTTAGTTAAAACAACAGCCTTGTCACCACCCATAAGCACCACCGTTAGGCTGGATCAAAACTTCATCAAAATCAATGGAAACAAAACAACAGAAGACAAAAACAGTCAATCTAGCTACATAGTCTTCTTACCAAATTTTCTTGTCCTTGCAAAACCAGCAAATATCCTGATTCCACAATTGTAAGGACAATTTCAGGTTTACTGTCATTTGCCTCAAATACCTGGTGAAGAGAAGAGAATATTAACCAGTGAGTGTTTTTTTTTTTTGTTCTGGTCTCATGATGGTTCTAGACATACATTTTGGAGGATGTTTGGTGTTTGGGTAAATGATGATGTGGGTTATCTTTTTAGATAAAAGGTCTTAAGGTTTTCTATTCAATATCTTATTGTATCTTATTCAATCCTAATCGTTATTGTTTATATTGTTTTATTATTGTTTATTTGTTTTTTTTACATAGTTGCACAAACTGAAGTCAGATAAAACCTTCTATTTACATGGTCAGAAACTGCCTTGAACTGTGTCTTACACCCTGCAGTGTGGTAGGGTACTATGGCTGGAGTGTAAAGGCACCTAAACTCCATTTAAATTAGTATTTGGTAATTTATGCCCGTTATTGCAGTTTCCACTCACACTTTTGTCTGTATAATGCAAGTCAATTTCAGTTTTGCAGCTAGCCACAACACTAGCTACACTTCATAAACATGTTACAACACACAACAGCATGCCCAAATCTCCAAACTGTTTTCCCAGCTCAAAAATTATATTTTGAAACTCAGAGATAGAAAATTGATAACTCTAAAAGTTAGGACAACTGATTATACAGACTTACACAAACCTTCCACACAGAAGAAGTCAAATTGTCAAAATTAAAACTAAAGTCAAATTAAAATTTTGAAAAATTTTCACATCTTTGACAAGGAGGAGGCATTGCAATTGCTTTTGGATCTCTTTTTGGATTATAGCATTTTTACAAGTATTGTCTTCTCTATACAAATATACATTGATAGATTTCCTCCTTAAACTCCCTTCTGATGTAAGTGCCCAGGGATTCCAAAAGCACATGCAGACGGATATGAAAGGTCCCCCACTCCTTTTCATAAAGGCCTATAACATATGGTGTACAGTTGTATATGTTGAGCTCTGGAATAATCAGTATCCAGTATCAGCGTATACCTGTACTTTAACGTATATTTATTCCTTTCATATTATTTTGTTCAAGCTCCTATTGGATTTTCAATGTTTTACTGGGGATCTGTTTTTGAGTCTTGAAGCGCAAGCAAGTGTTTTGTTTTCAAATAAACAGCTGTGTTAGTACAAAAACTGAATTCAGAACAGGGCTGGGAATCACTGCAGGACTGTTTAACTTGAGAGTGAATCTTCAAACAAGGTTCTTATCGGTCAACATGACTTCTCTCCAAAATCCGCTAGAAAGGCACCGGATCTGAATTCTTCTTTAAAGATTAAAAAAATGAAAAGCTGTTTGAAGTAAAAGCTGCTTTTCTCAGATCATCTCGTATTTGTTGTATCATTAACCAAGCGCCTTTATGTCCTGTGAATGTTTCACAGGTGAAACAAGCATTTTCAAAACAGACTAACCATTATTTAAAAAAAATCTATTACAAGTACATTGAAATGACAACACCCTAAAACATACTTTGCTGGTTTTAGTTTTGTACTCAACCAGATATAATTTGAGGTAGCAAATCTTATGTCTGATAACCACCATGTTTGGATGCATGCAGCCCATCTGCTGATGTATTTACAGTAATAGTGTTGATTTTGATTTCTATTCATAAGACGTAAAGTAAGAATTGTTAGATTTCATTGGACTTTACATTTCTTTGTTGAAACAAGTAGAATTTCAAGGGTTTCAAATGGTGCTTGGTCCATCTTGTGGCAGCTTTAAACTACGATTACATTATAATCCAAGACAATAAAAAAAAAAGCATCATTATATTAATGGGAAATAGATACGATGAAAAAAACTTGTGTTTTAGAAAATGTGTCAACAATCCTGAGATTTACTGTTAAAAGAAATACTTTCAATTTGGAGAAAGAGCTAAAAACATTTTACTGTGCTACACATGGAATATTTATTATTTTATCATAATCTCTGAGGAGCAGAGCTTTAGAGTATAATGATGACGCCCTCGAAGCTGTCGATCGGCCTCCAGGAGATCTGGGTTAACGCAGAGGTTCATTATCCAGAGGGAAAACAAAGAGAAGAAACTAGCGTCGTGGCCGCGGGTTAATGACATGAGAGGCCCAGAGTGGGAAGAGCATCCAAGCTAGGTTCGGTCCGGACTACGGTTAGAACTAGCGGCGAGTGGAGGGAATATTAGTTCATGTTAATTCATATTAATTCATTTTAATTCATGTTAATTCATATTAATTCATATTAATTCATACGCGTCCACACAACAACGACAACGGGTCAGTCAGACCTGCAGGGACGGTCGCTAGTACACGGGGCTAATGGCCGCCGGAGCCCGACTGCGACGCGCTGAGTAGAGCCAGCGTTGGTTTAACCCCGGGCTAACCCTAACTGGCTGCCTAGCACGGTGCGCTAACTATTACTATTACTACCGAAGGTGACTAACTGGAGCCAGTTACCCTCCACGGCCTCGCCCCGCTCTCTCCCCCGCTCTCCCCGCCGCTCGGCACCAAGCGGCCGTAGCGCCTCAACCTCCACGACGGGCCGGCCGCCATCTTCCAGCGCGTCACCACGGCGACGGCAGAGCGGGCGACGGTCGGCGCGCGGGGCGAGCACGCGACAGGTGGACCGCGAAGGTGGAAACGGACAGACAGACAGGTAAGACGGACAGGTAGACAGATAGACAGGTAGACAGATAGACAGGTAGACAGATAGACAGGTAGATAGATAGATAGATAGACAGACAGATAGATAGACAGACAGGTAGACAGATAGACAGGTAGACAGATAGACAGGTAGATAGATAGATAGACAGACAGATAGATAGACAGACAGGTAGACAGATAGACAGGTAGACAGATAGACAGGTAGATAGATAGATAGATAGACAGACAGATAGATAGACAGACAGGTAGACAGATAGACAGATAAGATAGACAGACAGACAGATAGATAAACAGACAGACAAGTAGACAGATAGACAGATAAGATAGACAGACAGACAGATAGATAAACAGACAGACAAGTAGACAGATAGACAGGTAGACAGACAGGTAAGACAGACAGGTAGACAGACAGACAGATAGATAGACAGACAGACAGGTAAGAGACAGACAGGCAGACAGATAGATAGACAGGTAGACAGATAGACAGACAGACAGACAGACAGATAAGGTAGACAGACAGACAGATAAGATAGACAGACAGACAGAAAGATAAACAGACAGACAGACAGACAGATAAGACAGACAGACAAGCAGATAAGATAGACAGACAGACAGACAGACAGGTAGATAGATAGATAGATAGATAGATAGATAGATAGATAGATAGATAGATAGACAGATAAGATAGATAGACAGACAGACAGATAGACATATAGACAGACAGACAAGATAGACAGATAGACAGACAGGTAGACAGACAGACATATAAGATAGATAGACAGACAGACAGGTAGACAGACAGACAGATAGACAGACAGATAGATAGATAGATAGACAGACAGACAGATAAACAGACAGACAGATAGATAGATAGACAGACAGACAGACAGACAGATAGATAGATAGACAGACAGATAGACAGATAAGATAGACAGACAGATAGACAGACAGACATGAACAGATAAGATAGACAGTCAGATAGACAGATAAGATAGACAGACAGACAGACGGATAGACAGACAGGCAGTAAGATAAGATAGACAGACAGACAGATAAGATGGACAGACAGACAGATAGACAGATAAGATAGACAGAAAGACAGACAGATAGATAGACAGAAAGACAGATAAGATGGACAGACAGATAAGATAGACAGACAGATAAAGAGACAGATAAGATAGATAGACAGACAGACAGACAGATAGGATAGACAGTCAGATAGACAGACAGACAGATAAGATTGACAGACAGGTAGACAGACAGACAGAAAGATAGAAAGACAGATAACCAGACAGACATACAGATAAGACAGACAAGCAGATAGACAGACAGACAGGTAGACAGATAAACAGATAGATAGATAGACAGACAGACAGATAAGAAAGACAGACAGACAGATAAGACAGACAGACAGATAGATAGACAGACAGACAGAAAGATAAACAGACAGACAGACAGACAGATAAGACAGACAGACAGACAGACAGATAAGATAGACAGACAGACAGACAGGTAGGTAGATAGATAGATAGATAGACAGATAAGATAGATAGACAGACAGACAGATAGATAGACAGACAGACAAGATAGACAGATAGACAGACAGACAGACATATAAGATAAATAGACAGACAGACAGGTAGACAGACAGACAGATAGATAGATAGACAGACAGACAGATAAACAGACAGACAGACAGACAGACAGATAGACAGACAGGCAGACAGACAGGCAGATAGATAGATAGACAGACAGACAGATAAACAGGCAGACAGACAGATAAACAGACAGACAGGTAAGACAGATAAGATAGACAGACAGACAGACAGACAGACAGATAGATAAGATAGACAGACAGATAGACAGATAAGATAGACAGACAGACAGACGGATAGACAGATAGATAGACAGACAGACAGATAAGACAGACAGACCATCAGATAGACAGACAGACAGATAAGATGGACAGACAGACAGGTAAGATAGACAGACAGATAAAGAGACAGATAAGATAGATAGACAGACAGACAGACAGATACGATAGACAGACAGACAGACAGATAAGATAGACAGTCAGATAGACAGACAGACAGACAGACAGATAGACAGATAGACAGACAGATAAGACTCAGACAGATAACATAGACAGACAGATAAGATAGACAGACAGACAGACAGACAGATAGATTGACAGATAGATAAGACAGATAGACAGATATATAGACAGACAGACAGACAGATAGATAAATAGATAAAATCATTTTTAAATCGTTTTCTTCAGCAAATAGAGCTGGTTCATGTCTTAACAACAGTGAAACACATAATGGCAGGTGGTCATATATGGATTGGAAATTTTAACCTGGATTCCCTGGTCAACTGAAAACTTTCTACTGTCAGCGTCACTTATCAGGGTGGGGATTTTATTCCTCTTTTCAATATAAAGCAATGGTCACAAAACCAATAGTGAAATTCTATTGGTTTAGTTTTATCATACATATCCTGGAGTGCCCCCACACACACACACACACAAACACACACACACTAATTATCATGTGTATCATGTGAACACATTTTTGGGGTCTGCCTGGGAACTTCTAATTGGCCGATGTTAGAACAAATAAGATCCGTCTTCGTCATGATCATTTTGAAATTGATTAGGGGAAACGTGATGTCCACACACCGAAGCTGTCATGCCCAGACTTTGTGACTTTGTGAATGAATGACATAAACGCTCAGGATTCAGGCGCTTCCTATCACTGGCAATGAGGGGGCTTCCTTAATCACAGGCATGTGGGAAATGCTTGATTGTGTTGGGGGAAATGTTATAACCTGTAAAAAATGTTAGATTGTGGAAAAATTCCTTCGTATGTGCGTCGACAAATAATAATATCAAAAGACAATGTATGCATCTATTCATTTCTTTTTATTCCAGATTGAGAAATCCCTCTCATACAATTCGAGATGGGAGCCTGTTTGATAAAACCCGTTTTGCTAAGACTGTTCTAGTTTCATCTGTATTTTATTGAGTGCGCAAATTACGCAGTGGATCGGTCTGATCGTCTGGATGCTAAACAGGACGCCCCCCCCCCCAGCCTTGCAGGGCTGAACAATAGGTTTGCATCGCCTACCTGTAGCCTTAACGTCAGGGAACAGGAGAGCATTTTAAGAATGGGAAGAGCATACCCCTTTAAACAAGGTGGGCTGAGCTTATTTGCAGTTCTCGCTCCTATGGCAACCCAATAGATCAGCATCATGAATATTCACAATTCACCAAAACGCACCCTGACTATGGATCAGTGATGTCGGCGGTCCCTGGAATGGTCTACTGTATTTTGCATGATTGTGTCGCCTTATTTGATGGCAGCTGGCAAGAAATCCGGTGAAAGGAGCGTCCTTCGTCGTGCATGACCTTTCCCTCGTCTCCGTATCACCGTCCGTCGGCACATCCCTCACATGTCACGCTAAGGTGACTTTCAAGCAGTTTTTTCCACTTTTGCGCACAATGTCGAAACAGCACAAAGATGCACATCGGGGACGCAGTGGCCAAACGGACCGCCCAGACTGTGCGTGAGGACATATGCAAACTGTCAGGTAGTCTAATTATGAACAAGAGTGTATCTCATCTGTGTCAGCAGAGCCACGGCGGTCCGTGTCATGTGTAGCAGGCTTTCAGGGATTCAGCTTAGCTCCAGAATGATCGCTCTTACCAACAGATAGGGAGCGCGGGGCTGGCGGCATTAATCGTTTCACAACAGCCTAACAGTCTGGATTTATTTCATTTTCTCCACTGCGTCTCAATGTCATAATGGACAGGTTGCATTCTTCCATGCGTAAAAGGCTGTACAGTTTGCCACAGCACATTGGACAGAAAGCATCTATAATGGGTGAAGGAGAAGACGCAGACAAGGACACCCGGAGGAAGAGTATCAGGATGAAACCTCTACCGTCGCCGTCGCCGACCTCTGGGGGAAGCTGCAAAGGCATCGGGGAGACCAAAAGTGGGGAGTCTGTGATCATGGAGACGGACATAGGGAGACCGATGAAGACCAGCTCGAACGGAGATTGCCGGAGATTTCGAGGCAGCCTCTCGTCCATCACGAGTCGGCATGTGCACGACTCGGACTCGGCGGAAGAGAAGCGCCTCATCACCGAGGGGGATGTCACCCCGAGCGAGGAGAGCCCCCCCGGAGCCGTCGGCGACGGGGAGCCGGATCAAGGCGCGCAAGGGGCCAGCGGCGGCGGCGGCGGCGGTACCCAGGGCGACTCCCCGGGCCAGCAGTCAGGGTTTATAAAGTTGGACGGTATCGATCAAATTCTGCCGGACGACGAGAGATTATATCAAGCGGGGTTCATACACAGACAGTTTGGAGCAATGCTTCAACCGGGGGTCAACAAGTTCTCCCTGAGGATGTTTGGAAGTGAGAAGGCGGTTGAACGGGAGCAAGAACGGGTGAAGTCCGCCGGATTTTGGATAATACACCCTTACAGCGATTTCAGGTAAATTCAGATACCTCACACATGCTCCCCAAACGTGAAATGTTGAAGAAGGGCGCACCGCGTGAACTCGGCGCCTTGCACAGGCCCAGAGGTTTTTCTCAGCGTGTTTATCATTTCTTGGGGCATTCATCACCTCAGGAGGAGAACCAGTCATTGTTTTATCCTGCTTTATACCAACTCCTTCACTTATTTTATTCTTTGCTGACAGATTACATTTCACCAAAATCAGAATCAGTTTGCTTTACTGCTTTATAAAACTCTCGCGATTTACCTATTTGTTTATAGACTCAATTTAACAAAGAATTTTTCATTGCCGTAACACAGTAGAAGTATTGTGTCAGTTAGTTAGGAGGCTTGTAGACACATTGTGTTGTCTTGTGAAACCATCCTCAGGTAACACAACCTATGAGCTATTCAAATACATAAATAATTGAATCCCTATAGTGGTTTCTTCGTTTTTATTTGAGGAAACCTGTTTTCTGGAAACTTCTTTTATCATTGAATAGGGCCAGTGATGAGGCCTTCACTTCACGTTGTCTTTAGAGTCTTACATGTTGATTTTCTTATTCTTCTCTCCTGTTCTACATACTATTTTGAAATGCAACAGAGTTCGGTCATTTTATGTGAAGGAACTGTAATAAATAATTATAGTTGTAGTGCAATTTTATGTCAGCATTTAACAGTGTTGTCTATTCTACTGCCAATATACAGCAGCAAAACTGAATAGAGAAAGTCCATGAGCACTGTTGTTGTCATTCAGATTCCTCATTAGTGCCCTTGGGTATGTTATTGCCCGTATGCATCTAATTCATGACTACATGGAGGTTTTAACACCTAAGGAAGACTAGATTTAATGTCCTTCATCCTTGCTTTTAAGATATGTCCATTAAATAATGCATAAAATATACCATTTAACTCAAACACATACATATGCATAAGGCTTTTTAGCAGCTCAGATATCCTGTATGTAAGAGATGACAGTGAGCTGTTTGTCTGCGCTTGTTTTTTTTATTACCAAAAACAGTAATGCTGTGGTTTGATCTATATACTGTACAGACTATAGACACTATAGTATAAACAGGTATATATATATATTGACTATATTTTATTAGATGGGCCTCATAGAATGAATTGCCTTTGATTAAAAACTGCTTGGATAATTTTCTTCCTTCCTTATTCCTTTCTTCCAATTAAAATAAATTTGACAAAATGCATCTATTTTGACAACTTAAAAGCATTTCATGTAAGTAAGTATTGAACCTTAGCCTTCTCTAATTGAACATATTTTCCTCTAGTATAATAATTAAGGTCAAACTATTTAATAAAAATCTGTGTCAGCCTTGGCATTCAGTTAACAAGCAGGCCTTCTACCTATCATTTAAATCAAAGAGAGTCAATGTGTGTGACATTGCCATCAAGGGATATAGGGCAGTATCATCATTGTTACACATACTGTAACATTTCTCCTTGTCTGTGACATTGAATGTTGTTGAGGCTGCCTGCTGTTTGATTGGCTGTAATGGTTTAATGACATGCGATATAGAGAATATCACTTACCACAAAAGGGTGTTTTTGTTCCTGAAGAACAAGTTGCATGACTTTGAGAGACATGTGAGTTGTTGTACGAGTTGCTCACAGGCCCAGGGTGTCAGAGGCAATGGCTAAATAAGACTCTGCCTGTTTATACTGGGAGAAGGGACAATACACTGTGGTGGATGACATCACTGGATGGTTTCTGTCGAATTTTGTATTTAAAGGTGACTCTAACATCAGGCGTCTTAAGCTGTCATTAAATATATTTTGCATTTTGGTGTTATGCTCATTACACTAGGACAGTATACCAATCAGGGAGTCTTGTTTCCAAATTCACGGACAGGTCATCGTGGAAAAGGGAGATATGTATTAGACAGTGTACCATTTTTGTTATGCTCCTCCCCGCTGGTTGTGTTTCCTCTGACCTCCTCTGCTCTCTTAGTCACTGAGTTAAATGTCACAAGGAAGGGTGATTTTGGGCTCGGGGAGTCTGTCCTTCTCCTGAAAGGTCAGAGATTTGGCACCAGCCATCAGTTTTGAAGTGACTTCGAGCAAGACGCTGAAACAGGGAAACTGTTTCACAATGCACTCAGTGAAACAGATGCATGTGCGACTCTTTCAGTGAGATGTCCCAAAAATAAACAGAGATGAAAATGCACTAATAGAGAAGTGTGCTAAAAAATGAGGTTAGCCTGCCAATTGTTCAGGGTCTGAGGGTGAATACTGTATTTTTCCTTAATTAAACATTTTGGTAATCTGAGTGCAGTTTGCGCGTGGTTCAAGCACTTAATTCTATGATTACATAATCACTCCACTGTACAATTAAAACCACAGATGTGGCACCTAAACAGGAGAGTAAAAAAATTAGGACTGTTCCTCAGTTAACACTGTATGGGAAAGGATTATTATATATCTTTTTTGTGGCTAACAGGAAAAATACATGAATATAAACATATAAATATGCATCCATAATTTCTCGATATACAAGACATTTAAAGGGTATTAGCCTATTATCGAAGGAAGTCAACATCTATGACATTTTTTCTTCAGTATTAAAATACTTCAAATAATATTTGAAACCCATCTACATGTTAGCTGGAGAAAAGCAGTTCCTCATGTCAATTAACACAGCATGTTGAGATGAGTTAAAGCTAGGATTTTATTTCTGATGAACTGAAGGAGAAGCACGATACTCGGATGCCTGCTTCCTCCAAAATGAGGATCAGAGACAGGACAAGATGACTGCAATTAAAGTACACAAGGAGATGAGTGGGACCTTTTAATGGACCCGGAGAAGAGAAGGGTCTCTGTGACTAAAAGTTTTATTCCCATGTCTGCATCAAAGCTTTGGCACTATAAGCTCAAATTAGAGTGTCACAAGGAATAACATAGTCATCACTGTGCTGGAATTCAGCAAAATCTCCTCTTGTCAAGTATTGTGTAACGCTAAGAAGCAGGGGTGGAGCAATATCTTGCAAGGGAAAAAGATGGATTAAAAATGGCATCATAATCCAATCTACAGCCTCATTCCCAAATCCAAAACTGAACAGTGTCCTTCGATTCTGAACAAGCATCTTCCAGCGAACAGATGTGGTCATTTAACCAGAGGGTGACATCCACAACCCAGAAAAAGAGGAGACAAGTGTTCCCTGCAAAATGACTGATTCATATGGAGCCTTTTAAAAAAGGATGCCTGTAAGCGCACGATGACCATAAAATATCTGTGGAGGTTTAAAAAGGATTGTTGAGCAATACATATGATTGGTGCTGAGATTACTGTGCCCTCTGCCCTCCTCCTCGCTGGATTCTTAATTTGGATATCTGCTCTATTTACTTGTCTGTCGTGAAAATATGAAAATAAAAAAAAAAAATATGACATGATTGTTATTTTAAAGCTGCTGTACCATAAGCTGTGCAGGGACCCATTTGGTCGCAAACAGAGACGGATAAAAGTCACAGAATACTTATGCCCCTTTTAAGGGTAACAGAAAATTTCAGTGCTTGACTGACAAAATGTTAACCCTCTCACAGAAATGAATTCTCTGTCTTTACATGATGAAAACCAGGAGATGACTTTTTCTCACCTGTTTGCATAGAGGCCTTTGAGTGGATTCTATCAATGCAACAGCATTTTGAAGAGTTCTAGACAAATGATGTGGCACAATATTAGAATGCATCCGTCTGATCGTCAAGTGCCTTTTAATTATCTTGTAATTCAGAGCCCAGAGGACACATCTGTTGGAAAGTCTTCCACATTTCCCTGGAGAAATAGAGAAGGAAATGTCGCACATTAGAACTTTGTACTGAAGGTTCTATTAAGCCCCCCCCCCCCTTTGCTTGTGAACTGTGTTGCCAACACTATCGGGGGGGGGGGGTCGGCTGTCCTGCACTTTCTGTCAATCAGTTAAATCCCTTTGCAACAGTCAGGCTTTCCATCCCCTCTGCAAAGTCCACTTTTTCAACAACCTTTTATTCCTCCTGCACATCCACTTCTGTTTCCCAGAGGACACTTACCTAGACAGTGGCAAGAATAAATCCTCTGGAAAGACACCTCACAATTTTGCTTCTGTTGTTTTTGTGTATGTGTGTGTGTGTGTGTGTATGTGTCCGTGTCTGTGGGGGGGGTGGTTGTAGAGAATACATTTAAGAAAAGTAGAGCATATGTAGTCGCCAATTTGCCCATTAAGGCTGCGATATAATTAAAGGGAAGTAACTTTAAGGCAAAGTGTTAACTAAATGAGAGTCAGGACTGCAATCAGACAGCAAATTTTACATGTTAATTTAACCATTTTCAGATTTAATGTTTTCCTTCTCTTGCTTTAAAAGTGAGTCATAGCATTTTTAATATCCTCCCTTTGTCCGAATAGAAAAATGTTTTTGGACAGATTCTGACAGTATTAGCATAGCTATGTTTACTTTTGCATATTTGCATATCTCAGTCTTCAAAAGACTAAAATGTTAATGAAAAGCTCACTATATTTGATAAGAATCAAAAATGGAAACTGTGCTACCTGAACTTAGACTGCCCTTGTATTTTACAGGATCTGGGGGAAATATTTCCATGGTTATTATTCCCTTGATAAATTTTGAAATAGTTTAAATACTGCACAAATTGTTCACCTTAGGTTTGCAGTCCTTATCATGCATTAGCAGCCACTAACAGCTGAAGGCTTTTTGTTGAAAATATAGCACGCCTGCTGAACCAGAGTGTGTGTATGTGTGTGTGCTGTGTTTGTTAGTGTATAGAATCAGATGAAATAGCAACATTCTCTATATCAGTCAGCTTGAATACAGTTGATTTGAGACTACATTTTGTTATTGATTTGTTTGGGTCTTCTGGGGCCTCCAACTTACAGTCAGTGGTGGTTGAATCATTGAAAAATCAGATGGAGAAACATACACAGCTGCAGTGACGGTGATTCCCCTCCCTGGTGGCAGGAGTCTGAATGAGAGTTACACAAAAGTCGAGATGAAGCGCTGGAGATGCAGTAGATGTATGTAAAGTCTGGACATTTAGAGCTCAATTCAAACATTCTATTCAGTTTCTCAATGCAGTAAACTGTAACGATGACGACTGTAAGCTTATACAAGAGTAACATGTAAGAAATTTAAAGATTAATGAACTGAATCCAGACTGCAGAGCATTAGCATGTGCCTAAATGGGCCATGTCTTCTTGTCTTATAGTGCTAATCTACATGGGAAGGTGGAGAAAAAAGTTGCTTGAGACTACCTAGGATGAATGACACTCTATTCCTTTCGGTCTCCATTAGATAATTCCTCCTTTAATTTAGTGAGGGTAAAACATGGGGATTACAGATGGTTCTGGCTGGGCCTGAAAGTGGGGTAATCAAAAGAGGCTGCTGTGCTCAAATACGAATATTAGGAGCCAAGAGATTATTACAGCATAATTTATTTAATGGAGGGAGCCCAGGGAGGATGTGCGTGGCCGGTGGGTAGAAGGTTGCCTGTCACAGTGGCAGAATGATTGAACGGTGCTGTGTGACCTCGCCAAGCACACTCGTGTGGGAGTGTGAAATCAGGACGCGCTGTCACAAATGTAAAAGAATTGTCTCTTTTTCCTTTTGCATGTCTGTAATTTTCTCCTTCCTGAAACATCATTTAATTCAGTTTTGCGTATTTCATTTATGCGTCAGAGAGCTGAGTTTAACCTTGGCAAAGTAATTGTAAGGTGCGATTATATTGATTGATTGAACATCAGATACATTCTGAAAATGCGACAGCCTGCTGGAAGCATATAGTGCACCGCATGTCCCTCAGATGGTATGCTTGATGTATATTGGTCACCTGACAAATATAATGTTATGCGTCCTTCCTGCTTCACCATCTTCTGCACTGCAACATCATTTTATAAAATCTCCAGGTGGATACAGAACACCAGGCAGCAAAGACCCATTCTCACGTTTTTCCTCTTAACACATTTCAGGTTTTACATTTCTTGCCACTGGACAAATGTGATCATTGTCCCACTGACCTGAGTAAATATGTCAGTTTCACTTACCTCAAAATTTCAGGGTGATTGATGGAGATACATGTATCTATTTATTCATTTTTTTAAGAACAATTTCTCACCCCACAGTCAAGTCATGTTTGAGGGGCCTCGGATGTGCCTTTATTTGACATTAGAGTGACCAAGACCTCCGTCAACCTTTCTGTATTCCTGCTGACACCTTCTGCTCCTGGCTATAGTACAGCATTATTGTAGAATCACTTCTTGTTTTGCCAGAGAAAACTAAATAAATTAATTTTAAAAAGTATATATATATATATATATACACATTTATATATAAAGAATCTGCTATCTCCATACAATGGACTGACATGAAGTCGAAAGGGGAAGAAACAGGTTACAACAGTACTGTTTAGACTTGTGACACATAAAAAAAGCTACTGTATTTTTTTATGCTTTTACTCTTTTTAGGCCTGTTGCAAGTTAAATTTGAACCTGACATTTGATTTGTAATCACTGCTGGTCAAAAAAGCAATGAACATCAACAGATTATATAGGTGTAATCTTCCAATGACACCCAAGAGGGCATTCTTTACTTTGATTACAGGCACTGCAGTGATTCAGCCTTCTGCATCATCACCTAATTTATAAAGCGTAGTGTTATTGCTTTTAGTAAACCATGTGTAATGACTGAGAATTCGTAAGAATCTATTCAATATAAAAAAGGAAAAACTTTAAAAACAAGAAAAATCTCTCGGTTGTCAGCAATCAAGGAAGCACAGCACGCTGTATTTTATGGGAATTGTCAGCACAGTTGTAATGAATAATTAAGATTACTTGAGTGAAAATACCTCCTGTATTCTAACCTTCTCTCTGATGTCTTCCATTCAACATCCAGACGCCATTTTTACACAGACTTGGGTGAAAAACTGTTTGCGACTACTTTTCTTGGTTTTCCTGCTTAGTAAGGAGCCAGATGGCTAGGATTTACAGATTTTATCAATGCTTTGAGGGTCTAAATCACAAACTGTTACATTATATGGCATCTCTGGACACATTGGAAAGCACATCATTTTGCATCCAATGCAGGTTAAAAAAAAGTCGTATATTAATAGCAAATATTTTATCCTGATCTATCCTTTAGTCCTGACTCTGTGTTTTTTGTATAGCTCAGTAACCAAATCACAATTTCCCATGTGTTGACCTCTGCATGCTCGCTGCGTGCAGGCTGCACATTCCTCCTTACATAGATTCTGCCATATCTGATACATACAGGTTGACCTTTTCAACCCTGACTGTGTCCCAGGTGGATCTCACACCCCTTGTCTGTCTGAAATTGGGTTGCTTTTTTCCCTATCAGCCTAGATAGGAAATGGCCAAGATTTGAAACTGGGCTGATGTGTTGCTTCATGGGGTAGACAAAATAAGAGAAACACCACGTTAAGAAGCACCTTGAATTTAATGTAAGACACAAACCAGTAAAAAGCCAGCTTAACAGGCAATTTCTACTAAATTCTGTCAATTAGCAGAATGTGCCAGATATATTAATCATATCCACCTCTAGGTCACTCAGGTTGGACAATCATGTGTCATGAAAGAGTGACAGATACATTGCTCCAAGACTATTACTGCATTTCATTCTTTTATAGCTCCATCATACTTTACTCTTTCTTATCTTTTGACTATAAGGTAATGTGTAAAATACGAGAAATGCAAAATAGTAATTCAATTTTCATTTTTTAATTTAATTAAATAGTTAAATTTCTTTTTTCTCTTCCAGCATCTCTGTATGGATATTACAACAGATTAGCATGTGCTGGGGCTGCTCATTATTTCCATATGAATATTCATGGACTTTCAGGGGATATAATGTTGGTTAGATTCTAATATGTTCTAACAGGAAAAATCAGTTTTACAAAATTATCAAATTAGAGCTGACCGTAGTTTAGAAAACAAACATTCACTTTATGGGTTTCTGTTACATGTTTGAAGAGTTTTTTCTGATGTAATGCCTCAGTTGAACAGAGATCATTGAACTGTATACTTATCATATCTGACCATACCTCAACTCAACGTCAACTTACTACGTACTCTTTATGAGCTTTCGACTGCAACTCGTTTTTTTAACGGCAAATGTTGTTGTCATGTTGTTTCAATTGTCATTATATTATTTGTTAGAAATAAGCTTCAGTTCAGTAGTTTATATGACTGAGCCAAATTAATGACAACTGTGCAAATTGTCAGGTTTGCTGATGAAATGATAAGATGAGGTTGAAATCTCCACCATTTTCAGACATCACCAGAGCTGGCAATTGGACCTTGATGAAAGACTATTTTGTGGAATTACAGTTCCCAAGGTCAAGGATAAACTTTCATCTGCAGATCATATTGATTATTGTGTAATTGTGTTATTATGCAAAACAGTATATCTTTAAATGGAGCTAAATTGCAACTGTAATTCAACCCATCATGAAAAGCAAGAGTTCTGCATATCTTCATGCCAATTCAAATAAAGGTTGTTAACACTAGCTACTTGTAATTCACCTGTGATTGTCATTATTCCATAGTTAATATATCTCTCTCAAGCATCTGTGCACAACAGAAATGGCAGGAGGATGGCATTTCCATAGAGGGAACCTCCTTGTTTTACGCTCCAAGAATGTATACAAGGCTAAAGCACTTTGGAAACGGTGGGGTTTCCTCTCTGAAAGGACCAGAGTCCAGTGTGTTCTGTGTGTCGCTGCTGTGATTCACAGGAAATGCTACCCTGGATCAATGTTTTAGGCCAGGTCCTGCCACACGCTGGGTGTCTAGAGGACTCAGACAAATGGCTGGATTATGAGACATACAGTGGTGAGAGACAGATTGCTAATAATGTGTGTGTGTGTGTGGGGGGGTTCTTAATCAATTGCATTTCTTAATCAATTGCATGTCCTATTTTACCCCATACCAGCTGTGATTGTACCAAGTTACCTAGTGTTAATTGAATAGGGAGGCAGCAGCAAAATTTGTATATATAAAACAAATTTCTGTTCTTTTCTGTATGCATGAACGAGAAATTATAGAACTGACAAAATGATATATCCTGCCCTGTTTGATTTAACAGTCAGATAAGCCTCCACTTTTTCATACTCACACACAAATCAGATAAACTGCATCTCCTCTCCAATTTTGATTAGATTTCATGCTCAGAGTGTTTCTTAGTGAGGGTTTTCCATCAGCTTTTAAGCGGTATTAATTTTTTTTTGTATTTATTTTCCTCATACTTTTTGCTTTTCCCTTATACTTTTTTTCTTCTAAAGGATAGTGATTCTGTAAAAATATTTTGTTATCAAAAAAATAGAATGGAACAAAAAGAGGTGTCGATAAGAGCATGCTGTCATGGATCTCTCCTCATACACTTCCTCTGTTGGATGTCTCTGCCCTTCAGTATTAATATGTTGTACAGAGTCTCATTCTGTCTCACTTTTTCCAATGTTTTCTCTCCCTTTTTTTTTTCTTTTTGTGCCCCTACTCTTCCTCTCACCCTTCGACCTCAGATCACCATTTTGGAGATGGATAGAAAAGGCTCTCATTGTGGCTGCTCCATTTGCTGATTGCAGCACCTGAAGAGGTGAAGATAATGGCCCAGCACTGGTGCAGCCCAGAGCAAGGGCATGAGGTGATGGTCTACAGCATGATCAGCACCTGGTATTATAGACAGTACATTATCTTAGCACTTCATCTATGTTGAGAGAAAGCTCATTGCTCCATCTCTTTATCTCCCTGGCTCTTTCTGATCCAACAGGGCAGTGGGCTGGTTGGTGAGGGGCTTTTGTGTTCGGTTATGAAGGCCCTGGTTAGTGTTTGCTCTGCCACACTCTGTGACAGGCTGACAGGGGACCCCCTTTGACATGACCCTAAGGACTTTGTGGGAGATAACAAGGCATCATGATAAAATACAGATGCAATTAGTGGCAGGATGACAGCCCACAAACCTGGTGTGCAGATACTGGCACATACTAGTAGGATAAGTGAATGCTGATGGTACCGATCAGAGTGCTTTCTCTCCTCTTAGTGCCTTCCACAGCCCGGCCACTCACCATCTTTCTATTTTTTTCTCCTCAGAGGACATTTATTTTCTGACTGCAGACTACCCGTGTACAGTTTTTGTTTCTCGGAGCAGATAGTCAGCAAGTTGCGCACTGGGAAGCCATGAAGGACTCTGCAGGGCTGCAGAGACAAGGACAGGGACACTGAGAAGCCACTAATGGCACCAGGCAGAGCCCCTCCAGAAAAAACAACAATAAAAAAGAACCCTTACCCATTCATACCCACTGGTATGAAAAGGGGACAGGAAACACAGGCTAGGCTTCTTCAGAGCATTCTTCTCAATGGGGTCCCTGATTACATCTGGTTGGTTGTAAAGTGGGTCTGGTGATTTCCTGATTTAGTCAGAGCTCTTAAGTGTACACTTAAGAGCTGTTCAAAGATCAGAGCAAGTTTAGGCTGGATTTATTTCAGTGAGTGGATTATCAATTCAATTATCATTGAAGGAATAGGCTGCATTTTTTAAGTCTGATTATGGATCAATAACGGGAGAATACGATGACACACATACAGAGGATTTTTAATTAGAGGGTATCTAATAACTTAGATTTTGTTGCTTTTTCATTTTAGCCAGTGCTTTAGAGGACCTGTCAAACAATTTCAGAGTGATTGAGCTCTTGTGGTTCCACTCTTGCCTTTGAATTCGCTTACCTACAAAGGGTCAGGCCTCTAACTCTTAGAAAATGTCTTCCACTGCGAGGGATGTGACATTGGTCTTATCATTGTCTTTCTTTTGTCTGTGTTGAATAACAGTCATAGACAAAGCTTTAGAGGTGAATGAAAAAGTCATATGCGCTACCCTTACCTTGATGTCCTAGCAGCAGAACCACTTGTAATCTTAGTCATGGATCTCTTCAGCAGTGATTTTGTTTTCCTCTGCAGTTATTTAGTAAATCCCTCTGTTTTCTCTTAGCCTAAGGTTGGGGAGATTTGCTTCCACCTCTGATGAAATCTTCTTAGCCAAGGTTTGATAAAACAGCATGTCTCACCTAAATATAGCCACCTGTGACTGCGCAGCTCCAGTGTCAGTGATGTGCTTGCAGTGTGCCTGCTGGCTGTGCTTAGCAAAGAAAGCGCCGTTATGACAGTTCATTGGAGCGGGTGACAACGAAAATAGGATTAACCCTTTTAACCTGATTTTTTTTTCTCTTAGACACTTAAATCTTGCTTTGTTTGCCAACTGGCTTGTTTAATAACCAACGGGCTGCTCTTTTATGGGCAATACATAGACATTTTTTTTTTTTTTGTTGATGTTACAGATGTTGTTCTTCTGTTAAATGTGACAGGCTTTTTCCTAGATCACCTCTCCCTGTGGCTAAGTGTAGCTTATGTAAAATAAAGAGATTTTCTTTTTTTCAAAAGAGCATTTGATGCTTAATTTTCATTCAGTCCATTTCATTTATCCAATCAAAATGGCATTGGAGATAATGAGGCAGTTTCTTTGTTTGCTTCTGTTAAACTGGTTCTATAACAGCATGTCACAGCTAATATGCAACTTCAATGGAAGATAGCACTAAACAGGTGTTTCAAAGGAAAAATATACATCCCAATAATGCCCTATAATTATTAACCCTTTTTTTATGGTTTTGCAATTTTTTTGCTTTGAAAATGAATTATTTTTAATAATATAAACAAAGAAATAAATGAATCTGTGCTGGCATTAAAAGGCGTTAAGAAAAGTATGATAGTAGACACTTGAAATGATCAAATAGCAAATAGGGGATTCATGGATAAAATACATGGCAAAATATTAATGTTTTATAATATTTGAATTATCCTACCAGTAGACGCTTTAACTCAAACAGTAATAAGCTCAATGAAACTATACTAGTCTTGAGTTTAGGGCTAGGTGAAAAAAATGCATTTTCCAATTAATCACAGTTCTTCTCATACAATTTGAACGACCCAATATTGATTCTTACAATCCAAAGACTGATGTTTGCAATTTTACCATTTCTAGGTACACATGTACATCTCTGCTGAATGTTACTTTTTAGACAGTAGTTACTTGTTGAAATTGGTTCAGGATGGGCTGCATGACATGGAAAACATCTGCTTTTTGGAAATCAAGTAATTACATTGTGCATGTAATAATGTAGGTAATAGCTGGCTATATGGACCACATTCAATCATGACAGTCCTGTAAACTGCAGTGTAAATAGCTACAGTATAAGTGGACCCATCGCAGTTTGATGGTTATCTGACTCTGGGTATCTTGTTCCGGATCTGGAGAGGGATAGACTGAAAAAAGGCTCAGCACACTGATCTGAACTGTAGGCTTCTATATTTTGAATTGATATTATCTCAGACTACAAGATGTGAAGTTTTGGAAGTTGATGGAACAGTGTATGGATTCTCCTTTATTCAGTCTGTCCCAGGCAGGAGCTAATGCTAGCTAACAGCTGTCTGCAGATATCAGACTGATGTCTTGTCAACACAAACAGAGAAAGATGAATTAATGAGCAGACTTTCAGTTTCCGCTCTGTCTATGCTCAAAATGATCATTAAAGCTGATATCTGTCTGTATCCAGCCCTGCTTACATTTAACTTAATCACTGGATACAGTAACATCTAAAGGCAGTTTTTACAATGTAAGCCAAAAAGCAGTTATCCCATAAACTGGATTCGGTGGGGGAAAGTAGTTTTAAGAGAAAACATTTTAGACAAAATGGATGTAAGCAAGACCACGCTCACTAGAAGAATTACAGCAATGGTCATTCAAAATGTCTAACGTCAACAGAAAGTGTTTAATATTTCCGACAAGTGACCTATCAAGGTCATGAAAAGAATCACTCCTCACTAGCAGCTGCTCAGTGGCTTGGACACTGCACTCCTGGATCCAAGCCCAGTCTCATCCCAACATTCAATTTGAAAACTGTTACCACTGAGGTGGCAGATAAATAAAACACTAAAATAGTAGTTTTTGGAACTGTCATATGAGTCAGGGGAAGCAAAACCTGTTTTGTTGTTGATCTATGACAGATGGTTGGTTTAACCTGCAACTAAGCTAATGACAGAGAAACCGCTCCAGTGAGGTAATATATAATGTATACGTTATCACATTTATCAACACGTACACACTGACAAACTGAGAATAGATAGCCCTATTTGTAGTAATGCAGCAGTCCGTTATACTAGACTTAACAGATCAGGTATCAGCCAAATGTGACTAATTCACATGATTTACCTTTAATTACCTTTAGTGTCACTGTCACAGACAAAATTTGAATACAGCGATTTTATTCACTCTACAATTTATTTTTAATGAAATTTCCCCAAGCCTAAAATGAATGTTGGCGTATTAATATCTCCACACTTGAGAAAAATTCTTTCGTTTTCTTAAACACCTGGAATTCAGGTATTGAAATGAGTTTTAGGAGAAGAAAAGTGCTTTATGGGAACTGTGTGTTAGCATGTGCTGGTTGAAATGAAACAGGGTTTGTGCTGCCAAAATTTACCATAACATGAGTTGGAATTCTTAGGCATATGGTGAGTCAGCATTTTTGAGCAGGACCCCTGAAAACACAACCCACTCTTCAGAGGGAAAATGGGAGCAAGCATACTCGCATACATGCATGTACACACACAGCCACCAACACACAGTCACACACACACACACACACACACACATAGCAAGCAAATGAATTATTCAAACCATAAACTGCTTTTTTTTGCAAAACAGATAAATTTCAATCATTAATCAGCCCATATTATATTTACAGTGCAGTCAGTGTTAGCTGGTGTCCTCATGGAAGTATTGTGTGGGAGCACCCACTGTTGCTCTGCTGATCCCATTTAGTCAGTGTGGTGCAGAATAGAGGGAGACACGGTTAAATCCTGTCTGCCTCTTATACCTGATATGACAGATGACCTTGCATCCTATGCCGTCGCTCTCCCAGTATAGTAGTCAACAGACAGACATCTCTACATAGAGAAAAGTAAACAGACATATACTCCCTGTATATCAATATACTGTATACTCCATTCTGGTATCCGCCGGGCCTCTTCATTTTAAGTATAGGCTACTCTGAAAGGTAATTGTGTGTCCATCTGTGGCTGTTTGTGATGGCTCTCACAGGCCCTTCAGGTAGCCTGGCTGGCAGGGTGAGGAGAATGAGAGAGGCTTATCATGTAGTCAGATGCACTCTGAGAGTGACAACATGTTCCTGCCGCCCCTGGTCACCCCACCGGAGAGCAGAGTGGGCTGTGGCTCTGTCCCTCCAGACTGCGCAGGATGTCAGGGCTCCTTCATCAGTACAGTGAACCCTCAGCACCATAACAAGTAAGGTGTGAGCTATTCTGCTGCTTCTATTTCTCAATGTTTCCAGTTTCTCTCTGCTTCTCTTGGCCTCATCTTTCACACACATCCTGCAAACCCACCACTGTGTCAGCCTTTACCTACTCTTTTTGCTCACTTCAGTTTTCTTTAGTCCACTTTACTGCAGTCTTCCATTTATTTAGGTGTCATACGGACAGCTTTGATGGTACCTAGCTATTACCCAGTAATCTCACATTTACATGAAATCACACAAAAGCTCTGGCCACGTTCTTCCAGAGTTTTTGATTTATTTGTCTACATTTGGGTTTGTTTTGTTATTTTTAATCTGATTTCTTTTGTTCCCTGCAAAACACTTGGCTACTTTGTGTTTTATGTTTACAACCAAGTTTAAGCCCAAAGGTTGGCTTATATAGAAAAAATATCAAGAATCACAGTTTACCAGTTTTATCTGTCTGTTGCTAATAGAAATATGTAATAGCTTTCAATACCTTTAATGGACTTAATCCGATTATAAATTGTATCTTTAACTAATTTTATTTACTAGGGGTGCATGTATAAACAATGTAACAAAAAAGAACAGAATAAAATCAATCTAAAACTAAAAAAATAGAAAGGATAATACATTACACGATTTTTTTTCAAAATAAGATATTTCTATCCTCAGCCACACCTGGGAGTATCACCTTCATATCACCACTGTTAGGTTGCTGTATTTTGCTTTTATTAAATTTCAAGACTGGTTGCATACCACCTCACCGTATGCTCTGGTATGCACATATGGGACTGTTTAATGCCTTCGAAATGTCCCCCAAACATCCTGCACTTGCCCAACTGTATTTTTAGAACAGTGTTCCTCTATGTCAGGGTCCCAGTGCATAATAAAACACAGTAAATGGATCCTTGCTATGTATAGGTGGTCCAACCTCCATTAGGAAGTGACTGCATAAGTGAAAAGGAGAAATCATGAGCATTTACTCTACACATGCATGCATGCAAGTATATCTTCACACACACAAACACACACACACCACACACACACACACACACACACACACACACACACGCACACACACACACACACAAACATGCATGTCATACGCAGTCTACATGTACTTATGAAAACATACATGTATTACACAGCACTTTGAAATTCTGCTCACTGATCTATTTCCTTATCTCAAAATACTGTTGTGGGTCCGTCACAATAATATCTGTTTAAGGGATGTCCTTAAACTTCATATGGATGTCCTCAAATGGTAGATTGATTTAACTGAAAAAAAAATCAAATGGTGCAATGAAAAATTGCCTTCAGCTCTTTTTGTGTTAGAACATGTGTTATGCATGCCCCTTTGTATTTGGCAAGATGCATTTTTACAATGAGCATACATCAGCTGCTCTTAATCTCCCAATCCCCACACTGCCATAACAAGTGAGATTTGCACAAACAGGAGGCAGAAGTGGCTGTGTTATGTCAGGGTGATGTTCAGGGGTCTTAACCAGCATTCTGTCTTTACTTTCTGCAAAGATTTCTAGGAGCTCTCCTCTGGCACTCTTTTTTTTCTTTCCCTCTGTTTCCTTGCTCTGTCAAATATGGCACCATCTAACTGCTGCCTGTGTTTTTGTGTTTGATGTTTGATTTTTTTGTTTTATAGGTCAGACATCTTTGTAAGCTCCCCCACTTCTATGGTACACCAGCAGTGTAGCTCTAGGGGTGGCAGTGTCAGTCTGTTTGCATTATCAAGTAAAAGTTTCCTTTCATCAACAAATATCTACAAAACGATTGACATTCCCATCAACCTCAGCTGTACTTTGTGTTTAGTGCTAATCAGCAAATCTTACCATGCTAACAAACTAACCTACGATGGTGAATGTGGTAAAATTATACCTGCTCAACATGTTTTTTTAAGCATGGTAGGACTGCCAGTGCAAGAGCCCCCTTGTGCAACATCAACATGGTTATAGACTCTTAAGCTTGTTATTATGTCATTGCAACTAGCTTTTACAAGTGTTTTATGCATTTCAAAGCACACACTGAATAACGAGTAAAAAATCTCTTTCTATGGCTTTGCAGCCAAAACATTGTATATGTTTTTAGCTGTCTGATGGTGGCGTTCTTGCTATAGGTCATATACATTTACATTGCCACTAAACAGGGAATCCCATATAATGTTTTAGATCAATTGTATTTGTTTCTCAAATTTATGTTAAAATTGAGTGGTAAAGCACTTTTCACTTACAACTGCATTGCCACACAATGATTATATGGCCTTAACAATAAGAGGAGAGCTGACTTTCATTGAAATTGATTATCTTTGTCAAGCAAGTTTCAAGTCTCTTTAAACTGATTTTACTAAAGTAAAATGAATGAAAACAAGTGTAGCTTGACGGAAGGGAAAAACACATTTGGCTTTCTTAAACATCATAATGTGCTTTGGTAAATGTTTGCTATTTGTGATAGCATTTTATAATTTGATTTGAGAAGCTGCAGAAATGCAAAGACACTAGAACGGTCCCTGAAAATGAGTTTTATGTGTGACTGATTCATAACAGCTGCTGCGAATAGCAAAACAAAAGCAAGGATATGCAGTTGTTACAAAAACTGTAAGAAATAGATTATCTTACTTCATTGCAGGTAGACTCTGCCAAGTGCTGGGAGCACACTTACATCCTATTAGTAGGTTGTGTAGGTCATACAAATGGACAGGCTACCTAGCACTTGTAATATTAGGGAACATGGCAATATGAAAAACAAATGTCATTACCTATGTTTGCAATGTTTCCTTTGAAGTTGTTGAGATCCTCTTGGGCTTCAGTCTTAACATGAGCAACAGTGGTAGCAAGGTCTGTCTAAATATAACTCCACTTGACAGCAAGCCAGAACAGTAAATACTGTTTTACTTTGAAGAATTCCAATTACTGTCACCGTTTCCTCCGTGTGTATGTGTGAGAGAGAGTTGTTGTGTACTGTATATTTATGTATGCATGTTTAAGTGTGAGATGCTCTTGTAAACTGTAATCCAAACACATTACAACCCAAGCTTCTGCCACACAGCAGCCTCTGTAGATTCATTTTTCACTCAGTAATGTAAAGTCTGTCCATAGATTTATGTTTTCGAGTCAATGAGACCTCTTATGCCCAGAGACACCCATGAAAAACAATAACATGGAGAAGATAAGGCTCCTTGAGTTTTTGACTGGAATATAATAGCCCTATAACCCGAATGTCTGGCGCTGACTGTTGGAGTTTTCCCACTGACCGTTGCTCTTTCAGATGAATTGGTGCGAAGAATTTCTAATACATTGACAGGGGGCTGTTTACAGGCAGTGTATGATGGAAAAACAAATGAAGACAGAAAAGTTGAAGACACCTTGGTTGTGCCAGGTTATTTAATTTGTGTTTTTGCCCTATGAGGTTTACATTATGCAGCAAATTTTTTATAAAGAATAATTTCTGAAATTTTACTCAACTTGACTTGACATGGACCATAGGTCTTTTAGGAGCAGGCCATGTGATCCCGTAGAGCAGCAGTTCACTGTAAACCCATGAGTTATTTACTAACACAGACACACCATACATGAATTATGAAATCAATAGACATCAGATGCAACAAGGAAGTAAAAGAGCATTATTTGCTCTCTGTCGTCTAGCTAGCTTGCATCAAAAATGTATCTCCTACCCTTGTTATGTATGGTGCAATCATTTCTTCTTTGGCCCTGCTTGTGAAATTGGTTTTGCACAGAGACAGATCTTTATGGCCCAGTCAAAGGTGGGTGGGTAAATCATCCACAGCTCACATGGCCAGTGCACAATGCAGAAGCCCCTCATGGTGCAATCTATGAAGTATACAGGATATATTACCGTTAACACAAAAGACCCAATTTGGATTCAATTACCAAGCCAGGGGAGAATTCAATTTATATCCAAACTCTTAAGCTTGGGAGATGGATGAGGTCACAGCACAATTTGTAATTAGCAGTTAACCCTCATTGACCTTTGAGTTGTGATTTACTGTTCAAAGAAAAATAGCTTGCATGTCAAACTGTTTGCTAACCTGGTAGGTAGGTTACAGATGTACAGTACAGCTTATTATGCCATTATTACACTGTGTGCGTATAAGCTTCCACGACACTGCAAAATACCCAAAGGTACCTATTTTTATAATAGGCTGGTGATGATATACAGAGAGGCTTTTATCACATATCTGTGGTTAGATAGATAAACAATTTATATACTTCTGCAATCTTGGCCATGGTGTTGCACTGAGTGTGTGGGCCAGTGTTTTACTAAAAATTTAAAGCCACTTTCAAAAGATGATATAAGATTAATATTTATAGACCCCCTCATGGATATTTTTATGTGAAGTGATACAAAATACTTAAATAATGTTAAAGCAAACAATATTAACAATATAAAAGCAAGGAATTTGACTTCAGTTTATTTATGCTTGTTTCAGATATGTAGTATTTTACAATATGTGCACAAATAGTATCTTGTGAACAATATTAGATAGTTAAACATTTATATGGTATCACTGTGCCATATACTGAATACTGTATCTGTATATTTTAGTGATGCCTGAATTCAAAAACAAAGTCGCACAAAAAATGTTTAGGATTTTACAATAATTACAATAAAACATCATAAATGAGTATATAAGCAAATGAATTCATCAGACATGGCATGACTTATATGTTGTATACATAAGCAATTGTAAAGTATAGGCTTGTGGTTGAATTAGTATAATATGTAGTATTTTACTATCTTTTGACTTTAGTATTCTCTCTTTGATCATCCTGTTCCTGCCTTTCTCAATTTTCTCTTCATATAGGTTTTACTGGGACTTGACCATGCTGCTTCTGATGGTGGGCAACCTCATCATCATTCCTGTGGGCATCACGTTCTTCAAGGATGAGCACACCCCCCCCTGGATCGTGTTCAACGTGGTCTCCGACACTTTCTTCCTCATGGACTTGGTCCTTAACTTCAGGACGGGTATTGTCAAGGAGGACAACACAGAAATCATTCTGGATCCGCAACAGATCAAGATTAAGTACTTGCGGAGCTGGTTTGTGGTGGACTTCATCTCCTCCATCCCTGTGGACTACATCTTCCTCATCGTGGAGACGCGCATTGACTCAGATTTCTACAAGACAGCACGCGCCCTGCGGATTGTCCGCTTCACCAAGATCCTCAGCTTGCTGCGACTCTTGCGCCTCTCTAGACTCATTCGTTACATCCACCAGTGGGAAGAGGTAGGAAAGAACTCCTGTCTGTGTTTAATATATGTGTATAGTAATAGGTTAAAGCTGATAACTTAAAGTTGTGTTGAATGTTGCCCTCTTTCTGTACCATGTGTGCAGAAGGTACTGAATGATGTGTACAGAAAGTTTGTATGAAGGGGATTCACACAGAGAGAAAAAATACAAATGCAGAAACAGAAAGTACCAAGGAAATCACAATGATTGACAGTCTTACAAGCATACTATTGGATGAAGCTAGTCAACACATAGGGCTTCATTTTTTTAAATTCAATTATAATCCAAACGGTATTCTCAGCCTGAGGAGTTTTGAAGAATGTTTGCAGAACTTTTTAACTTCCATTTTCCACTGAGAAGGAAATATGGATAGATGCTGCTTCTAATTACATCCACCCTGAAAGGAGTGAAGAGGCTCTTTTGCTGTACACCAGTCACCAATATGTTGATGAAGCCAGGATGTTGATTACTATTTTCTCTCTGCATGCCCATCCAGCTAGCAGTGGGACCACAGAAGCCCAGAGAGCCTTCGTGGCAATACAAGCATGATTATAATTGCAGTAATAATTAGAAAAGTTCCCAGTGCTCTCACTGGATAGATCTTGTTGTTTAGTCTCAGAGGTAAAAGGTGCAAAGTGAAGTATCAGAGTCTGTGGGGTCAACACAAGGACACATCACAAGAAAATGATACAGAACAGTCAGGAGTATACTGGTTAGTTGTGAGTTGTGAGGACATACAAGAGTTTTGCTACGTACGTACATTCACAAAATATGGAAAAACACCGGATATTTAAATAAATGCAACTCACAAGGAGGACTGCTTCTTGGAGGCTCAGTGCCTCATAATTGCTGTTTAGTCCATTCTACATATCCTGCCTTTCAAATAACCAAAGCCCCCTTCACTCTTGTATTTCTCTGAGGAAATGGCAATGAAGAGTTGTGGCTTTTGTTTAGGGTTTAGTGTTTCAATGCAGAATACTTTAGCAGAATCAGAGTGCATGATCATAATACAGATGTTATAGCAGCAGCCCTGCTTTACTCCAATGCATCCTGTTATTTGTGTCAAGACTTAAAGCGATAGTTTCTGTTACTAGTCGGATCAAGACCCTGAAAACATTTAACAGGGTCTTGCTTTCAATGTAAGCAGTCCATACATCTGATGACACACTGAAATGTTACTGGTCCCCGACAATATTTTCTGTCTAAGTGTGTCTATTATCCAGAAATGATTTTGTGCCCAGATATGTTTCACACAATTACAAAAATTACCTTTTTATTTTGCTAAATGAGTATACAACATTCTTGCTCTTATAGATTTTTGAATCATTTTTTTGTTGGATGTGAAACCTATTAATGTTAATGCACTTATATTTCCTAATTAAATGTCAGCTTTGGTAGTTATAATTGAATTGGGAAAATACACATTATTACAGTATTTAAAAGTTAACATTAAAAAAATCAGTTTACATAAAAATGTGATTCCCAAAACTATAAAAGCACCAGTAGAGCTGCTCTAGGGCAATGAACACAAAAAAAAGTATTAATCATATTTTGCTGTAATTTTATGCCAAAGAGCTTGATTTCATTTCAGTATTAATGATGGATGGTTGTGATTGTCTTTATTCATCAAAACAACCACAGTCAACAAAATAATCATTTCAGTGTGAGTATTCCGGATATGCATGCAAGCACACAATTTTGATTCTTACATACAAATACAAGCACACTTTAAAATTATCATATTATAAAACAATGAATTACATCAAAAACAATTTCAGAAATTAGGTCCTTGTTTCAGTTGGGTTGTGCTTTAAATTAGACTATTTTAGAAAGCGAACAGTGGATTGCCCAGGGTTATGGTAAAAGTATATGGTAACTTTCTTTAACTGTGGAGATTTCTCCTAATTAACATTGACTTGACAACAGAGCAAAGAGAATACAGACTAGCAACATTGCTATCCATCAATTAGCCTGTTTGCACAACATTGTGATACTGTGGTTCCACTTAGCTGATGGGTTTGTGTTCACTTAAGTGCATTAAATTACATGAACAACTGGAAAGGTTTAATAACAAGCTGATTGCCAATCAAACCAAAGTAACCCCAGACCTGCCCACTGGGATTCAGAAAAGTTCCTGTTTTCACATATTCAGCTAGCACTCTTGGTAGAATAGTGTATATAAGTTCCGTGACATTAATCATGCAGGGCCTCTGTGATGCCATTTCAAAGAGAAGAAAAGTTCAAATGAATCACCGGGGGAGCATCCCTTTGTCACCCTGTGTTTCCATGCATGCCTGTTGCTGTAGTTATGAGCCCAAAATGAAGGCAGGGGTACATGTAGTTTAGGCCAACCTAGAGGCCACACTGACAGTGAGCTGTCACATGTTCAGCCTGCAATAAGACAACAAAGGAAAGAGAAGAGAACAGAGGCAATAATGGAGGGGGAAAAAGGGGAGTCATGGGCTGCTCTTTAGTTGTAATTGACCCCCACCACAGATGAGTGCTGGAACTGTTTTAGAAATTAAAAAAAAAACAAAACACTTGGATGGGAGGTAAATAAAAGGTAGTGCTTGAGTCTCCCTGGTGAAAGGTGATTCATTTGGTCAGTATGCTCTCGTGACCAAATTCTCACTGGTCGGACAGTGGTTGAAGGAGAAAAGTGCTACATCACCAGCCTTCCAGGATTAATCTCACTTAGTGCGTTGGATGGAGGGACAGACTACCTGTGAAAACAGGAGTACTATGAAAATAATTATGGGCAGGTGCACGCTCACCTGGCTCTGGGCCTCTATCATCGCAGTGAAAAATAATTTGATTAAAATAATTGAATATGCTGAAAATACAAGATTTTTATGTTTATTTATAATCAATTTAGGCTAAAAATGTCACAAGGTAGAGTGCAATCAGTGCACTGTGCAGATTTTTTTCCCCCATAACCAATCGACTGGTTGAAGAGTAGCAACCAAGATTTTGACAAAAGCCCTACAAAAAAACACTAATTCATATTCGATCCATTAATAAAAGTCTCAAGGACATGGCAGGACAGAGATGACTGTAGCATCTAAACAACGCTGAAACAGTATGACGAACAGAGGGGACATTGCACTGAGCCAGCTGCCATTTACATGTTTTATGCCAGCATGTGTGCACGAGTGTGTGTGTTTGTAAGGGTTTGCTGATGAACGGTACTTAGGCAGAGCGAGTGAAAGGCCAGCTTTGCCTCAGCGCCAGCATACTCCAGATGCAACCTCACAGAAATGTCATGTATGACTGCAAAATAACTTGTTGCCCAGATCTCACCAACTGACTGACTTTTTCCTATTGACAGCTACACTGTACAGAAAACGTGTGTGTATGTCTCATCACTAGTTTAATATTTTGGTGACACTTCACGTTGACCTTACTTTGATGTATTCACCTGCATATTGAGCTTTAGAGAGAGATTGGAACTAGAGAGTATTTATGTGCTTTCACTTTCAACTTTTATACTATATTGCCCTGCCAGTGTTTTATTGTGATCCTACTTTTCCTTCAATAAATATATACACTGAAAAATAAAACAAGTTTTCTAGCTTTCACAGAATTGGGGCAGGATCCTTGTGATCCATGACAGTGTGCAATTTTTAGCCCCTGTAAAATCACTGAATGCCAGTCAGTGCTCCTCTCCACTCTGATATGGCACCGCCATATCATGCATGGCTCAGACATGGCAGAAGCTGTCAACCTGTGATGTCCCAATGTCCTCTAAAAGGGCAAAGCTGATTTATTTTACTCATATTTCACAGCAATCTATAAATAGACCTGCTCATATTAATTTGGTTTGTTATTGTTTGAGTTTCATTTCCTCCTCTGTCACACCAAGAACACTTCTTCCGGGAGATGTTGAGTACAGCTCAGTGAACTGCACTGCATGGTTTAATGCCTTGTAGAGTGATACTTTTGGGAATAAATGTTAAAACAAGTATCTTTTCTCATCTACTCATGTACTCAATGCAGGGAATAAAACGTTTTAGGAATTCAGGACAAGTCATGAAATGATAGTAGCATAAACTTAACTGATTACTTCTGGACAAAATCTGTATAGAAACCTTTTCCAAGAGGTGATTAGGTCAATCATTTGGTGTTTTACATCCTTACTCAAATAGAGTTGCACTGGTGTGACCTGCTATCTCATAGCAATGAGCCAGTCCAACAAGTCCAAAATTTGTTTCATAATCCTTTGGGGACAGTAACCTAACTCCCACACATAGTATATTCTTCAGTCATAACATATAAGTGAAATAACAACATATCTGAAAGACGTAAAGGTTCTTTTGGAACTATGTTACCTTTGGTTTTATGACATCATGTGACAGATCAAGGAAGTATATGATAATATGAAAAGCACACATCTATTGTCGAGTACATTGCAATCAATATATTGTTCATGTTCATTAATTCTATTTATCTCTCTCTCTCTCTCTCTCTCTCTATATATATATATATATATATATATATATATATATATATATATATATATATATGTGTGTGTGTGTGTGTGTGTGTGTGTGTGTGTGTGTGTGTGTGTGTGTGTGTGTATGTCAGTTGTGTTTTCCCGCTTGCTTTTGCTGACTTTGTTGACATTGCTTATAATTGCATGTCCTTAGAGGAGCATACAGTGCTAGTGGCCCGAAGCTGAGACATGTTGGCTCATAAGCACAAATTGTTGACGTGTCCTTGAACTTGCTGCTTGACCCCCACACTGCTCCAAACTGGCTTCAGACATCACAGGAGTTTGTGGGTCAAAGCAGAGCTGTATTCTTTAATGAACTGCCACCATACACTATAAACTGCAGCTCAATGAAATGATGTTTTGATGACAAATACTGTCAGTGCTGCAAGTAAGACATATCTTTAAATTGTGCTGTTAAACTGCCAAAAATCCATTAAATGGTAAGTCATTCCAGTTTTCTACTCTTAAACATGTTTCCTAGGATGACAAATTGAGGTTGTTTATACACAGACAACCATGTAGCAAATTTCTGTCCATACCATCATATCTACAGGGGGTTGACAAGTTTATGTCTACATATATTGGTAATGTATAGAATACACATGACACATCTCTGAAGTAATGTGAAATCTGTTATCAGAATACCACCACCGCTATTAACATGCTCACAATTTCAGATGAAAAACAGAAAAAAATAAATAAACACAAAGCACCAAATGGTCCTGAGATTTTCCAGCAAGTAAAGTGATGTAGCTACGACTGTATCATCTTCACCTACTTAAAGACTAATCCAAACACCACTACCACCATCAGTAACCTTTTGCATAGCTTAAGCAATGCCCTGATCCCCCACCAGCTCATGAAATCTCCTCCTTATGTTTCCTTTTTACTGCAGCTGTCGAAAATTAGTTCTTAATGCTTCCATTTCCTCCCCAAACACTTTATATTTAGGGTGTTTTTCCAGCCGCCATGATGACAGAATACTGTTTACAAACAGGGAGGTTTTTTGCGGTGGTGGCTATATGCCAGTGATAACACTGTTGTGCATAATGGCGTTCAACATTGTGTGCAGATATCCATCACATACACACGCAACACATACACACAGCTGACTGCCGTTATGCTGCTTCCCTGGTCTCCCTCTTGTCAGCTTCCTCCTGTCACTTTTCATTGGGATAAAAATGATACTGTGACCGGATATTCTCCTCATTGGAGTTGTCTTCTTTTGATGAACCAGTGACTTGGATGAGATTAGTCATCCTGTTCCATCAGATTCAAGGCAGTGCACTAATGATTAAGCTCGGAGGGCTTCTTCTCATCATGCCTGATGCCTACAACATAACCGTCTTGACTGGCCAATGCAGTAAACGTTGCTTTTAGCGTGGATAGAGTTGGGTCTGTTAGACAAGAACTGCGGCCTTAACCTTGGGGAACAGGGACTTTGAAAAACAAAGATATTTTATGGTAAGGTGTGTAGTCAAATTACATAAGGTGTCAGGAGCTCTGCCAAATCACCTGTCTTTATTTATTTCAGCTGGCAGAACATCTGTCTCTTTTAATATTGGCATCTTGGATTGTTAAGATTTATAGCTTTGCCTGCCCAAGTGGCTGTGTGCTGCAGTTAAGGAGAAACAAAACGATATGCCAGTTAACGCTCAGGTTCTTTGATAGAAGTCAGCCATGTGACTGCCCTATAGATCCAGAGTATGAGTGTGGTTCCTTTCATTTCCACCCAGCAAATCCATACAAAATATTTAAATAAGGTAAATCAACCAATCGGTCCCCCACTCACTGATCCAATACCTTGGCCAAGGACTGGTTTTTCAGAGATAAGAAAAGCAGGAAGAATAGATTTAATGGGCTATTATTGAGTGCACAATGAGGCTTTCCAGCAACAGTGACAGGTCCTCAACACTCTGAATGAGCCTCGTGCGATACGAATACCCACAGTGGTTTTGCTTTAAAAACTATTACACAGAAATGTGTAATCCTGCACAAACCCAACAGTGAATCTTGGTAGGGAGCAGAGTGAGTGGTTTTAGTGATCCGAGCCCTCCAGGCCTGTTTAGACAGATGATGGAAGAGTGTTCCCTGTGGTCCACTCCCAGGACTATTCCATATTCTGCACATGTGCCTCGTCCACCATGACGGCATTCATGAGCATGACATTTTGGTCGAGGCATTTATAGTGAGAAACCTAACCCCTGCCCACAGCCTGCCCTGAGAATTTGCCATCATATTGGGTGATTAAAAATAACACAGAGGTATGCTTGGATTGATAGAACTGATGAACTTAATTTACTTATCACAGGGAAATCATGTCTTGATCAAACACAGGAAGATGCAGCATGTGTCAGTTAACAGAGTAAATGTACTGAACATAATACATACACTACTTGGTACTTATGCCTCGCAAAATTAGCAATATTTTCGGAGAAAAGACAAATGACAGTGAAATAACCAGCTCATCTGTTACTCAATTTAAAAAACCTTGTGTGTATTCTTAAAATGATAAGTTGACATTTATATTTTCAAATATGTAGCAAAATTCAGCAGCAGTTGTTAAAATCACACCTTTTGTAATTTGAATATTCATTTTAACATATTAGTCAAACTATATATTCAAAACCACGTCTTTGCTGTACAAACAGATGATAATGAATCAGCCCACTGAGCTCCACTGTGTATGGGTGCTGACTGCTCAAAACCAGAAATCACTCAAATTAAATGATTTATTAGTGCATTAAATATAATATTAAATGATTCAGTTGGGGAGCTGATTTGCAACAACCAAAACTGTGTGATAAAATGAAACGTCCAATGCGTTGATAGTTAACATAATAACTTATGTAGAAGTGTAGTGTAGTCAAATATAATCATTGCATGTATAAGTAAATTAACAACTTTTTCAAATAAGCATATTACTTAACAGCATAGCAGTGAAACTCAAAAATAAAGGGGGGCGGGGGGGGGGCGTCAGGGGAGAAGGTTTGTGGTGGACAGGACAGGTGCTGAGGTTCAGTCAGCAAAGTGGCATCAGAAAAACAATACAAGGTGAAGAATTTTGTTTTCTCTTTTGTGTCGCAACACTGTCACACTAAGCGTTCATCATCATTAGCAGCCATAGCAGCAAACGCCAGATGCGCTGGTGTAGTGCTACATCAACTGCATCTGGGCAGCTACCATCAGGACCATGGGACATAAGCATCTATTATCTCACCTGGATCATGTTCTTCTCACACCATCTGTCTGAGATGACTCGGCAGCTGCCTACATCCAATCTCTGCCCTGTCTGGGCCGTATCACTGCCACACAAGGATCCAGATTAGTGTATGACTTTAGCAAGTTACTTGGTTTTTTGACAACCTGTTTTGCGTATTGGTCTACATTATTTTTAGAAAATAGAGTTCGTTTTTATATCAGTGCTTAATTTCCTTTTTTATTGCTTTTTTATACCTTTTTTTTATTTTTCATATATGAATGTCATTAAAGTGGCCTCTCCCACACAATTACAGCCTCAAATCTCAAAGTGCTTACAACCATGTAAATGCCTTTTCATTAGTTACACCTATGAAACCATTACATTTGTGTGGACTTGCTGTAGGTGATGCTATCTGTCCCATGTTTTTAATTTTATAAAAGACAGATGCATGACTTGTTATATGGAGGGGGCAAATGAGAGTAACAACAAGCCTGTTGTGTTACTTCTCTGTGCCTTCATCAGTCAAAGCTCCCTTTGTTTATTCTGATGCTATTACTGCCAGGCTCACTCTGTGTCCCTATCAATTAAAAGATAGTGGTCAGTAATCCATCATCCTTCAGACGCCATGTCGCAGAATCCTGTGTTTTGCAAACAGCGTGTGCTTGCACATCTGTGTATCAGTGTTCAATACTTTTTGTCTGCATGTTTACATAATGTTTCTTTGTAAGAGCACGGACATCCTGTTGTCTGAGGCAATTTTCAAATATGCAAGAATACAGAGATAAAAAGAGAGGGAGAAGAGATACAGAGACTACATTCCTTTGCCACAGATTAAAGATCCATTAACAACTTTCTAACAGTACCAGTCTTGAGAAAAAAAACTTTCATAACTGGAAAATCTGCTCCTGCTTGGCATGGGTATTTGAATTGATTGCAGCTGTGAAGGGAGATAGGGGAATCACCTTCCTTCAGTGACATTACAGTTTGGGTTACAAACTGGAGATTTGCATGGCATTACCCATGACAGTCCTCATAGGCTTTATTCTTCACACACTGGTTAAGAGCCAGAGGTCTTTTGAGGGCACTCCCACTGTAGGAATGCAGCAGGAGTTATTGTTGAACTGTAATGAGTCATTAAAGCTGTGCTAAAAGATACTGAAAAGAGTTTATCCTGCTTCAGAAACCCACTGACAGTGCAGAGAGTTTGACAGTATAGAGAGTTTGAGGGTTTTCACTATAGTGACTTGTTCAAGGACCCACACAATACGAGGAGAGAGTGCAAGACACACTAAAGACAGGAGACCATTTCATTTTTCATATTAAACATTATGACCAGAAATGACCCAGTGCTATGCACAATTTTGGAAGATAGAGGTAACACTTGATAATGAAAGCCAAGGGTAATTTTGCTACTTTACATTACAGTTGTTAAAGAGGTACTACCTCCATAAGGTTGGGAGACTCGCAAGAGACAGATTTAAGGAAAAATAATGCAGCGGAGGCTCTGATATCTGCTAAATGTCGTAGTCTTTCAAACGAAATGCCCCCAGATTCTAACATTCTTAAAAATGTCTCCAAGCACAAGGTCAAACAACCCAGATGACATCACTATGACATCAAAAGGGTTATTTTCTCAGAAAAAAGTTCCTTCATTGCCATAGAAGTCATTATACAACAGATTTCATTGACTAAGAACTACTCAGAATCCTGATATAATGATTCAATTCAGAATCGATTCTCGATTCAAAACCAGTAAAAGAAAGTGGGGCGCTATTTGTAGGCTCTTACTCCAGCACTACATGTGCCAAACCATTTGCTCACTTCCTTCTTTCACAGAAATGCATTAGGAAATACAACCAGCAGTTAAACCTATTGTTCTCAATTAAAAAAGCAGAGAAAAGTGTGAGAAGGTATGCAGCATTTTGATTTTAATAAAGTTGACAGTATCGGTTTTGTATTTTACAGTCTGGTGCTTGTGTGAGACTAAAAAAATTAAAGTATAAATTACTATTGAACATCACAGTTTAGATGTTTTAAAAAAATGTTAAATGTTATAACAGAAGTAGATGTGTGTGTTCTGGAGTAACAAAAAAAAGTAGAGAGCTCCACTGTCTTGTTATTACCATCATGTTATGTATCCAGCAGTTAAACAGCCTCTCTGTTGCAACATTAGTTTAAAAAATGCTGTAAAGATGTCGTTTTTTTTTTTGAACTGAAACAGAATATGGACCGAGTTAGTCTCTTCACCCCACTGAAGTTTGTTTGTGATGGAGTTTGCTCCGTCTTTAGGTGACAGGTACAGAGTATTCACAAAACATCAATTAATTAATTATCATAATTAGTATCATTATAATTAATTAAGTTATTCGATCCAAAATGTTCCCAAATGGCTTTTTTGAAGATGATCAAGGTAACATATGTTGCACTGTACAGCTTCCTTGAATCGAATCTATAGAAATGTAGAAAATAATATTTCCACCTTTTTTTTTTAGTCACTTTCCACCCACTCCTACTCTCCATTAAAAGTAAGCAGATTTTGATGTCAAATAGAATTTCTCTTCAATTTTTGTCCTCTGTCAGAACAAGTTGAAAATTGAAAATATTCAGCATTTACTATCTCCCTCCTCTGGAAACTAAATATCTGTGTCTACAGTAAAGCATTATGAAGAAAGAGATGGCAACACAGCTTTGTTCTTCTCTTCAGATATAATGTGCTTATTCCTTTTTTCAGATAGCCTGAGGGTAAATGTAATAATGGAACGGTAATTATTTCAGAATGTCAAATAACTAATTTGAAAAGGACAATTCGAAATGTAAAAAATATACTGTGTGCTTGTTGGCTTACATCTCTCTCAATTCCTAATGTCCTCAAAATTGGTGAATTTGACATTATACTTAGCATTTTTTTTATAGATTTTAAAGGCAGCCTCGGTTTTATAAAGCCTCCCTTTTAATTTTTGGAAGTAAGGTGTCACAAATGAAAAATATATCAGGCTCACTGTGGAAGGTGGAGAGGGATACCTCCTGATTTATTCATTTGCCACAGAGTGAATATAACAATTTAATGTCATGGATTGCAATTATGGCTCCACCAGGAAATTTGACATCACACAACAACACTGCATATTAGATAACATCACTTATTTATCATGGTGTTTAAAGAAGAGGCTGGCTCCTAAAAGACAAACAATAGCTCGCGTTTGACCTACAGCTGGGAGAGGTGAAGTGTAGAAAACGAGGGTATTTAAGGTTAAGCGAAAAAAAAAAAGGTGCAGCTGGATTCACGATTCAATTTAGCTGCTGTAAAAGCGCCCAAGGCTAAACATTTTGAACAGAATCCCAAAGAAAGAAGGAAAGGGACAAAGTAGGCAAGAGAAATGTTCACTGCATATCAGTGTGTGGACAGACAAAAAGTGTGTGGGTGGGTGGGGATGTCTCCATCCATTCTGAGAGAGCCTGGTTCCACTCCTCACCCGGGCACATTTTTCTGAGCATACCTCTGGCTTCCTGTCAGCCTGTTGACGGAGCTAAATTAATGTGACTTGATGGTGCAGCAGCACCCACACTGTCCCAGACAAACACGACACTGGTCCCTGCCAGCATCTTTCTTAACACGCACGAAGCGAAAATACACAGACACACACTCACAGTCGTATGCATTCAGATGGAAACGGAAAAATAAACAAGCCCAGTGCTTGCTTTAGGTGCTTTGGGCAACAAATATGATGAAGTATTTATCTACCTCCTCATCATCACCTACTGCTGACAACAAGGGAAACATAGAATGTGGCCACTTAAAAGGCACTGAGTGGATTTTAATAAGGAGTGGAGCGATTAGCAGTACACACTGTGGTCTTCATTGGGATTAAGAGGCAGTGAATGGTTGAGGCCATTAAAATCTACACCAGCCCAGAAGTCCTGGAGCGCCTTATGAGTCTATTTATCATTAGGATTAACAAACCCAGCCTGTGAACACTCTCACCCCAGGAGCGCAGCCACCTCTACCCTTGTACCATTATTGTGTTTGGCTGAGTGGCTGATGATAAGAGCGATTCAGAAGCAGGGATGGTAAAGCTCTGGTCCCAGTCTGCCGACCATTCCCAATGGACTGCAACATCTGAATCCACCAGTTTATCTATGTGCGGTTTAAAGAGCAACGGTTTCCACATGCTGACAGTATATTGTCTTCCAATCCCAAAACCGCCAAGCCAGTGCATGACGTGATCATAGATTGACCTAGGAGTCACTGAACTGCATATGGAGGAGGAAAATCTCCCTTGAGGATGTGTGTGTGTGTGTGTGTGTGTGTGTGTGTGTGTGTGTGTGTGTGTGTGTGTCCTTTGCAGTCTAGAGAGATTTCTGATTTGACCATCAGTGTGTTGGGTCACCTTACCCTGACCTGTTTTCTGCTTCCTTCTTCTCTGACTCCTCAGATCTTCCACATGACCTATGACCTTGCCAGTGCCATGGTGAGAATAGTCAACCTGATCGGCATGATGCTGCTGCTGTGTCACTGGGATGGCTGCCTGCAGTTCCTGGTACCCATGCTGCAGGACTTCCCTGCAGACTGCTGGGTGTCCAAAAATAAGATGGTGGTAAGTACTGTTCCTAGAGCAAGTCCTCCTGCCGATTTGAATTAGCTCATGTATTGTCTTATCTCCTATCTCTGTCGGCCTCAGTAATTAATATACCAAAACCCTTACACATCCTGGGAAAGATTACCTTGCATATCTGTCATTTTGAAATCCTAAATCAAATATGTTTACCTGCTACATTTGCCCTCTTTTATTCAAATGGCTGATTGTTTTTTATTTAGTTGCAGTTCTGGACATCTATTTTTGTTGTGAAAGGAGCGAGACGATGAGGCTGTGCATGGGACCTTGATTTCCTGAATAGGACAGACAGCACTTATTCTATATTGGCTGTCAATTGCCAGTTTATAGTGAGCACTCATACTAAGCTTAAAATTCGCTGTATTGTTAACAGCTGCTGGAGTAGAGCCTCTGTTAAACCCTGACTCATGATAGAGTTCTCTTTTATTTGCTTATGGAAGCGGACTGTGTCACACCTGATGTGTGACTCTGAATCACTTACGGCTGATGGCCTCATGTTAACTTAACATGTTACAAAAGAGTATACCTCCAAAAGAATATGAGTTATTGTCAAGTTTTGTGTTGAGGCCTCAATAGGGATCTAACGTCAGTGAATACTCCTCCCCAAAGTATAATATGCCAGTAAATCAAAATATATTTTTTCCTAACTGATGACTTATCTGTATACATGTCAGTCTAAGTGTCAGTAGGGCAGTGTTTGGACTTGTGTAGTCGGGAACTCAGTGAAAAACTGAAAGATGTCTACATAGTTGAATAAGAGCTTCCGAGACTGCATAGGTTTATTGGCGATGATTGAGCCAAGCAGCTTTTCCTGTGTCAACTTACTGCATTGAGCTGTTTAGTATCCATGTAATGATCACAGCTGCTCTTTGTCACAATTTTCTTTGTAGAAAAATACACATTATTTCAATTAGAATTTAATACTTTCAATAGAGACTAAAATCTCTTGTTTACAGTGAAATATTAACAAAAGATGACAGGTTAAGGGGCCAGAATAAACATATTCTTAAACTGTGACAACAAAATGACACCTCTAGAGAAGCCAACTTTGAGTTATACATAAACCAGCTACTTGTCAGCTTTATGTTCAGCTCTCTGTGACAGAATGTTGCATCGCTCAAGGTATGATGTATTCGGTTCATCATGCCTCACTGCCTCCCTTACATGCTCACTTGTTTCACAGGATCCGTCGCTCTTACATTTAACCATAAGAACCGACAAATGTTGCAAATACTGTTCCTATCGAACTTTTCACACTCTAGCTAATTTTAGCTTGTTTTCCATACCTGTCTGTGCAGAGAGTCACACATACACGTTCAGATGGGGGGTGTGTCCTGCTCGGGGACAGTGTCAGTATTTGGGATCAAAAAGCAAATACTACACAGCCTCCTTGACTAACCTTCCAGTTCTTTTTCTTTTATTTAGTTGAAATGGTATGGATTAAGACACAAAATAAAGAGATATATTCGGACCTCGGTATTGTATAAGATTAAAGCCAAACCTTTTCCTCTTCCACTTGATGTCAGTTTCCTATGCCGCCATGAAATATGCATTTTGAAATATGCTACTAGTTCAAAATGCATGGCACCAAGTTGCAAGGGGATTATCTTAAGTTACATAAGGCAGAGCTGTAAGGCAACATAATGTAAACTGTGGGTCATCATTAAGGTACAGTACAGTATGCATGGATTAAGACTGGATTTGATGTCTTATTTCACAGTGGTAAAAACAAGGATATGATTGCTTGACTAATCTCTTTGTTTTATTCTGAAAAACATTTTTGAATCTTATGTACATGGAGAAATAATACTGAATGATAGACAAAGTCACAACAAAGAAATACAGATTTAGAAAGTCCTGCAGAGCAATATCACACATTCGCCAGCCTGTTTTTACACAAAAAGCCCAGTTTCTCAGTCATGTTTACATTTTCAGAGAAATGTGACCTTTGCTCCTGATAACAAGCTCTACTTTTATCTTTACTTCTACCATTAAAACCTAAAAACCCAGTCCTCTTTTTTCATATTATAATACCTCCATCTCATCACCCCTAGAGTATGGGCTGACATGCCATATGCCCTCTCACAGGATGATTTGATGCAGTTCAGACTAGATTATATTTAGGCATTTTCTACTTCTCGTATTGCTACAGCTCACATTCGTGATTCCATAACTTCCACTGGCTGTTTCGTCAGACTGCGGCACCCAGAAACAGCCATCCGATGTAGGGGTGCGAAGAAGCCCTGAGATGTAAGGAGGAACACTCATAATGTACTTAGTTTAAAATCCCGTGTGAGCGATGTAGCCTTTTGTTAACATCAAAATGAATTTTTTTTTTTTGTTTTGTTTTACACTGTAAAGAGTGTCTAATCCATTGCATTACGTAGAAGAATAGTTCTCAATGTGACGGAGTAACAGATATATTTTTCTGAATTAATTCAAGCCTTAGGGGCAGACAACTCTCTGATAGAAAGCTCCTCATGTTTTGCTCACATTACCTAGGAGACAAACAGGTTCTTAGTAGTGATAGACTCAGAGTTGGTCTGGCCATGATAAGAATCATTAAGAAACATTTTTTTTTGTCTTTTTTTACAGTAGCTGTCCCATTATCTTGCTGGGTCATCGCTCCTTACCTTTTCAGGGGGGCACTAATAAAATTGCTATCTCTCTTGGCTTTTCCGCTGTGGAAATGAGTTAGAAAGCAATTTGGACATGTCACCCCCAGGAGAGAGTTGATATTGATTTGCCATGAACTACCATCGGGATCTAAAGGAAAAGGGGCAATTTATCTACAAACGAGAAAACTCATAGAAAAATCACATTTTTCTAAATAGCTGACCTACTTTCTGTCATGCAAGCCTCCAGTGTCTCACGCTCTATCCATCCGCTCTCAGGGCTCTTTTCGGGCTCCTGCCCAAATGTGTGCTTTCTCCAAATGTTTGCATTTTGAAAAGTGTGTATTACCCAGCCAGTTGCTCATAGTGAACAAAGGCAGTTTGAAATGGAAATCTGCCATTAGATTTGTCCTAAGTAATCGAAAGTGTATGTTTATTTGAGTGAGCTGTCAGAGTGCTCACTGACCTTTAATGCGCCATCAACACCCTTACGAGAGAGAGCATGTATGAGATGGAAAGATAGTGTTCCAGTGTACTCACCCTAACTAACCCCATCTCCTCTGTTTCATCCAGAATGACACATGGGGACAGCAGTACTCCTATGCACTTTTCAAAGCTATGAGCCACATGCTGTGTATTGGGTATGGCATGTATCCCCCGGTGGGCATGACAGACGTGTGGTTGACCATCCTCAGCATGATCGTGGGTGCTACCTGCTACGCCATGTTTGTGGGACACGCCACTGCGCTAATCCAATCTCTAGACTCATCTCGACGGCAGTACCAGGAGAAGGTGAGTGGAGATGACGTTTTGCTGATGGCTGCATTGTCTGGATTTATTTTTAAGAGAGGACACTGGTGGTAAGGTGGGATACTGGCTTGTCCTTAGCTTAAAACTTGATTTGTTTTGTAGTTTAACGGGTTCATCCCAAAACTGAATTTTTCTGATGCTTTTACGACCAATAAATGCACTCTGACTTGTAGGTATTGCAGTTTCATCAAAGTCTTAAAATATGGGCTTCCCCTCACAAAAAAAAACAAAAAAAAACTGAGACAACTGCGTCCCCCAAATATCCCAGAAATGTTATGTAGCTAATGTAAAAAAAGTTATTGCAATGAGTTTTTTTTTTTTTCACTCCTATTGTTATTCTATATTTTAGACAGGAGGCAGAGCTGGAGGTAGCAGAGATGAAGATGTTGAGGTTCTCTCTGGGAGTGACCAGGATGGATAGGATCAGGAATGAGTACATCAGAGGGACAGCACATGTTAGAGGTTTAGGAGATAAAGTCAGAGAGGCCAGACTGAGATGGTTTGGACATGTCCTGAGAAGAGATAGTGATTATATTGGTAGAAGGATACTGAGTTTTGAACTGCCAGGCAGGAGGCCTAGAGGAAGACCAAAGAGGAGGTTTATGGATGTAGTGAAAGAGGACATGAAGGTAGTTGGTGTGAGTGAAGAGGACGCAGAAGACAGGGTTAGATGGAGGACACTGATTCGCTGTGGCGACCCCTAAAGGGAAAAGCCGAAAGAAAAAGAAGAAGATTCTATATTTTACTTTGATCTGGGGGATAATTATGCTCTAAGTTTTGGAAGTACGGTTTCCATAATGCTTTGGGAGAGGTAAATACAAACTATAATGTTGATATGAAAAGTCAGTTAAATTGCCATGGGCTATACATTTAGCCATATTTTTTGAAGCCTTTATTTGTTGAAACATTGGAAAAATGGCACCATTAAAATTATGCCAAATTAGCTATTAGCAGTTCCTGTTTGCAGTGTACCCATGGATGGGCAGACAGCCATCACTGGGTCTCTTTGATACAATAGAATCTTAAAAATGTGATCATTTTAGTTATGGAGATAATAACAATAAGAATCTAACAGTACTTACCACATTTAAAACAGGTCTGTCTGTCTGATTTATGATTCCATGAAGGATTATGCAATATTTGCAGATTGCTGTGTTTATTAACAAAGGGTTTTTTTTTTGTTTTGTTTTTTTTTTTACTGTATAGTTGGCAGTTTGAAAACTTCTGTTCCAAACAAGTGCTGACCTATAATCCAAGTGTTATGGACTCAAATAACGGTACTGTTATTAAAAGATGCCTAAACATTCTTCAGCATTGTACTAGGTAGAAGAAATGTTAAATTCTTCTTTTATGCAACTAATTCCAGGAAATTTTCAAATTCTGTCCAATTAGAAGAGGGGGTTTGAGTGACATAACAATGTCCTGTGAAAGCTATGCATCTCGAGAATGTCAACTTTTAGATGACAAAGAACACAGAAAAAAACATTTGTGAAATATAGGGCTTAGTGCACTAGGAATCCACATATTTCTATCGTCGCCTGGATGGGTTTTTGCTGTTTAATCATATGCACACAGACAGGAACTCCAGCATCCCCAATTAAGGTAAAGGAAAGCCCCAAAGGTTGGCCATGAAGGCCAAGACGTCCACACTGCCATGCCCTCTGTGGGCACAGCATGGACGCTAATGAGCTGAGCTGCAAGCCTGACACACTGCCCACTGCCAATGCCGAAGACGAGACGGGAGAGGATGGCCTCCAGGGGATGGAGGCAGAGGCGCACAACACCCACCTCGTACGAAAGAGGGAGAGTTGCAGTTAAGATGGCAGTGGAAAGGAACCAGGCAGACAAGCAGAGGGAAGAGATTAGCTGATGTAATGGCTGCGTGTTGCTACATCTTCAAAGGGAGGGAAAGGCCAACGGAGAAATTAACACCTGACAAATCTAGGGGTGAGACTAGTTTTCCACCACATTTTGAACAGCTAAGATGATGAAAAATCCAAAGAGTAAAACATGCAACTAGGTACATGACTAAAGAAACCAATCTAAGTAACTGTATGAAGAAAAAACTCCCAGCTCAACACTTTGCATTTGTCTGCAGCTCTGCTTTAGAGAAGCTTTGCTACCAAGTAGACTGAACGGCTGGTCTGTCTCAGCACCAGTTAGCATGTGCTACCAAAGCCATTTGCTGCTGTTTCTGGGATCACCCCCTAAGGCGCCTTAAGAATCCCCCAGCCAGCTGAAAAGGCTCCCCTGTGTTCCCACAGCTTCCTATGGCGGCTGCCTGCAGAAAGGCTATTACTGCAGACTGCAATTAATTTTTCAGAGTGTGGATTTTCTCATTTATCTAACACATGCCTCAATGATAAGACACTCTCTGGGTGCACTGTCACTGTGTGCTCATCTGGCTGGAGGAACCAGATAGTCATTTCTACTACACCACACTACACCCACTCCTCCATTCTTTTTATCAGGGTTGGATCCTCCAAAGACAAGAATCTTTTCGTCACTCGCCTTAGCACCAGCTGTGTGACAATGGGATCTGCTTCATGGAGATTTCACTCTCCTTTTCCGTGCTAGACTACTACCAGAATCCACGCACTCAAGAAGCGGACAATCCATTGGTCAGTCTCTGGAGTTTAGAGGAGACAGGTGGCTGTTTTCTCAGAGCCATGACAGGGACAGCTGTTCCTGTCTGCAAGGACCCAGTCTGGAGAAAAATGTGCTAACTGAGACACCACCAACACAGCAGCCTGTGTCCAATCTGCCATTACGCACCGAGTTATCATATACAGTTCACCTGTCTGTTAGGCCGAGTGGTACTAAGCTGTCGTAGCTCGAGTATAATGTGGAGGTTTCATGTAACATTTTAAAGATTGACATCTCTTTAAGCAACCATGTGAATATGTAATTAGTATTTTGCAGCTGGGCTTACCGTTAACAGACCTTTAATAAACCATACACAATATGTGGATGGTAATATGATAGAAACAATGTAAAGATAAAATACCTTATTATTACAAACAGTGATGCTACTCCACAGCGGCATATAAGAGGTATAATATTTATTCTTTAGCCTAAAGAGTGTCTAGTGCTCAGAAGGATTAGTGGTATATCAAGACACTCTGCATTAAAATGTAAGAGAAAAAAAAAACATTAACTCTGCAGCTATGAAATGTATCAAAGAGAATCAATTTTCATTTGTCATATTCATAGATACTATCTCTCATTAGATATTTGCATATTATATGGTTGGATAAATAATAGTATGAGTGTTCGTATTTACCTGTGCTCTCCTCTCAGGGCAGTGTTATATTGAACTCAGACACTCAGTCCCACCCAATGTGGGTACCCAAAGTACAAGGATGCTGAAAAGCTTTAAATCTCATCAAAAGTATATATATATATATATATATATATATATATATTTTTTTTTTTTTTTTTTTTAAATTAATTTATTTTTTTTACTGTGTCATAAAAATTAGAGGAAAAAAGGGGTTTGTAATAGAATCCATGGAAAGATCATGGAGCAGATATTGTATTCTTTAGATACAATTTCTTAATTAAAACTAATATTAGATATTATATTAGATACCATAAATTCGACAAATGTTAAAAAAACACATATGAAACATGCCAATTTTAGTGTAATTCAAATGTACTAATTTTTATTTAGTTTTGTATTTTATATAGACATTATTGTTTATACAAGATACTTATCCTCATTAAAGGCCCAATTTGCAATTTTTGACCACATAAATATGAGGTATATTACCCTACAGAGTCTGAATAATAGTGGGGAAATCTAATGTTTATGTGTGTCTGAACTGACATGACGTTAAACTAAGGACCTAATTTACTCTAGTGTTTATGAAGATAAGTGGTGTGACAAATACTTTACAGTATCTGACTATATTAATAACCTATATTTCTGTATTCACAGATTATTCTGACAGTTTTAGAGTGAACACATTTTGCAGCATTTTGGATTTTTGATATCCAGATTTTTCTTGAAATATGGATATCAAAGAATGTGTCCTTTTTGATTCAAAAAGGTTACTGTTTCATCAAATATCTACATATCTCAAAGTTGTGCTTTCAGCTCTCATTAATGTGATTACCCACAGTTTTTAATGCCTTGACTGGTTTCTAAACAATATCACAGCATTCAAAGACATTCTTTTAATACTTAATTTAGTTTGCTGCAACAACACATGCTAGCTGAGGCTGCAGTTTACAAACCATTAAATATGAAGAATTAGATATTTGACACATAAGTAAAGGCTGTAAATGCCACCACTCTCATTTCTGTTGCCTGTTGGCAAGCCAAAATGGACCTCAATTTGCAGTTTGCAGCATGAGTTTTTGTCTTCAGAAGCCTAATATGCCCATGTTGATATTCTAAAGATGTTGCCAGCAAGATTACAAAACAACATCGTTTGTAAACACCAGCAATCTGCGGCGTAGCATGGATGGTGATTAACTTATCTGTAGCCCCATAAATCACTGATATGTGTTAAAATCTTGCATATTACACAATGTTTATGAAATTCAAATGTGAATGGGAGTATAAATGAAAATGACCATCAGCCAGCATGGAGCTGGATACATGCTGCATGCAGGTTATTGCACTATCTGTATTATAGTTGTATACAACACTTGACCTGAACCAGATAACGGGTAAACACCCAGTGTGCAGCAACACTAATTACCACCCACTTCTAACAGTGGAGCAGAGAGTAGTCTTGGACGACTGTTTACTTAGAGAAAGAAGTAAAAAGTCAGATCAGTGCCAAGCAGCATCAATACCACATTTAACTGCTCATACTGATTTTGATGTTACACAGGCTCTGCATTCATCCACTGTAAATGAGCTGTAGAAAGTAGAACACACACGTGCAGATGGCTCTGGCCAAGATGAGAGGCCATCTGTCCGTTTGGCATGCAGAGGTGACGTCCAGGTAACAGTTAAATTTAGATGTGAAATAAATCAGTGAAACCCCTCTGAGGCACTATGCTGAAGAAATTCAGTAAGTGAGAAGGAATCTCAGAAGTGTACAGATGGGAGAGAGGAAAGAAGGGAAAAGAAAGGCTCTGTTCTCAAAGATGGTGAAATTATCATCAGAAAGCCTGGGTATAATCTTTTCTGAATAGACTTCTATTACAATGTGGAACCATGTGATAAATGCCCAGGCTGTCAGAAGCTTGCGAGCAGACTTAAATGAGCTCTTAAATCGGAATCAGGCAGGCTGTTAACAGTTACACAAAGTAGAGAGCCGAGCAATCACACTAAATATATAAATACTACGAGCTGAAGTGTGGCCCCAACTGAGATGTGAAATAACTTAACTAGATTCATTTTAGCTCTGCTAAAAATAAATACCTGTTGCCAATCATTTGCTGTGTGTAGCGTGTGGATGAAGAATTATAAAGCACGTGCATTTTCTACCTTTTTGCAACTCAGTTTATTGCTGATGTATCAGACTGCATATATTAGATTGGGTACAGAAAAGAAAAAAGATTGGAGCTGGAGCTTTGTTGTAAGATTTGCCTCAGCGTTACGGTTTCTACTCTGTGGCCTCCGAGGAGCGCAGAGTGAAAGTTACTGCGTACTCTAGTCATGGGATTTTACTACATTATAATTTAAAGAGTAACTTAACACCAAGCTGAAAAGCAGCTCTGGTTGGAGGTTTAAAGCCTATTTTACCTCTGACCACACCAAGCATCACTGATGGGTGTGGTCAGAAATGAACTCTGTTTGCACTGTAACTTGACCTGCCAGCGATGTCATGGGGTCCTGAAGTACACCTGTACATCACTGCAGCAAGGAAAAAAGTGTAACCACTGGAGGTCAGCAAAAACAAGATTTTTAGTGTTAAGTTGGAATAAATATTCTATTTCTTATTTTCAAGTAAGTCCTTTAAATAGCCTAAAAAGGAATATATGTGAACCTCGAACAAAACAATATCTTTAGCTTCGTGGGAATTGGAGAAATATGTAATATTAGATATTTATTAGATATCATAAATTCTGCAAAAGGGTAAAATAAAAAAAAGAATTAGAAGAACATTTTTGGAAAGCCTCTACTTATTTTGATTTAGTTTTTGACCAATATTTTCTTTATTTCTTATAGAAGACGCAATATTACCCTCATTGATGGCCTAATTCACAGTTACAATTATTTTTATCATTGATTAATTTATATATTACTTTTTTCTATTCTTTTTTGTCTATGAACATAAAAATGGGCCCCTAGATCCCAAGATACACTGTTCACATTCCAGCAGTCCACAACCTAAAGACATTCAATTTAAATTGACAATAGACAGAAAAAAGCAGCAAAATTCTACCAATTGGAAATCTGAAATAATTTCTTATTAGGCATGTGTTGCTTGATAAATGACTTAAATGATTAGTAAAATGCCCGGTTAACTTTACAGTTATTCAAATTGTTTTAGCATTCAGTCGCAGCATTCAAACCTGTTGTTAAGATATGACGGCAGACTTGATCACTCTCTCAAGCTGTTTGGTAAAACAGTGGTTTGCTTTCTTTATCTCTTATTTCTTTTTTTTTTTCATCTGTAAATTTCTATGATCAAACCTTGATTTAAATATAGTGTAACTGTCTCCATAGAAGTAGAATTTTACTTCTGTTGAATTACACTGTAGTACAGAATAGTAAAGTACTGTAGGATTTAGTATAATACCACAGTATGGACTCCTTTATAGTATAAAACTGCAGTAATAGTATCATTCACTGAGATGTTGGAGTGCCTCATCCCCACATTGAAACCCTGAATTACCCAGTGCACAGTTCTGCTACCACACAGTCTATAAATTTGTGAGCTGGAATAGGTTAAGCATCTGTCCAGTTCCCCCAAGGATCACCTCTCTTGTCTCACTTATGTTATGAACTATAATCAAATGAAGAGAATTCCTCATCCTCAGACTGAGGGCACAAGATGGCTGCACACGTGACTATGTAACAGCGTGTGCCTGCCACTCCAGCTCTCTGTAAACCGCTGCTTATCTGCCACTCTGGCCCTCTATTTTGGAAGTTCATACAGTCCATAGAAACGGGGATGGGACTGCAAACAAAAGAGATAATCTCATTTGTTTGTAGCTGACTTATGATCCACCTTGACTTTATAGAAACTAGCTGATCCTTTTGAGAATTTCTCCTCTTATATTTTTCACTTTATGTTGTTAGTATTATTCAGGGTGGGATACCTGAGGGATGCTCAGTTTGTTGTTAGTAATCAGTGATCAGATCAGTCATGCCCAGGAGGGACCTGTATATGAGTAGCGTGTTGTGGCAAGCCAATACTTAGTGGCTTTAGAAGGAAATGGCCATGGGGTTCTGCAGCCCCTCCCCTTTAAATATCTAATTAACACTTAGCAATTAAACAGGGCTCTTTGGGGAGTAGTGAATAAAAGGCCCAAAGCTGATCATTTGAGGGTAGAGGCTCCAGAAATCTTGTATTTCCCTGCTTGTATCCTCCAATAAAGACCTATGGAAATACAGTAAATAGTCATCACTATATTTGAACTTTCCGCTGCTCTCTAAGAGAAAGGGAAATTTAGGCTAAATATTTATCTGATTTCTTTAAAGGGCCTTATATAAATCCACAATATAAAAGTCGTAGTTTCCAACAATAGCAGGAACTCAGTCGTGCCTTACGGAGGTTACATGATGAATTCTCCTTACAATCAACCCAAGGACACAGCTGTCAACGAGTTGAGGAGCTTAAGTGAGATTCTGCCTTACAGTAAGAGTTGTTCTCATTAGTCGGGGCTGACTGATGGCATTAATCTAAACTCTGTTACATTCCCTTATATTCTCTGTCTGCCACACAAATTTTACTGCTGAGTCAAGGACTGCTGACATGTCCCAGAGATACTCCATGAAATACCTGCTGCAACCAATGTCAATATACTGTGTATTTAAGTTCACAGCAATTTATACTGCCAACATTTGTTAGTGTTCATGTCAAGATTGTCATTCATACAAATGTACAGCATTATATTAGGTATGCAGTATTAACCTGGAGGATAAGATGTACCAAAGTGACCATCAACAAGATAATGACCATTAGCAGATTTAGGGTATAATGACAAATAACAGAAAATGTTGAACATTTTTCTAGTAAGTGCTAAACACAAATGAAAGTGATAGGAATGACACTAGTTCTGCAGGTAATTGTTCATAAAGCAAAATATAGGACATAAAGGCCCTATTTTAAAAGTTCATTACATTTCATCCTAAAATGGAAAATGCATTTTTGTACAAATTTTCATGGCAATCAATCCGACAGTTGTTGAGACATTTCAGTCTCGACCAAAGTGATGGGTCAACTTACCAACTAAGTGACATCTTCCTCCCTGGAGCCACTAGCATTGCTAAAAACCGTGACACTGTTTCACACAGATAAAGAATGTAATTAGTAGGACTTAAGAATGATTCAAACTCTCCGTGTTTGTGTACCCATGTCCATGAGCATGAGCCCCTATGCGGACATCTGCGTGCAGTCCAAAATTTGTGACCCTGCAGACTGCACACATAGCAAATGCGCCGACGGTGCATGCTCCAGAAAACAAAGTGGATTTTTGTTTGGAAGAGAAGTTGTGTGAGCAGAACAGGCATTAGTCATTTATATGATTCTTCTTTGAAACAATACGAAGACAACTAAATGGCAATGAAATGAACTCCTGGCAAGAAATCACCAGTGTTGTGGTGCAACTAACTGGAATGGAGTGTGGATCAGGAAAAGCGCATGTGAGGAGAAAATTCTGCAGCTGTCTGTAGGGACAGAAAGTATGTTTCAGTTTTTATCCATGCATAGTGGAATAATTATGAGACCCCCTGTCTCACCAGAGCATTTTAATTACTACAGTGCATAAAAAGGAATGCTACAGCCAGTCCTAAACCTAGTGCTGTTATGACCACTTCACATAAGGCTGAGCTGTCCTTCAAAGAATTCAGTCCAATAACAAACAAAGCAGGTAGAGCCTGCTCTATAATGTGATTTGTTAAGTTCTCCGCTGCCAATTTTTCATGCTTACATTTGTGGGTGCAAATGTTTAAGAATTCAATTAGCATTATTTTATGAGCCATAACTTCTGACCATGCAATGCAAGGTTAGGTAGAAGGAGACAGAGAACAGTGAAGAAAAATAAATATTTAGAAAGTATAATTAAGTGGCTGAAATCTCTTTGGGGAAATGAATTATTCATGAATTATTTGGTAAAAATTTGCATCTGCTTGGAGAGCTACATGAGAGAGAATTGAATTGGGGAAAAAGAAATCACACCGAAGAAAGGACATGTGAAGAAAGATCAAAACTGAGAAAAAAGGGAAAGTATTGAAATGAAATTAAGTAGCGTGACATTGTGGTTCTGTGTAGCTTACAGGGCAGAGTATGCTACTACTACTATTTTAGCCAATGCTGGGAGCTATTAGGCTCACCTACGCACAAAAAAGAAACTTTCTAGCCTAATATACTTAGAGGAAGGTAAGTTAAGGTAAGGTACTTACAGCACAGTATAGAGAGCTTCCTTTGACAGATCACCAGTTGCTACATGCTAGGTTAGTGAGGACAATATGTAGTAACCTATTCACATAAATAGAAGCTGAAGTTATTGTGTTATTATCTTTTACTGTTCTAGAAAATTTGAAATATCACAAAAATTCACAATTTTCAACATTAATTCAACATCATAATTAATCATCAACAACAAACATTGCAAAGTCAAAACCAAGAGTCTGTCAAACTCTGTAATTTTGGTAAATACCCTCAGAGGATAGTTGGATCAGAATATTAATCCCATTTATTTGATTGTGCAGGGAAAAATGTTTTAAATGTTACAAGATCTAATTTCTGATTGGGCTACTTTTTGTCACTCTAGTCTGGCAACACTGCTCTCAAGTCTTAACAGTAAATTTGAAGCTATCACCAACAGCCAGTTAGCGAGGTTGAAACAGGAAGAAACAACTCACCTGTCTCTGTCCAAAGGTAACAAAAGCTGCATACCAACAACACTAAAGTTCACTTACAAACACATATCTCGTGTGTGTAACAGGATGTTGTGGTTTTGCAGGGGTTTTGTGACTATATATTCGCAGGGCACAGTAGCTTCTGGGGTCTCGTCGGAACCATGAGTGTTACCTTTGGACTAAACCAGGGCCGACACCGGTTCCTCCTGTACTGAGCTATCCTAAGTGGCTACTAGTCATTACCCGTCACAGATATGAAAATAATATCAATCTTTTAAGAGTAAGAAAGAAAGAAAGAAAAAATGAAAAAAGATAGAAGAATGAATCCCATAGTTGTCATCAGGTTCTCTCAAATTTTGAACGGACCTCCTGCAGCCTGGCTCCCCTGGATTTCAGAGGGCTGTGAGGGAGGATGATGGTGGAATGATTGCCGTCTTAATGCTAACTATGATTTTATCTTGCCAACTGGAGCAGGAGTGCAGAGATCTTCCTGGTGGCTGTGTAATGGTGGCTATGTAGCAATAAAATAATTTCCTGTGTAAGGGGGGGAATCAGGCCATCAAAGTCAGGAGGACACCATCCCCCTCATGGTTGTTGTTGTCCTTACATCCCTGTCAGCTTCTCCTCTGAGACTCAGTGGTGATTAGTAAGCACAAAACGCCACAAAATACAATTGTACTAATCCCAATTTAAAGCAACATGACATTATTTTGCATTTGTTCATTTGACATATGCCCTTCCCTACTGGGAGAATAAAATTGTAAAATGCTGCAAAGCTCAGGATAAATAGATGTATTAGATGTTGACACTATGATTTTTCTTTTTTCATGATTTTTTTTAAAAAAGAAAAGGTTGAGCGACATTCTGAAGGAGATGATAATCCATGCCCTTGAGACAGAGCGCCATGCTGTGGTATGTCTTAACGCAGGAGACAAAAAGCCGTGAGGCAAGGTGCAGAATGTGGGTTACACCTGTCATCTTCACCCTGGCATCACACAAAGACAAGCTATCTTCACTGCAATACTCAGTAGGACTGCAGCTTGGAGGGGTCTGCAGTCGTCTTCGAGAGCTTTCCGTCCGTCCGAGGAGAGGTGCAAAACATTCTTCATTGTGGAGGGATTCTATATCATCATCAGATCAGTAAATTCTCAGCCATATGCCAAAGGGATTGTGGGGATAAAGACTGAAACCCTTACCCCACTGAATATCCCCCACATTTTCGTCTTGCTTGTGCAAGTATTGAATTCTCCAGGTCACTCTGCAAATTGCTGACACATATAAATTGTCAAATACTTCACTTGATAATCCTAAGAAGTGAAGTCCTTATTTAAGAATATCACATGAATAATCTCTTAGTGTCGGACATACAGTATAATACTCCATTTAATCTAGCCTAGCCTTATCTGCTGCATGTCTTGACTTCAAAGGCTCTGGTCAAACGCAGACTCATGAAACCCATCTACATTTGGCGAGAGGTTGCAGGATAAAAAAGGAGACATTGCAGAACTGAGCACTGTTTAGGGTGTTTTGGCTGCATAAAGGAGGATTACAAACACAGCAGGGTGTGTATATCAGTGAGTCATTGCAAGGACAGAAACTGTTACCTGCAGAGCCTTGGCCAGACCTCATTCTTAAGTAGTCATAGTTTAGTCTGCCTGCATGTTTTATAGTACAGGATTCTAACCCTAGTATGCATTTCTTTCCAGCTCCATTCACATCGCCTGATTCTAGGAAGCTTGACAGCTTTCCTACTCTCACAAAAAAAAAAAAAAACTCGCATGAGACAGATGTCCTTATTTACTCTGCTATATTTCAACAAGACTGGCCTTTTGATGATCTCCCCCAAGATTAGTGGTGACTAGGGTAGTAGAGTCGGATAACAACGAGAGAGACATCCGAGGTCAGCCCTGTCCCTGAGTGGTAAGGCTGTTGGCAGTGTTGAAATGGTGATCAAAGAGCACCTCCAGCATCGCCCCATGAATGCTTAATGTCTACCTTTTTCTTTCTTTCGCTGGGGGTCAAGGATTCTACCTGTTATTATTCCCAAGGCGCTCTCTATGTGCTTTGATCTGCATCTCTGCTTCCGATACTGCAGGATCAGTGAAAGGCCATTTGACACACATTATAATACTTTTTTTTTTTAACAAACAACATAAAGAACAGGGAATACAAACACACTTCAATGTAAAACAGAAATACTCTGATAAGTGTTTTGATGGACATGGTGTTTGAGGAGACATGGGGCTTTGATAGTTACAGTTAGTTGTTAATTACAATGCTACACTCATTGATAGGTGTTATCGGCAGGACACATTCACATAATCACAGCATGGTTATTATATAGATTTGGAGTTTTCGATTAAGTTATGCTAATTTTTTTTTTGTTTGTTTCTTCTTAAGCTAAATTTTTAATCAGTTTTTCAATAATTCAAATGTACTGTACATATGTAACAACTACAGTCAATAGTGTGTATTGAGGTCATTTCCTACACTCTTCATTCTTTGTACATAAACAAAAATATGAATAAAAACATGTTTTGTTTTAGTCAGTTTTAAGTGTTATTTGGTTTAAGTCATAATGTTAAACCTACTGCATGTGAAGACACACATAGAAATGTATTCATGTATTAATGTCCAGACTGATTTTCCATTGCAAATGACATTCATGTCCCAACTACACATAGATAAAGTAGAATCAGCCCTACCTGCCTGAACTGAACCCTGAAACAGTACTTGGTTAAAAATGACACCTTCAGCTGGGTATTGAACTGACACATTTACTTTAAGAGTGTTTCTGTGCCAATCCTTGGCCACAATGGTGAATCTCTTACAAGCTCACTGTGAATTGGCAGCATGACTAAACACTTCTGAACTGTCTACTGTCCTTTAAGAGAGACAGAAAGAGTTTCAGAGAAAGGATCAATGACAGGAAAAGTGATGTCTTGTTGGGTGTAACCCGTGAGAGCCCCAATGGCCTGTATGTATCTGTCTCCATTTCCTTGTGTGTCTGACCTAAGTGCCAGCTGTTCCCTGTGGCTGTGTATCTGTGCTTCAGCACCATGCCCTTTGAGTAACCCGATTGTTGTGTGTCTCTGTGTCCCTGCAGTACAAACAGGTGGAGCAGTACATGTCCTTCCACAAGCTGCCAGCAGATATGAGGCAGAGAATCCACGACTACTATGAGCACCGTTACCAGGGCAAGATGTTCGATGAGGAGAGCATCCTGGGAGAGCTGAATGAGCCTCTCCGAGAGGTGGGATGAGTGTTCCTGTCTGGGTTTAAATCCACTGCATGCGCTGCTTGGATGCATCCAAAAGCTGGAGTACTGCTTGACATTCCCCTAAGTTCAGCTCACACATGTGTAGAGGGGGAAAAAAAGGTTATTTTCTCTTGAGGCCAAATCCAAAGAGTAAAGAGTAAAACTGAGATTGGCCCAAAAAAAGCAAATGACTGCACAGCTGAAATTTTTCCCATCGTTGTTCTAGTATCCCTCTCTAATATCCTGCGTTTTGTAAAGCTCCAGCTCTTTTCTGCTGCTCTTAATGATTGCTGTTTTTAATTTTTTTCAAACAGGAAATCATCAACTTTAACTGTCGAAAGCTGGTGGCATCCATGCCTCTGTTTGCCAATGCTGACCCCAACTTTGTCACCTCAATGCTCACTAAGCTGAAATTCGAGGTGTTCCAGCCCGGGGATTACATCATCAGGGAGGGCACCATCGGGAAGAAAATGTACTTTATCCAACATGGGGTTGTCAGTGTACTAACCAAAGGCAATAAAGAGACCAAGCTTTCAGACGGCTCCTACTTTGGAGGTAAGACTAGATAGTTCAGCACAAGAAACACAAACTCAAAGGTCGCATATGCACACATCCCTCTGCGGAGCTTAAATCTGCTCTGTTTTAATATTAATATCATTGCCCTTTAGCACCTTAAGAGGTTGGCCTGGAATTTTTATTTGTGAGGTAACCGCATTTGGATAATGCAATTCTGGCTCTGATATTTGTTCGTCATGAGCTTGAAGTGGCCTGCTGTGCAGGGCTTGTCACCTAACTTTCATGGTTTCATGGTTTCATGGTTTATGCTGGACTTTTCCCTTAAATCACATTATAAACTATCTCCTAGATATAGGGCAAAGCCAAATTAAGGAAACACGTTTATTTAAAAGCACTGTCAAAGGCCAGCATTTGAAAACAGGCCTTTGAATGCATGCAGAAGTATGCATTCAAAGGTCAAAGGTGTCAGAAAGCAGGGAAATTACATACTATAAGAATGTTTATGACTTCACTCACTTAACTCATGTTATGTATTTAATCAGGGTCACATGTTGCAGACAATGCTTCCATACTGAACTCACCAAATACCAATTAATTTGCCCAGTGACAGCGTTTCGTTTAGACTACAATGATGGTGGCAAAGCGTTTAACAGCACATGACCTGCCTGTGGAAGTTTAATTATGTCTTGCCTGCTCAAGTCTATCTCCATGCCCTCTCTCTGGGGGGTTCACAGAAATAATGAAAAGATGGCAGGCAATCTTTCTCTACACATGCCAAAACTAATCAACATTTTAGACAACATGGCCCCAGCTCTCTCCAGGGCCATGTTGTCCGAAATGTTCCCTCCATAGGTCCCTCCTCTGCAAGGCATAATTGAGATTCGGAGTGTTTGAGTTTGAGCTTATAAGCTTGTCTCTAGCACATGGATCCTGGTAATGGTATAGTTTGTGTGACAATTTGGACATTCTACCACTCAAAGATGCTGATTCGAGTGTACTCTAGATGAAAATCTAAATGCATTAGCGTGAATGCATCTGACTGTTTTTTCCTTGAGTAAACATGACTAGTGTAAAATACACTGGTTTTGGAACAGAAACTGGATTGGTTGCTATAATCTTAAGCCTTGGATCTGTAATTATTTTCCCTTTTGCACATTATAGGCACAAGGCTTTTGACTCCATTATCCTCTGACTATTCCTGGCAGTGGCACTCCACTGGGGGTGTAAGGGTGGGGGCTAGTGAGGTAAGCCTAGAGCCACTGGGAGTTTGTTACCAAACACGAGTTAGTCATTCATGAAATTAATTGGTGCAGGATCAGCACAGGGAGTACATGGCACATGTAGATCCCAGCGTGGCTGTCAAAAGCAATGAACATATATATATATATATATATATATATATATATATATATATATATATATGTGTGTGTGTGTGTGTGTGTGTGTGTGTGTGTGTGTGTGTGTGTGTTTGTTTTTGGTGTGTGTGTGTGTGTTTTTAATTAAGTGCAGGAACACCGAGATCTGCTATGTGAATTTAATGTTTAGCCCTCGTATGTGTGATGGGTTTGCTTTTGATTGTGTGAGCATGTGGATGAGGAACAAAGCTGTCGAGTGGTTGAACAGCCTTCCTTTTTGTCAAGCACACTCAGCGTTAGCAGGATCCAGTTTACAGTACTGCAAATGGCGTGCGTACGTACTCATCAGCATCTCGGCAAACTCATGCACCGTAACTCGCTCATTCATAGACAACCTGAATTATTTACGCAACTATATACTCAGCAGTCTGCTCCAGTTTGTTAGTTGTTGGATTAGCTCGAGCCAGAGAGCCTAAAGTCTAAAGTGGACACGACATGTCCTGGATGGGAGCGTCGTCTGGGCACACAGCGATCCAATGGAGAGGGGAAATGTAATGTGACTGCAGTACTGACGCCAAGGGACACATGGATCTCTGCCAAGCCCACTCTCTGGTTGCTGCTCTGGGCTCAAAAAGAAAACATGCAAGTCCACCCCAGCCTCCACTTGCCACTTTCTTTCCGTATAGTTCAGTATTGAAACACTTATTGGAACAGCATCTCTGCTGCCCTCTAAGTGCCCAGACTGGGCAGGTTATTGTGTTGTTATAGTTCATCCTTTGTTGCCCGCAGTAATTGATGTGTTGCCAGTGCAGCCTGTGGCTCTCTCTTGGCTGGAGCAGAGCTCAGTGACCTTGTCGTGGCATGCTAGTCAGAGGTGCTTATCAAAAGCTGCCTTTGATTGCACTGCTAAGATGGCTCACTTTGGCACGGAGTGAGTGGCTTGTTGCCTCTCTGTGAGTGGGGGGGTAAAAGAAAGTGAGACAGAGTCAGAGAGTGGGAGTGGGTGGAGCTGCACAGTTTGCAATCTCTTGTGTCATCTTTTTGGCTTTACTCAGTGTCTGACTGGTTCTCTGAGAATTGTGCTCCCTAAATCCCTAGTCTTGTGAAGTCCTGAGTTAGGGAACCAGTACTCCTCTTATCTCCTCTCCCCTCGCTTTCACTTCTTTTGCCTTTTTCCCCCTCTCTGAGCTCATCCTAGCTGGTCTGTCGAGCTGCCAAATGGCCACTGTGAGAGAGGCTGGCAGCAGCAAGGGCCCAGATAATCCTCCTGGTCTTTAACCCAGTTAACACCCCTGCACCTCTTATTCTGAAGCACTATCACCTGAAGAGTGAGGCACTGCAGCAGTTTACTGAGTGACAGAATGGGGGATATAGAGTAGTCCAATATTACATGATTAGTTGGTTAGGATAAGATGATAAACTGGGTTTTGAGACAGAATGTGATGTGATATAACACAATCCTGACACATGACACGTTGTCGCTTGGTGTTGTCAGGGGTTATTTAGTTCATTCTTTTTCTAACCTGTATTACATTCTTTTCTAAATATTCAGCATTGTTACTGATGTCTTTTCTACATTACTTCATATGTAAAAATAGGAGAAATATATCATGTTTTACCCCAAAACTTGCATAAAAAATTCTGTGACTGTGTGAGAATTTCCACACAGTCAGGGTGAGTAAAAGTAGGCATTTTGGTCATATCTCAGTTATGAAACCCTACTGTACCGGGGAGTGTCTCTTCTGCCGGGCTGCTGACTGCGCCGTCAGTCAGAAACTGGACCTGAGAGTATTTGAGTGGGCAACAGAAATGAGTCAAACTGCTGCCTCACACTGTCCAGCATTGTGCTCTTTTCTGTTTCCATCATATCAGACAGGGACTTTGCTCAGGCACAGTGTCGCTTTGAGCTAAAGGATAACATCAGCATACTAACATGCTCACAGTGCATATGCTAACATCTTGTTTCGTAGAAGATATAATGTTTACAATGTTCACCATGTGCCGAGGTTAATTGGAATATCAGTAGTGTTGAAAACATTCATATTCATAACAGTCAATTGGACAAACTGAAATTTTGACATCATGGTGGTGCAAGATGAAAAGTGAAGGAATGACCAAAGTTATTACAGACAATGCAAAGGGGAACATAAATGTCTCCAGCAAATTATATGACAATCCATCTAATAGTTAACAAAATTCAAAATGTGAAATGTGAACTGCATAAGGTTAAGTCAGAAAATCACCAAAGTCATTAGGCTTCATTCTCTGAGGAACTTTAACAACAATACAAAATTTTGTGCCAGTTTGTCCAGTTTTTGTTGATCTTTCAGTCTGGACAAACTGGTGGATTGACCGACACCTCGACATCACAATCCCTAGAGCCATGCTGCTAGAATCCCTAAATATTATTAATAACATGATAGAAATGCAAGTAATGATTCATAAAGTCCAGTGTGACTTTGGAACTCGAGTTATTATTCCAACAATTAGCTGATTTGTAAGTTTGCTTTTTTAAAAATATACAAACTTCTCATCTTCTAGTCCTTAATGTTGTTTTAATGTGTCTTTTAACCTAACCAATAAAAACATCATCCAGCCTCTGTTCAGGCAGTGAAAGAGAAACAATGAGATGTGACGGGACCCTTGCATTAGCCATGGTGCTGAAAATCTCTAGATATCCCCTACCCATCTGTGTATTCTAGCCAAACGGAAGGTGTAACGCTTTGAGAGCGTGAGCATGGCATGTCACAAGGAATCAGGCAGCCCACAGCAGATGTTTCGGAGGTTAGAGAGTGTCCGCTCCGTGCACTTGGGGCAGTGTTGGAGAGGGAGATGGGAGCTGACAGCGGGACTCAGAATCCAGGTGAGCTTTGCCAGACTAGGCTGCGGGACACAGATACTTCATCACAGACCAAGCAGCGCTGCTCATACTCATTAATTCAAATACATGCACACTTATAAGGAGGGAGGAAGGCAGGTACAACTACATAAATGCAGTCACATGCAGATAGAGGAACACACACAGTTCAACTTATTTCAAAGCACTTTCAAAGCCCACTGTATGTGTGCAGTTGCAAATCTACACATACAGTGTATGCAGGTTGTGTTGTACCCACTTACTGTACTCAAGACATGTAGATTTTAATGTAGCTGTGGATGGAAAGTTATACAAAGAGAAAGAAAGTCTTGAGTAGAATTTACTTCCCTTCCTTTAACTTGCCATTCATTCTCAAAGATTATGTATTATCCAATGCATTCACTACAAAAGAATATTCATGTGTGCTGTGCAATCAATCAATTGATTAAATGGGCTAAGCTCTAACAAGTTTAACCCTTCACTCTCTGATGCTTTGTCATTCCTATGATATAAAATGAGAAAATGAGAATTCTGATGTGAAAATCTTAGTAATGTTTGTAACTGTGCTATAGCCTCTCTTGCACCAGTAACTCGTAAAGAGTTGTTTTTATTGATTCTGTTTTGCTCATCTTCCTGTTACCATTGTGGATGTAGCAATGAAAGTCAATAAAACCTCACAGAAAGCATAGTTTTTGACCCTCTATTTATCTGCATATGTAGATAGGTCATTATAGCGTGAAATGGTATGCAGTATTCAAACAGCTGATTTATATGTTATTAGGCTTGAATAATTTACCCAAATGATAATGTTTAGGCCCGGTGAGAAGGTGTAAGAGATTGATTGTTCTTAGATAGTAAGTTTTTGCTTATGCAGTTAGAATGCAGTTTTCCTTCACATATACAGCAAAGACACAATAAATGTATTTCTTTTCACCCCTTGTTTTACCGTGTAAAAACAAATGCGCACAATCATGTAAAGACAGTAATGCACACAAGCTGTCTCTTATTCAGTTTTTCTCCCTTTCGTACGTGTTCTACCATGCACACAGACACACACATTGACAGCTTGCATAGCATGCAGTCTGTTCTCCACTTTGAGAGCTGGTGCAAGGGACATGGGACTAAGTATCTGTCCAGTAAGGACATGTGGGCTGCACCACCGTAGCTAAGTTCAAGTACCATCTTCTGTAGCAGCTTGTTAGAATCTGGACCCAAACGCAGTCAGAGGCACAAGGTGGTAAGGAACAGTTGGTTCAATTGTGAATAAAGGGAAATAGTTAAGATGGGAGATCAGAGGCTGGTTGAAGCAGAGGGCATGCAGACAGATGAATGAGTTGGCTGGCAGGCTGGAGTGGCGTTGTTGGATGAGGATGGTCAGTGATGATCTGAGGGAGCGAAAGGAGAGCACAAGTAACTGGGTGAAACCAGCTCAAGGAGGGACAAATGGAAGTTGGGGTTAATTTTTATGGATGAAGGTAGCTTCAATCTGACAGCAGTTGGATGGATAAGCTTGTCAGTGACAAGGAGACCAAAGTGACAGGGTGCCAGTTTATGGGACTCCACCTGAAGCACTAGATCACCTTAGGGGAGCCATACCTTCAGTCCCATTTGGTAAGTCTGGTGGCGGTCAGCAACATGTTTGTTCTGGGCAGCTGAATGGAGGTGAGCAGACTGACCTGCATTCCAAATCCAGCAACACTGGAGATTAGCCTGCACGGATGGCACTGCAACTATGCTGGGCAAAGTGGGGGGTTGATAGCCCAGAGAGACCATGAAGGGGGGTTACCTGTGGCAGTGCTAGTGTATTCACTCCATCACAACTGAAAGCTCCAAGAGGATGAGTAGCGAGCAGTGACAGAGCGAAGGGCTGTGTCCAGGTCTTGGTTAGCCTGCTCCATCTGCCAGTTCATCTGAGGGCGTTAGCTGAGTTAACGGTTGGAGTTGGTGCCCAAAGTCTGACATAAGCACAGTTCAGCAGCGCCACAAATTACAGCCTCTGAAAGTACCGTTGCAAAAAATCAACATCCTCTTAAACAGATTCAGTAAAAACTGAGGGAAGATTTATTGCAGGGCTGTTTTATTATACTGCATTAGTTATGTCTAGGTTTACATAATAAACTGGCAAGTGAGTGTAAATTAATTTAATGTGTTACTGTGTGTCACAATAACTCTCTATCTTAACTGGGGAATCATTACTTTTACTGAAGAACTTGACTTAAAACTTGAAATGGCTATGACATGTATCTATTTTGCCACTGGAGTACAATGCATTTTAAAAAAAATGGCTGGAAAAAGTTTTTTTTGGATCAGTGAGGAAATTATTTTAAATTATTTGCAGATTGTAACAACAGTCTGTAATGTTAGTTTAGGCCATTTTCTCACTCATAGATGTCATTAAAGGAAACAGTAGAACATACAATGGCCAGATAGCAATATTAGATTATGCATAGTGTAATGTTACATAACCATAACAGAAGCAGTGAATAAATAACTTGTTACACCTGTTAAGAATCCTAATATATTAGTCCTTCATAGAGATAAAAAGTTTAAAAAAAATAGGCTGTCCTGCTGTTGACAGTGCAAAGCAGGTGTACTGCTGTGATAAGCTATTTTCAATTTGCAGAGCTTGGATCTCTTTCCAAAATAGTCCCACAATTTAGACAATCCTGTGCAAGCTCTTGTAGCTGCAGTTTGTTTTCCAGAGTCTGTGCTTTGACCAGACGAAGCCTTCTCTACATACCATTGTCTAATCCATGTCATCGGCTGCATGGATGCATCACCCTACCCCCATCCAGCTATCTTTAAATAATTCCCCTTTTATGTTCCAAGAACAACTCATCCAAAAACCCTCACAGTCAACACTGTACTTCCATGGATCCTCAACAATACACACATGACATTTGAAGTCAGTGGTATAACTGAAGGACAGAAAGACAGACAGTCTTTCTCTCACTTGTAGTTAGATGTTATTAAGGCTGCAATATGCAGAGATGGTTGTTGAGCTTCAGCCAATGATAACAGATTGATAACAAGTTGGACGGGCCTCATGGTGGTTACCTGACAGAACAAGTGTCAGCAACAGAGAGCATTGGGTTATACCTGAGCCTGGAGCTTTCCATCTAGAGCACTGATTTTCTTAGGCATGGGCAGAGGCTCAGTAGGAATCCCAGCTTGAGTAGCAAGTGTGGAGTCACGAAAGTTTTGTCAGTGTCAGAATCTACCAAGTCAAGCAGAGGACTAGTTTCATTATACCACAGGAGAGAACCATTGGTTTGCATGCAAGAGTGAGTGGTTAAGCAAGTTTTGGTATGGCTCATCATGACCCCTCCAGTTAATGATTAGCTTCATCCTTTGGCCAGAGGGGACAGAAGGTAAGGAAGTGACTTTCCTGGCCATACAAAATACACTCACTTCCCCCCAAACGATGTCGGCACTCAGATGGTGAGAAGTGAGCTCGGCAAAAATGCACGGACTTGCCAATGAAGGCAGGAGGAGAGGAACTGAGGGGAGTACTTGAGGGGACCAAACAGTCTGGGCTGACTCAGTGTGGAAGATGGGGCAGGGAGTGCGAGTGCGTTCTCAAAGATGGTTATCTAACGGATGGAAAGTGAGATTAGGGAACCCAAACAGTCAGCCCCACCGCTAGCAGAAAGCTTGTCCTTGATATTATCTCCAAGACCATTAAGAAACATTCCCCGCAAAGACTCATCGTTCCAACCAGTCTCAGCTGAGGAATCCTGAAATCTATATTCTGACACTCATTGTGGGCCCTGAAGGAGGGAGAAGGCCATTTAGCGGTCCCTTTCCCTGAACAGGGTGGTCACCTATGTTTTTTTTTTTTAATTATTTCAAAGCCAATACTATTATGAATAAAGAAAGCTTTTTGTTTTTTTTCATGAAGATGAAGCCAGCTGAGGGGCTATCCCAGGTATGAACCCCCATAAAATAAGCTACACGGGACTGTGGAGTCAGTGGTTGGCTGCTGCCCAAACACAAGGGAACATTGAAGGAGGTACTGCAAACACACAACAAATTATCCATAGCTGACCCTGGAGATGACGCTGGCAGCACTGGCTGGAGAAATGGCTGGAACCTCAGCGAGAGAGGTAGTGAGAAGGGAAGAGATTTGACTCCATTTAACCACTAGGCCCTGATACAATGGTGGTAATAGCCTGCTGCGTTTCGATCACCTTGCAGAGAACCTGATCAGGGTGGCAAGTCACAGAGTGAGTCCATGTTTGCTTGTTCCATAATGGCCAGATTTTTCTGTTCCAGTTTATTAGAATCTAGACCCAAAAGCTGGAAAAGGCACAAGGTGGAAAGGAACAGTGGGTTTATTGTGAATAAAGGGATGTGGTTACAATAGTGGTGATCGGGACCTTGCTGAAGCAGAGGGCATGCAGACGGATGAATGGGGAAGTTGGCGGCGTGGTCAGATGTGGGTTGTCATTAATGACCTGGCCAAAGCCATGACAATCTTCTAGTGCAGAGATGAATTTTCCTTCTGGAAACTGTGACAGTTTTTTGTCTACTTCACTAACTTGGCAAACACATTTATCACTGCTGGGCCAGATAAACTCAAACCAGAACAGGACGGCAGGGGGGCAGGATGGGGAAATTCATCAAGTATTCCTTTTCTGTTTATTCTCAGAGTTACATCTGTGTGCCTATTTTGCTGTTTTTAGAAAGAAGACTTCAGGTACAATGACTTATTTGATTCTCAGCTAGATATCAGTTATCTTGTGTCATGTTGTGATATTATTGCTTTGGTAATTTGGACTGACAAATTCCTCAATTTTGGGCTGATTATGAATCATCTCTTTGTTAGTAAGGACCACACAGAAGTGAATCATTGTACAGGCGTCAGTCAGTCTGAGGAGAGAGCACACGCCTCATATAGAATACATGCAGAGCTACACCAGCTGTAGCTACGCCAACAGCCTGTTCTATGATTTCATGCAGGATTTGGGAAGCGCTCCAATGAGTCACAGGAGATGTGAGTACGCAGTGGGAGTAGAGAATTCTTAAATAAATTGAATGTAAGTCACAAACGCATCCCAGAAGAGCATTGTAGTACAGAAGTTCACATTTCAATCAGCAGTATAACAAAGAGAATTTTATGTTTTTCTTTGTGGAGTGAATTGTCCAATATTACACAAATAAATATGGACTAGATAATGATATGAATAAACATAAATGGCCCCATCTAACAAAATCGGTTGAAAATCTGAGAGAAATCAAAGCTCAAAATGAATGGTTCATTTGCAGATAAAAAGAAAATGCGATTTATTTCCCCAAAGAATTTTTTTGCTGTTATATCAGCTACAAGACCTGTTTTGTGTGCAAGTCTATGAAATCCACTACAGTAAAAAAACATTTTAGGTTTTGAGTTGTTCATTTTTTCTGTTTCTCTCCAAAAGCTTATTTACCATTTCAGTATGAAGCCCAGCATATAAATGTTCTATTAGTCCACCAAAAATAACCATGAATTTATTTTGACACCACATTTCAGTTGCCTTCCAATGTTAAATTCAGGACATTTCTGATCTTCAGAGCAGTCACATGCATTTAGCCCCTCAGCACTCAGAGATATCCGCTAATCTCTTATTGTGTAGCTCTAGGCTCATTGCACCAGTCCCAAACCCTGCCATGGATTTTTTTCTGCACTTGTAGTTCAGATGTCACTGCTAAGTGTCTGGGCCTCACTTGTTTTTCTGCAAAGACAGTTAGATGAGGCCAGAGGGCTCACTGCAACTCACCGCCTCATCTTGGCAACGTTGGCTTCATCCAGAAAGCCACGGGACAAGAGGATTTAATACAGAGCCGCGATGCTCCTCTCCAGAGGGGATTACTGGAGCAGTGCTGCGGGAAATGGACCCCCAGGACAGCTACAGCCAGGGCTGCCCCGCCAGCACACACTTAGAGAGCGTCCTCACAAACACGTGTGCAAACACACAGTGTACACATCCGCACACACAAAAGAAAATGGTATTTTATCTTTCATATTCACACAGCTCTCTTGCTAACTTAGCCATTGTCCATTCACCCATGCTCGCTCCCACACATGTACACACACAAACAGTAAAACACTGCACATAATGCTGTTCTTATGCTTAATATATACTACATATTCTGCTCTCACTGTCCTGTCAAATCATGCATTCTCTCTTCATCTGTTCTCCTATCTCAATTTTCGAACCATTGCACACGATTGTAACCACTTCACACTCAGTGACCAGATGAATACAAAGTCCTGTACAATCTATTGCAATCCAAGGCAATGGCCATACAGTGATGTTTTGTGTGAGTGTGTGTGTTTGTGTTTGTGTTTGTGTGTGTGTGTGTGTGTGTGTGTGTGTGTGTGTGTGTGTGTGTGTGTGTCTGCTTGGCTCCATGGCAATTTTTGACACAATGTTTAGAGATCGTTTTCATAGGCTAATATCATATTGAGGGGTGTTTTTGTAGTGGACAAAATGCCATTCACTACAGAAGCAAAGCCAAGTGTCACAAAGAGAATATTTTTATTGTAGGGCAGTAATTTAAGATTCTACTCATCCAGATGGACAGTAGATGTAATGTGAGCACTAGTTTCTGTGTTTAGTAGTTGCCAGATAAGTCAAAACAGCATTGAAAAGTAACACTGATACACTGAGTCAGCTCTAGTTTAACTCAAACACCATAAAACTGACAGTTTTTGATCTGTCTGTAAATATGGCATTTTCAGTACTCCATATTTTTTTTTCCTTGCTCTGGAGCATATATTGGTACAAAACCAGTGGCAGTAGTGGTGCAGTAGGGAGAGTGATACTAGCTACTGAGCAGCGTGTTGCAATTTTTGTGACAACATTGACAGCATTTGTGCCATATGCCTGCTCAGGGTAAGTGAACTACCTCAACCTGTACATGTTAAATTGCATGAAAATTATTCATTCTAATTATTTCAGTGATGCAAGGAAAGCGGAGTAAAAATTAAATACGTGGTGCTCACAAGAACTCGTCATGCTGTGAAGGCTTTCCCTTTTGGTTAATTAACCCCCCGTGTAGCTGCCTGATACGGCTATCCTATATGGAAAGTTTCCATCTGCAGTTCCTAATGTGAGTAGACTGTATTGTCTAATTGCAATAAAGCACATCGCATCCTCCATGGCTACAAGATTAAATCTTATACAAACAGCGGATGCTGCAAATTATTCATACAAACATCTACACCCTTGTTTCCATATAACTGTCCACTTATACATATCTCAGTTTTATATAGCTTCCTATTTTACACAGTGAAAAAGGACATGATTGCTTGGAGGTCAACCTATGGCTGATTTTTGTGTCCTCTGTCAAATTCAAGGTCATTCTGGAGTTTTTCAATATTTACCCAAGGCAAAGATTGTTTCCCCTTAAACTAAATTTATTCAGCAAAGTAGACACACACATGCATGCTTTTATTGCTATGAATATTGCAGGTAAAACAAACAAAAAAAAACTTTATAAAAATTTCACATAAATTTTTAGTAGGCATGTATTTTCGTTCGACTTTGGCAGTGAACACTGTGCAATTTAATTTACAGGTTTTAAGATGTCAATAGTATCATTGCTTTTAAATGGAGTGAGAGGAGCTGATGTGACTGTTACCAGCCACTGACACAACCAGCCTCATTGATGGAATCATTTTTTTACATGTACGGACACACAGCTCACTGTCATCATACCCACATACAAAAACATACACTACAAACGGGGCTACACATGTTTTTGATTAAAGCAGACATTGCCCCATACAGTACAAAGAGACCTTCGCTGTATGTTTGACCCGAGGTTAGTGAATTGTAAACACAAAAGCCATATGTACCAACATTTTGTAGATTTCTTAAAGGGTAAAACAGAAGCAAAGGGCAATCGAAAGAAAGACTGTGATGGTCGAGAGTCCAACTATACAATGAGATTTCAAAGCGATTTCAGAGCTGTGTGTATGAGATTTCCGGAGATAAGTTGGATAAAGGATTCTTTAAAAATTTGATTTGATGTAGGCTAAGGGGAGGGAAAATAGGGAAGTGCATTCTGTGGGAGAATTGAGAGCATGTGTGTGTGGATCAGCTGGAAATGGGTTTCTGAGAAAGAGGGAGGGTGATAGAAAACACAGGAAGGGAGGGCAGAAGATGAGATGAAAGCTAAAGAGGAAAGACATTAGGGAATGTGTACAGTCACATCGCACACGAATAAACACATACAACAGTACCAAAACAGTAACCTAACAACTGTTAATATAAATACACAAATACATACAATATATAGGATTTTATATACAGCACTGTCATATAAGTATATTAATATATATTTTTGTATGAAATGCATGTAGAATATATAACCTGTTTTTTACCATACTACTCTCCCATACTGCATCCCTGTCATGAATAAAACACTGATGTGCATACACACACATATAGCATCTTCACATCCATTTGTGTATGCACACACACACACACACACACACACACACACACACACATATACACATACACAAACACACACACACATCCTATGCAGACACAAACTTTAATATAGACACATCCCACTTGAATAGTGCATGGAGGCACATGCAACATCTGCATACAGTACAGACACACTTGCACCCACACACTATTTCTGTGCCAGAGCTCTGCAACAGTGCAGCTTGTTAAATGGAGCATTATTTTCCTAAACGGACATAGCAGACGAGGGCTGGCAGATCTCTAAGCTCTGAAAATGGCATTAAGTGCTGCAGCAATGGATTACAGAAAAGTTGTAGTTTTTAATGTTAAAAATAAAACAAAAAAAAACACTTGATTGCACATTTTGATGAACAGGTTTTTATTGTGTTTTACTTTGTCACTCAGGATACTGTATCTGCTAGAAAGATAAAGAGATAAACATAGTCCTATGCTTTAGGTCATGATTAACGAGGTCAAAGTAAATTACATGGGTATTTTTAACAATGAGGAAAGGGTTAGTCTTGGTACATGTTACTCTGTTTTATCATTTAAAGTGCCAGGATTATAATATTTGTCCACCAGAGCAAAGACCCAGGGTAGTTTCACACTAACAATACCTGTAGCTCTATATATGTGGATGGAAAATGATTGGCACTTTGTATTTACAAAAACATATTGTACTTGTCCTCAGTCAAGCCATTTTGTTTCTAAGATGATTTATTTTATCTGTTGGCTGGGTTGTGTGAAAAAAATGATAAAAAAAAAAAAATTAAAAAATCATTGCTTTTGAAATCTGAGTGTTCTGACACAGTTAAAACGAGGACATATTTTCACATTTGAGATTGAGATTTGTAGTGATTATGGAGGCTACTTTCAAATCTGGGATCATGCTGTTCCTTGGATAGCCTTTAACAGAAAATGCTAATTGTTAGCATTTTGTGAGTATGATAGGCTGGTGATAGAGCACTTGTCTATCACAGAGAGATCTATAGCAGTGTCACAGGTATAACTGTTTTATATTTAAACTCAAAGACAAGACCTGAGCTTCAGGATTTAACCCAATCACATTACCGTGTCTTTTCTACCATGTTTTTTTTTTTGCAGAGATTTGTTTGCTGACACGGGGTAGAAGGACAGCCAGTGTGCGTGCGGACACATACTGTCGCCTGTACTCACTGTCTGTCGACAACTTCAATGAGGTGCTGGAGGAGTATCCTATGATGAGAAGGGCCTTTGAAACTGTCGCACTGGACAGACTGGACCGTATTGGTAAGAAAATAATAAGACAATTTAAGACTTAACATAGATAAGATGCCACCAACTTTATTTTGCAAATTTTACGTGTGACTGTTCGTTTAACTTGCCCTGCATAACATTGTACTGGCCCCGGCCATCAGTTATGGCGGACCCTGTAGTATGTTCACCATGGCACACTGCCATGGATTGAAAAAAAAAAAGATATTTCAAACCAGAGTCACAGTTCTCATACAGAAATTTTAGAGCTGCAAAAATGTTGACACTGATACTCAATGACTGGAATTACTTTCAAAGTCATCCTCATATAAACATGCAGATAGAGCTCTGGTTTTGAAATCCCTGTGTGACTTCTCTCACGCATACAATTGACATTCTCTCCGTATCCATCACTGTTCCCAGGATCCGCCTGGGCAGATGAAAAATTCACAATGAAAGGCACGCCTGTATCATCACTCAGCCATCACTGCATGCTCTGTTTTATCCTCAGCTATGTTTAGAATGGAAGATAGAAAAATTGCTTCAGGGGGTCTCTTTGTAGAAAATGGCTGCTCTGAAAAGATATGGTGGGCTGATAGTGCTGTTTCTGTGAGATGGTCTCCTGCGTATGTCCTTTCTGCCGGGCTTGATGCTCATGTACACCCATCTTACCCATCTAATAAAGTCAATCACACAGCACTGCTCTACAAATTAATTACTGTCTTGATGGACTGTGCACAATCTGATTGGAGGTGTGCAGTTGATAAAGGGTCAGGTTGTGCCGGGGTCAAGCTGGATGGAGATACAATACCTCACAGCAATGACTCTACTAATCTGCCACCAGTCATAACAGAAAATGGAGATTGATCTGGGCCTAATTGCATTTACAGTATCTTAGGTTTTCACAGCCTTTTGTTGGCACCAAATTGAAAATTGCAGTCACATGAATTATCCCCATCACGGCTAGTGCAACCATTCACAATGACTAATGGACTTTGCGGTCAGAGTTGTATACATTTTTCTGGAATGTTGGATCAGCAGTTAGTATGCCTGTAATAGTAACTCCAGCTTGTCTTTGACCTTGTGCACAGCTCATGGGTTTTTTTTTTCATCTACATGTGTCTCAAGGCTGGAAAGTGAAAGCACACAAAATATTAGTTGCAAGTATTTCTTAAAATCCAATTATGAAAAAGTCTGTCCTGATACTGAATTTCAAATTTGTTAGTTTCTTTTTTTCTGTGTCATGAGAAGCCTTGTTCCACAGAAACTGTAGACTTTTAAAAACTATATGGTTTCAGGCTGAGCCCTGAAGATGCTTTTGTTTTTATAATAACAGCAAAAAACTGTTTAGAAATATGATATAAACAGATATTCGCAGACTTGATGCATTTCCTTTTCCTCGACCTGCTCCTTGTTGTACATTGGTACAGTAAGAGCTAGTTAAACATACATTACCTACCCTTTAGGCTGTCAGGCTGGAGCGTCTATCTCTGGATAGTTATCTCCCACATAGCCGTTGTTTCTCTTATTCTCTGCTCTTTTATGCTTTGTCTTTCCCTTTCTCCTCCATCTCCCTCTTTCTTCCAAAAATCCCTTTTCCTCCCTTTTCACACTCGCAACTTCATGTACATTTTTTCCTTTTTTTCAGCCTTCATAGCTGTTCCTGTGTTAGGTTGCTGTTTTTGAAAGGGCTGCTGAAAACTAGGATGGTTTTTCAAATACACCCAAATGTCAGCCTAGTTCTAACTGCCCGGAAGATGAATGCTTTCTTCTTTAATCTCTAGCTTCTCTCACCCGGTACTTTCTATGTGTCTGTTTCTGTTTTTGTGTTCGTGTGTTCATGTGCTTTTAAAGGCAAGAAAAACTCCATCCTGCAGCACAAGGTACAACACGACCTCAGCTCTGGTGTACTCAACTACCAGGAGAATGAAATCATCCAGCAGATTGTGCAGCATGACAGGGACATGGCCCACTGCGCCCATCTCATGCAGAATGCCCCACCCCAGACGCCCCCCTCACCTACCCCTGTCATCTGGGCCCCCCTCATCCAGGCCCCTCTCCAGGCAGCAGCTGCAACCACCTCGGTAGCCATTGCGCTGACACACCATCCCCACCTCCCACCAACACTGTTCAGGCCACCGGTTTCTGTTCTTGGGTCCCTAAAGGACCCTCCCAGCCGGCTTAAGAAGTTCCACTCATTTGTTCCTTCATCCAAAGCACCTGGCTCTGCTGGGGAATCTCCCTCTAGCACACCCTCTAAACTGTGCACTGGGGTGGACATGCCATTGCTGGCCTCTTTTCGGGCCCATCATGTGACATCAAGTTCAGGGGCAACTAGTTCTATCCAACAGGCTTCAGGTAGCAGAGGCCAGCGTGGACCTAGTGGGGGTGGGTCTGGGTCCAGTGGAGGAGGGGCATCTGCCTTCCCCTTTGGACCATACTCATCCTCTGGTTCACCCTCATCTAGTATGGCCCAGCTACACCCACAGCCACAGCATCATCAGCCCTTTCGCTCCAGCACCCCACCTCTCTCAAACCTCTTCTACCAAGGATCTACAGGTGGAAGCACAGGGTCAGGAATAAGTGGAGGGGCAGTTGGGGCCTGTGGTGGTTCAACAGGGTGGTCATCAGTTGGAGCGGTCGGAGGTTCTATGGAAGGAGCCACCGGAGGAGACACTGCTTGGGCTGGGGAAGACTTTACAACTGGAACAACAGAAGCGACTCCTGAAGGGCCCTTTGGTTTGGGAGGAGCTACTGGTGGATCCGTAGGAGGGATCTCAGGGGAATTAGTGGGAGGGATATCTGAAGGATCAGCGGGTGCTGCTTGTGGCAGGTTAGCATGTGTAGCATCAGGTGGATCAGGAGGGGGTATTACTTCTGGGCCAATAGGAGATGCAACCAGGAGATCAATGGGAGGGGTTCCAAGGGGATCAATTGGAAGGGCTTTTGGGGGATCAATAGGAGGGGCCTCTGGAGGATCACCAATAGTGACGACCACTGGAGGATCATTAGGGAGGCCTTCTAGTGGATCAATAGGAGTGGCTTCTGTGGGGTTGACAGGGGGGGCCTCTGGGGGACCCCGTGGAGGGCTGTCTGCTGATACAGTGGTGGGGAATCCTGGTGGATCATTGGGAAGGGCTTCTGGTGGATCAACAGTTATTACAAGTAGCCATATAGGAGAAGGTTCAGTTGGGCCAGGGGGAGGGATGATTGGAGGACATATTAGCAGAGCAGCAGGTGGGGCACTAGAGAGCCATATAGGAGGGTCCACAGCTTGTCCTGTAGGAGGGGCTTCTGGTGGAATTACAGCTGGACCTATTAGTTCCTCCCATTATCAGAGTCCTATATCTACTGGCTCATCCAGCCCTATGCCTGGGCATCTTCTCCATAGTCAACCACCTCCCAAGCCTCCTCAGGTGGCTCCTCTGCAGCAGTTCGCTGGGGGAGGCAGGACTACCAGTGGCTTAAACCTCTTCCATTCCCCTCCACAAGGCTCTCCAGCCTCTAGTAGAGGGCAGCACAGCCAGCAGCCTGCTGAGGGCTCCCCATCTTCCCTCGGTCATTTTAGCCTGGGAGGCCTCCAGTCTGGCTTCATGCCTCACCAATTGTCCCTAGAGAGGTCTGCTCTGGCCTCCCTGGCCCAGTATGGTTCAGCAAATGCCTCCCCCTGCCTTACCCCGGTGGCACCCAGCCCTACAGTTCAAAGCCCAGTGGCAGGCAGGACTTTCCACTACAGCGACCCCTCCAGTGCCACAGGATCTCACAGTTCTTTGCTCATGCCTCAGTCTTCTCTCCCTTCACAGCATCCCAGCCAGCCACACACAACAGGGAGAGAATCCCCTCTGGGCCGCTTTTCTGAGGACCTAAAGCTGTTATCCAGTTCACACCCATCTCTGCCCCAGGAGGTGGCTCAGGCCTTAGGCCAACAGACTCTTCGCTCTTCTGTGGAGACTGGATTTTACTCCTCACCCTTTTCCTCACCTACTCTAGTGCCCAAACCCTGTAGCTCTGTGCCAGGGCGCATGACTCCTCCAGTCCAGACGTCTCCGGGTCACCCTCACCAGACTCAATCCCCTGGGGCCTCCTCGGCTTTGCCTCTAAGGAAGGGCTCTGCTGCCTACTCATCAGACCTAGAACCTCAAACTGTCCGCTCTAAACTCCCTTCCAATTTGTGAGGATTGATCACACCCTCCTGTACTCTTCCGAACTGAAACACACACAAACTATCTCCATGTGTGGCTTTGTTTTTCTTTTTGTCTTCAGACTTCACTGTGTTCCATATTTCATTTTACCAAGATCTTAAATTTACTGTGATTTGAAAGACAATTTGCCAGGTAACTTAGAGATCTAGAATAGTCTATATTATTTTATGCTTTTTCCTGTTTTTTAATCATACATACTGTATATAGATAGAGATATATTTAAATGATAAGTTAATCAAGGGACTAGGAGGGTGTGAAATATGACCGTTGTTTAAAGGACAGTCATTTTCTTTATTTGTATAACTATGCCAAATTCATCTGATGTGTGGGAGGATAATTCAATGGACTACACGATAATACTCTTTTTCTGCAGGAACCTATGCACTAATACCTGCATGTATAAAGGCTTTTTGTGTGTTTAAAAAAAATAATCTACATTTTTAGCTGAAACGACATGCTTCAAGACAGGCTGAATCTTGTACCATCTCATGTAGGATCACATATTGTTGATCCTTAAACATATCTATTAGATTGTACTTATTTATCCTCTGTATAAACTTTTCAAAACTTTACGAGAGATGGAGAAGAGATTTTAGGAAACCAAAAAGACTTTTCCTGTGGGGTAATAATTCACCTCCTCTTGGCCCATCGATCCTTATTTTATACCACTTTATCGTAATAATACTGTTTTGAAGCAGGGCAAGAGGGGTTCAGCAAGCTACCCTCCATCTCAATATTGAGACATAACAGTATGTGAGCAACTGGCTTTCTGCAGAGTCCTCAACCATGACCTAACAAGCTCACTTTGTCTTCCGAGCTCATGCCACTAATGTGTGTTGAAAGCATGTGTTGTTTTTCTTCTTGACTGTGTGCAACTGTTAATGTGTGAGTGTCAGTGAGAATGAGGGCATGATTCAGTGGAACAGTCGAATGCAAGGCAAGACTTTTCCCTGGACTGATAAAAAGGATATTTGCCCTTTTTCACACAAAAACTAGAACTTCCATCAACTATAGCCTGTGTGTTGCATTGTGTAGCACTCAGGTAGTTCAAAAACAAAACTAGTCAAATATATAATACTCCCAAAACTAGACTTTTAGTCATTGAACAAATACAGTACGTACAGTACACAAGCTGAAATATCCAAAAAGTGCTAATAACGGAAATACAGTATGCCACTCGATATTTGATTTGTACATTACTTCTTTGATGTAGCTGCTATACGGTCAACTTAGACATGTCTCCTCATTGAAGGTTAGTGCTGAGTTTAAGAATGGTGAATGTATGAATGTATTTGTTATTGCTAAAAGTAAGTACTGTTGCTATGGTAGTTGCACTGAAGACACTGTGCCCCAAGGGGGAAAAGACAGTTCCATTACTAAAAAGGTCATTGCTCCGATATGTTTGACAGACGTTTTCATCAGCAGCCATTTCTCCCCCCAAAGTGTCCTTTAACAAGACACAGAACCACTACCGACTAAATTGTTGTAAGGCAATCTGGATATATGACTCGATAAAGTCGCCTCAGACAGCCCACTCTTTACTGCAGAGGCTCCATAAAATATGACCACTGCACTGCTGCTGTAATCCTTAGAGAAACTGCACATTATTCAAAAACAGACTTCTGCTCGGATTGCATTGCTGCAGGTATTTATGGAATATATAGTGTACCCTTCATATAGTACATGGAGCAAACTAATGATAGATGGCATATGGACATTTGGAATTGCAGTCAAAAACGAAAGAGAAATACCCCTTATGTGCTGTTGATGTTTCTGTATGTGTAGTCATCTGAATTCTGGTGACACTGACAGAGAACCTTAGAGAGGTTACCGTGAGCTAAATACCATTAGAATAAGGTATCGGTAAACCCCCAAAGGAGAGGAGCAGTGATATGCTTCTACATGTTTGTCTGCAGCTGATCACGAAGACAGACGCAGTTTCATTCAGACAGCTGAGTCCCTAACTCAGTCACAGCAGCCTAATTTAACGAGACATGTCTGTAATCCCTTGACCCTAACAGGCTAGACTCATACACTGAGGTGCACAGTGACCATGCTTTCCCCTCATTACAGTTCCCAGAAGTCCCCATAATAAGGTATACCAATACACATGACATGAAACTCAGCACTCATGCACACAACCACAGGAGAACACAATGACTGCTTCTGGCAAAAGGAAAAACTATTCAACAATCCGATTTTTTTATTTTATTTTGCTGAAAATATCCTGGACTGGATGTTCATTAAGCAAATCTATGACCAATGGATATTCCACACCAGGCCAGTAGCACTTGTGATTTGGGTTTTAATCTATGATTTTTGAATATATGGGTTGTAACCTTAGGAAGGCTTCACATGTTTTACATTTTTTTATCCATTTCCAATTCTGTTTTAGGCAACACTGTTAGTGATAAGTTACATTTTAGGGGGCATTGCGTTGTGTATGATGTATATCCTTAATTTTCTTTCAGATAACCGGCCAAATGTAGACACCATTATGTGATGTCAACTTCATTCCAGGGCAAAGAAAAGAAAAGAAATCAACAATAACTCTGAATATGAGAAAATATAACAATTAATTGTAGCAATGGTGTGCATGACTTTGTTGTCATTCTTTTAGAATTGCCTCAGTAGTCCAATGCAACACAAACAACCTACATTGTGATTTGCATGTACAGACAATACCAACAGCGGAATGCAATATATTCAGGCATGATCTGTGTTTCTGCTCACTGTGAAATGTAGAGTCTCAGCACCAGAATTAGATGAGGCAGATTGAGGGCAAGTGGACACAGCAAGAACTCTATGATTGTGAGGCTTATCATTAGAGAATTACTCTTGAATTAGATTACATAGGCGACATCAATAATGGATCATAGCTTTTATCTGGATAGACATGACCTTTTCATGGTCTTCTTCAAAGATGGAGCAGGCGTTACTAATGGTTAGAGCAGTCTTCTGTTCACATCCCTTGCCTATATCTGCAGTAAACAACTATATGAAAGGCTCTGAAACATTTACATTGGCCTTGTGCCTCACTTAGGAGACTTTTCTCTTTAGACCATAATCCAGAGGGGCAAAGGGGTGGGAGGGACAAAGCTCTGCGACAGAAATGACAGAAAGTGAACCGAGGAAACTGTTGCACCTCTGGAATACTGATTGTTTGCACAAAGCGTAGGTGTTTAAACCTTGGTCTTCCTGTAACTGCTATCCTTGCACTGCAAAAAAGCAGACAGACTGCTATGCGTTGCTCTCTTCACGCTCTGACTTTATTAAGGTGTAGAGTTGGAGAACAGTTTGAAGTCATTCTGGGAGAAAGAGGTGTGGAGGTGAGGAGATGCTGATGCATTGAGGGAATGTTGTAGTCAGAGAATCAGCCACAGGGAAGGGAGCTAGATAGACAACCCATAGGCTACTCATGCTGGCAGGGTACTTTTTTCTAGGTAGACTTGTGGCATGTTGTCCCCCTCCTTATGATTGTTCCTGAGCGCTCGCGGATGCTTGTCGCTGTGGTATTGATTGGAGGGATGGGAGGAAAGGCTTTGAGCATTGCTCTTTAGCTAGCAGCTTGTGTTTGGGTGTGTGCATTACTGTGTTTCCCGCACTGCCACGCAGGGTCGATGGCGAGGGCTGGGCACTGTCTGAGGAGGGTTGGACAGCGAGGCACAGGTCAGAGCTTATGAAGAGAGAGCCATTGGACAGGGATTGATTAGTTGGCCTGAACGTAGTCTGGTCCATTATTACAGATAAGTGGTTTAGGGGAGCGGTGGTTGAGTGCACATTGCATCAGTTGAATCTGTCACTATCGTTAGATAGCTGACACAATCTGTATGATGTCCTGCCTGTTTCATCTGGCCCAGCATCTTTGCAAAAATATCCTGTCTTGGACTTTTTAATGAGAACTGCCATTTTTTTTTGGAAATTAAGGAAAGCAGATTTTGATCCATGACCATGTGGCTTTGAAATTACGTAATGGAAATGAAAAGGGGTATCATAATCCTTAGGGTCATGAAATTTTGAACAAGATTTTCACCTGATAGGAATGTTTATTCTTCAAGGGGATTTGCTGTTTCCATCCCTCCAAACTATTTGCTGCAGCATCTGTAGTATAATGTAACACTGAGACTGTGTTTTTTAGGAGAATCAGCAAGGAATTAGACATGGAGACTGTAACTTTGCCTTTAGGGAGAGGCGGATAAAGAAAAACTACCCTGACTCGGTTGTTCACGCAGGGAACTGTTTTCATGATGTGTGCCCATGACACCAAGCTAAACATTGGGAGAAAACGGCTGTTTGAGAGCAACAGAAGAAAAAGCAATGAGAGGTAGTGGTAGGTTCACTACAGCTGCCAGCATCCTGTCCAATACTCTGAGTTTGGCTATTCTTGAAATCAGACCAGAGGATACAGTGGAAACACACCTGACGTGTCTGTTGTTTGATCATGTAGGGTATTGCTTCATTTCAGCTTCACGGATATGTATGAAATAGTTGCTCTATTTCAACTGAATTTAATCTAAGTCGGGGCTAACTAGTCTAGAATTTGAAACTGTGTATTTCTAGGTAAAAAAAAAAGGAAAAATAATCTTATCTTACAATTTCCGGCAAAAGTCTCTGGCCGAGGTCGTAGCCGGCTCTGGCCCTCCTGTTGGCCCTAGCCATGTGTTGTTAGGCAGCCAGCAGTTTTGTAAGTTGCCTCAGCACAACTCCTCCATCATAGAGTTTTGATGGAGCTCCACATGGTACCTTTGTATCATTTCCAATTCACAGCTGTTCTGTAATGCAGCATTCTCAGATTCTGCATGGTGCACTTCCAGTTTTGCCGCCACATCTTAGCTTCCCGCTCCTTTTGTCTCCCCCAGCTCGCGCATGAATATACAGTATGCGGTGGTGATTCAGCGATGCACACTAATGAAACCAGTGGCTGTGATTGAGGATTCGATGTAGCAGAGCAGAATCGAACCTGCAATTTCCCGGGGGAGAAAAAGGCATGAGTGTTTTTTGGGTTTTTTTTAGGTCCTTGTCACTCATTCATGACCACAAATTCCCCCTACCCTTCCACAAATACTCAATTTATTTTGTACACAAGCACCAGAATCAGGTGTTCCCTATTACACTTGTACCTCAGAGTGATCGGATACGAAATAAAGATTGCTATATATAGTGAAATGTTCTGTTTATCATAGCGTTTAACACAACTCACTTCATTTGCTGCTGCTCCAATGAGATGGAATAACGTGAGAGTAATGTTACTTTGACCACAACGAGGGCTTTAACCTGGGTATGACCTACTTTAGGGATACCATGCAACAGTGGGTTGCATATACAGTAAGTTCACTCAAAGTGTGTATAGCCTAGAGATCCTTCAGGATAACGGCATTGTACAGCTAACAGGCAGGTATCTCTCTTTGTAGCTGTCAATATAAAGTCATTCATTCATGCTGCTTTACAATTTGTTCATATATAAAATTTGAAATAGCTCTGTAATCTAACAAATATACAAATGAGAAGCTTCGATTTGGGTCTGAAAAGACATGGTACAATTGTTTCTCTATTGATTGCAGCCAATTGGAAAATTTGGTGTTGAAGCTAAAGGTGAGGCCGCTCTTTGCTGGATTAATGATGGGTTGGGGGGCAGAAAGGGCACATACATACTATAAATGGAGACATGAGGGTTTACATTTTAAAAAATCCTGCCTCTTGGAGCTATCTTTCTTTTGCTGAAGTATGTACTATAATTCTAAGTAATCTGACATTAGGACTTATACAGATTTATATATTTCCATAGGACCTATTTATATTTCTGTATTTATTTTAGACTCTCTCAATAAGTGATGTCATCACCTTAACAGATAATAATAAGAAATGTTCACCCAATTGTGTGTATGTACAGAGTTCATAACATGTCCATGATTTTTTAAGGAAACGTCATTTGCATTGTATAATCTCTACTTTGGTGCAGCGCAGGAGTGGGACATTTTGGTTACATGATGCTACAAACCAAGACTTTCTACTTGAAAGCTCAGCCTTTTTGTTTCATGAAGGCAGCGACTGGTTCAACACTTCTTACATGGACACACTACCTTTTGGGGAGGACAGTATTTTGACCGCTTTGCTATCGATCAGTGGATATCTATTTTTTCTGCATTTAACACAGTAACTGTGGGAAAAAAGCAATAAGGGAACTGTACAGGTATGGTGTGGCTGGATGTGCACCTATGGGACATTGCGCTTACCCAGAGGAAACCACACACACACACACACACACACACACACACACACACACACACACACACAAATATTCACACAGTAGCCATGGCTCATAGTCTGTGTGGCGGTGAAAGGAGTGAGGCAAAAACTGCATTGTCGATAAGCACATATACTGGATGAAATAAAACGGTATAGAATAAAAATAAGGAACATCTACCTGGAGTGTTTTTTCTCTCATATGCAGTATCACATGCAGCATGCTCTCAAATGCCCAACACAAAGTATCTTTTAGAAATAGCACAGTGCAATATGCACACCTCTTTAGGGGATTCTGACACCTTTTTTATTTTACATTTTTGATACACGTGTGTGCAGCTGGCTGCAGGAGAGGGCAAATTTGTGAGGTTATTCCCATTATTTTTTCACTCCATCTTATGGGTACATTTCAATAGGCAAAAGCCTTTTCGCATACACTCACAGATGCACACAAAGAGCGGTCAAGAGACAGGTGAAGCTCCTCAGATGCCTGGAAATGTTGGCAGACTGTAAAAAGGAGGACAGTCTCCGTCTGCCCCTGTGAGCACTCAGCCATCTGCTTCATTAGAATTCCCCCTTGAGGTAACCTTCCCTTCTCCAAGAGAAACTCATTGAAAGTGAAGGGCTTTGCTTTAGATTGTCTATTGTAATTACACATTATTCTCCTCCTCTGATGCCTGCGTGCTGAGAGGAGAGGAGCTGGCTTACAGTCACCCAAAAAAAAAAAAAAAAAAAAAGCACACAGGAGTGTGGTGTAAACGGTGCATGACCGCTGCTGCCACGTGAGCCTCCTGTATGCTGTCTCAGTGTGGTTTTGTGTGACGGGCCAGATCAACGAGGTCAGGGTGACATCCTCGCTCGGTTGAGGTGGCTGTCTCTCTGCTGCCATAGAGGGACAACCAGCACTAATGCCTTCCTCTGCAGTATCTAGGATAATCTGCTCTAGTCCTCCTTGGGTCAAACTCAACAGTAATTAATCCTGCCATTACCCTGCAGACCTCAGGGTCAAAGCATTGTATAGGCTACGTGTGTGTCTAGAATTTTTTCTCTTTTTCAAGATAGCCCCTTCCAACTTGACGCTGATGCTGAAAGTGGGACAAAGCATGCTTCAATTTTAACATGAATTAAAATATTTTAATAGTGACATTTGAGAGGGTCATGGGGATTTGGGTCGATTTCAGGTATCCAGAGGGAGGAAACCGAAATGTCTTGAAAGTCGAGGATCTACACAGAGTAATAGTGAATCAATAGTACGGTCGTTATGTAAATTCAGTAGTTAAAAAATGATATTATCTGGTTGCCAGCATCCCCTTCTTTTTATTTTTCTCTATCAGTCTATTTGTCTATTTTCTCTATTTGTCAGTATGTTTTCAAGGAGTATGTTTTATTTGCCAGACCTTCTCAGGCTTAAAACATGCAGGCCTGGCACTATATTTTTTGGCAGCAGAGAGCCAAGAGCACTCAGAAACACAGTAACTACAGCACATCCGTATTAGTGCTTTTTTTCCTATAAAACCCTGTCGTCAAAGCCTTTTGACATCTGGCAGTTTGTTCACAAATATTGTCCAAATGCCAGCTCTGCAATGCCTCAGCTTTTGATGCGCCCGGCCAAAAGTTTTCTTTTTGTGTCAGTGTGTGTGTCTGTCTGTCTGTCCATGTGGGTGACTGTGTATTTGTTTGTGTGTGTGTCTGTGTGTGTGTGTGTGTGTGTGTGTGTGTGTGTGTGTGTGTGTGTGCCTCCTGGGATTAAGTTCATGAAAGCATATGCAGGGATAACATCAGAAAGATGGCCACAGGTTGCCAACCTGATGTCCCCTCTCTGCCTCTTGCTCTGCCAACTCCCCCCCAAAAATACCTAGTCCACTGCTCGCTCCTTCCCTCCCCTGCTGCAAAATCATGATGGTCAGAAATGGGCCATATGTGACCTACTTAGAGGTAAAGGAAATTTTCAGTGGGAACTTTTGTCCTTTTTAATCTACATTTATTAGACCAGTGGATTTTCTAGTTACTTTTCAGACTATGATTTTTAATAAAACACAAATGATAAGCTTATAAAAAAAAACACATTTTTAAGGTATAAATTAAAGACAAACCTGAAGTCTGCGACCTTTTTGGCCTGTTGTGACCCTTTACAAAATCAGTTTCAAATTGGGATTGTTAGTGAGTTATTAATGTTTTATCAAAGAGACATTCCACCTAACTGTATACAAATTAAAACTAGTTTAGAATAATTGAAACGAGCTTCATCTCCAGCTACAACAGAAAGATGCTGCTCACTGTACACACTGATGCATCAATAGTAACAATATTTAACAATTTACATTCAAATGTAATATATCATGATATTTTAGTCAAGGGCGACATTTTATAGCAGAATGAATTACTTTTGATACTTTAGGTATAATTGCTGATAAGATATTGGATTCTAAACTAAAAAAAATTAATTGTAATTGGGTATTTTTACAGTGTGTTTATCGGTAGCATTGCTTTAATAAATGATCTTCGTACTCCTTGCACCACTGCTATTTTTTGTAGTGCCCATACTATAACTTACATTGAAAGTATATCACATGATATCCGCTCTTTTCTTAATCTTTCCAGCTTGTTTCCAGGTCATCGGGTGAGTGTTAGTTGGAACTGAGAGAGACAGACTTTGATGTGATGATGTGCTGCCTTGAGCGGCGACCCCACTGTGATATGTCAACACAAGAACCAGCAGCTCAAGTTGTCACCCTGCCATCTGCTAACAATCCGTCCTAAATGTTCAATTCTAAGCAAAGCCAATCCCCTGTCCAGACAAACACCCAGAGCCTGTTACACTTAGTTGCCTATTTCTGACTGAGAAGGCTTAAATCTATCCAGTGATCCTCATAAAATGTTTAAATACTTTTATTTAAATGGTCCTTGAGATTAAATTGCAGAGATTCATTTAAAAATGTGATATCCACAATTTTCAAAATATGATCCCTATTCTGCTTAACTGATCGCTGGCATGACAGTAAAAATATTCCAGTGGATATTTTTGGGTTTTAATTTAAATGAGTGATGTTTAGGGCTGGTTTTTGAAATTCTGAACAGTGAGCTGATATCGTTTTCTCTCCACAACAAACATTTTGCAAAGAAACCAAAAACATTTCAATTTATCAGCATTCTGTATAGTTCAGGAGATGAATGCTGCATATTTCATAAAAACTCTCTCTTCTAAAGTTAATAATAAAAAAAAAGAAATCCAGAAGAACTGATTTGAAAGAGAGGAAAATACCATTTTGTTATTTTTAAAATAGCAATCATAATTCTCTATGACAGGTGATCCCTGCAATACCATCCTCCTCCATGTCCTCCTCCTTACCCCCAGTGAGAGCTAACAGAGAAAAAGATCTCCCTTCCTTATATACCTTCCACCCCCTTGGCTCTGGAGATGCTGCCTGTCTCACCACACACCATCGCTTGTTTTTCACAGGGTGAGGGTAAACTACAGAGAGCAGAAGGCCCAACCCCCTCGGCCTGCAGCCTCTGTTCCCTGATTATCATATTAGCCTGTGCCCTTGAGCATTTTGCAGCCAGACTCATCCTTTGAACTAAAGAGAGAAAGCAGACCAGGGTGCCCATACCATAAATCATATAGATTTAAATTCTGACAGTAAATGGCCTTGTACTAAACCATCGCCAGGCTTCAGAGTGGAGCAGCTTGATTGGCTGTCTTGGGTAGTGTTCCTGCCATGGCTCCTCCTCCAGCATTGTGAGAGATGAAAAAAAAACAACACACAGCCATTTATTGTTTTCTCTTTGGCTCTGAAAACAAAATAAATATATAGCAGCACAAGTGTGTGAGTCAGTGTGAGATTCAGCCATGAAGAGCTGTGGAAGCCCAGATCAAAATATCTTCCACCACCACATCTAGAAAGGCTTAATTACACTGGTGCAGGACAAGCCATTGTTCACAATAATTAAGATAGTTTGAAGTGTCTCAACCAACTCCTGTAATTACAATTTCTCAGAAGAGCCAGACTGTTGAGTAGAATAACTCTTGGAGGGAAACAGAGAAGAGGAGCAATTTTCGAGTTCGCCAGCCAAAGCCTTGAAAGTCATGCTGGCCCTTCTGACCTCCATCTCACCTGTAAATGTACGTCTTAGCTGCTGGGAGGGAACAGAACGTGGCCCATTCATGTAATGGATTCCAAGCTCATACCATACCATCATACCATAAGTATTTGGAACAAAACCAAAGACCTCATTAAGATCCTCTGAGGTTTGAGGGATCCAATTAAGTACTTATCCATTTGCAAACAAACAAACAAACTAGCAGACTGCTTCCTGTGTTTGCCATCTATACCATGATTCTTGCCCCAAATATAGGGAACATATATGGAACGCACATGGCACAAGAGTCAAAGCCAACTTCTCGATCATCCTCCTTATGTCAAGTGGCCAGTAATATAATGTCATATCGCCCAGGAGAGCTGCCATGTATACCAGAACTGAGTTAAATTGGACTTGTGCATTGATTTCTATGCTTATTACAACATGACTTCAGAAAGAATCAAGTCACATACCATTACAGGAGATATGCAGATCATTCATGCATTTGGTGATGCTGCCATTCTCTCCTTCCTCCTGTCAGCACTGCAGAGTTTCACCAGATATGTCTGTCTCTTGAAAATGGAGAGAGATATATGTAAAAACTAACGTGTCTTGCAGAGGAACTCACTAAAAAGACTTCAATCTTTTAAAAATGCAATTTGTTCCCTCCTCAACCATCTCAAATCAGTGCCACAAATCTGTTTGCTGATTAAGGCACAAAAATGACTTAGTTATAGTTAGGGACAGATCATGGTTTAGGTTAAAATGACCAATTAGTTAATGTTAAACCTGAAATAACTGTTTTTTATTTGGACGAAAGTTGTGAATGCACAATTAAATCATCACATTTTAGGCTTATATTGAAAGCTTGTCTGCATCCAGCTACATTTACACATCCAGCAGTTATGGATTAACATTAGAAATTATTTTGGAGCTTTATTTCTGGACACCTAGCAAATGTAAGTGGAATATTCCCTGTCCCTTAGCAACTCCTGTGGGACATATCTGACTCTGATTGTTCACATTTGTCATCAGATATAATGTAATTATAAAAATATCAATACCACTTCAAAGGAAACATCGATCCTCATCGGGGAGCTCACCACTCTGTACGTCACTCCATGATTCTGCCATATTGTTCCCCTACTTAATCATTAGGGAAAAATCATGAAATATATATATATATATATATATATATATATATATATACATGTGTGTATGTGTGTGTATATTTTAATGTGTTATCTATCAAAGGTATTTCTGTCTGCTCGGAAGAGATGGTATGTTAGCCAAGGTTGAATCCAATGATTAAATGCACATACAATATATTTTCACAGTTTGTGCCCCAGCTTGCCACAGCTCTCGCAGCAGACTTAACAAAAATCCTATGAATAAGAAGAGCAGAGCATACCTGTTCTGTGTGTTTCAAGATTGGACTTAAACACTGGTTTCAAGCAGACAGGAGACATCTGTGGCATCACAGAAGTGCATGTGACATAACCCTCTGCTCTATAACAGATTTTTAAAAAATGAACCAAAACTGATTGATTGGTTCGGAGGTTTGGGTGTGTTATGTTAATAATGCTGATGTAGCCTCGAACAGTTCACAGAGGTCACAGAGATGAGAAGCGAACTACAGAGATCTGGTAAGTTCACTTGTTTCTAACTCCACCTCCCCAGATTTTTTTCCATCTTCAGACTCATAGTCTTCAGCCCCAACAGAAGAAGTAATACTCTCCAGGACCTGCGAACAGCTTTGATGGGTGAAGTTGGTGGAGTCTCCCTTTCAGGTTAAGTCACCTTCGTTTCATCATCATAGTTAAAGTGATAACTGCTTGGTTAAGCTCAGCAAAGGACTGTGCTCATGGTTAAAAGAAACCATTGTTGATTGTTGGTAGGAAATGGGAAACAAAAAGCAGATCCTTCTGCTGACTTTATGGCTGTATGACAATATCCCATTACTTCCTTCTTTGGTCCCAGCAGACAAGAGGACTGTAAATATATGCGATAGATGGATGTTTGCTGAAACGACTCATGCTGTTGGTTTTTTAAACCGTGACATGGTTGAGAATTAGGTGCCTCCTACAAAACTTGATCTTTCTGTGTGTATTGGTTCCAACAGTCCTCTTTAAAGTGGGTTTCATGGAAGCTATAGAGTCTTTACATAACACGAAGGAAGCAGATGCTAATTTGTATAAAGAATGACTCACTTTCATTAGCCGGAGTGGATCCTTCTGAGCTATTGTACCTTTGATGTTTCCTCCTTAGGTGTTTCACAGGGAATCACTTTTATTTGCAAAAAGTGCAAAATTTATGCATGTTGATTGTCTGTGTGAGTATAATATGTAAGTATGTAACCACATAGCTCATAGCAGTGGATTCAATAGACAGTTATAGTCAGGTGCCAACTTCCCCATAGCAAAACAGAAAAAAAAACAAAAAGAGGGAGGAGTGGGGGAAATTGTATTGTGTGTGAATGTGTGTGACTATGCCTCTAGCTGTGTCTATGAGTGTGTGTGTGCGTGTGTGTATCTGTGTCTGTTTATGTGTGCAAGGACACAATAGCTGTAAGAAAGGCAGTATGTGCAATGTGTGTGTTTTATATGTGATAAGAGGGAAGAAGGAGGAGGGGGTGAAGGAGAGAACCCTGAGCAGAGATAGTGTAGGAAGGAGGATGTAGATGGCGGAGGGTTGCGCAGGGGGGAGTAAAAGACCTGTGGGGTGATGGGTGAGCGATGGAGTGTGTCTGTGGCCAGGGTGAGTGTGCTGTAGGTGTGTGTGTTTCTGCAGAATAAGAAGAAGAGACGAATAAAGAGGAAGAGAAAGCGGCAGTGTTTTCCAACATCCATTTCTGCTAGTCCTGGCATAGCCATTGGGATTAAGGAGGCCGTTAAACTCTGAATATTTCATGATTTTTATGTGTCAGCTGCAAAGAAATGTTGATTACTACCGCGCTTCTTCCTGCTGAGATGATAAGTAGTGTAAATTGTGTTTCTTGTTGACCTGTAGTTGCACCCATTTGTGTTTCCTTTTCCTTTAACTGACCTATCGCTGACTCCCCTCCCTCGAACAGCGATTTTTTTAGTCAAATATTAGCCACAGTAACTAGGCACAGCAAACTGAAGTGGTGTGCATGGGGCTCCATTAAGAGCAATACTTGGAAATTGAAGAGATTTGGGTATTTCTTTTTTTTGACCTTTGAAAACCAAAAGGAAGGAATGGATTAAACTGCAAATGTTAGTTTGTTAGCATAGCTAGCTCACTCTAGCTAGTAGAAACACAACCCCTGACAGTATCACGTTTAAACGAACGCATCTGATAGGCTTCCAGTTCAGAGCCTTCCCTCAAGTAATGTTTAAAGTGAAAGAGGGGAAAGGTATGTAAACTAAGCATCTAATCTCGATTATGTTCAAACATAAAGGTAAATCTGCAGCTGTTATCATAGTAGTGGTAGTAGTACTTGCAAAAAATTATTTTGCAAAATTACTTGCAAAAAATAATTTCTGCATGTAGATACACATTTCTTTTATTGTTTGAACGGCAAGTGCTCTGAAAGAGAATATCACTGATGCTGCTGTCCACGCAGGGAATAAATACGGTTCAGAAAAATCAAGAAACATGTCCAAGAAATATGGTGCAGATGCTTCATGTAGTTTTTCCAGGGTTCAGAGTTTTACATTTACCCTCTTTCCGGAGAAAGTGTGCTTGCTTTGTGAGATAGTGTGACTAACTAGCTGCATCCAGTCAGTGTGTGGAATGACTTTAGCATGTCTAAAACCTCATGGATGAGGTTGCTTTGCGAATTCAATAATTCCCGCATAAGACAGAGCTTGCGCTCAAAGAACTCCAGCGGAGGTGAAATCCACTTTGTAATGCCTTGCCAAAACTCGGCGGGAAAATGAGAGAATTGGTTTTCCCCTGGTTTTATGCTGGGTAGTAGTTAGTTGACTGAAGCTCCAAATAGGATCCTATGCCGTCTCCGTATCTCTCTGTGCCCCCCCACCCCACTGACACCTCTCCCTCCCTTCACCTCCCTCCAAAGCCCCTAAATCACTCCGACGGAGGACAAGCATTCAGTTAATATACCTAACAGCCAGCAGAGAAGTTGCACCTGTTTTGTGTGTGTGTGTGTGTGTGTGTGTGTGTGTGTGTGTGTGTGTGTGTGTGTGTTGGACCCTGTGTATCTGTATATAAAGTCTCTAGACAGGAAAATACACTGTATCTACTGGTAGGACTCTTGGGTGATAAATCCATTGATCATACTTTCTAGACGTATCTTTAAATCTCACAAATAAATGAAAACACCCCCCTATCGCCACAGTGGTGGAACAGCTGTATACTGTATATGAGAAAATATTTTTCAATGATCATATTTACCAAATATCTAAGGCGCTGGAGACATGATTCATTATCATGGTTCTCAAAGATGATTTGGCGTCAAAGCCAAAGCTTTATTTAGGTATGGATGTTCTGTGTTATGTCACAGCTGAGAGGCTGGGTCACACAGTTTGATATGCAGGTGCACAAAAGTGCAGGGTTTCCTGCAGCAAGCAGGCAGCCTTCTTGTCAGAGGTGTACCGAGGCATGACACAAAGATACACACATACACACACACACACACACACACACACACAAACATGCATCTCCCCCTCTCGGGAGCTATCCGCCACAGGACAGCTGATAAAAATATCACAAGCCCTATCAGGCAATTAAACAGGCAGATGCAGCGGAGTGTGCTGGCTGCTTAATGGCGTTGGCCTCCCCGCAGACGAGCCAGTGTGACTGGTCAACGGGGGGGATGCAGACCATTGATGGAGTGGGAAATCAAGAGGTGAGTGAAGCAGTCACACTAGTCTCAGTGAGCAGTTTTTCTGTCATGTGGCAGGAGCAGGGTGCTCTGGGAGGACTAACTAGGTACTGAGCAAATGTATCTGTGGAAAAAAAGAGGTTTTAACTTTGAACTTGTGTTAGAAATTACAATAAAGCAATTAGTCATCAATATGAATAAATATATTTCTGAAACATCTTTTAAGCCAATAAAACTGTAATAGCTTGCTGGTAGGACTTTTTAATGAATAATGATTTATAAATTCTCAAATATAGGGGTTATTAATTGTTAATTTCTAATTGAGTAATTCTTTATGCATCACTAATAATCCATTAATGAGGACAACATTGGGGTTGCCAGGTTGTGAAAAATCCTATTGGCTGGTGCCTAACCTCAAAACCCCCTTTTTTAGCTCTTTATAAATGGTTTGTAAATTGTAACTAATGGGTTTATTTATAATAATTAATAAGTAATTATTAATGCCTTAACAGTTTGTGATAAGAGCTAATTTCCTAGTATAATGAATAGACATCAGTCATTGAGAGTATCGGCTAATAAGATTGATACCAGCTTGGAAAGGTGGGTAAATGGAGCCCATTCTATAGTAGAGAGAATGTGAACCTGTGAATGTGAAGCAAGCATCTCCCTTGCTTAAGTTCTCTTGATGCTGCTACTCTGTACCTAACACCACCCTCTGTTGTCCCTGGACAACGCTACAACAGTTACTCCTTGTCTCATTATTACTACCAAACATGGTTTCACATTTAGGGAAACATCTGTAATCTGAGATCAAAGGGACTCACACCTCAGCTGCATTCCTTGTGCATGTAGACGTCCTGCAAAACATCATGGAGGTGACGGATCTACACTCCTTAATGGACATTCCTCAAACCCAGCTGGCTGGTATCTGTCCTGTGTCTTGGCTACTGTCATGTCCACCACTCTCACCTCAGCGGGGGCTCTGTGATGGACTACATATCGCCTCACTTAATCTCTGGCTGATACAAAGTGGCACCGTCGTGGACTTGGATAAAGACATAATTTCTTTTTTGGTTTCGTGTGTTTGTGAGTTAGATACTGTGAGAAAAAAAAGAGTTTGTCCCATGTTTCCCAGATTCAGGTTGCTGTTAAAGGAGACAGATATTAGTGGAGCAACAGCACTGATAGACTAGACACCTCTTTTAGCCCTCAAACAGATATATACATTCATGATATGGGCACAAACTTTTCTCAGGTGGCTTTATTAGTTGGATGGAAAAACCTGTTTCAGCTCCGCTAGATTTAGGTATTACGGAGAGGAGATATATTTCAGCATATTTGTGATGATGAAAATTCACCTTGGTAAACCCACTCTCCATGTATTTCTGCCTGCAATTTTGGTCTGGAGTAATGTCTGGTATTACTTAGTTTTGATAAATAATGATTACACCCTGGTGAGACATTGAAAGTGTTATATCAAAGCAAAATTTTGCGCAAAGGTACGTTATGTTGAGGATTGTGTTGCATTACTCGGAGGTATGTGCGTAGCAATGTGCACACTTGGTACCGGTGACTACTAGCTTATTCATGCCATTAACAGTGGAAAATTTGGACCTTCAACAGGCAAACAAGCATGACAGACACAAACGCACAGTACTGACTAGAATAAATATCAACCAAATGATAAGCAGCCCGCTGACGTTTTGCCTAATGTGTCTTCCATGTGTTTCCTCCCTGTCCCTGCCTGGTTCGTGAGTGTTTTCAGACACATGGAGGCATATGGAGAGACACACCTCATCGTCACAAATGTGGATTTGGGGTTGAAATGAAGACTGGTAACTTGACATAATAGCTCAATGTGTGGATGTACTCACTCTACATCCTGCTCCCCTCCCCATCAGCACTAACATCCAGATGAAGGGCTGCTAAGTCAGCTCTGGTACTGCCTGCTCTTGCTCCACAGCTCAGCCTCCCAGTGTGTGTGTGCTGCAGACAAAGATAGGACTCTCAAAGGGGCCAGCACAATGTCGGGCATCTCAAAGGCTCCCATTTCTGCTTGCTCCTCTCAGTCTCCCTCTATCACACTTTTTCTAATGGAAAAAAAAAAAAAAAACTTGTCCCACACATCAGAACAGGATGTAGCATTGACAAAATGACTTATAACTACTCGGTTCACACTTTCCCCCTCCCTCCCTGGATTCATCAAACTCCCGAGCCCCCCCCCCTCAAAATGGCTGGCACCTCCTGGCGTTTGTCTAGCCTGTCACCCTTCCTCTGCAGTGACCTTGAGAGAGAGATGAAGGAGTGATAGTTCTCCCACAACTGCTACAACACAGTCGTCGCCCGCCCCCACCCCCCCCACCCACCCCTACCCACACACACACAGACACACACAGACACACACATTAACACACACACACACACACACACGTATAAAAATACACCGCAGTTAGATGGCTCTCACTTACACTGACAGCTGGAGGAGGGGGGAAAAAAACCCTCTGCATATCCGCATCAATCAAAATAGGATTAGGGTGCCTCTCTCTGGTCCTTTTTATTTCCCACTGAGTTAAAGTTGCTGATGAAATACAGAGCTGTTAAATGGTAACTGGGGTTTCAGACCCACATTGTAATGTTTACTGTCTTCAGTAATTACTTTTATTTCAAAGAGAAATAAACAACATCAATATCTTTTTTTTTTCAAACAACAGGCCAGCCTCTTGTATGCCCTTCCAAAAAGTATTTGCGTGATCACCGCCAGAATTTGAGTCTAGAGGCTTTACTGTAACACTGGTGCATTGCCAATGTCATTGACAAAGGGGGGCAAAGTCTTTCTGACAGCACGATACACAGATGAAATGACGTGACAACGTGTGAAACAAACTGTCTGCTGTGATCAAGCACCTTCACAGGCAAAACGATCCATCCCCCTCTAAGGAAACTGTTGTGACCAGTCATGTGACCCATCGGATGCCACTCTTACATGTCCTGGTGGAATAGGGATGCAGACAAGAGATGATAATTAATCAAATAAAGACAGTGAGAAGTGATAGGAGTGGAAGGTAATTGTCCTCGCCACGCTGAATTAATGAGGCGCTGGCTTCCTTCCGCATGCCAGGTTTCCACATGACTCAGCTCATCACCGCTCATTTTCTGGAGCCGTCGTTACCGACCACCTTCCATCCATTGGCCAGGCTCAGCAGGCTCGGAAACCCGAGGCCCCAAATCCCACCTTATGCTGGCCACTATTCAGCCACTCTTCATTAAAACCATTCGATTTAATTTCTTGTTCTCCTTGTGACCTTGAGCTCGTACAGAGGAGGTCGACTCCCAGCGGTTTTGATTTTTAAGGTTTTAGTTACTCCACGCCTACTTTTTCTAAAGGCGGCATCCATTGCGCAGCTGAGGGCTGAGAGCAGTGGGGTCCCTGTGCATGGCTGTTGGGTGACCCTGTCCAAGTCCTGTCCACAACACCCTCCTCTGACCACCTGAGCCTCGGCACTGTTTGTCTATCTGCTGGCAGCCGAGTCAGGCAGCACAGAACCAATTCATTGCTTCACACCAATACAAAATCTTGTTGCACTTGCCCTGTCAGTTTACAGCCCCCCCCCCCCTGCACACCTCTACCTCTCCTCTTAACACCTGTGCTGATGTCACTGTGCAGCTCCTGTCAGAGAAATGCTACTGTGTCCTTTCAACCAGAAAAATTAAAAAAAAGAAGAAAGAAAAAAAAGAAAACTTAGGAGTTGGGCATTCCCATGGCAACCAGGTCCTTTGGTATAGGCAGGGATATCAGGCCAAGCCCAATGCCATTTGCATACAGATTGCCCAGCTGGTACCTTGTTGTTATGACAACGGCAGACAGCTCCCAGAATTCATTTGGAAGTGAAATACAAAAGGAAAGCAGCCAGCAATGAGGGTCATTCATAAAATTCCTTTTCTTTAGTAATGAAGACATTGCTGAGATGGAGACTGACACTGTCCTCTCATGTAAATCAAATTTCAAGGAAATGAGAATGAAAATATTATATACTTAAAACTATAATTTTTGGGAAAGATCTCATTGATTTTGATATTAAAAGTTTCTACAATATGTTTTACTGCAGAAGAATAGTTTTAAAATTTGAAACCTTTTGTGAAATATTTTCACGTCATGTAACGATCCTCACATGAAAATCCTTGTCTTTTTCTTCACAAACTGATCCAGAGATTCCATACGACATCTCGAAGATACTTTTCCAAAGCGTCTCTGTTTCCCTTCTTCTGAGTACACCTGATTTTGAAAACCTTCATATACTTCCTTACAATGAGCTATGCCAACTCCTCAGAGCTTGAGAGAGAAAGCAAAACTCCTCTGACAACACAGTGTCCTCTACTGGCAGCATGTGGCAAGGAGTTTACACAACTGCCTGTCTGGCCAAACGGATAATATTTAGCTCAAGGGCAACTGAGCTGATGCTTTTCCATAGTCATCCTGGCTCAGCTTTATGGTCAGTCAGATTGCCCTGCCATGGGCTCCATGGACCCAGCATATCATATTTATCCCAGCAACCTCCACGAGACTCCGGTTTAATTATTGGCTCCTGTACAGCTGTCAAACCATCGCAGGCTAATCAGTGCCTTGCTCAGTGGGAAACAAAGCTCCTCCTGGTTTCAATACTTGACCTTTAGTACTGTGGGACAGTGCTGATCTTTTGGCAAGCTGACCCCTCACCCCAGCCTGTACACATTAAACTGTGCAACGTCTTTTCCCGTCCGTGTGTTAATGATGGGAGAGAGCCCCGATGATAGTCCTGTTACAGATTGTTAGAGACAACTGGTGCAAACCACCTCAGCCTGGATTGAAAGGCCTGTATCAGCAACAACACAATAAGGTGGTAGGATGAGTGTGTGTGTGTGTGCATGTGTTACACCCTTCACCTCAGGGAGGGAGCAGAAGGAAGGTGACACATCCTACCTCCCCAGCATATAAATGCAGGAGCCCTCTCGCTGAAGTGTTGCTTCAGTGCGCTAAGGCATGACGGTTTAGTACATTTCTTCCCCTGAACGTGCAACCTTCCTCAAGGTCACAATTTGCCAGCAGCTCAGATCTTTACCAAAGCACCACCCAGCTCATTTGCCGCTTACCACCCAGTTCAACATGGCAACCCGATGGGGACTCTGTGGCGCTGGGAAGATCAGCCACGACTTCAGTGTGGCCATGAAGACTCTGCCTCCTGGAGATCACCAGGTACTCTGTTGAGCAAACAAGCTCACTACAGCTTCATTGTCACACAAGATGTCTCCCTTGCAGTGAACAAAGAATCTGACAGAGCAGCGCTGTGATGAATATGTGTGTTTTCTGTGCTATGTACAGATTGCAGTCATTGCATCGAGGAGCCTGGAGCGCGCCAAAGAGTTTGCCAAGAAGCACGGTGTTCCTAAGGCTTATGGCAGCTATGAGGAGCTGGCCAACGACCCAGACATTGGTGAGTTAAGAGCAGGGAACAGCCTGGCTGCAAAGGCGGAGATAATGGTGTGTCGGTGTTACAGTTTGGAACATGTGTGTCCTCACAGACATTGTGTACCTGGGAGTGCTACACACAGAGCACTGGAGAGTTGGTCTGCTCTTCCTCAAGGCGGGAAAGAACGTTTTGTGTGAGAAACCATTCGCTATGAACTCCCGACAGGTGAATGACCTTGTTGCTGCCGCCAAGAAAAACAACGTCTTCCTGATGGAGGTAAGGTTTAAAGGATATAGTTATGTGTTTAGTGGCCGTTAGAGTTGCTGTAGGTTTATGTATGGCCTGAAAGAAAGAAGAATTTGTATTTGGCTATGAAAACTTGAAAGCAATAATCAAAACATGTTAATGTTCTTCTTGTGAAAAAGCATGCAAATGCAACAAATACAGAGCGGGGTTCGGATTTTGTTGCTCTTAAGTTTTTTAAAATGGAGGATGTGAAGCTGTAAAACCAAGAGACCTGCCACAAACTCCTTTCACTCACACACACATTTCATGCCAGACCTTAAAGCAGTAGTTTGACATTTTGGAAAACACTCATATTCACTTCCTAACTGGGAGTTAGATCAGAAGTCAAGTAAGAAGCCAAACCCTGAATGTGCTTGGAAAATTTTGGATCATGGGAAAACAGGAAAACATCTTGTCATGTCTTGTTTGACCGGCACATCCGCCACAGAACTTATATGTGGAGAACTGTGGTAAAAAATGCTGCTCATGTGAAACTCCACTATAAACTGTGTACTGTTTCAGTGTTGCTATGTTGTCACCCTCGTTCCTCCCAGGCCATCTGGTCCCGCTGTTTCCCTGTGCATGCTGAGGTGCGCAGGCTGCTGGCAGAGGAGGCAGTAGGGGAGGTGAAGCTGGTAAAGGCTTATTTTGGCTCCCCCCAGCTGCACATCCCCCGTTCGGTGGAGAAGGAGCTGGGCGGAGGAGCACTGCTAGATATCGGAGTGTACTGCCTGCAGTTTGTCCTGATGGTGTTCAACGGAGAGCGGCCAGAGTCCATCCAGGCCACAGGGGTGCTGCTTGACTCGGGTATAATTCAGCACATAGGTCACGCAGCAGACACGGGATGTAGATTGGTATCATTAACCACACAGCGTAAATCAGGGATCACAAACTGGCCATGTTCATCATTAAAAAAAAAACAAAAAACAGAGGAATGGAAGAATCCCCTCTATGATACAGGAACTGTCCAAAATGTAAACACCTCAGGGAAGAATTCTTCACACAGAAAATCCCACGCTTATCTTAAATATGTCAGACTAATCCAAATCCTCCCCACAGAATACAGTATTACTGTAAAACTAACAGGGGAATATGTAACTGCATGTTTAACAAGTTATTCTTCAATGTGAGACAAGCACTATAGATATAATAAGCATTTCTTCATCTTTTACATACCTTTATGTGATGTATTTCACAATTCAATTAAAATATGAAAAAAAAAAAACAGTACATATTTATGACCCTCTCCCTTTTTTTTTAAAAAAAATAAAAAACTCATGCAAATAAAGCTGAATAGAGCTGCACTGAACTGACCTCAGGGAAATGTGCTGATAAAAAAAATGCATTGAAGTGGACTGAGCTTGATGGAACATGAAAGGGATATTGAGCAATATCAGCAGCAGTGTTGTTGACATCCATTCACTCGTTCATTGATTTGCTAGTAGCAGGTTTTACAGATATTTACTCTTTTTTTAAATGTCTGGCAGGAGTGGATGAATCAGTGGTCGTGGTGATGAAGTTCTCCAGGAAGAGGATGGCCTTCTGTGCCTTTTCCATTGCTGCTCGACTTCCAAACGACGCTGTCATCAGCGGCACTAAGGGCTCCATTAAAGTATGCTATGCTAGTCCTGTGCAGGAGCATTTTACTTCATTATGAAAGCACCGAGACAAACAAAGACTGAGATGACCCCTAATTACTTTCCCTGTTCATTAAATGGCAGTATTTCTTTCAAAGATCCACAACGGCTACATTTGATGATTTACTTGTTGAGGATCAACACAAAAATGCATTTCCTTTTTTCCCTCCAGGTTCTCGGCCCCATGCACTGCCCTACCACACTAGTGGTAAACGACAAGGAGATGGAGTACCCTCTGCCTGAGCCTTGCCTCCCCCTGAATTTCACCAATAGCACCGGGCTTCGCTATGAGGCAGAGGAAGTGAGGCAGTGCCTGCTTAAGGGTAGGTCATGATGAAAGTAAAGATGTGTATTTGTCTTCAAATAGATGAATCTATTTGAACAGCTTGTGCCACATTTCAAAGGTAAGGTGAGTTTCAAAAAAGCTACTGCAATTCAGTGAAACTGTTGCATGTCTGGAAATAGTCATACTTGAATGCAACTGTCAGATTGATTCAGAATCAGCTGTTGTTAGTCCCTGTAATGTCCTTGTAGTCCTCTAGCTTATACAGTATTACACTAATAATGGTTTTGCCTCCCATTTTCATTTATATAATATTTACTTCCGTGTTTTGACATAATATATGCTTCCTTGCGAATATGTGCATGATTTAACTGTGGTTATAAACAGACATGTCTTTCCATCAGTGTGATTTTCCTGCTCTTCATTCGCAGGACTTAAGGAGAGCCCACGGATGCCCCTGGCAGATTCTGTCTTACTGACAGAGATCATGGATGAAATTAGGAAACAGGTGGGAGTTGTCTTCAGCGTGTGACATCACTCCAAAGCCAAGCTGCTTCACCTGACCCGAACCTGCTCAGACAGAACGGAGGAAGCCGCTCGGGGGCAGGTTTCGGATCTTTGGTGTAAGCAGATCACTCACGGCAGTGAATGACGAAGCCTGAGCGGATGCCACGTCATCGAGGAAAAGATTCTTAGCTGCCACTGAGTTAAAGATATAGTCAGTAAATTATCGGAACGTGTGCATCTTGAGTGCATTTACCACTGTTATTAGAGAGTTTGTTCTTTATACGTTCTTTTCAGTTTCTATGGACGCCCAGAGCCACACATGTAATTCTACCTCAGAAACACAATGTAAACGCTTTGTAGATGCTTAAATAAAGCACATGACAAAAAAAGTGAGTTTTTCTTCGACAGTGACGAAACTGTTTTGAAATACTTTGGTGAAAGCATGTTTTAAACCAAATATGTAAACAGTAAACCATGTTGCGTGTGTGTAACCAAGTCCAAGGACCTTTAAAGACAGATCCCGCTATCACTGTGAGGTGTGTCATAGATTAATCCAAACAAGGACTGATTGTGAAAGCCATGTTTCATTTCACACGTTATCCACAGGAGGGGAGAAGAGACCTGGCGTGGCACATTTGAATCAGAGTGTTGTGTCTTGTCTGAGCCTTAAAGCAGTGTACAAATAGATTCATGTTCTCTGTGCAAAAATAGGTTGCAGGGTCTGCTTTTCAAGGTTAAGACAGAGAAAGGCCTTATGAGTCAGCAAAGAGCAAGGCCCATTAATACTGGTTGTCAACCATTTGGGCTCACTGGACTCTAAAAACTGGAGATAGCTCATGAATGCAACATGGCACTTTTTGATGATGTTTATATTTTGGTATTGATCATCGAATAATGCTGGAAACTTTAATTTGAGAGGAAATGATAAACATTTACACGCTCATTTCTTTCTATACACATCATTCTTTTTCTGTGCCTCGGCTTAACCAAATATATTTACTGTTTGAAGGTGATTAAATAGACTGTCCCGTTTCAAGCCATGATAAATATCAGCCCTGACAATCTGTCCCTGTGCATGTCAGCTCTTACCAGTGTCAAAGGGGCTACAAAGATCTATCCTGAATCAAAAGTAGTACAAGAGATACTGTTGAGAGTGAAAAAAATAAAATGTATTTACGATGTGTACAAAATATAGAGAAAATATATAATATACAATGACAAGGTAATGTCTGGTAAAACAAACAAACAAACAAAAAAAGTAAACTCACCATTAGTTGAATTCAAGTTTAGGATAAAACAAACACTTGACAGACAAAGGAAAAATTTAATTTGTCAAATTTATGTGTCAAGTGTAAATGCAGCATGATAAAGAACAATTCACACTCTCAGTCAGTAGCGAAGACAAATACAAACTAAGGGTAACAGATAAACCGTAAATAGTACTGAGCAGATTAAAAAAGGACAATAGAGAGAAGAACATGAACGATTTGAGGGGGGTTTCCTCAACACGGGCGGGACAGACGCATCCATCCCGGCGACCGCAGCGTCGGAGTCACGTCGTCCTCCCGCGTCGACTCCGGCCTCACCTGCCTCTTCCGTGCCGCGTCACGCGGTCCACGACCACCGCAGCGGCGCCACCTGGCGGCGGAGGGCGGCCGATCCGCCGTCCAACATGGCAACCAGGTGGGGGATCTGCAGCGCCGGGAAGATAGCTCACGATTTCTGCGTGGCCCTGAGAACCCTGCGCGCCGAGGACCACCAGGTACCGGGGGCCGCGGCTTTGCGCACACTGGTCCGCCCTGAGACTCCCGAGGCGAGGCGGCGATCCGCGCTCAGCCTCGGCGCGACCGTCCGCCTGCGGTTCCTGCGGATTATAGGCGCCGCCGACAAAACGTTGGTCTCCAGATAAGTTTATTAATGTATCACGGACACAAAGGTCTGAACTTTCAGCGAGCAAAAGGCCACATCGAGGCTTTGGGCGTTGGGTAATCACCATTGGCCTTGTGCGCACCGCAAGCGAAGGTTCGTCAGTATCCAACAGTTTGGATTACCTTTTTATACCGTAAAACAGGGACTAGATGGGCATATGAACTTTCCTCACTCAGTGTGCAAATATGTTTTAAAAAGAAACCAACACATTTTAACATCCACCATTTAAAAAAAAAAAAAAAAAAAAAATCTTAACCATGATTATTATTGAATATAATAATAAAGGTAATAATATAGAGAAAAAACAGAATACTCTGTTTAATTGGACGATGTAGGAAAATGTAATAAGTCAAAAATGTGTTCACATACTAGGGAAACATCCTTAGGCTTAAGCCTCAGTCTCAGTCTCAGTGTCAGAATCAACTCTCCAGCATCGGGGACCGTGGTGGGTCTTTTTAGTGGAGTAAGGGCACTGCCGTACTCGTTGCAATAAACCACAATTTGAAACTGTGTTCACAGGTTGTGGCTGTGGCAGCTCGCAAGTTAGAGGATGCACAGGAGTTCGCAAAGAAGCACAGCATCTCCCGAGCGTACGGCAGCTACGAGGAGCTGGCCAGAGATCCAGACGTTGGTCAGTTTCTTTAAGCCCAGGGTCAGATTTGATTGATTGATGGCTCCTTTGCAACTGTCTTTTTAAATGCTTTGTGCCATAAGATGTGTCTGGTTTGCTGCTTCAGAACTCTACAGTTAAAGCTGAAACTTTACAACACAGCAAACACCAAACCCTCTGGTGAATCTCCACTGATTTTCAATTCAGTTTCCGTGTCCTCCTACATCACACTCTCTGCTCTGTGCATTTATGTGAGTGTAGATGTGGTGTATGTGGGAGTTATCCACCCCTACCATCTGAGCGCGTGTCTGCTCTTCATGAATGCCAAGAAGAATGTGCTGTGCGAGAAACCGTTGGCCATGAACGCCAAAGAGGTGCAGGAGATCCTGGCCTCTTCCAGGATGAATGATGTCTTCCTCATGGAGGTATGGTTGGAGCAGACCATAAATTAAAACCATCTATTCTCATCACAGCTTTAATTCCTTTGTTTCAACTTTTCACCAAATCATTCTGGGTTGGGGATGATTGAGTCCATAGTTGATTGGCTGCATTACATACTTTATGCTCTGAGTAAGATAATTACAATTTAGTTATTTTTATATATTTTTCATTTTATTTTAATGGTGTTTAACCTAAACATATGTCACCCAAATCCATTGTGGATTTATTTGCCAGTAAGACTTTTACTGTATCAGATTTGTACATATATAAGAGCAGAAATAAAAAAAAAAATGGTTTCATTATGATTCCATTAATTGGAAAGATATCAAGTAAAAAAAAACACCTTAAAAAATCCTTCAAAATTGTGAGATGACTGTGTAAACCTCTTATTAATAATTTAAACTTATTTTCAGCTATTTTCTGGGACTACATAACAAAACCCTAGCTTATGTACTTAAAATGTAACTGTATTAAATGCTTCCTATCCCTCGCTCCAGGCTGTCTGGACACGGTTCTTCCCGGCCACCGTAGAGATCAAAAGGCTTCTGGCCCAGGGGGAGGTGGGTGAGGTGAAGCTGGTCAGATCGGAGTTTGGCTTCCCCTTGATGCATATACCAAGAACAGTGCAGAAGGAGCTGGGTGGAGGAGCAATGCTAGATATTGGTATCTACTGCCTGCAGTTCATATGCATGGTGTATAATGGAGAGAAGCCAGAGTCCATACAATCCACGGGCGTCTGCCTGGATACAGGTTTGTAAAAACAGGCCAGAGGGGTCTCACAGACGTCGTTTTCAAAGCACTGGTATCATTTTTTGATTTTGAAATCAGTTAGCGTAAGGGGAGGGGTTGCACTCACTCGGTGATATGGTGTTCTCTGTTGGTGACTTAAGTTCATCAGCAGTGTTTAAAATAGCTGGCTCCTTCTGGGTTTTTCTCACTTTGACATGTTTTCCAAAATAAAGTATTTTGCTAACTTGTAATCAATCTCAGGAATAAGGAAAGAAGCCTGTTGTAATCACCACCTGACCACTGCTTTCTCCTCTCTTTACGCATATTGCACACTGGTCCCACAGGTTGACACTGGTAGGGCTGTCACCAGTTGACTTCATTGTCAGCCCCTCGTGGTAACAGCTGGAGTTGGAGCTTTTATTGTTCCAGTCTTTGTGCCAGTTTGATCCCTACTGTATATGAATTTAGATTTAAGCAAGAGTGTGTACCCATCTGATAAGAATTCACACCTTATTCTTAGTCACTCCTTTTATGAGTTAACCGGCACAATAAAAATCAGCAAGGTTTCTCAAGAGATACCATGACCTTGATGACTAAGTGCTATATAAAAGCAACTGGAATTGCTTGAGGTTTCCTGAAGAAGTTCTTGAAACGTCTTCAAGAACTTCAGTCATGGAACAATAAAAGTCTTTTAGTAAAATAAAGTAGAAATTACTTACTTAACATTCTGTTTTCAGAGTAAACCTGGGAAACACTACAATCATTTATGTTGAATTTTTATTAAAAAAAAAAGTCACTAAATTCATGAATTGTATTTGATCTATTGATCAAATGTGCATTATATATGTGTATGTTGTTACAGGAGTGGATGAGACTGTGGTTGTCACTCTGAAGTTCTCCAAGAACAGAATGGCCGTGTTTACTTGCTCTTCAGGTGCACAGCTGCCCAATGATGCGGTTATTGCAGGCACAAAGGGCACAATCAGGGTAAGTGATCACAGCGGGGCTGCATAATATAATAAGATTCAAAAATACTGAAATGCATTACCAATTTGCACTGTGCACATTTGCCATCTTCAGTAAAAAATGAATAGTAGGTGAACCAAGGTCATCTGCAAAGCAGCTGAGGAAGGAAATTAAGAAGTAGTCTGTTGTGAAAAATGTGCGTTGTTTAAGATGGAGTACAACATTAATTGCATATGATGTAATGGTTTTTGCTGTCACTGATTTCCCCTCCGTTTTTTAGGTCCCTGCCAACATGTGGTGCCCCACATCAATAGAAGTGAATGGGCAGGAGACTCAGTACCCACTACCAGAGCCTTCCTTGCCCCTCAACTTCCTTAATAGTACAGGGATGCGTTATGAAGCAGAGGAGGTTCGACAGTGTTTGCTCAAAGGTACAGTGATATTTTACGAATGTCACTTTGACTCTATATTAATAGAGAAATAATTGATGTGTTAACAAATTATCTAAAACGCACACATATTTGAATGGATTTCTGAATGTTCAGGCTTATTGTGACACGTCATACACACTCTTGACACATGGTGGCAACAGAAACACTAAACTCTCATTGGCCATTTTCTGTTTTTGTACATGAAGACCTGAAAGTACACTGTACAGTCACATTTTCTTTTCCATCCAGGGCTAAAGGAGAGTCCTGTTATGTCTCATGCTGACTCTCTTCTGCTGGCTGAGGTGGAAGATGTGATTCGAAGGCAGGTGGGGGTGGTGTATAGCCAGGACTTCCAGTAAATGTTTTAACATGTACTCAGCCTGTGCCCCATAATTTACATTTATAAAAAGGAGAATAATTTGCTCTTAATGTTCCATGCAAACTTCACAGTCATACCCTATCAACAATTAACACTGTCATGTCAGGATGAGTAAAGTTAAGTTTTGTCATCTTTTTTCTCATTTTGCTGAACATGGTTAGCTCCAGTAAGGTTGATGTGTTCCAATAAAGATTCGACATATTTAAAAGTTCTCAAGATCATCATAAACCTATCCATAACCTCACTGGATACTTAAGGAAACATTGTAAAGCATTTGATTACTTGAAAAATAAAATTTCAACAACATCTTTATGGCTCTCTCTAACAGTTTAGTCACTCCAGAATGTTTCACCCTATCCTTCACTTGAGGTAAATTTGCTGCAGTGCCACCCATAAACTTCTATATGTGATCATTCATTGTCAAATAAAACATTTGCAAGGCAGAGGTAAGATAGGTGCTCATCTCTTTTATTGATGGAAATCCAGTCTTGCAGGACAGCTCAGTACCCCAGCTAAACACTATAATACTCCTTTACATTTAGTTAGTTCTTACACTCTAGCATTACAATCAAAAGCGTGTTAGACACATGAAGACAGTTACAGTGGGTCACTAATGTAGAAGGAGAAAGACTAGCAAAGGGTTTCTGCCCATTACCCACTGGAATTGAGGGGCAGGGCCTCCCCTTTGGAAAAAAACAAAAAGAAAAACATCAAAGTGCTCATTTTTAATCAGTCAACTTTAGTGAACCACATGATTCATCAGTGCCAACTTATATATTATCCAAATGCAAAAGACTTGCAAAAGCTTTGACAAATCTAATAAGTAAAATACAGTAACTAGCTCAAAGACCTCTGGTGAGGACATCCAAAACTAACATTTCTCTATAGTCAGACAAAATATATGTAGTATTGGATGTCCAAAAACAAAACATCACCATTCACGAAAGTCAAGTATAATATAGAATGTAACATTGTCTGGAGTAGATCAGGACTGCATTACTTGCATAAACACTTAAATACAGTGAAAGCTGACATTTAAGAGAGGACACTCCATACAGACAGCACGACAGAAGGATCTGTTTGGGGGAGTGGTGGAGTCAAGGCTACTCTGTAGAAGGAGCCCTGTGATTTCGGATGCCACACATTTGTTCTTTCAGTCAGCAGAGGAGTGAGATCTGTAAACTGTTACTCAAGGCGCTCTATTAAGATCAGTCTGCCCCACCACTAACCCCACCTAAACAAGAGTCCGTATGCGCATGCACACAAACCAGGATGCATTCACACTCAGACTGGTTCACTTTTAATCGGACAAGTGTTTGATGGAATAAATACAGCAGTTTCTGGTTAATCTGAGGCCTTGAAGACTGGTTTGATTGAGAGAATCGGTGTGAAAGGAATGGAGAGACAAAGTGGAATAATACAGAAGGCTGTGCTCTATTTTTTTTTTTAACTTTTTGCATCATTGACTTATTGATAAGTTGTTCAGGAGTGGAATCTGTGATACCGGGTTTTGGATGTGAAGGGTTGTGAGCTGGAGTGAAGTGGGGGTTAGAGAATTATGAAAGGTTGTTGAAGGTGGAGTGAGAAAGCAGAGCAGCCCTGTTTGCTATTCAGGCCACCAGAACCACACGCATGGTGTTGGTGTAACCGGAGCCTGGACGCCAGCCGGTCAAGACGATGACAACGTCTCCCTCTTTGAAGAAGCCACGGGCTTTGCCTAAAAAAATGAAATATAAAACATTTAAACTTTTTGTTGCTGTCTTAAATTCTGATTAAAACTATGTCTTGACTAAGTGTTCACAGCAATAGCTATTTTTATGGTTTTCATCGTAGGATTCAAATAAGTTGGAACCTGTCCAATAACATGTCAGCTTGTTCTTCTGCACTTTGAAATGATTGTTTGACATGCTATGGTAAGATAAAGTCTTACCCATATCCATGGCAAAGTTGACACGCATGTCAACGTCCTCTGCCCACACATCGTTGGCAGGCTTGGTGTAGAGGACGGGGAAGATGCCACGGTACAGGTGAGCTTGGCGGGCTGTCTGGGCGTTACGGGTCACAGCAAGGATGGGGGCACGAGGCCTGTACCTGGAGATCAGGTGGGCGGACCTGCACGTGTGCACACAGATACATAAAGCTGAGTACAAAAGATTATGTCACTTGAGTCACAGTTTAAGTATTTTCCTTTAATCTAGTGTTTACATGATTAATGATTATTACAGTTTTCAGAGTTAGCAAGAGGTTCAGTTATCACGTAGGCATTTTGCTGTAAAGTTTATTAAACAGAAACATTCACAAGCAGATTTTAAAAGTAATGATAGTGTAATGATTGTAATTAACATTAGGTGTAACAAGGCTTTTTAGCATTGTATAAGCCATTAACTTAAGTATTTGATACATGTAAATTTACTCCATGCAATGCAATTAAAAACACAGCCACCCAGTTAACAAGTTTATTGAGTTGTCCTGCTCCAACAAGTGCAACAAAAGTAACAGGATAGTCATGGAGCCTGAGCGCATGTTGTCAATGCCACCACAGTCCTGAAAGGGTATATCAGCCAAAATGTGTGTGCAGAAGTCAATGGCTCAATCCAAATGTTCACTCTCCATCACCAGACTTTCTAGGCTCAGGACCTCCCTAATGTGAAATCAACTCTTTGGAAGTTTACAGTGCTTCAACTGCTTCAGAAATTAACTTCTGTGAACAGCGCTGTCATGTTATCTTATATATATACACTGTATTCCCAGTAAGAATAAACAAGTGCTGGCAAGAACAAGTTTATTTGTGCTGCGTTTTTGGCAGCAAGCATCATGTGTACAACCAATTGTTTACAATAATGTTCTGATATGATTTGATGTATATGTAGCTGTCAATTTAAATACATCTCAAATTAAATGGGAGCCTTGCATTTGGCAAGAGAAAGGCCTCTGCCTCCATTCCTTCTGAACCATTCGGAGCCTTTGTGCACTGCTGCACTCACATGCTTTTAAATAGCCACAATGGGTGCTGTTAAGGTCTGTGAAGGGTATACTTTGGGACTGGCCTAATGACACCCCCACTCTCACTCTTGAAATCTGTTGCTATCTCCACCCACCCTATGTAACAGCACACGACAGACACACGCACACAAAACTGAAGGAGCACATTAGGTGCTTGTGGGAGAATCGAGAGCTGTGCTCGACAGGCTGGTTTATGTTTGGCAACACCTTACCTTAGGGACTGGAATCATTGCTCTATCCTTCTCTTTCTTACCTCCCGGTCTTCGTGAGAATAATGATGGCACTAGCGCAGCATTTGAAGGAGGACTCGACAGCTCCAACAGCTACAGCCTCTGATGGGTCTCTGGTCAGTTGGGAGTGTCTCCTCAGCTCCTCAAACAGCTGTCTGTGGAAGGTGGCCGCCTCGGCCTCTCGTGCTATCTGAGCCCCGAAAGGACCATGAGGGAAGGGTGGGGGGGTTACTCTCAAACACACACCCGACCACTACAGCACACTGAATCATTCACACCACTGAGAGTGACTAGCAAACGGTGAGCAACACTCCTGGTTAACTTTTGTTATGGGGGAAATTATAGACTAATGGTTCCTTTAAAAGGTGAAGTAAATAAAGAGAGGCCCAGTAACCTCAATCAAGGGGCAAATGGGGAAATTATTTAGTTACTGTATGAATTTCTAACTTTTAAACACCAGCACTTTCTTCTTTAACATTTGTACACATGGGTAAAAATCAGCCAGTAGTCTGCTCAAGGTATTTGCCAGGCTCTCTCAGTTACTTCCTCAGTCAATCCCTGTCTGGCCCTACTCTCCCTATCTGACTGCTTACGAACCGAGATCAGTGTCTTCCTCAACTTGCCAGGACCTGCCTACCTTCCAGAGCCCGTGAGCACAATCATCGCAGAGGCTAAGCTCTTAAAGGAGGCCTCGACAGCGCCGATTGCAATTGCCTCAGCGGGGTCTTTGCAGTGTGGTGTGGAGCGACGCAGGTCCTCAAACACCTGCCGATGGAACATGGCTGCCTCGGCCTCACGAGCGATCTGGCACAAGTGAGGGCAAGATGCATCGAGCAAAGGCATTCCCACACCAGGCACACGCAGGCGTAAAATGAGAAAAATGGATGGAAAATATATGGAATACAGAGAGAGACAATGTTAGAGAGACACGAGAAGAACAGAAGTTACAGTGAATAGAAGGGAAAGTAGTAAAAGCACAGGATGGACAAGGGATAGAAGAGTTAAGGTGTTCAGTTAAAAACAGGGTAACATCAATGTCAAAACATCCAAGGGTCAAAATTTTACCACAACCATTTACATGATGTAAAATATTACAATACAATCTGTTGGTAAGGAAACTGCACTGTTGAAATAACCTTTTAAAAAGGACTATTCTTCCTTAAAATTTGAAGAAAAAAAAAATCTATTCACAAAATCTTCAATAACCGATCTGAACTTTATAAAAAACACAAAATAAATGACTCAATATAACTATTTAAAAGAACCTGACTTGTGTAAACCTGAAGTTGAAAAACAAGACAGGAGTGGAGATGCCATGCACTGCACACAGAGTGAGGAGATGGTTAAAAATACTAAGGAGGTATGAACAAGAAATGTATTAGAAAGATGTAAGTAAATGAGAAAAAGAGAAAGCTCAATAGAAAAAATGGCTTAGACACAAAGTATCTCAAATGCGAGTCTGCTGAATAAATGTATGGTTTTAGGTCAATGTAAGCTGTTCTTTACTTTAGATTGTAAAGCACCAGAGGCAACTTCAGCGTAAAGGCAGTGAGTTCATAGCACTGCTGAGTCAATCCCGCACCTGCATAGCAGGGCAAACAACAGAGTGTAGCCAAGAGCAGTGGAAGTCAGCCAAGAAAGTCCTTGACTAGGAAAGACAGGCAAGACAGCATTAGCTGCACTATCCATCCATAATATCAGACCATAATATCAGTCCATAATAATTAAATGATTTTGATGGAAGCATTCATCAAGAATGTTAGCACAATTGGGTCTAAAACTTAAATGTGTTTGACATGTGTCTGTCCCTGACTAAAAGAAAACTAAAAACTCCCAACTGCCGTTCCTGCTCCCTTTTCACCAGTCTCATTGTTATTAAAGAAAACAAGTATATCTTTGCCGTTAGGGGTGAGTCTGTGCATTGTAAATCCTTGTTAACAAAAATTGGACAGATCGTTTTTGGGGATACCATAGCAAATTAAGAAATCGTAAAGAAGAGCTGCCAAAGTGAATTTGTTAGATGAAGAGGTGCAGGTGACAGGCATTTACTTCAGTTCAGGTCGATTCATATCCCAACATATCACAAAGGTAAGTTACTTTTTACTGTATTGCGATTGTATGGAAAAACACTGGTACCATTATCCCAACTGTATGGAAATTATGCAGGGGGCCAGCGATTTAAAACATTTACACAACCTGAGCTTATATCCTAAGGATGCACAAATTAACTAGGCACACTGTCAATATTGTTATCTTTAACTGATCACATATCTTAATGCTGATGAATTGTTCACTGATTATACATTACAATACCTGAAAGGCAGTGAATATATTAAATGACAATAAGAGGATGGATAAATTTAAAATTTTGGGTACCAGTAGGCCTAACACTCTTGCTGACACCTTCTTTAGCAGCTGTTTCCTATTGTTATAATATTTATATTATTTATATGCATGAACTCACCATATGCTGCGTGCGTACTGCCTCCAGAGGGTAGTCTCCCTTGGCAGTCTCTCCACTCAGCATGATGCAGTCAGCTCCATCCAACACAGCGTTGGCTACGTCACTGCCCTCGGCACGGGTCGGTCTAGGCTTCTTGATCATGCTCTCCAACATCTGCGTCGTGTTCACGTGAGGGATTCAAAAGATAACAAAACACATCTAAACAACAGCCTTTGTTTAGATTATTACAGTATATAATTATTACAGTATGTTTTATCAAGACTGCCCTGCCTCTTCTTCATTATTTTACTGAATTAAATTAAAATTTAACTTAACTTCCTTGGGCAAATGTAGCCTAAGAAATGCACTATGTCAGTTGCCGCTCTCTGACCTGAGTCGCACATGTGATTGGCTTGCCAGCTCTGTTGCAGCGACCGATCATCATCTTTTGGGCTAGGAAGACCTTTTCTGTGGGGATCTCAATACCCAAATCACCACGGGCAACCATGATGCCATCGCTGGCCTCCATGATCTCGTCAAATCTGCACAACAGGTAGAATATTAAAAATAATTAAATCACATAGTACAACTGCCAGTTATCATGGAATGTTAAAGGTTTTAAAGACATGTGGAAAAAGTGGGTTCATATAACATGACTTTTTACAGCTGGAATTTTGCCGCCATAACCACAAGAACACATTGCCTATTTTTCGATGCTAAGTCTACCCAAGAAAAAACAAGATAAACAAACTCCAATTATAGCACATATACTACATGATGTAAACATAAGATTTGACTTGCATAAAAAAAAAAAAAAGAGTGAAAAAACATTTCATCCACATACACACCTGCGTACACCCTCGTGGTTCTCAAGCTTGCTAATGATCTTAATGTCTTTGCCTCTCTCTCCCAGCACTGCTCTGACAGCATGTACGTCTGCTGCTTTGCGAATGAAGGAGGCAAAGACCATGTCGACTCCCTGCTCCACGCCAAACTGCAGGTCCTTGATGTCCTTGTCTGAAACAGCAGGCAGGTCTACGGCAGCACCGGGGAGGTTCACTCCCTTTTTACTGCCCAGGGTGCCACCATTCTCAATTTCGCACATGAGGAAATCAGAACCTGGGGAAAAAATAAAATACTAGTGAGCTCAAATCCCCCCCCTCTTTATCCCTGGCACTTTCCCTCTCTCTTTCAAACTCAACCCAGCCGGTCGAGGCAGACGGCTGCCCACAATGTGCAAGGGTCTGTTCAATGTTTCTACCTGTTAAAAGGGAGTTTTTCGTTGTCACTGTCACTAAGTGCTTGCTCATGGGGGAAATGTTGGGTCTCCGTAATGATAACTTTAAAGAGTTTGGTCTAGACTTGTTCCATATGCAGAGTGCCCTATGATATGGTGCTACAGAAATAAATTTGAATTGAATTGAAATCTTTCATTGGGTATTAAGAGATAGGGGTGTTTTCTAAACCCTCTAATGGATCACAAGAGAATATGAGGCCAAACGTATTTACTGTATGTGTTTGCCTCTCCATCACTCACCAATTTCCTTAACCTGCAGGGATATGAGTCCGTCGTCAATGTAGATCTTGCTGCCAACTTCCACCACTTTGGTAATGTTCTTGTAGTCCAGCCAAAGGATCTCATCACTGCAGTTTTCCTGGTAGGTATCGTCCAAAGTAATCTTGATCATGTTGCCTTTCTGCAGCTCCACCTCAGCAGTGCCACTCTGTCACATCACAAATGGACGCAGTTTTACTTTGTTTAGTTTTCATGCAAAATGTTCTGATTGTCAACAAAAGCTTCTAATCATCATATTGTAACAAGTGCTGTTTTGGTATGAGAACACATGATGCTAAGCTTACTCCCTTGATGAGGCCAGTCCTGATCTCAGGGCCCTTGGTGTCCAGGGCAATGCCGATAGGCCTGTACTGGATGCTGCCAGGCTCGAAGCTCTCACATGCCTCTCGAACATTTTTGATGGTCTCTTTGTGGTACTGTAGAAAGGATAAGTATTGTAACACATTAAAAATATCTCCAGAGTGAAATGACTAAGCAAGATGATTTAATACCTGCTTGGGGGGACACAGTTATTGATTATCCATCAAACCTGTTCGGTCTCTTTTTCTGTCTGATCTTCTGCTGCCAGCACACAAATTACAGGGAGGGAATCACAATTTGGCAGTTGCACTGGTGTAAAACTTCAGCAGAAATTCAGCAGACATAAAAGTCAGACCGATGCAATTCAAAGATAAGGTGCATCTGGTAACTCACAAAGTCATAAACATGAATCACTAGGGGTTATATAGTTCATCCTACCACTCTGACATGTTAAGGGGGTCTGTCACAAAGCAAAATAACTGAGAGCCTAGAAGTTAAAATGTCTTGCCAATTGTGGGTCATTCAATACTGCCATTATGTCAGTCCTAAGAGATTAAAATATCACACAGTATCACGTAGAGGAGTCATATACTGGTACAAATGTCATCACAGTACGTCTCTTTGCAGCTACTTTAATGTGGTGAAACCTCAGAGACCAACTGAAGATAGGCAATAGACATTGCAGATCTATTATGAGTTTTTCCACTGAGCAAGTTCAGTTGCTTAAGAGGAAATTCATCTGAAGTTGGTGGTAAACGCTGAATAATGCTGAAACTGAATAATTTCACTGTATGTAATTTCATTGAAAGGATTATATAAAGAATAAAGGCAGGTATAGTTTTGCCCTGGAAAGGCTGTTGTCAAGGTGGATAACCTTGACAGCAAAAATGCTTAAGGAAATACTGGAAGAGAACTTCAGTGCTTTCATATTACTAATACAGCCGTCATTTGCCATTAGTGCAGGCTAATGAACACACAGCAGTGTTTGTGGCTTTGAAGACAGCGGTCTGCTCCACATGGCTCATACTGTCCATCCAGCTAACCAGAGCTTTCAGTAATAACGGAAGTTGCAAGTATTCACATTGGCTGCCCTTCACACTTGCAACACATTGAACTACACTGCAATCATTGCACAACACTTAATACTACAATTAAGTAAGTCTAATTTAGTCCAGCACTGAGGCTACAAGATTTGAAATACAATATTTTGGAAGTGTAGCTTCAGAAAGTTTAAATATTATGATGTCAAGCCAGAGGTAAATATTATGATGGAAAGGTAGATGGTGTAGTCTTTCAAGATCAATGCTATATAGTAAAATAATATCATATTAATATTTTAAATTAATATTCAGTTTCATGGATTTAGTTCTTCTTTCACTTAATATAATTAATGTAGATCTAAGAAATGGGACTTCCTGGAATTGAAACAATCTAATTCTAACTTCCTGCTTTGGCTGTAAGTGGACTGACCTTGATGTTGTTTATGTACACAGAAACTTCCAGAATCTAGGCGTGCTGCCTGCTGATGAGATAAAGCCAGCCAGGCAGGAAGCTATAGGTGATATATCTCTATTACCTTCAGCAACGCAAGCCTTGGTTTCTTTTGTTTTTCTCCAAATCTAGACTAACCTTTAATGTATTGCAACACCTTAAACCACATGAACCATAGATACTTTTCACTGAGGAGGACTTCTTGATTATTTTTCTTGAACAGTTAAATCTTTACAATTTAATCATTTTTATACATGTACACAAACCCCATTGCAACTCATGACTTTGTGAGTTGTCAGGCGCACCTTATCTTTGAATTGCACAGGTCTGACTTATCTGCCCACTGAATGTATCCAGTAATTTACTTATCTCATACCAGTGCCCCTGGTAATTATGCAGAAAATTGGGATATTTTCAAATTACAAAACAATAGAAAGACACTATGAATACCTAAAATTGATTTAGATGGCACAATTTATCATATTGGACAAGATGCTGATAAATATGACCCTCTGGACATGATTCTCTAAATATCTCCCAGCAGGAGTCTGGAGAACAGAGTCGTTGGTTGGTGGTAATATTCAGCTCACCTGGACTGACTGACCGTACTACTAACAAACTGACCATCAGCCGGTGTCACTATCACCTGGCTTCTACCCTTCAAGTTTGTTGCTTATGTCTGGTGAGAAAAGTAAGCTTTCTGTAACTTTTTTAAGTTACAACTTGTATGGTGTGCTCTTTGTCCTACCTTAAGCTGAATTTGGGCATAAAGGCAACTCTCCTGACCGTGCATTTTTAGGGTTTGACCGATCAGTGAGCTTATTTGTACACGTGGCTGTCTTTTTAACAAGAAAGGACAATGGCATAAAAAAATTGGTGTTATAACTTATCTGGCTCTCAGAGAACTTGTATTGACAAAATTCATTTGTTAATTCTTGTTTGTCTGTTTTTCAGAGTAGCCAAAAGGGAAGCTTTACTTAAAAAAAACAGTTAGATTCTGACATTTGCTTTGGAATGGTAACTTTAAATTTTTTTCTCATATATTACTTTTCACAGATAATAACCATCTGGGAGAATTCAGGTGCACTGTGTAGCCAGAAAAATTTATATTTGTTGTCCGACTTTCCAAAAAGCTGAAAAATAAATATACTTTACAGAGCATGTGCCAGTGTGTGTCACACAAACTCAATCAGGCTGCATCACTTATGATTTGATGTTGGTTAGCTGGCCCAAAATCTAATAATTTTTTTAATTCATGCTGGCTGGCCTAGTTTTGCTCAAAGTGCCAAGCTGATTGCAGTTCATAAAGAATTGCGTGCCTGCTCACTGTGAACTCTGTTGATCATCTACTTCCACCATAATTATTTTATAAAAGGAGTTGCCAAACCTGGTTGAAAATCTAAAAAAAGCTAGACAAGAAAAAGCAAAGATTGCTACAAAGATTGACTAACCAACCAATGGCATTCTGTGATAAAGCACAGAGTCTGGTTTGATGGAAATTATCAGCACAGTTTAAACGTGACTTAACAGTCTGACTGTTTGACTGTACCTGCCAAACTCACGTAGACAGAATCGAGTCGAGTGTTGTGTAAAGACCCACCTCATGTGTGCCATGTGAGAAGTTCAAGCGAGCAATGTTCATTCCAGACTTGATCATCTCCTTCAGCATATCCACGGAACGAGAGGCTGGCCCTGCAGGCAGTCATCGAAAGGAGAGGGTTGAAATCTTTGAAATTTTGATTTTACTTAATTCTCCTGGTAACAGAACTAGTCAATTAAATTTGCATTAACTAAAATCCAAATCTCAATACCTGAAGTTAATTCATGCACATTAGGGGCATTAGGTTTGATTTTCTGAGTAGGGATTCTCTTCACTCAGTTCCATGCTTGTTTTTGTTATTGCTCTGTCAACTCTTACTATTGCTTGGTTTAAACAGATACAGCATTTTCATGTGAATAATGTAGATTGTATTTATATGTTCACAATGTACAGTATCAAGAAATATTACTGTCAATTTATTATGTCAATGTGCAAAAGACCTGTCTTGTTCCAAAAGATGAATGAGTAGTGATTAATAAATATGGTCTAATAATGGAACAAAATAATTATGATCATTTTCTGTATCTGTAGCAACCCCGTGTCTCAGCAATTAAACTGACAAGTAACAGTAAAAAAAAAAAAAAAAAAAAATTTCTATAAATGTATGAATAACCTTTCTTTTAATTTGCTTTTTAAGTGTTCTACAACACCACACAATGGAAGGCATGTTTCCTTATGTTTGAGTAAAAATATTAGTTTGTCTGTCTCTGAGTGTGAAGACCAACAATGAAGACCAACCAATGGTACAGATGATGCCAGTATTGCGTGCAGTGGTGGGCTCAGAGTCGATGTCTAGCAGGCACATGTGTTCCAGGAAGGTGTCAGCCATGGCAGCGTTGAGCTGCTGTGTCTGGATGAAGGCAGAGCCCATGTCTGACTTTGGCTGTGGCATGGCGATCACTGGTGCAGCTGGAGAAGTGCTGCAAGAAAAATTGAGAAAAAGTTAATTCAGAAGACGCACTGAATGTAACTAACTGCTTTCTTCTGTTGACCACTGTTGGCTGAACTATTTCAAAAGATATGACAGGCCCTTTACAAGCTTATAAACTGAATCTAATTTTTTCACCAACAGTCGAACATTAATTGACTTTGGCCAACGGATGGATTAAAATTTGCAATGTGGATGTATTGATTTTATTTAGTAGGTTAACAAAGCATGAGTTAGAGGGTTTGAGGACAATTTAAAATGAGGCTTATGAAATGTAGCCACTGCAATTCTATGTAAATATTAGGTCACTCTGAGCTATTTTGCACAAGGCTGTCTTTTGTTGAGATACTATTTGGCTTTTAGGTAGGATTACATAGCCAATAGTTTATACAGAGGATAAACGTATACTTTTGAAAGCTGAGAAAAGCACACAACTCTTTCAGATAACTGTCAGATGTTCAGTTTGATACATGAAGGAACTAGCTAAGGCTGATATTTATGCACAGCACTGCCTTCATACTCTATACTTACAACAGAGTAGTATGCCTTATTGAGCAGCTACACTATATTGGACACCCTTCACTGTCTTCTTCCTGAGTCACCCATGTCAACACCATCAACTCATCTAAAGGGCTGGAATTCCCAAGCTTTCATCATGACACATTCAACACTCACATCTAACCAAAAGAGCAAAAAACACAGTTTACTGTGCATGGCAGCATCCTGTGCACTAGTACACAGCTCAATACTGTTTTGTACACATAGTGTGTGTGAATGTGTACCTTGCCTAAGAGACCTCTTTTTCTCCTTTGGTCCAACGATGACAGAATTTTTAGGGAAACTGTATAAATTTGTTAATGTGTCATCACAGCGTGTTTCAACAAACAGTCAACAAAGAACAACGTTGAGAATTGCTTATCCATAAAGATAAGGAATGCCTCTTCTAATAGGGCTTGGGTTGCCTTGCATAAACAACTACACAACAGCGTGAGCTGGAAATGCTTGACCTAAAAGTCAGGTTGATAGAAATTATCAGCACAGTTCGGTTGAGGTCAGGTGATTGACTTCTTTATTGAAGAACATTCCATTGTATGGTTTGGATCATTATCCTTTTGTACTGTGAACCACTGTCGTATAAATTTTGCAGCATCTGGATGAATCTGAGCAGATAATATAAACTTATACACTTCAGAATTCATCCTGCTGCTTCTGTCAGCAGTCACATCATCAATAAACACCAAGGATCCAGTTCCACTGGCAGCCATACATGGCCATGTCATAACACTGCATCCATCATGTCTGACAGATGATGTGGTGGCTTTGGATTATGAACTGTTCCTTCTTCTCCAACCTCTTCTCTTCCCATCATTCTGGTCCAAGTTAATCTGGTTTCATCTGTCTAAAGAATCTTGTTCCAGAGCTGTTCAGGCTTTTTCAGAGGTTTTCTGCCAAAATCTAATCTGGTCTTTCTGTTCCTGAGTGTTACCAGTTTACCAGCGTTACCAGTGTTACCAGTGTTACCAGTTTATCACCTTGTGATAAACCCTCTGTATTTACATTCATGAATGCGGCTCATGATCGTAAACTTGGACAATGATACGCTTTCCTCCGGTAGAGGAATCTTGACCTTGCTAGATGTTGTGAAGGGTTTTTCTTCGCAATGGAAAGAATCCTGTGATCATCCAATTTAGTCGTTGTCTGTGCACTTCCAGGCCTTTTCGTGTTTGGTGGTTCATTCGCATATTAAAAGTTCCCATGTAGAGCTACCAAATGCAAAGTCAACACTTGGAATCCACTCCAGACCTTTTATCTGTTTAATTTTTTATGAAATATGAATGAACAGGCCACACCTGGACTGGAAACTGATAAATTATCAATTGCCCAATTACCTATGAGCCTCTGAAAATGAGGGACTATGAATAAAAATGGCTTTAATTCCCAAATGCAACATTTTTGTGAAATTAAAGCTGAAAGTTTACACTTCAATCACATCTTGATGGCTTTGTTTCAAATCCATTGTGGTGTTGTACTGAGGTAAAATTACAAAAATGGTTTAAATGTCCAAATACTTATACTCCTAACTGCACAAGAGATGTAGGAGTATTCAATAGAAGATACCAGTACCCCCATGTAAATTTTAGACAATTTCCTTAATATCATTACTCTCTGCCAGGCACCAATTCAGGCTACAGTCTTAACCACCCAGTGGAGAAATTAGTTCCTGTCTGTTTAAATAATACATTGAAGTGAAACTCAACCAAGAACACTGCTTATTTGAAGGAGCAACAGGCTGACAAATTGACAACCCTTTGAGAAACCAGCCCATTTTCCCATGTCAGCCACTGAAGCTATCAAAGATGTTTTTTTTATTACTATTAAAAAGAAGCTACTTAGTCCAATCTATAACAGAACAGACTGCAAAGGCAGAGCACTTGAAAACAGACATGGCGAGTTTTTCATAGACGCAACTATGGGTTGTGCAACTGCAACTAAAGACAAATTCAAACGGTTTTGAAGTTAGTCTCTCAGAGGAAAATCTGTTGCATTCGACAGCAACACTGGTGGCCTCTTACTCATCCCATCCTAATTACAAATGCTTCATGGTGGGGGATTCCGGGCATAGCCACTATACCAACAGACTTCTTCAACAGGAGCCACTGACTAGTGATGTAACACTGTAGTCAAAGGGGCAGACCAGTGCCAGTGTACGTGAGCAGAGTCACATCTCCACTCATGAAACACACAACCCCGAGAAAGGGTGAGAGTCAGACATCTGAATGGACTGACCCAAAGGGGGAGACTGCAGAGGGGAGAAAAGAGACTAAAGCAGCTACCAGCTATTACTGTACTGTGCAGTATTTGTGTGTGTTTGTTTTCAATAATTTCCTCTTTTCTTCATTTATCATTTATAAATGATATATAAAAAGGGCTTTTTTAAGGAAACAAGCAGAACTTTAAAAGTATATGCTGCATTTGCCCTTCTTTATAAAATGTTATTCTAAATAGTACAATACCAGGACAAATACCATTTCAAGATCCATCACATTATTGGAGGAAAAAAAACAAACAAACAAACAAAAAACCTATGCATTGTTGCAATTTTTTATCATTGATCATTTTGTGCTATAGTAATTTATGAAGGGCATTTTACTAAAACATTTAAAAAGGTAAAAATAAACAATGAACTATCTAGACAATTACAGGCATTTAGCAAAATATCTTAACTGCTCTGCTTATGTAGCATGATACAGAAATAATCAGCTTCACAGTTCAATGCGATTCTAAAGACAATTCAATACTGACAGTTGAGATTGCGAAAATAAAAAGGGATGCACATTTGTCTTGGAGTGAAAGGCAGAAATTAAGTTTCAGGCAGCTCTCGTTACAAGCTGTTTTGTCACTTGACCACATGAGTAGATGACACACCAGTAACATGTTCAAAATATAGCAATGGAAAAACGTACTACTGAATCAGTGGCTTATACCTTTGGTAACACAGAACCTGGCTGGCTTTGGACGACACCGCTAAAATAAAAAACAAAACAGTGACATGTAAAATTATGCAACCTAGGACATGTACTGATATTGTCCCCACCCACAGCTAAACTTTCTTTTTTCCTTAAAAAAAAAAAACAAAAAACAAAAAAAAAAAACCACAACAAAAAAATCTTTTCGATTTGAATCATAATTTCCACACATTTCCAATTTAACAATTTTCCAATTTGCTACCTGTCATGCACTGTATTGTGTTCAGTACATTCCCCTCAACACCTTTTTCAGGTCTTAAGATGAGCGTTCACTAAAACTTTGCCGAATGTCTTTGCATTACTGTCATGAGGTAGGGATTAAATTTCATTAGCACAAAATTCACAACCTGTATCTTCAACAGTTAAATGCAACGTCATTCCCTGGCAACTCAACCTCAATTACTGCATGTATTCTCAGGTGAGGTTTTATTTTTGGAGCCATCAGAGATATTATAATGGGCAATAGAATCATACAAAAAAAGAAAAAAAATTAAAAAAAAAAAAAAAAAATCAGGTATCCTTCACTAAATGTAGAAATGTCTTGGCCTATCTGTCCTGCCAGCTCCTGGTTGTTATGATACACATGGATAGAGTGTCTGAGCCCAGGACAGCCAGTGAGCTGCCGCCACAAGCCAACAGCAGCCATAGTAACCCTGACACAGATGCAAGGCTAACTTTAGAGCTGGCTACTAATAATCCCCTCCAATCCCTTCCAACACATCTACCTCTGTAATATACTCACTAATTGTAACATACTCTCAATCACTATTTTCTCTAGTCATTCTAGACAATTTCCTTCACATTTATCTATGAAATTTCCCTATTCACTTATAGAAGCCACATCAGCAGCATGACAGTGACATGACATTTAGTACCATCTACTATAGATGTGATTTATACTGGGCTAATCCAAGTTTGCTAACGGCTGGTTTCTATCAGTCACACTCACTCAACCAAGGCACCATTTGCAGTTTGCACTACATACCCCCAGTAGATCTTCCTGTTCCTTCTGGGGACAAACAGGCACGTTGCTACAAATGACCTCCACGACAACCCCAGTGTTTTGTAACTTGCAATGCCAGTGATTGAACCACTTCCTGCACCAGCAGTCCAAGCAGAACTGACTGCTGCAGTTCGCAGACATACGTACGACACTTTCAGGAGCTCAAGAGTAAATCCCTTAAATGAGGATAAAGGACATGGACAGTGCCTGCTGTGACCAGGCAATCGCCACGATCTGATACAATGGATATGCATGAGACTTCCACGAAGACACACCAGAGTAGTGTCACACCAACGTTACTACCAGCCTAAGTCATGCAACACCCTAAGCCAAAAAAAGAACCTTGACTAATAATAACATACAGCACTCCGTGTCTGTTTGTAGAAATCTAATACTCAGAATGTACGATGGTACTTACACTATGCAGCCCTGTAAAACTCCAACATAAACCTTAGACGGGGTATTGCATGGATTTAGGTTCAAGAATGGTACAGAATGCTTTGTATTTTCAGTCTTTCAAATACGCATCCTAAATTACCTGGCATCATTTTTACCTAATCATCTTAAATCAAATTGAGTGCATGGCGTTTTTCCAGTGCAGTCAAGTTTGTCTGCAGTGGCAAAGGACGTATTGGTCAACATAGCATTAGTCATCAAACAGGCAGCTATGGTGGAGACTGCATGGGAGCAATGCCAGCTGCAAAAGGCGTATTATACTGCAGTGGCCACAAGCTCGGCTGCAATCTCAACTATTTTACCATGATGGCAGGTGAAGGACATTTTCCATTAATTACAATAGCCGGTGGACTACATAATTCATTATCATATTTGCAAATGTCTGGGTACTTGCGAGAGTGCCCCTTAAAGTTTTAACAGCAACAGCTAAAATTTAACAGTATATATTTAGAATACATGCTGTTATTTCACCAGCAGTTCATCTCTGGGGATCAATCAGTTCCAGAGTTTGGATAAAATGATAGAATCATGAGTGCATTGGGGTTTGTTAAGTAACTGTGACATGAATTTATGACAACCTAGACTTACAGTTACTTGGGGAAAATATTAAAAAGAAAACCTCCAAAGTAATCTGCTCTTAGTCAACAGCTTTGCTTTAAGTAATAAACAGACACTGAGCACTTCCGTTTTGTTGAGTTCATCACTTCATTACAATTACAGGTCACTTGACATTATGACCTGAGCAGTTCTCTGGGATGACGACTCCATTTTGTCACCAGAGCCTTTGGCAAGGAAGGACATAGCAATTGCAGTGTCTCCGAAATTTTGTTACACACTAAAATTTCTCAGGACATAATAAAGCATATTCAGACTATAGAGAAGGTCCCGCGCATATCCCACCAAGTTTCCCACAGTAAATGGATTTCATCAAGGACATGACATTATCACTTTAAATAAACCTTTAGCCAAAGCTTTGCCTCTGTGAAAGTGTCTTCTTTCCCTGTTTTGGGAACAGATTTACAAAGAGAGCATTGTAATCACATAAAAAGGACGAGGCAGAGGGCTAAAACCATACCTACTTGCAACCTCGCCAGGCAGGGTGAGCCCTGCTCTGTGTGTCTAGTATCAACAAGGCCTCTCATCTGTGGCACCACTGCAGCAGGCCACTGCGGTGAAGCTGCTGAGGCCATATACACACTTCATATTAAGTTTATCATAGGATGATTATATTTTACAACATGACTAACGAGGTTCGAGGTTTATTTGAAACGTTCCCTAGGTAATATTACAGAGAAGATGGCTGAAAGAACAAACTCGGGTGAATTTATCAAATGACACTTAACTGTTATGTAAAAAGGATACGATGATAGTGTAGGGATTTGATGATGAAGGGAAGCTTTAACCCGGGTGGATCCGTATTTTATAACAATAACGTTAAATACAACGAGGGCGATGCGCTAGAGATCACGTTCTCATCCTGCGTCACATTTTCCTGATCTGGAGACATCATGGTGGCCGGCCAATAGGAGGCCGAGAAGACGCAGCGGCCACGCCCACAGCAGGAGGCAACAGGAAGCGATACTTGAAGCTTCAACACTTCACGTAACGCGGTGAAACCTACATTTTAAGTGTAATAACCACGCTGTAAGATAAAACAAGGCTAGAGGATGTTAGCAGCTAGCGACGGGGAGATCTGCTCAGAGCAGGCTCACATCCCCCAAGTTTATCCATTCATCAACTGAATTTCAGTGTCAAAACGTTGTCGAACACGCACGAAGCCCGCATTGCGGGACTCATCCAGGTTAATTACGTTCGTCCAGTCGCGCTGGAGTTTAAACACACGATAAAAAAATGAGAAAAAAAACAGAAAAAGTTGCGTGGTAAAGAGTGAAACGAGCCCCTTGTGCCTGACTCGCATATTCCCGGATTCACCAGCCCCCTGGATGCGGCAACGGAAATTTCACAAAAATAAAACAAATGGCAAAGGATTAAGGCAATAATGTGACTACGCAGCCGCCCCGGGAGTCGGTAGCTAAGTTCAAGGGAGGCACAGGCGCCTCGTTGGCCGGTGCCGACGACGCCACCTTACCTCGCTTCGCGGGATGCGTGGTCCGATGTAACCGCTGTTACACTGAGACCGGCTCAAGGTGATCTCCCGACTCACCCGCTCCGCCGGACTACTTTCTAGGGATGCTGAGGCAGATCCATCCGAGAGGATACGGGCGAATGGGAAGGAAACGCGCCGCCTTAAGATGCTTTTATCTGCCTTTTGGTCCCTGAATATAAAAAAAAAACGTGTGTTTTGTTTCGGAGGGACTTTCGTGGAAAAGTCGGGAAAATGTTAAAAAAAAAAAAAAAAATAGAGAAGAAAAATGAAGAGGATGCGGAAGGATACGCAGGGGCGAGGTGGAAGTGCGCGGTGCGGTCGCGGCACCGACATGTGACCGTGAGTGACGCGGTGGTTTCCTGCGGGGAAACGCTCCGACGCGCTCGTCTCATCCACGTTACCGTCGAGCAACGTGCGAACCGGGGGAGGTTCGGGGGGGAGAAACACACATCGGCAGACGTGTTGCGATTCACGGTAAAACCGTCTCGTTGGCTGCCGAAAGTTTAATTTCTGGAAACTTTGTTACAAAAGCCGACGCACGAGTGTCTCGCACTTTGCGTGTTTCACCGGTGAGTCGACCCGAGGCTCCTCCGCAGGCTGGTACCGCGCTGCCGCAGCGTGTTCAAGGCGATACCGTCACCTAGTGATGGAAGACCATACGACAGTCTCTACATGATTGTTCAGGGATATGCACTGTGTGGTTAAAAGGGTTGGTATTGGATATTGGCCTAAAATAAAAACATTCATTAGAAAACAGACATTAGATACAGTTTTTCACCGATCGTTTACTAAATATTTACCTTTACCCCTTAAACTTTTCGTTCAAACACAAACACGTTCCAAATTTCCGCAGGTATGTACACAGCCAAATTGCAATGCTAATGCCATACTATTATACAAGTTACAAATACATCTACTTTTAGCAGTACTATTACTCCCAGGAGGTTTCATAATACTATAAATATATATATATATATATATATATATATATATATATATATATATATATATATTTGCTTTTTTGTTGGAGGTAAACAGTTCACCACTGTTTGCTCTATGTTCTTGGCATGATTACCGTAGCATCGTCCCCGTGCCAGTCAGTTGTGCTATTTTAATAGCAGACTATAACAGAAGATATCATGATAAGATTTGTCCAGTGGAAACACTAGACAGCTTTGTCATGAACATTTCCAAGTATGATTAATTCTGTTGTTGCGGTAATCAGCTCTGCTGAGGAGATGACAGGACACGGACACAAATAGCCACCATATCCAACCATAGTGAAATTCAAATCTAAACATTCAGACTCTGGAGTAGAGATTAGACAAATCCATCCTGGAAAGTTACTCCTCAGAGTGCTACTAGTTTGCATTGTTGTTCATATTTTTTTTTCTGGTCTCCCTTTCGCTTATGGTGAGGTCACACTCTTCAATGAGTCCTTGTCCCCACCCATAAAGTCCCATTTTGCTCTCACCTGTTTACAGCTGTGGTGCTGTTAGCACTGCTGCTTCCACTGCCCATGTTGCTGTCTCACTGGCTGCTGGTTGCCTCTGTCTGGACCACTCCACTCCACTACCCAAGGCCAATGGATACACCTGTCCAGGTGAGGGACAGATCTACCGTCCAGCCACTGTGTCCACAGGCCAAGCCCCCGACTGTCAGTCAGCATTAATGCCTACTAACCCCTGGGCCACACGGTACAGTAGGACACCGTGGGAATATCCTCATAGATGAAGGGATAGGATGCCCTAATGCTTCTCAATGTGTTATTATCGTGTCACTGCGTTTTATGTACCTCTGGAGAGAGATGTTCAGGAAGTTCCAATTATGGTGCAGTTTTAGCAATCAGATAAATATGGAACACAGAAAATGACCTGCTGAAAGTGGGTAAAGGAATTAAGTTTGATTCATTTAGAAATACCATACACTGGCTATTGCAGTACAGTTAAGGATAGTTGCGCAATAAGTTGGTGATAGGATAATGTTCATTTAAATATGGAACACCTATACTGACACATACAAAAAGTACCAGGCAGCATGACCTTGGCTGGTGAAGCAATTATGACATAATGTCAGAATGCTTCAGATTTTTCCCCGTATTATATCGTGCCAAAATTGTTTTCCTAATAAAAGTTTGAAGATCTTAATTTCTGTTCTGCTCTCCTGTCTGCTGCCAGTAGACAGAGAGTCAGCCTAACACCTGTTCAATAATCTGCCCATTCTTTAGGTCAGTTCTTAAATAGACACCTTGAGATAATTAGGCTAAAGACTGATTAGCTCAAATGCCTAATGACCATTGTTTCACACATGCAGATGATGACACAGTGTATCATAGATATGGCAGGTATGATTTTGTTTTTTTGTGATTTCATATTACTTTTTAAATGGGCTATTGAATTACAACTGTATTAATAAAAACTATTTTTAATATAGTTTGAATAATGAGTGCATGCTTAATTACATTTCTACAGCATTCATTGAAGATAAAACAAAAATGTAGCATAGAGCATATTTATGCATTTTTCTTTCTTTTGCAATGAATTTAGACAATACATATAAGCACTTAGATATCAACCAGAAACTGCCTTGAAAGCATGATTGCACATTTATAGACATCAGTTATGCAACCAGACTCACACATTCACATAACACACGAACATACAGGCAGATGCATATGCAGAGGCAGAGACATTTTCCCTTCATTTTTCCTGTTATACTCAGCAGCAGTGCAGTCAGCTGCAGGTCACATGACTGGCTAGCCAGGTCTCAGTGAGCATGCTCACACTCCTCAGTGTTGTCAGGCAAAATATAAGACAGCAGTAGGAGCGGAGATCTGCAATAGATAAAAAACAGACTCATACACACCAGCTGGCTTGCTCTCAGACACACAACCAAAAGCATTGAGAGACAGACGCTGTGGAATTAGGGGATTGTAGCTCTGGTTTCTCTAATATCTTGTTTTAATGGGCTTATTCTCATCTATCATTTCAGTGGAAAACAGCCAACAAGGGAGAGAAGCAGGTGTGCCCTATAAGAGGGGGAGAAGCTGCAAGGACAGCGTCCGAATCTCCATCCTCTGTAGAGGTAAGTGTGGATGGATGGGGTTAGGGTGCAGAGCAGGGGGGGAGGGGGGAAATCCGCCTGACTGCATCTGTTTTTGTGTTAAATAGTTATCAGTAGGAGGAATTGAGACGGCGGTGGTGGATGTGGGGTGGGGTGGGGGATGGGGGGTGCTTTGTCGGAGATTCTATTGGTATGTGAGGCGACAGAGGCTATGGGATGGTGAGGGCTAGGGGATGGCGGGATGTAGATGATAGCAAGGTTGAGGACATGGCCGAGCAGCAGCATATAGAGAGAAGGAGAAGTGGAAGACGTGGTAATGACCGGGGAGCCATGTTTAATTGGGTGCAGTTGATGTCTCCAGGGTGTTGTGCAAAAGAAGGCCTATCCCTAACATAGAAAGGGACATGTAATCATAATAAGGATTTAATTATTTTGTGTATATATGTAGAAAATGGCCCACTCTAAAAGGGTATTAGCTTGAGGTCCTATGTTAGTGCAGCAAACAATGATAAAATGAATAATTGGGGTTCTTTTAATTATACGACCTATATATATCATAGATGCTTTCATGCGTGATGGTTTTGTTAGGCATTCTGTCCTGTAGAGCCACGCTATGTTGCAATCCAGTCTTTGTTTGCGCAAATTCCGGGATCCAGTCCTGATAAATATAAATTTTCAAAAATAAATAGGCTTGATGAACTGTAAAAGATGTAAATTGTAATTTGCATTCTGATCCTGCAGACTGGAATAAGCACCTCTGCATTTGAAGCTTTAAGTCTTAATAAAAAGAAAGTGCTCATTGTTTACATATCTGACACAGGACGTGATGGGCCGCTATAAAATACAGTGTTATGTAGCTGCCTGTGTCAAGTCAGTGATGTTCTTTGCAGTTTGTCCTCTTATTTTTTTTATAATCTATCTCAAAATAAAATCTTAAAAAATTCAAGATCTCTTTACTCTCCTCATGACAGCTGTAACAATTCCTTTATTAGGCACCCATTATTTTAAATATTTTAAATTCTTTGATTTCTTTTATCTAACATCCTGTGACTACAATGTAATTTCCTTATGCTAACCCAGGAAATTACATGGCATTTCAAAGATTTGCTTGTATTCATTTTCCAGACAAATAAAAAAATCAACAGTTTATTAATTCACTGACATCAGCAGATTTGCTTTTTATGCTGTGTGGCTATACGGGTATGCCAGGCTTTGGTGCTTCAGTATTAATAGATAGATAGATAGCTAGATAGATCGATCGATCGACAGATAGATAGGTAGATAGATAGGTAGGTAGATAGATAGATAGGTAGATAGATAGATAGATAGGCAGATAGATAGATAGATAGATAGATAGATTGATAGATATATAGATAGATGAAGTTCCTGGAAAAAAAAACCAAACAAACACAAAACAAAACACAGAAATGGAGGCATCCTGGGTTCTGAATGTACAACACATATCTCCCACACGTTCTCGCCACTGTGATTAATGCTTCTCTGAGAGAAGGCAGAGATGGCTGTTGCTAGGATACATGGCAAGGTGAAGTGCAGACGTTTTAGAGAGGAGGAGGGCACCATTTACAAAGCATGTCATTGCTGGAGATGGCCTCTCTGTTTCAGGTTTTCTACCTTTATTGATTTTCAATTTTTATTTCTCTAAGGTTGTGCAGTTCTATAGACTTCAAGAAACAGAGGGGGTCTGTCAAAGCTCTCTGGTTTTCTGTTCACGTTCCTTCCACCTGGAAATTGGCTGAAATGGTTGGCAGTGTTCACATGCCTAAACCTGAGTGAGCCCTATGAACAGCAGACCCGATGGTAAGACAGTTCGGTTTCTATTGGTGTAATCACTGCATATGTTTAAGCTGACTCATCAAATTATGGTTTGCTTAAGATTTAGAAAGTGATAAGTTAAGATTAATTACATTGTTTTGACTGCTAACAGAACTGCAGACTTTCCATAGAAATGTAAATGTATTTGCTTAATATGTATTTGCTTAATCTAATTGTATTAAATAAGTAATTTAGGTTTATGCAACAGGACCCCCAGGCTTCAGGCTTTGCTGGAAAAGACAAGAGACATGGTTATATTTATTTTAGGAAATATATTTTTACTTACTCTTCCTTTTTAATTGTCAGTTGAGTATTCTTTTGAAGGTTGAATTCAGAGAATACCCTGTCTCTTAGAAATAAATCATGCCTCTTTGTCTCTCCCTTTGAGCTGCTAAATAAAGCAGTGTTTTGAAGCCCTTGAACGGGTGGCTAAATATGGAGATGTGAGAAAGGATGTGAGATGAAAGGATGATAGAAAGAGGTTGTATTTTCTTTCTGTGCCACTATAATGGCCCTTTCACAATGTGTGGACCCACAGGATGTCAAAGGCCAGTGCTGGACAGATGAGGAGTCGGATGGAGAGAACGAGTCGGAACAGTTCCTATATGGCATTCAGGTAAAGAGGAGGCTATTACCGTTCCTAAATCTCTGTGTTTGAACTGGTGTTGTCTCAGTATGAAATTGTGTTTTCAGCACTGATGCTAGTCAATGTTAACATATTTTTGTTAGAATTCTTTTAATTTTGAAAAAATAATAATTTTAAGCAAAAAAAAACAAAACATTGCAATAACAGCAAACTATTTTTTTTTTAACATCAGGTTATATTTTTTAAAAGAAATTCAGATGACATGTTTTCCTGTCAAGCTCTTCTTAAAAGTCCTACCATTGTAAAGTAATGTTGACAACAAACCAACTAACAGCCCATAGAGACAGAGAAGTTCATTTTACCCCTAATTGTTAAGCTACCTCGTTGTCAGGATATATGTGTGTGTGTGTGTGTGTGTATGTGTATGTGTGTGTGTGTATATATATATACACATGTATATATATGTATATATATATATATATATATATATATATATATATATATATATATATATATATATATACATGTGTATATGTGTATACGTGTATATATGTATATGTGTATATATATGTATATATGTGTGTGTATATATATACACACATAACTAAGGTGCTAGTGTTCTGGCACCTTCAATTAATTACTAAATAAATCTGATTGGTTGTTTCATACAAAATAATGTGGAGATGTTTGAGTTTCAAAAAGTCCATAAAGTTTTTCTTGGCCCTCTCTGTGTACCTCTCATTGGGGCTATGCGTGAGAGCATGATGCATGTGTGTGCTGTGACTGTGTTCATTGACTTATCTAATGCACCCTGACTGACTGACTGATAACCAATTCAAGAGTATCCTACCTGTCAAATTCCACCTCATTTTAACCCCTACACACTCCTAAATGGTTATTAAGAAAAAAATTTGAAATCATGCTGGTGCTAGACACTAAGAAAAGGGCCACCAAAATAATTTTGAATCATTCTTTTTTTGCATTATTTTTATTTTTGCAAAATCAAAATAGCAAGTTTGACATTTAACACAAAAGTACAAATCAGGTTGTGGAAAATGTAGCATATTCTTTCAAAACACATGTAACACTCTATCCCACCTTAATTAGTAATCACAAGCAACACTTTCAAATTAATTTCCATGGCTGCTATTTAATATCTCATCTCATAAAGTTAAATGCTTCACTTCTATACGAGATCTTTTTCTCTTAGTCATCCTTTTTTTTAATGTTCCCTTTTATCCTTGTGATCTTATGATTGAAATGTAAATTCAGGGTGGAACTTACAGCTCATTTCTGAGCAGTCAGAGAACATGAAAGCAGCATAGAGCAGACAAGGATGAAAGTGTGGGATCTGTTGTACAAACTCAGAGCTGAGGAGACAAGAGTCAGACTTCAAGTCTAGACACCAGGAACACATTGGACAGACCTTGAGTCAAAATGTTTTTAATCATACTAGAAAATGCTCTTTATAGAGGATACGGAGTGTGCGCTTTTTTTGTAATATAATGATCTACCACTGTTTAACATCCTGGTTAGGTTAAGTCATTCCTTTTAAGGGGCCTCTTTTTCCTGTAATCGACTTACAAAGATCTCCTGGACAAGTCTGATTTAATGCAAATATAAAACGTTCCAGATGCCGCGTCAGAGCCAGGAAATGTCGGCTAAATCAAATAAATTACAAGCCATGATGAGCTAGAAATCTTAATTTCTTAATGGAAAAGTCTGATATTTTACAACTGTGATCTTATGTCGTGATTTTCAAATATCATGAGAACCTGGCCCCGAGAATGATTTATTAATGATGTACTGGCCCACAGACAGACAATGGAACATACAGTCAGGCAGTTGTTATAGAAAAACAAGAAAAGTTCTTATAACAAATAAGGTATTTGTACCTTAAGTCTCTTTCACTAGTTTTGCAACTGCAGTGATTCCCCAGCAGGGGCATTTGTACCCTGGTGGGTACTTCTGCAGTTTCTGGGGGCTAAAAGAAGAAGGATTTAATAGCTCAGGTGATTTGAAAAACAGACATTGATTTGATTAAAAGTATATGTTTATATATAAGATATTTACATACATATTTAAATTTAATCAGCTATAAAACCTGAACACTATGTGTTGCGACTGAGAATAAATTAAAAACCATTAAGCAAGGATTCAGAGAGATGGCTCAAGGTAATGGCTATTTAGTTGAAATACCTAAAAGTACCCAAAGTTTCGTTGAATTATAGTGCTTAAATAACAGAAAACTGGTTGAAATTACTAGCTAAATTATTCTGCCACTCCACAAAGTAGAGCTACAAATGCAAACTCGACCAAACCGACCTTGATGTTGACAGTGAGTCATAGCGAGCAAAGATTGTAATGATATCCATTTTAGTGTAATTAACTATGTGAAATAACAATCAATGTTTCAGTCATTTTAAAATTCTAATGAACACATTTGGAACAAGGCGGTGAATCTATGGAGAATTCAGTGCTGCTTGTTGCAGGGGAGCTGTGCTGCTGACCTGTACCGTCACCCTCAACTGGATGCAGACATTGAGGCAGTAAAAGACATCTACACTGACAGTGCTGTCTCTGTTAGGTACGGCACAGACGCATGGACACACACACACACAGTAACACAGACACACACATACACATTTATATATGTGTGTGTGTGTGTGTGTGTGTATATATATATATATATATACACATATATATTATAGATATAGATATATAGATTATAGATATATAGATATAGATATAGATATAGATATATACTGTATGTGAATTATTTTGAAAAATGTTGAAATAAACAGAATTATCAAGTGGTGGTAAGATTCAGTCTGCTATTTATTCCTAATTAGCTGCACAGTATATAAAATCATGATTCAATGATTATACTATTATAAACTAACTATTATATACTAATTTTAACTGGGCACTGCTAAAACCGGTAGCTGGTTACACTTATATGTCTCTCTCAGGGGATAATCGTGTGAAAGGGAGTGTAATGTAATGTTTCCTCTTACTTAGCATAAATTAACTATCTGTTGTTGTGTCCCTGAACAGGGAGTATGGAACCATTGATGACGTGGACATTGATCTTCACATTAACATCGGTTTCTTAGACGTGAGTCAGCATTCTTCTCCCAGTGCCCCACCTCCTCCATCTCTGCCTATTACTATTCTAACCTTGACATTTTGCAAAGTAACACATCATTTATAATGCATCACATGCTCATAATTTATTAATGTAATGAAAAATTGCCTTAATTAGGGTGCTAACTCTGTATATTTGTGTGTATGTGTGTATGTGTGTGTGTCTGACTCAGGAGGAGGTTGCAACAGCTTGGAAAGTTATCAGAACAGAGCCCATTATTCTGAGACTGCGCTTTTCTCTTTCTCAGTACCTCGATGGACCTGGTGAGTAAAGATGTCAGTGTGGATGTTGGTTTTCTGGGAGGGACTTTAAGTATTTGTGCTACTCACTGAGCATGGGAGGTGAGTACAATATGTGCTACACAAGAGTGAGAGTGAAAGAAACAGTTTGTGTGAATCTGTGCAATGTATAATAATGTTGGGCATCTTTATTCAGAGCCGTCTGTAGAAGTTTTCCAGCCTTCTAATAAAGAAGGCTTCAGCCTGGGCCTGCAGCTCAAAAAGTAAGTTGATTGACCTATTATATATTAAACCTATAATGTTTTATAGTGAAACTGTGCATTATAGATTTCATGATTTAGCCTTGGTTTAATCAGGTTTTTCAAAATCAAATGTGCAGCATCAGAAATAGAAATTTCTGACTTAAAAATTACCAATGGACTTATAAAATAGATGCATAAGGAGTAAACATTTAATTGTAATCTTTAGTCTTTTTAATTTGTTGGTTGGCTAATCCACTCAAACAAAAATATTTATGCGCACAAACAACAAACAAAGGCTGATTTCAAGAGCAACTCAACCTCTGCCAGGATTACTCACATTTACCCCCCCCGCTCATATGTTTGTAACATGGCAGGATCCTAAGCACGTTCACCTCGCAGCAGTGGAAGCACCTCAGTAATGAGTTCCTCAAGGCCCAGCAGGAGAAGAGGCACAGCTGGTTCAAAGCTGGAGGCACCATCAAGAAGTTCCGTGCCGGGCTCAGCATCTTCTCCCCCATACCCAAGTAGGTCTCCCCCTCACTCTGTCTCACTCTTAGGGTCCACCCCATCATGCCTATATTACAAACAGTTTGCAATATTAAAATACTGTATATACAAGTGCAGACAGTAGACAGAAGCAAAGAGATCGAGTGCGGTTCAGCCATATACCAGATTTTGACCTAGTCTTGCTTTCCACAGCAAGTGGATATCTGAAAGCGTTCTTATAACTTTTTTTTTTTTTTTTTTTTTTTTAATTAAAAGGGGTCAATTCAGCTTTCTTTACATTTTTAGGAACTAACAGAAGGCTGCAGACTATTTTACCTTTTTAAAACTGGTTGGTAATTGTCATATATCAATATCTTATTCTTAAATAGGGTTTCACAGTACATTGTGTTCCCCTAAACCTTTATGATTCAAGTTGTTCCTGCTCACAAAGGTTTCCTAATACCTCATTCAAGAAACACCCTACCAGGACATATCCTATTTCATGAGGAATGATGTCTACAGCATTTTATGTATTTTCTTTTTTTTATTTATTACTTCTACATTGTATCTCTATAGTCTGCTTTCCTTCTCTGTCAATCTTTGTAATGTCTGATCTAGAAGGATGCTATATAAATAAATGTTTTTTTCACTTACTTGCAAGCAAGCTATTTTTCCTGGAAGCAAGCTATTTTTCCTTGAGATTGTCTACCTGTTTGTTGACCAACTGGTCAACAAACAGTGAGCTCTAAAGACAGTGATGAAAACACTTTATGACAGTCTATCTGTGCGAGGTGAACTATAGCAAAGATAAATAGTAGGGGAAAGGAAAGGAAGCTCCGACACAGCACAGGGCCGATTGACTTAAATGCAAAATCTGACAGACTCAACCAATTTCCCCAAGGCAGAAGTTCTCTTCTCGACCTCTGTCTTACTTCAGGATGCTTTGACAGTTATGGGTGCGCAGGGACTGAATCTAGGCCTGCTCGATGGAGGTCAGCTTCAATAACTACTAGGCTGTCTTGACATCCTCAAGACTTGACAGGAATTTCGTGTTAAGAGGGCACATGGATAATGTCCTGAGAGTGATAATGGAAGTGAACACTGGTTCTTGTATTTTAACATTTAGTGACTTAAGCTACTATCTAAACAGATTTCACTCGTCTGAGCTATTATAGTACTGTTAGTTTAGTGTGAGTGATTAGCATAGAGTCAGTGGATGAAGAAATATTCAGATCCTTTACTTAAGTAAATGTACCAATACAACAATATAAAAACAATTTTTGACTCAAGTAAAAGTCTTGCATGAAATATCTTACTTGGGTAAAAGTACATAATTAATAGCAGCAAAATGTTGTCAAAGTATTAAACCAAAAATACTGGTTTGGTCCCTTTGACTGATATATTATTATACATGACATCAGTAGATTAGTAATACTAAAGCATCAATGTGTAGCATCATGTTACTGTTGTAGCTGCTGGAGGTGGAGTAGGTTTGAACTGTGCATGGACACCAGATAAATCTGAGGGGTTGGAGATGATTTAAGGGAGAGGAAAGAAGGAAAACAAAACACTGATTTTAAATCTGTTTTCACTTTTTCCTCTAATCTTTGATTTTTAGTGTGATATTGGGTCATTTCAACATTTATTGAAAGGACACCTTGTGAGAAGTTTAGAGGGAAAAATCACTATTTGATGGAGCTTTCACCAGCTCATAGACATTTGAAATATGACCCTGACTGCACACTGCTTTTTGTAAGACATCAGAAACATGTCTTACAATGAATGTTGGAAACCACTGGTTTAATCTTTAACTATGTGGTGTATTTTAGAAGCTTCTTAAAGTATCAATTGTGTAAAATCTTTATCTTAAAGGTAACCAGTAGCTAAAGTTGTCAAATAAAGGTAGATGTAATAGAAAGTATAATATTTCCATCTGAAATGTAGTGGAGTGGAAGTTTAAAGAAGCATAAAATGGGTACACGGGTACATAAAAAGGTACACGTACCTCAAAATTGTACTACAGTACAGTACGGTACAATACTTGACTAAGTGTACTTAGTTACTTTCCACCACTGAGTAGAGTGTGTTTCTTTAACACATGTCATTATGAAATTGACTAACAACTGAAATGACAGTGTTACCATACAATTTTCAAGAGACTTCCGATTGTATTCATAACAACATTATAATAATAAGCTATATTCCTGATTTTTGCCATTAAAGCAAAACACTTTCTGCCTTGGAGCCAAACTGTCCATGGTCTAATTTTTACAAAGACATAGATACCAACAACAATAGTATTTCCTTATCTTAAAAGAATGATTGAAAAAGCAATGAACATGTTTTGTATCTTGCTCTTTACCAGGTCTCCAAGTTTTCCTCTGATTCAAGACACAGTTTTAAAAGGGAAGTTGAGCGTCCCTGAGTTGAGAGTGACCCGCCTGATGAACCGTTCCATCTCATGTACCATGAAGAACCCTAAAGGGGAGCTGTTCAGCTATCCCCCAAATAGCCAGGTCAGTGCCAGGGAGGACAAATCAACAGCTATACATCCAGTCAGATACCTTTTAGTTTAATTTTGTTGCCTTCAGCGTGTCTCACTCACATGTCATGCTGTGGTCACAGGTCATTGCCACAATACTGAGACTATAAACACTGCAATAGTTACATTAGTTTGTAACATTGCTGATATTTAAACTAATTCTTCGTCATCCACAATTCTGAAAATTGTGGGGGGGAAACAATTGCTATATATTGTTCTTTTCTTTTTTAATCCATTGTGATCCACTCTAACCCTCTTCTCAGTCACTCGCCACCTGCACTGTTCCCACCTGAGCCTTTCCCAACCCCTTCCGTTACATGGCTGCTGCGCCGTTTCCCATAATGCTTTGTCTTCACTTGACTCATCAGACTGTGGCTGTCCCGGCGGCCAGGGCCCCAGCGCAGATTACCACGAGGCAGCTGATTGAATTGTTTTTCTCATCCCAGGCGGGCGGCCACTGCAAGAACATCCCTACCTTGGAGTATGGCTTCTTAGTGCAGGTTAGACCTTAAGGAGATAAGAGATCACTTAAAGAGGCAGTTATACACCATGTCGTTTGAGAGTCCTCTCTACAGCCTAAATATGATAGACATGTAAAACCCATGAATTTTCAGTGGGATTTGCATAAGGAGAATGTCTGTGGAGTGTTTAAATATGAATAAGATACGATATGGTAGAGTATAGAACATAAGAATGGTAAACAGTATCTGGTGAGTGATTTATTAATGTCTGCACGAGACTTTATTAATGTTAGGTTCAAATATGTATGTAAGCAACAATTAGGGCGTGCCTTTCAATCTGTGTCGATGCCAGGGCTTTGTTGTATTAAGTGTTCATGTGGGGAATAGTGTGTCTGCTGCTAAATAGAAGTGAAAACTTCACATTGCATTGTTGTGCAAGGACCTCAAAGCAGGATAAGCCAGCCATAACTGCAAAGCAAAATTGTAATTTTTGACAATTCTTCAAACTACAGAAAACTAGAGGCGAGAGTGATAACTGGGAACACTACTTTCATTTTCTCCAAACAGATTATGAAGTACTCAGAGCAGAGGATCCCAACGCTCAACGAGTACTGTGTGGTCTGTGATGAACAGCACGTCTTTCAGAATGGATCCATGCTGAAGGTACCAAAGATGAGAAAGAGAACATAGAGTATAGATTTATAAACCTTTCCCCCATTGTTTAAAAAAAAAGGTATGAACATCATGCATGCAATATTTTCTCTCTCTAATTAATATGATCCTGTTAAAAAGAGTGTGTGTGTGTGTGTCGGTACATTTGTGGGTGGGTTTACTTGTTTTTGTGAAGATATGTAGTACACTTTTAAATGAGTGTTATTTCATAATTTTCTGCCTGTTTGTGTTATTCATAGCCTGCAGTGTGCACCAGGGAGCTGTGTGTGTTCTCCTTTTACACTCTGGGTGTGATGTCTGGAGCTGCAGAGGAAGTGGCCACCGGAGCAGAGGTGACAGCAACACAGCAGATAGCATATTGTGTAGTTCAGATTATTATTGGTGTTTTTTTTTCCTGCAGTAATTCATCTCCCCAAAAATTCCTTTAAGTTTTATATTAAAAAATAAAAACGTAACATATATTTAATAACAAAAAAAAAAAAAAAAAACAAGCATCAAATGCTGACACTTTAGAGAGAGAGACATGATGATGTTCATTTTTGATTATTTGTAGTTTACTGGAACTGAGGCAGATTCTGCTGTCATGTTACACTGAGTCAATAACAGCATCACCTAAAGGCATCAAATGTTTTTATGTAAAATTACTGTCTTCCCAGGTGGTGGACCTACTTGTGGCTATGTGTCGAGCTGCTCTAGAGTCTCCCCGTAAGAGCATCATCTTTGAGCCCTACCCCTCAGTCGTTGACCCCAATGACCCCAAAACTCTGGCATTCAACCCAAAGGTTAGCACCTTCACTGCTGGAAGTCGTGCTTATTAACTATATTGATACATGAATTTCAGGATCAAATATCCATTTGTAAAACATAACACATATTCCATTAAAACCACTTCTGTTGTAGCTATTCACAAAATGAGATTATGTAACATTAAAATTTAAGATTATATTGTTTTGGGGTTTTTTTCCCCAAAGAATGGATAGGTAACATTATTAACTGTTATTTTACCAAACTTTAACCTCTACAAGTGATTTTAGATATCTGTATGTTGTCCCCTCTCTCATTGCATAAAATGGATGTTTGGCTCAACCAATGAACACAGAAGAAAAATTATGAGAGACTGCAGAAAGCACTGGATAGCGTCATGTCCATCCGGGAAATGACCCAGGTACAAGGGGGAGATTGGGGGGTGCAGGGATGTATCAGTAGTGGCTGTCTCAAAGCTACTGTTAAGCTTGATGTTTAAAGTGTAGATATAATGTTAAGATTGTCAGTTTATATTAGGTTGTCAGTTTACACAGTGCTGTACTTAGTGGGTTCCACTGTGGTGCTGAGCAGCATTGGTGGAGTGGCAGGTATCACTGCCTAGTTTTCATTTGTGTTACTCTTTCAAACCATGCTTGTTTACCCACTTTGGCTGGACTGCATTTATATTGTGTTTTAATCACCAGTCTAAAAAAAATATATGATTAATTTTTTTTTTTTTTTTTTTTTCCGGAAAACAACACATGTTTTGTGTGGATTTTACAGGGCTCATATCTGGAGATCAAGAAACAGATGGACAAGCTTGACCCTTTGGCCCATCCCCTGCTGCAGTGGTGAGTAGACAGGATATGTCCTAAAAAAAAATTTATTCTACTCTGCATGTAAACAGGCTTTGACTTTGTTTAAGAAAATAATATACAGCACCACTTATCAGTAGAGAGCACATCAAACTTATCATATTAGTTAAATTATCATGGACAACACTATAATGCTAATGAGTTAATTCCACTAGACATTTTGATATGTCACAGCAGGAGAAGTATTGGTGCAAGTGTTAAAATTAACTAAGTTTCAGTGTCCTGCTATTGTACACACTGCCTCTCTGTCATGCTGTCATGGCTTACTGGGACACATGAATAGAAATACCATATATTATATTCTAAGTGCTTTTCCTTCTATGACAAGTCAGAATGTCTGCTATGAAAAAGCTCTATTGCAGTTCTCTTAATGTTGTGCTATTAAGTGAGGGTGGGAGCAAAATGGCAGGTACTTCAAATTCTGGATGTTATTACTGGATTTTTATTTTTTTTTTTATGATTTGATCTTTTTTCTTTCTTTTTTTGCAGGATTATTTCCAGTAACCGGTCTCATATCGTCAAGCTGCCTCTCAGTAGGGTAGGACATTAAAATGACATGCCCTCAAGTCTCCTTTATTAAGTTGTTGTTTACTGCTACATTGTGTAATTTGATGGTAATGATCACTTTTACTATCTTTCTGTTTGTCTCTCCCCTGCTCTCACTTGTCCCTCGTGATCTCATTATGATAGCAACTGAAATTCATGCACACCTCCCATCAGTTCCTCCTGCTCAGCAGCCCCCCAGCCAAGGAGGCTCGTTTTCGCACTGCCAAAAAGCTGTATGGCAGCACCTTCGCCTTCCAGTAAGTCCACTTTGCTCCTGCCATTGGCCTTTGTAGCTGCCATACAATAAATACTCAGTCCTTCAGTAAATTGCTATTTCAACTTTTGTAAATTAAAATCATTCAGGCTTGTAAAATATGATGACCACATCATATAATATATAATTTGAGAAATCACATACTGTAAATAATTGATCTATAATCAAGCATACTTACTAAATGCATGCATAATTTAGCATTACAGCACACATGAAGATGTCTCAGTGTAACACCTGCTCATTATGCGGCGGATGAGGGGTCATCTAGCAGATTTTTATGGAACCACAAGAAACAACAGCACTGAGCAGTGGCTTTTCTCTTGGACAGAGAAACCACCGTGCTAAGCCAGCACATGGAGCCAGCAGTATCTGTGAGATGGAGATTTGTAATGCAGCAGATGGGACTCTGCTGAATATTTTAGATACACACGGCCCATCTGGGCACTTCCAGGGTACAACTATCTCATGAGCAGTGTTAACAGTCTCTCTTAATGGTAATTAATTCTACAGTTCTTTTCTCAACAGTAAATTTAAAAAATGTAAGTCAGCTTGGCTTCTACCATCTTATATTGATATAAATAGAAACACATAAAATATAAATACAGGTTCAGAGTCAGTTATTTGACATTCTGATTTGAGATTTACAAGGGAATCCGTAAACATGTGATAAGTGAGATTAAGAACTTTTCCCTGTTCAATTATAAGACTTTGGAAAGAAGAACCTCGTACTTTTTTGAAACTAGTTAAAAAGTGTTTGACTGCATTGCCCATTGTTGTATTTTATTTTAAGACAGTCCAGATACTCGCATTAGGAGGTGTATTCAAATAACCCATCCTGCACTGAAAGAGAGCAATGATGGGTTGTCTTCTTTGATGTTTACCTTTTATACTTTTACTGCTTTTTTATCAATGTTAAGAAATAAATTTGGATAAATATCCTAAAGTAACAGAATGTCCTAAAATGTCCTCACGCAAATGGTATAAATAGATGACTACAGTGATCCCTTTGTAGTGGGAAGTAGAGAGTTTGAATCTTTGAATTTCTCTCTTTGTGAATTTTAAATAATATTAGAAAGTAGTTGCTTTAAACTAATTATAAACAGTAAAAAGCTGTAAAACTAATATAACAGTTTTTGATTGTTATATTTTTAGATTCTTTACACAGGACTGATAATTTCTTGACATCTTGTAGATGGTAAATACAAATAATCAAAAGAATTTTAGTAAATCTTCATTTGCTACCTCCAGTTTCTATTGTCTATTGCCAGTTGATAGAGCAGATAAGTCAGTCTCCTTTATAAAGATGTTTTTATTTCATTTAATTAGATTTTTGACACGTTGTTACCGATACATTGGTGGAAAAACTGTACAGTGGTCAGAGGTCACAATAAAATGCAACAGTGTCATTTCATTTCAGGGACCTGTAACGGTATGAATCTTGTCACTACACATCAGTGGTTGTGCAGTGGTTGAGATCCATATATCAGACAGCACTTTGTTTTTATCTCTTCTTTCTTATCTCTCCCTCTCTCTACACTTGCTCTAGTGGTTCCCATATAGAGAACTGGCACTCTGTTCTGAGAAATGGACTAGTCAATGCCTCTTATACCAAACTGCAGGTATGTAACCCTGGCAGTTGGCTGGAATTTATGATGCATCTCCTCTCGGACAGTATACCTGCTCTGGGATAGAGCAGGCTCTCTGTCCGGCTGATTCATTTTTGCAGTTAATGGATGCCAGCTTCCCTTTCATCAGCTTTGCAATTGGCATTTTAGCGAGCAGGGCACACTGGGATATCTTCCTGGCCAATGTCGGCTGCTTTCTGACTCCTTCGCTGACAGCAGTGGACAGCACGTCTTTTCCTGTTGTGGGACAAAGGGAGGGGACTGTCATGTCAACTGTCATGTCAGGAGGCTTCCTGTGTGCCCTGTTAGGGTTAACCATCTAGAGCATTGAGTAGGCTAGGTCTGAAGCTGAAGGATACAAAGGACAATCTCCATGGTAGTGAGTACATAATGTACTTCCTGTAGATGAATAAGGAAGGCTCCCATATAAGGTCAGTAACTGGCACCACTCATTTTCTATTCAAACCTAGGTCAAATAGTAGCCTCAAATCATTTAAAACAGTTCATTTAAAACTAGTTGACACCAGAGGGGTACAACTGACCAAATCAGCACCATAAAGATAATTTAAAGGCAGAAGCAAAAAAAAAAAAAATAAAACCCTTACCTTCCTTTTCAATGTGTCTATATTTTACTCAGGTCTGCATCCATCTGTATCTTTATGTTATTTTGCCAAGGTTGGTGTTGCACTTAGTGATCCAGGTCCTTAAAAAGATGGATAAATAATTAGAAAAAGAAAAGACGAAGTGAGAGCTAGAGAGCACAGAATTGTCTCATTTGCACATTATGGCTGATAATGACTGCTTGGAGATACACCAGCATGGCCTGAAAATAGATTAAACACGATTAAATCTGAAATCTCAAGGATCTATGAAACTTTCACATGGGCCATGATTGCTCTATCATGCCGATGTGTTTCATTTATGCCCTTCTTTGTTCTCCAACTTTTTGAACTGACCATCTTTGATCTCGCCTCGGTGCCCGTCTGCCTCCAGCTCCAGCCATCACACAAAACCTCTCGTCTATTGTTCCTTTTGATTTCTCCCAGATGCGCCACGTCGTGACCTCCATCTCCCTCCCAATTTATTCACATCAAGTTGCTCTTTTTTCTTTCCCTCGTTTCTTCTCTGGCTTTCACTGTGGCTTATGAACACTTGTCCATGTTACACCTGTGGTCATCTTGTTTTCCTCATTGTAGAAATCCTTGTGTGAATGCTCAACATCATCATCAGTAATCCTCATATTGTCTTTCCTCTTCAAATCAGCATTCATTGTCTCATTTCTGATTGCAGCATGGCTTGAATACCTGAACGTTTTCTATAAATGTTTTACTCACAATATACAGGATTATAAAATGATCTTCCCAGGACTGCATTATGTTGTATGGCGAAATTATTTTCACGGTTAAAAGGTGTGTCTGTATGGATTATAGGAGTTGTTGCAGTTCAATTGAAAAATGCAACTATCTTTTATTTCTTCGGCTTGTTGCAGTCCACCATCTTTGGATTTATTTTAGTGTGTGTCTGGGTGTGTGTAAATAGTATTCTTTTGTTGGTGGGGTTTTGCCATGTAAACTGTCACAGATGTATAAAACACAGATTTTCCTAAGATTTAACTACAGTAAGTTTGGTATGTATTGCACTGTATGTAAGAGTACACATACCACGTGTCTGTGTATAAGGTTGTCCTGTGCAACTGCTCAGTGACCCTTCCTTCCTTCCTGCTCTTTTCAAACCAAAGCTGCATGGGGCAGCATATGGAAAGGGCATCTATCTGAGCCCCATCTCCAGCATATCTTTTGGATACTCAGGTAGGAACGACTCATTCCTTGCCACTCAGACCCCCCCCCCCCCCGATTGACATGACTCTGTGTGTTCTGTGTGTGACATGGCCTGATTACCATCCTGGAATACTTCATTTTCAATGTGGGAGGTTTTCATGCTGTCCCATTCTGCTGCACTGTGTCGTGTGTCCACTTTGGGTGTCGGGCCTTTGGCCTCCTGGCTTGTCTGCTACCTATCATACCATACTATATGTTCTAGCTGTGTAAAATAGGGCTTTTTATTGGTTTAGTGTATATTACTTTGTACGTTGTTGGCTTTCTATATTATTTTCGTTTTGTTTTGTTGTGCTTACCTTTCTTCTCCTTGTATATTTCTGCTGAAACACAGATTCAGAGGTCGGATTTCAGGTCCTACAATGGTAGTCTGATGCTTGTTATTTGAGTAGCAGGTCAGCAGTTTGACAGAGGGCCCACCTGCCCCCTGCCACGAGCTAAAGACTGAAAAATTGAGGCAGCTATTGGCATTAAATTTTAAGTGCTTTGATCTATCCTTGCTAGATCAAAATAATTACAGTACTTTACAGTATTTGCAGTAGTTTTTTCTCAAGATGGCACATAATATCAGACAAACGCGTTCTTAAAAAAAAGTTGTACTTGGGCTGTTTCCTTGATAATAAAAATGATAACAGCCGTACCTGCTGTATCCCCTTTGTTCTGATACTGAAGGTTGAAATTCAATTGGTGGTACGTGTTTTTGTAAATTTAGAAATGTTGGGTCTCTTTTGGACCAATAACCTTCATATGAAGGTTAGCACCATGGGTAACAATTTTTCTGCACAATGAGTTCAGGACCACTAGAGTAAGGTTTTTCACAGCTTGAATGACACGCGGTAAGGTCGTTCTGACTGAGGGTTGTTTGCTCTCTGTGTGCTGCTTCTTGCAGGAATGGGGAAAGGACAGCACCGCATGCCCACCAAAGATGAACTGGTGCAGCGTTACAACCGCATGAACACCATACCACAGGTGAGGGAAAAGCACACTACATACATATACATTGAATTTGTAAATTAATGTATCAGTGAGCAGTATGAATCCAGATTCCCTTTACAAACAAAGAAGGTACTGTATGTAACTAAAGGGGCAGGGAGATGGAAAAATTTGGGTCCTTGAGAGATATCAGCACTGATTGCCATATGAGGGCTATTGCTTAAAATTCAGAAATGTATTTTAGAATGTGTATTCTGATTTCAAATGTGTTGGCTGGCTCTGAACATTATACTCTGTACTTTTTCAGTGTTTGCAACTATCAGTGTTAGAAGCTTAGTCATAGTATTAATTTTAGTAGCTTGGTTGGTGGAACTTATTGTTGTCTGTTTTTTCAATAGAGCCGTCCAATACAATCCAGGTTTCTTCAGAGTCGAAATCTGAACTGCATCGCTCTGTGTGAAGGTAATAATGGACAGAAGATATATGTGTTAAGCTGAAATAAAAGTGAATATGTAGCATAAGTGTATTTGGTTAATATTTTTTAGTGTTTATCAGTCTATGAACAAGGAAACATTTAAATAAAAACAGAAAATGTAAAAAATCGGTAATGTGATGAGTATATTTATGTGCAATTATATTTGTATTACGTTTGAAATTATATTCGAAAAAAATATTATCTATTAGCAATTATCATAATATGATCATAATCATCACAATTGGTGAAAACTTTTAGAAATAAATAGAAGAAATAAGGCGCATCATTTAGGGTGATAACTGAGTCTAAGCTCCTTCAGTTATAATAGGGTTAGGGTTAGGGTTTATGTAGTAGTGCATGACAGAAAAGAAACTCTACTAAAACCAATAATGACAATAATAATGATAATGATAATAATAATGGTAATAAGAGAATAACAAGTAAGTACTTATTATGCTTCTCTCTTTTAAACAGTTATCACATCTAAGGATCTGCAGAAACATGGTAACATCTGGGTGTGTCCAGTATCCGACCATGTCTGTACTCGCTTCTTTTTTGTGTAAGTAGCCCAAACAATTTTAACTCCTTGATTATTTCCACAGAATAAATGCCTAATTGCCAAAACAGTTGGCATATTAATCAGGCAGCAAACAGTAAAATTGTCACCACACTTAAAATGCACAGTTCCACACTGGCTGTGGATGTTAGGACTCGGAGTTCAAGCTTTGGTCACATGCATTCACCAGATGGCCAGGTCTATTACCATGTCCACTGGTGTCTTCTAAAATTGAAATTAGATTTGAGATGGTCTGCAATCAAATATGAATCAAAGCTAAATATAAGTCTGAACTGAACCTGTGCTCTGTGTATGGTTGTATTTTTCAGCTTGAGAAAATGGCTGATAGGGTTAGAAAAAAACATGGAGATTTATTGCATCTAACCTAACAAACAGTTCTTACATAACCACAGTAGAGATAGGAGTAACTCACAGAGGCTGGGTTTTCAATTGAAGGGTTGGTTATTATTAACAGTACTATGCCTTATTCATAAGATGAGATAAGAATATACTCTGTTTATTTGGACCCTTATACCACCAAATAATACAAAAAAACATGAGAGAAAAATAAAAAACTATATGTTTCACAGAGTTATAAAATATACTGAATGATAAGTAACTATACTGTATGGTAACTCTGTGTGTCTATGCATGTGTATAGGTATGAGGATGGCCAAGTAGGAGATGCCAACATCAACACCCAAGAGCCTAAAGTTCAGAAGGAGATCATGCGTGTGATTGGGACCCAGATCTACTCCAGCTAATGGAGGTTCAGTAACGACGCTTGGATTGATTCATCTCTCTGGCGGAGGCACACAGGCAGGCGGAAAGTTAGAGTGAAAGTTTGGGGCGAGCTGACCTCAGGCCTGATCCTGGAGGCTTAGGGAGCTCTTGAGCACATTATTTCTAGAGTTGTTTTGTTCTGGTCCTCTCATTTTCCCCTCTCTCTCCTTTGGTCCCCTCTCTCTGAGTGGTTACACATTACATGTTCATGTAACTTTCAGTTAGGTTTAGCCTGGTCACGGTCAGTATGCTTATAACAGTTTTTGACATTTAAACAGAACTTTAACACTCTGGTGAAGAAAAAATGAGGTAGTCGCTGGTGGGGCTTTCTACATATGTACACACACTCTAAAACCCTGGGTCAACTGGGCTTTCTCCTTTCTTGCTGGCCTTTTTATTGATCCTTTGGACTAATTATCTCTATTTATCATCTATCTTTGTGAATAGCTAGTTAAAAAAAAATCATTCCAAAATATAAGTTGATCCCTTTGTTTCTGGATGGATTTACATGCACATAGAAGTTTTTTCTCTTATTTTGTTTGCAAAGGCATTATTTCTGATCGGTTTACTTCATTTTTTAATGACAACTAATGAAATGAATTGAAGTCTGTGACATGGTTGTTTGAGAGGGCAAGCATTGCTGTGTCATTTTGTCCTTGTCCACTGGATGAAGCTGCCAGAATCCAGTAAGCGAGCAGTGACTTGAAGTTAAAACACTATAGGCACTTTGATAATCACATGTAAAAATCCAGCCATTGACCGTATTATGATTTTTGATTACAGAATTAAGACCGTTCTGATTGATGATCACTTTCAAAACCTCACAGTCCTCAAACAAAGAATAAACCCACTACTTTTATCTGACTGGAAAGTGTACCATCACTGGCTATATAAGAGCAAGGGTCATAAAATTTCCTTAAAGCTTTATTTAATTATATTTTTGCTATTAACATTAACGAAATTACATCTTATAATGAAAAATGGTTGATTTGATTACTGATTCCACTGAGAATCAATACCCAACCCTGGAGTGTTTTGCTGCTTTTAGACGCCTTTAAGTCGTCGTTTTGGTTTGCAGAGCCTAGCTCATATTTCACTAGCTGTCACTCCACACTTTTTTTGGTATATTCTTGCATCTGTCTGAAAAGCTGATACATGGCACTGAACTATTGTGTTCATATGAGAAAAAGAGGCATCTACCACTATAATTACTCAAATATTTGAGCAGCTTGACATTTTGACAAATATGAAAAAAATAACATGAAAAAATATCTGTTTGTTTAAGGTGGCATTGTTTTTTTTTTGGATTTTTTATTTTGAAATAAATCTCTTTGTGTATGAACTACACTTCCCATTAGATTCACAACTTACAAAATTCACTGTACAGAAAAACATGGACAATTTAACCAAACTATCTACTGACAGTATCCAGGTGAGCTATTATCCTTCCCAACCCTACCTAATGGAAACTGGATGTTACAGAGATGCATCAATGTGCAGCTCTTCGGTTTCACCTTGGAGAATGGCAACCTTGTATAGTTAATCGAGTTTATCAGTTAATCATGTACTGTGCGTATGTATGTACGTGTGGGTTTGTATTTTCTTGCCATTATACTAGACATTGCACTTATTCAACGTTTGCCTAAACTGGAGAAATCAACTGTCCTCAGACCTGCAGTAGACGGGCAGCAGAGGAAAAAGTGGGGAAAAAAAAGTATTTATGGAAGACTATAATATCTAACATCTTAACTATGTCTGTACTAATATGGGCTTTCAGTGACTCCTGGAACTAAAAAGTCTGACTATTGAATGGACTTACACTGAGGCACTGAGAGAGAATGCACTGTAAATAAGGACATCGGAGAACTTGTTGAAATGTATTGCCCGGAATGAGATGGACGTGTACAGCTGACTCATTGTGTTGTTGGACTGTGCTAAAAACTGATGCCTGTTTTTGCCGAGAGGTTTGAGCTTCAAGTCTCCTTAAAAGTCTTCTCTCATGCTCTTTCTCTGGTGAGTAATGCTTTCAAAGATGATGTTGACGACATTGATGGTGATTACGATGATGATGAAAGGCGGTGATGCAGGAAAAAAAAAAGAATAAAGCCTGATTTTGCACAGTTTTACATACAGTCTCCTTCTCTTGATGTCTCAGTGGAAAGTAGGGTGACTACTAAATGTCGACTTGTCTTTTGTGGCTGAGGCTTCGTGCTTGCATTTTGGGCAGAAGGGGGCACTATTACTCCACCAATATATATACATGGACCATCTGAGTCCATGTATTGTGGTGGTAGTCTAGTCTGAATATCAAACCAGACTTGTTCTGTATTTATGATTCTCACATTTATAATTAATTTAAAAAGCTGATGCAACAATAGGTGGAGTGTAATGTCTTCTGTAATCTGACTTTGTCGACCTTTTCCATGTCAATTGACACTCAAAGTTTATGTAGCGCTGTCAATCAATTACCCTCCATCAGTATTTGTACTGACAGAGCCATTATGTTTTGCATTGAAGCATTGAAACTTGTTTGATATATAATGGAATATAATTTATCTGTTTTGTGTGTGTCACAAAGCATGTTAGTCACAAATAACACAATATAGCCTTTTATTGATTCTCATGAGAGATTCCAATACATTTAGACTGAATAATAATTATACACTAATAGGACAGGAAAATACACTGACACGTACTACAGGATGTTTGGGCTCACTAAACACTAACTGATTCAAGTTTACACCGATTTATTCAAATCTAATCTAATCTCCTTGTTTAAATATGGCAGGTTGGGCTTCTACCTCAAAGAGAGCAGATTGCTAATAGTTGTTGACTAGCCACTTGCTCACTCTGTCCTCTCTCTCTCTGTCTCTCTGAACACAGAGAGCTCTCGTCTCCAGAACCAGCTGAACAAATCTCATTGCTACTCCTCAGCAGAAGTCCAGTCTGATAGCTGTTTTGGCACAGGAGGCCCTGTATGTGTACAACAAGTGCTGGGTGTGTGGAGAGTGGGCATAATCATGGGGAAGCTGAAGCACTCACAGACCCTTGAAAGGTACTTTATGTGTATTTGTGGCTGTGGTAATTGGGCCCCTCCCTTTTGTAAACTGACCCATTTGACAGGGCCTATGGCTGGGCCTTTGTACTGATATCTGTATATGTGTGTGTGACTAGCAGATGATGTGTATGGTTCACGTGTTACTATGATCTCTGAAACCCAGCCCTCCTGTTGGACATGGTTCCCTGGTTTGGCTTTGTCCCCCATTACCAAAGCCAGCTGGCTGATGGCACACAACTGCATGTTGCTCAAATCCAACTGTGGCTTCTTTTTAATGTCGTTCAATCATTGACCACTGAGGGGAGCTGTAGTGTTATCCTACTCTTCCTCATTTCAATAGATTTCCTTGCATACTTAATACACGCTCTGGCGCATACACACAGGGCATTAGGACATACACACACATGCAGGTAAACACAGACACTGCAGACTGGTTGTTTGGTCAGATAAAGGAGTAGTGACGGGAGGGCAGAGGGTCACTGAGGGTGTCTGGCCCCTGGTGGAAGTGACTGCTTCCAGCCTCCCTCTCTCCTGCCTCCGTAATAAGAGTGACTGTTTGATTCCTGCACAAAAGGAGCAATTACAGGGAGTTGTTTAATCACCCACACTTTTATTGAGCCCGGGGTCTCTTAACTTGCAGCTCAGGCCCCCGTCGTCGGCAGCAGCGGGCGACAGGAGTGACAGAGAAGGTCGGTGATTTAACGGGGCGCAGAGGGGTCTCGTTTGAGTAAAGACTTTTCAGACTACTCTGCACGCTGCGTAGGCCCCTGGGACAGAGACAAAGAAGTAGATGAGACCAGAAGACAGGCTGGCCAGCCAGGCAGAGAGATAGATGGACTTAACACAGAGACACAGACTAGAGGGCAGAGTTTGGGGGATACATCAGAATCTGAATCCCTTTATTCGCCAAGTAGGATAAATGTGCATGAGGTTCTCTCGGTGGTGTTTGTGCAGAGATATAGCCATAATTTATGCAGTGACACAAAACAAAAGACATACGGGTACATCAGAGTGTGGCTGCACTTGTTGGGCAGGTGTGTGGTGAATTCCTGCGAGAGAGAGAGTGGGACCAGCGTCTAATGATTTCAGAAAGAAATGCTAAAAAATAAACTAAAGTACGAACAAAGCACAGACCTAATTCCTGAACCCTTCAAGCAGTATAGCATGCAAGGACTTATGTGGACATTGTGAGTGCAGGGATGGCATACAAAAAATAAAGAGAGAGAGAAGAAAAACAACAGAATTCGATTTTCCTACTTTACAGTCAGCCCAGAGCCCCAGTAAGCCCAAACTCCCATTCAAAACAGTACCAAGCACTGTCAGTGTCTGTTTTTATTGAATTTTCAGCCCAGGTCTTACTCTATATTTGTGTGCATGCGGCGTTCCTCCTCCTCCTCCCTGGATATGAATGATGGAGTACAAGTCCTTGTCTAGTTCCTCAGAGATGGCAAGGATGGTAGTGTGAGGCAAATAAGGTGAAGGAGGTGGCAATGGATAGAACTGCTGACTTTTGGCGGCGTTTGGAAGAGGAAAGCGGTGTTTTTTCTTGGTCAAATGACACAAACTGTGAAAGAACAGCACCACTGTGTGGTGACCAAGGGGAGAGGGGTGTACGGGGTGTGTGTGTGTTGGGGGGCTCGGAGAAGAAGAGGGTAGAAAGAGATAGAAAAGGATGAGAGGGAGAGGGAGGGAGGAAGGGAGTACACCATTGCTGCTCATAAAGCCAACAGCTGTGTGGGTAATGTTTTGTGACACCGAGCCTCTCCGAGCCCTTCTGTTTCCCTGAGAGCTAGGAGACGCCATATTCCGTCGTCACAAATGGCTCTGTCATTCACCCCCTAAGTCTTAATTATCGCTCCTGGTTTTTTGGCCACGTTTTGCTCAGGCGTATGGATCCATCTGCACGCTGTATAATTCCACTCCGCAATTTACAAGTGGCATTTATTACAATGGCCTCCGCGGCATCTCCTCTTTAACACCGGCAAGCCCTTTCCAGAAAGATGAGGGGGAACAAAAGAGCAGTGCAATCTGGCAGCAACAGTGCCCACCCTCAGTTCCCCCAAATTTCTCTCTTGTCTTTTTTTTCCATCTGTACCCTTGCTCTCTGTACGACTATCTCTCTCCACCCCCATACTACTAATTTTTCCACTTCTGTTTGTGTGTGTGTGTGTGTGTGTGTGTTTTCCCTTTGTTATTAATTTAATTTTATGGGATTCACAGTAGTTGCACAAACCACCCCCTATCTGCCTCGAAGCAGAGGAAAAGGAAATAGCTGATGTTGATTTTTTTCTCCTCTCCTCCGCTCCCCCTTTGTGATTCATTTTGAATTAATTCCCCTGTCTTCAGAGACAATCCTAATTCTTTATTATTTCCACTTCACAGGCTTGATGACATCCCCATATCCACATATCATATCCAGAGGAAACTTTACACCCAGTAGACCTTGTTGTTTTCTCCTCTCTCTTCCTGTCTCTCTCCTTCTCCCTAACTCACGCTCTCTTAATTTTCTCTCTTTCTCTCTTTCTCTGTGCTGCTGCTGCTTCTCAATAACTTACTTGTTGGTTTCTCCCAGCCGCTGGGCTCCTGTCTGTAGAGACAGGCACCCAACAGAACTCGGTTGCCTGTCTTGCACACACACACACACACACACACACACACACACACACACACACACACACACACACACACAAAACTTCCTACTCCCCTCAGTCAGTGTCATAATGTGTGTGCATGTGCTGTGCATATCACGTCGGCTTGCCTCTCCCAATTCATATGGGAATAGAATTACACGGAGTGTTTGTTGCCATTAAAGTGCAACTGGAAAAAAAAAAATCTACATTCATTTGTCACTTGTCTTCCTCTCTCCATGAAGCCATCCAGAGTGCTTCTCGTTGACTCCCTCACACCAATCACTTGTCAATTTCCTCTGCTGTTAGAGATCTTCATTCATTGGTATATGTGCTCTCAGGCTCATTGTATAGCAGCTCTTCTTCCTCGTTTCTTGTTTCTTTGTCTTTTTATTTCCCTTTCTCTCCCAGTCTCTCTTTACTCTCTCTCTGTCCCATCTATGTTTTTCTGCCTCTGCATTTCGCCCCTTATCTCTCAAGCTCTTATGCCTTTTCTTCTTCCCTCTCCATCTCCCCCTGCTTTGCTTTTCTATTCATCCTCATCATTCTGTCTCTGTCTTTCTTCCTCTGTCTCCCTTTTTTTTCCTTCTTTCTTTCTTTCTTTCTTGCTTTTTTTGTGGTTCTTTTTTCAGGATGTACTTTTTTTCTGCTCATTCCAAGTAGCTTCTGAAATCAGCCTTCTTCAGATTTTTAGTGACCATTTTCCCTGCTGCCATGGGCGCTCTCTTTTGCCGTACACCTACCGAGTGCTCACACACACATATACACATACACACACCGCATACAATTTCCTATCTCCAATTCACTATTAAGTGGGCCCTGAATTTCCCCTGAGCTCTGGTATGGTGGCGGCCGCCTCTGGAGTCCGGCTGTGCTAGATGTGTTGTCTGCTCCCTTACCATTCAATTACCCTCCTGTAATCTGACAGGCTCCTCATGGCCTGGACTGGGACAATCACCAGTGTGTATGTGTGTGTCTGTGCATGTCTGCTGTACGCGTACACCACTCCCTCTCTTTCTGTCTGTGTCTGTCTGTGTCTGCCTGTTATTATATCTGTCTCCGTTAGTTTATCCCTGCTTTTCAGATGCAAACAGATGCAAGGACTTTTTTTGCATCATGGGCTTTGCTTTACTTTTCTGTTTCTCTCCTTATTACTCTCACTCAGTCTCCCCTGGATCTCTGGAATCACTTGACATCCTGATGCACCCGCAGAAACACACATTGACACAATGAAAGAAACTCAGTCTCTTCCACAGACGGCCAAACCCAACATTTTGTTCTATTATTCGCTCTGTTGCTCTTTTATTTTTTTGTTTTTATCATGCTCTTCTCTCATAGTTTCATCTCACTCCCTATTTCTCTATCATTTTATCATGTTCCCCTAATCACTGTCCCCGTGTTTTCTCTTTTATCTTCATCTACCCCACCCCCTTCTCTCTGTGCAAGGCAGGCTGGCTCTTGGTGTTGACCTGAGAAGGACTGACATTCAGAGGCCAGTCCCCTGCCTGCAGCACTGACATTTCTGCCAGACTTTGATGGCGCCTTTGAACAGAGATGTGTGGAGGGAAGCGCTGCCTGCCTCTCTTGCTTCCAGCAGCTCTAGCTCTGCCTCTCCACCAGTCAGAATGAGGTGTACTGTAGCGGCCTGTTCTCCAATCACACATGCGCAAACACATGAACAAATTTGTGCATACCTACACATGTACACACCTGAACTCATTTACTCAGGCACTCATTGCTCACGTGCACACATTAATGCTCCCACATGCATATACATCTGCCAAGAAATGCACACATATGTATAAAACACAACCGCATATACACACATTCACATTCACACACAATAATACACCTCCTACTGGGACACCTTCAAAGACCCTCATTGCCCCCCTCTGATAAAACTGGTGCAGGGACAGAGCCAGAGGAGCAGTGTGTTAGAGAAGACCCGGTTATCTCTCCCACCTCTCCCCTATCTACCCAACCCCCTCCACCTTGCCAACCCCCCTTTCTGTGGTGCCTTCAAAGACACCCATGTCATACCAGTAACCCTGTAGCTCCTCCTCCTCCTCTTCCTCTTCTTCCTCAGTGTCTTCAAATCTTCTCAAACCTCCCCTGTGCACCAAACTCCCTTTGTTACCAGCTACTCACAAGGTTACAAAACACAGAAGAGAGAGGAAAAAAAATAGAATCGGGAAATTGCTCGACGGAGGTTGCTCTTCTGACAATCAGTGCAGCATGATGTAAAAATGGTGCTCTGTTCTGTTATTCAGAAAATTGCCAGTTCTGTGCCAAACTGCCTGCTTTGGCAGATCTCCTCTTTCTCTGTTGTCACTAAGGGGAATGGGATTTTTCTTTTTCATGCATTGGAGGTGGGGACAAAAGCATGTGGTGCTCTGTGGGTCTAATTAAAATGACTTGGCTATTTTGCCATGTGACGGTGTCTCAGAGAGGTGGATAGGAATTGAAACACTTAATTTTGTTTCACTTGGTGTCTCCCCTCTGTGGAGTTGGACTGAGCTGAGCCTTGATGGGTTTGTGGATTTGACAGCTGTTCATGCATGTGGCTGCATATTTGTGTGCACCCCCAAAAAATGTGTAATTCACTTAATTTTTATTCAGTCGTTTAGTTATAAATCATTTCAACACAGAAGCATTTAAATTTCCTAACAAAAAAGTTTAGAAATGGAGGTGCTCTCGTCAGACAGTTTATCGGCTGCGTTTGACTTGTCTCATGTTGGTTTTATTGATGTTCCTGGAAAAGAAGCATGAGACTGAATTCCCAGACTTATTGATGAAAGATATACTTCCAAAAATGTCCATCTCATTATCTGTGTTCATCTTATCATGTTCATCTTACTATCCATCTTTAAATCAGTCATCTTAACAGTAAAACAGTCTAGCCTTTGGGAGTGTCTAATGCAACCCAGTCACTTCCAGGTGCCTTCCTGAATTAATTGGCATTTTCTTGAAAGACATGGAGTAATCACCTACTTTGAAGATACTGCTGCTCATTTCAAGGAAAACACTTCAACCAGGTAAAACTGGAGAAGAAACGTGAAACTATGTAGCAGACACCATCCCTGCATAGAGAACTTACTGCCAGCAACACTAATAATTCATTTTCATGCATTTGTCAAAGTGTACTGTGGATTTTAACCATGGCTTCGCTAAATTAATTAATTCAAAATTTATATTTATACGATTTATGTAATCCAAGTTATGTAATTAAACTTGAATGTAGTGTGCTTTCTTTATTCTATTTCCCCTTCCTCAGCCACTAATGAACACAGTTTTTATTTCCTAAACTCAACTGGAGGGCAGCTTCCTCCTCCAAGAGGAAAAAAAAAAAATTGGAGACTGAATTTGCAAAAAGTTTGTGCCTTGATGCATTTCTTGCTGTGCTTGTGTGTATGTGGAGAAGAAAAGAAAGCGACAGGTCTAGCCCCTTCAAACAGCCTTCTGGCCCAGCAGCATGGCATGATTCCACCTCTGCCTTTCTTGCCAGCTCCCCTCCCCTCCCTCCCCTCCACCTACTCCTCCTCTCTCCTCCCTCCAAGCTGGGGGCCCCAGGGTGCCTGCTGCCTGCCTGTACTGGGCTATTGATTGGGAACAGGGCTACAGCTCACCTGCTAATTGAAAGCCGATTGGGGCCCTGGGGCAGAGCTGTTAAACAGGCCCCAAGTGGCATTAAAAGCTGAAGGCTGACGGGCCACTGTAAATCCAGAGCTGCTAATATTGGTGGTGTATATCCATCTGCATTAGAGCTGGATTAGAGTATATGTATCCATGTATGTGCTTGCATGTTCTTTTGCATGTCCAATGAAGTGCATGATGTTAATGCATGTATTGTATGCGTGTGTCCACATGTGAAATTTTTACAGTTTTTGTGTGTGCTCCTATTTGTAGATGCATGTGCTGTTTTTGTATGGATGTACTCTATGTATTTGTGTATGTACATGCATGAAAACGTGTGGAGATGTGCAAGCGGATACACTGGCACACTGTGTGTAAGTGTTTGTGTGCTTGTGCATAAAGACTGCACACACACACTTATACACACTCATAAACAGGTGGCTCACCATGACAGCTTGGTCTCCCACGCCACCAGGAGAAAATCTTGCCTGTAATGGACACATCCTTCCTCTTTCCTCAATCCTCCTGACAACAGAAGCAACAGCTCTTCATCCTTTCCTCCCTCCCTCTCCTTCCATCTCTCTCTCTTCCTTCCTCTAGCTTACTCTTCTTTCTTTGTCTCCGCACAAGTCACACCTGTGATCCTCCACTGAGACACCAGCTCTTGAGCTGAGCCTAATTTTTTTTCTTATCCTCTGGTTCTTTCTCATTTTTTCCATGACAGTCTGCTTCCTCTCCTTCTCTCATTTTTCTGTCCATCTATCCATCTATGTATGTACATACTTTATGTTTGCATGCACATATGAATGCATAAATGCGTGCAGTATGTACATATGTATGTACGCATCATGGACTTGCAGTTTCGTGTTCCTGCATCCAAATGATGTGTATTGGAGTTGAGGTCAGGGCTATGTGCAGACCAGTAAAATTCTCTCACTTTTTCATGGAACTCACTTTGTGTACCGGAGCCTTGTCATGTTGAAACAGGAAAGGTGTTGCCACAAAGTTGATAGCTCTACATACATTCTCTAAAATATCACGCTATATTTCAATGTTGAAACTTGCCTTAATTGTAAATTATGGGCCTAATCCAAAACAGAAAAAGACTCCAGAGTTTCAGTATGTGGACCAGCGTTTCTGAACACATAAAATGGCCACATATTCTATCTATCTGTCCATCTACAGTATATCTCTTCCCATCTGACTTAATTTTCTTCCATTAAATCTCACTCTACTTTCCACTTGCCCTCCCTCTCTGTCTCCGTGTCTGTCTCTCTCTGAGCAGTTTGATTGAGTAGGCAGGGTGCTGGCCGTCCTGCAGCATGGTGCGTGGAAACAGAGGTTAATTGGATTGTAATTAGAGCAGAGGTGATTAATTGATAGCATCTGTAAATTTGGATGTTTCCATTGTAAATGTGACAAATGAGAGCATGGCAGGCCGGAGGAGAAAGGGCAGAGAGAGGAAAAGAGAGAGAGAAATAGAGAGAAAGTGAGTAAGACATGCATGCATAGGAAAAACAGAGGGGGAGTTGCAGAGACAGTAGAGAGAGACGCTTGGGGGTGAGAAAGAAAGGTTTATTTTTACTTAGTGCTAGATCCCACAGTGGTATGGTATGACAAAGTGAATAATATGATTGAATTCTTGTATGATGAAGCAGCAACGAGGTAGCGATTGACATTACCGTATAAACTTGTTTGCTTTCTGTGACTTACATTCAGTTAATTGGCTCAAAGTTTATTCTGTGCCACAATCTTGTAGGACAACACACTAACCTATAGTTTAGTTTCATGTCTTGTGGTCAATAATAATAATGTAAATAATAGTAATTACACCTTTGAGCTAATTTTCATCCTGCATGTCATCCTATGTGATGGAGAAAGAAAGTGAAAATGATGTGCTTATAAAAAAAGAAAAAAAATGGCACCGATGTAATTTTGTTGGCTACAGCTTAAAAGTATAATTATACACTAATACCAATACGGGAAATGCAGCTCAGCTCTTATATCCCATCTAAAAAAATGGATGTGCCAGTAAAATGTCTACATAGATCATGTCCTCATTACAAAACTGTGACTTTTGTTAAGTGATCTAATATTATAAACAATTTAGTGTCACATCAAAAATATGCAGCCTTCTCATTCGTTTCAACAAATGCACTGTGTCAAAAAAACAGCTCAAGTTTTATCGTAAAATAATGTGACAGATTCCGACAATACATATGTACAAGCATACATTCCTGGTAGATTACTTTATAATGTAAACAAAGTAAATCTACTCTTTACCTCATGATTATCATGATGGGGGATAAAGACGACTGTAACCATAATAACTTAGTTGCTCATAATGCCTCAGGGTTATTATAATCCAGCGTTTTGTTGTTTCTAAAGCTTTTAAATTCATGGACTTTATTGAGTTTAATTTCCTGGGAAAGGTCCACCTTCTCCCAGTTTTCACCCTTTTTTTTTTACTCCATTCTTCCAACAAAGCAGAATGAAGTCAACACACAGCTATGTTCCAGCTTAAATGTGTCACATGAAGCAATTTAAAACATCAAAATCAACAATGCAGTAAAAGGAGTAATAGAGAATCAGTATTTAAGCCATTGGTTCCCTCACCAGATACATTTCTGCATTGTTGATTTTCAGAAAACAACTTTTGTAGTTTACACACCTGTAGGAGTTTAATGTAAATCACACACTGTAAATCTCACTTGTTGTATTTCAGTGACCTCTTATGCCACATTTCTATCAACTACAATTTCTAATGTTTGACATTCTCCAAAATCTACAAGGCTTGTGGGAAGCAGTTTTGAGCACACTGAGCTCACTTGTTGGTCTACAGCAAAACCTTAATCTGTTAATCAGAAATGTAAACCTTTTAGTGATTTGAGAAAATGAACTAAAAATTCCCCTGTGGGATAGCCTTCAAGAAGATTCCATCACTGCACACTTAACACCCACAATGGCTTCACATCATTTCTAAAAATATTTAGTCAAAATGACTGTATTTAACTCTAATAATTTGTAATGTATGTAGAATTGTGACATATACTGTTCCCTCTGCCATGTTGCCTTGTTCATGCTGCTGTTTATAAAATGTTGCGACTCTTGCTATTTCTCACATGGGGATGTAAACTGAGATCTAACATATGCAGAGGGTGTGAAAGATGCACCATGTAAGGTGAGTATGGAATGACTTCCCCACAAATGATGTCCTGAGCTCATGGTAAGAAGCTTTTCAGGCCTCATCTTTTCACCAGACATCTTTATAAGTAATATATATACAGTAAGATGAAACATTATTTATTGTCCCAGGAGGAAATTCAGCTTGCAAGCATAGCCATGGACTAAATATAATGCATTCACAAGTAAACACACAGTATAGGGCCCTGGGATAATACAAAACCTGCACAAGCCATCAAATTAAGTCATCATCCAAGCACGGGGAAATTAACAAGGCTGTTTCTCCAGCATCTGAGCACAGAAAAATTAATAAGGCTCTATTTTTTACATTCACAAGTTCTCCAATCTAATTTCCTGGGTAGGTGTCACAACTATGAAAACCTTTTCACAGAGCATGCAGACAGCTCACTATTGCTCGTGTGGTTCGTTGCTCAACGGAACAAATTGTTCATTAACTGTGGGCCTAATGCTCTAACAAATGTTCCTGGAACATTGCTTCGGTGGTCCACACGAGGATGGAATTAAGCTAATCAAATAAGCCTCCAGTCAGGTCCTATCAGACAGCTCCAGACTGCAGCAAATGAGCCCACGTCGCAAAATTTACATCTCATCTTCCCCAGGGGACAGGTAGGGTCCCACCATACCGCCACTTTTCCCCTCAATCAGCTTCTGGCTCCTGGTGGAGGAAGAGGAAAATGGGAAAAAGAAAGATGTAGTGGTTCCTAGTCATACCATGAAGCGGCTGAACCTCTCCTGCCACTTCCTGGGCACAGTTCCGATGAATAAGGGAAGGAAAATAGAGAAGATGACAGCAGGGGAAATATTTGCTCTTCTGGTTGGAGCGCCACTCAGATCCTAAGAATGAGGGCCGGGCATATTTGCGCAGCTGTCCATCTCCCAAGCGCTGAGTGTACGAGTGTGTGCCCGCTGGAGTTTATTTGTTTGTCAAAGTCACTATGCCTGTGCTTTGTAAGTTGTCTGTGCCTTTGGTTGTGTGTTATTCTATATGTGTGTGTATGCATACGTGCGTGCGTGTGTGTGTGTGTGTGTTTGGGTGTGTATCCAGGGAGAAGCAAATCCATCTGTCTTTCTTGGAAAAAGATGCCAGAAACAAGGAAGAAGGAGAGATTCTGCTAAAAGAGAGGCTGCAGAAGGAAGCAGAGCCAAACAGATGTCCTTATAACTCCTAACTTGTCCCCTTGTCGCCTTCCTCCCTCCAGATGTTCACTAACTTGTCATCTCCCATGTTTATGTGAGGTACCAGTCTACAGTCTCAGGAGCAAAATTATGTGCCCAATGCAAATGTGTTATTTAACAAACAAATTTTTGATATTCCTTTTTGCAAGAAGAAACTAAAATTTCCAAATTTAAGTTGTACATATGCAACTGAAAATACAAAAAACAAAGCTAGCATAAATGGTAGAGACAAACATACAGTCCTAAAATTTCACATTTCAAAGAGAAACGCAAGTGCATTGTGCAAAACATGTTTTTTTTTCATTGTGGTAAAGTTACTCTACTGTAATTATAGCCAGGGGTGAAAGTAGGCCGTCTGGTACTGTGTACCACTAAAAGATTCAGTGGCGGTACACAGTACCGGAAAGAGGAGAAAGCAGCGGCCTGCCAAAACCCACATTCAAAGCCTGTTACGGCTGCACAAGAAAATGTACCTGCTAACGTTATGTGATCTTAAACAACACTTTGTCTCCTTATTAACTACTTCTCAGTCGTCCAGCGTTGCTTCTGAACCGTCCATGCTGTGTTTTTATCCGTGCTGGACGGAGTGCACAGTGGCGTACAGAACAGAATCCAAAACCAATTACATCCCTGATTATCGCCAACTACAAGGTTTATGAATCCCCTGCAAAAGTCTTGGTTTCGTCTTGAATTGAGTTTCCTGATGTATTTATTCTTATAGTCTCACAATTGTATAGAGAAGTTTTGTACTGGTTACATTTTCATGCCAGTAACCTGATGACGTACAATCTCAGATGTCTGAGACAGTACCATAATCAAAAGACATTTGATCATCATACATCCTCTAATATACTGTAAAAAGAGAATGGTGTTTTAAATAATGCATAAAATGTATTCCATAGAACTTTATTGATGCTTAATATACTATTAATATATTTCTGTGTCATGCTTCTTTGGGGTTACCAAGTTGTAAACTCAAATTTAAATGAGGGTTTATATTCTCTGCCAGCCTAAATGTTTTGGTTGCTATTCAAGTAATCACAAAGGATCCTCCCAAGGACTGTTTGGATACCCTACCTTTTCTTCAGAGAACAAATGAAGAACTACTTATCAAAGACTCACTAACACTAAAAGCTACAGGCTTGATAGCATATTTAATTGATATTGAAGGGTGAAAAAATACACACCCTATTTTAATGGCTTAGTAACATTATTAACGCTGACTTAAGGAATGTCAGTAAGAAAGAGTTTGATTCATCAACTTTACAAAAGCTATAAACCAGTAAACGCTATTACATTTGGGATCACAACCTGGCAAAACAGCCAACAAAACTGTACAAAAACCTTTTGCACTCAAACAACCTTATTGTTGAGTGACACTGTAGGAAGTATCAACTTTTGACAATGAGATGTGGTGTTAAAGGTCAGAAAGACAATTAAATGATGGAGCAGTATACATCATAAAATCAACACTTTATTATTATGGGGCTGATCACCTGCTAGGACAAGAGCAGGGCTTTCATGTATTGTCAGTTAGGCACCTTAAAAGGCACCTTGTGCTCGAAATCTGTGGTAGCAGCACTTAATTGCAGAGATACTGTGACTAAATAAAAGCAGATGAACTATTAAGGAGTTTCCCAACTCTGTGTTTAAAAGAGAACTTGCCATCGAACTGGTTACTGGCCCAATCACATGTCCATCTCCCCTGAAAAAAAGGAGCTGAATAGGAACTTTTCATCGGGTTTTTCTTTGAACTACACTTCCACCAAACTAATCTTGTTAGGAAGCTTGATGGGGAAATTTGCATATCAAATTAGCGCTGACAGATTACCCATTAACAAGTTTAAATATGTTAACAGCCTGCTGATAGGTTTTAGCTCCCAGAGATGTCAAAACCGAGAAAACCGCAGGCATTCGATTGAAATTCAATAGAAGCTGTTTTTTTTCAGTGAAATTTGTCATTACTGAACATAGTTAATTCTACATACACCTTGTTTGCAGTGAGGCAAACTTAGACTTGACTTATGTAGTTAGTCAATGCCCTACACTGTGCACTGTGTACTTCACTCCCTAAAGCACTTCATAATTTTTTTCTCCGGGACATTAATTTTTCAGTGTATGAAAAACTATAAACTGTCTCACAAATAACAATAAGATATTGTGTATACTATACAAGAGAATCTGTATTTATCAGATATTTTTAAGCAAACCTGTAAGTGACTCAGCTGTAAATCTTGAAAAATGTCCATACCATCTCTGGTATGGACATTTTCCTGATAACAATAATTCTATCCGTATTGTTAATAGTGGCTAAAATAGTGTCTCATTCTCTCTGAAATGCTGCTACAGGTACTCTATGCTGACTCATGCTTGGGTAATAAGTGGACAGAATTACAGTATACACATTTACATCAGGAAACAAAAGAGTGGTAGATCAGTAAATGTTAATGTAAAACATTGCTATTGTAACGTAGCTGCTAATGGTCTTTTGTGCAGCTAATATGTTGGTTGAAAAAAATGGACAGTGCAAAAGTATGTTTTTACAATTGTCAGACCAAGTGCTTGCTTTCACCCGGATACTGTAACCCTGCCAAGGCCTCTTGTCATGGCATCCCACTCCCCTTCTTACCTGCAAGTTATCTTTTTTCAAAATCACCACTGCTACTGGTAAAAAACAATGACGTCTGAGTTAGTGCTCCGGCAGTGGTATGCACCGGTGACACTGATTTGACCTGTGTACCGATCTGATCCACTTCACCTGAGCTTCTGTGATATCTGATTAATAAATTTCTGCAAATATCAGTGAGCTCCTCCAAAGCTAAAGCCCATTATAGGCAGGCTTCATCTCGAGGGCACCAATTATCAAATCGTATTTTTTTTTCATTAGTAAAAGTCATACCACACAGTTGATGTACTGTACATCTTCTACTGTTTTTGTGGAAATTAACCTTTTTAATGACAGTGGTCGCCTCCCAACATGCAAATATCCGACCAAAACAAATTCCCCCAACACTATTTTGAAAGAGCACTTTTGATATGTCCTGTGCTTAGTGCCACTCAAGATGCCTGTGATGGTTTTGAAGAAATGCATATAAGCTGGCATTTTTTCCCCCTATTGCAGAATGATAATTGTTGCAGCCAAGCCATTCTCCAGAGCTGATACAGTGGGGGTAAGATAGCTCTGGGTATGCTAGACTATTCCGAGCATGCCAATGGCTATCTGGATAGCTTTGTGGTTGGGGATGTGTCTACATGGTTGGCACTGGTTTGTTTGTATTGAAAATAAAACATTTTAATTTAATAATTTATGCCTTAATTCCAATGTGATATTTTTTTATTTTGTAGAACAAAACTGTGTTTTCCTATCCATGCAAAACAGTTATTAAAAACAAAATGATTTTCAGGCTCTAGTGCAGTGCCATTAAAAAGGTCCTGCAAATGCCCCTGTTTGTAGTATGAAAGGTAAGATTTCAATACGCTGGGTTTTGGTGATAAAATGGTATGCGATATAGTCTTTACATGATTTAATGAGAAAAATAGTTACAAAGCATTGAATCAGGAATGTGAATGAAAATTAGTTCCCACTATAGCAGATAGTTAAAGTTTTTTGGGGTGTGGTGTTGTTTAAAATGGTTAAAAATGTTAGTTTCTAGAGTTCATTTGTGTCTGACGAGTTATGTTTTTGAACTTAGAAAACACTTTTTTTGTTAGAGAGGAGGCAGAGACTCAACCCAAGAGGAAGAGGAGGAAGCTTCTTAATTTCCAAGAAGACAGAGTGCAAAGTATTGGTGATATCACTTGGATCCTGAAATTGCTTCCAAGTGGCATATTTACATGAAAAAGAAAGGAGTCTTTACATTTTTTTTTAACAAATTTTGCTTAGACTGAAGTAGGACTCATATAGTAGCTCCTCCCACTCACTGATTATTTTTTGAATCACTTTAGGACCGATTATTTTGTATACTGTCACTAAGATTGTGTAACATATGGATGGATTTGCCAGAAATTCGAAAAATCACAAAATATCACCAAAAAAAATTTACAATTGGGTGAAGAAGAACAGTCGGTTTAAGTTGGTTTAATGATAAAAGCAAAATGCAACAAAGTGCCAAAGAAACACCTACTGAATTAATCATAACTTCAGAACTTAAATGACAAAAATAGCAGCAGCAGACGAAGACAGATTTGTGTAGAGGAATGAGGAGATTTGCATTTAGATTTACATTTACTCCTTTGGTAGATGCTTTTATCCAAAGCAACTTACAGTACAGTATGTGACCGTTAATTACGTACTAAGAACTAGATCGTTCAAAAGACCAATGTGCAAGGAAATCAGGTCGAAGAAGGGCATGGAAAGGAAGTAAGTGGTAGTTAGGCCTGTTGGGCTCTGGCTGCCCTTAGAGCTCCTGTCACAGACAACAGAGCTGTTTCAGTAGAATGACCACTCTTAAAGCCCAAATGACTTGGATCAAGGTGGTCGTTCCGTGAGACCTGTTCAAAAACCATCCCTTCGATAGCCCGAGATAAGAAGATTGTAACGTTCCTAAAATCCATACTTGCAACAAAAAGAATGCCACTTTTCCATCATGTTTCCTTTGACTAGTTTGACTGGTGCTCTTCTAATTATGTCATCATCTTCTGCAATAATTTAATAGCACCTGACTGGAGAATTAGGGCCCCAGCTGTTTAGTTTGATGAACCAACTCCTTATATTTGCATAAAAGTACTGAATGGAGTGTAATTTATTTGAATTTCCTTTGACCCCTTTAAAATCCTTCTTTCTAGATCATTTCTATGTGCCAGATACTGGGATATACAGTCCTAAAACAACTAGACCAAGTAAAGGTGGTCTACAACATCAGTGACCTCATGATATCTTACTTCAACAACATACGGCAAGAGGTAGTGGTAAGGCAGCACTGTTACCACCTCTGCACACGACACCCACGGCAGATTGTGATCATTGTGTTAACCTGGTATAGGTTTGTACCAGCAGGGTACAGCAACATGTACAGTTGAAAGTGCAAAGTCTGAGGATGTTTTCTTTGAATTTTTTTTTTTTTTAACAAACAGAGAGGTCTGATTACAGAAAGTTCTACATATAGAAAACTTGTTTAAACCCCTTTCTGCAGTGCCCCCTAGAACAAAACTAAGGACTGCACATGCAAATGTTGGTCTCGATATTCTTAGCATCTTATAAGGTACAAGCTTAGATTTATTTCTCTTTATTACAGAAACAAGAAAAAAAAATACTTCTGTTACCCAGACATATATCTGTTCAATCATAATTGAATAACTGCATGAGATTTTCTTACATTACCAATCACTGTTTTTTTGCTGCCTAAAACCCGGATGATATATGGAACAGAGGTGCAATCCTACCCCCAATTAAAAGCCAAAGGTGTCCAGAAATTGTCTTGTGGGACAATGCTGCTAACCACAAAGAAATTTATGTGAGGTCATAGGATAATATTTAGGGATAATAGGATAATATGCATTGTGTAGAAAAGAGTAAATAAAGCCATTTTGTGTGGCATGAGAGGTTGTCTTTTTCACTGTAGCCTGTTTATTGGCCCTGAAAATTTCTCCAGCTTGTTTATACCCAATTTACAGTGAAGTGCATACAACTGGGTATTCTTTTACTGACTCTTGTCTTTTCATAATATTGAGAGAATCCTTTGTTCTTACATTCTCAGTTGACGGTTTTTAACTGTCTTTTCCCCTTTATGGTAAGAGTTATTGCATACAAGTTTTTACGTGGCCTCATGGCAGATTATCACTCTTCTGTCCTCACTGACCACTTGTGTCTTTTGACTTTTCTAGAGTTAAGGTTAAAATCAAGGTACTTATTATTTGGTTCAGAATATAATTTCATGGATGTTCATCAGCATGGTTTTAGGGATGGTCAATTTGTAAATGTATTCATCTGCTCCAGTTACGGCTCTTAGAAACACAGGGTGACTGGGTGACTGTAGATGACACCATTGTATGTTATGTTCAAAAAAAGTGAAATAAATGCGAGCAACGATACTAGCAAAGAAAAGGTACAGACTTTGTTGAACCCTAAACAGTTGTTGTAATAACTGTGAGATGTCTGCAATATATAATTTTCCATATTATGCCGTAGCCTTTTCACAGAGATTGCTGTTTTAAACTCTTTTAGATCATATTATATGAAAAGAGAAGATACAGTACATGGGTGGATGGCCTAGGGCTGATGTACCAAAGGTAAAGGTTCAACCTTCATAAATGAAACACAGTATTTTTCATTCATTCTCAGTCTTTTATGTCCGCAGCAAGACTTTTCTCAGGATGACAAAAAAGATATAGGGCAAAGTCAAAACAGACGATTATAGTACACTGTAGCATTGCTAATTGTATACATGGACACACTTCGTGCTTGCATTGTGCTTTGTTTACTTTGGGCAATGGATTTTCAGTTCATTACACTTGAAGAGAGCATACATTCTAATGACATTTTTTTACATAACCATTATGCAGTAGTTGTAGATATTTATACCTGAAAAAACAGATATACCTCATTAAGCACTGCTGAATTTAGAGGGCAAAGGACAAATGAGCTTACATATCAATAATGTAATGATTGTGTGATTCTGCGTTGATATTCTGCTGTGTAAACGCTGATGACAATGGGAAAGCATACAGATGACTGGGATTATGTCATTGTGTATATTGAAATAAGCATTATTGGAGAGCAATTCTATTCAGACACAGATTACAAGTTCCTCATTCCTGCTCTATTAGTTATTATAATTTCCCTACAAGCAAGTCTCTAGCCTTTACTAAAAGTGAATACTTGAAGCATGCAACAACACACACACACATCAACACATAAATAAAGTGCACCCAAACTGTTACATTTTCTGTTTAATGTTTTAATACACACTTACAGTCAAACAAGCCTGTCAAGTGTATAGCAGCAGAAGTCCCATAACAAACACACAGTGTGTGTGTGGTTGGGCCCGTTACCCTCATCAATCATGGCTAATATTCTACCTCATTTGTCCATTTGATATTTGTTTGCTTATTGCCTTTGCTATTATTGTTGCCGTAGTTTGATACATTCCCCGACAGCTCTAATTTCTATTATAAGTCATCAATTAATACAGAGAAATTATTATGACAAGGCGTCTAATGCAGGCCGTGGAGATGAGAAATAGATTGTGACGGTGTGTGCTTCAAGCTGTCACGTACAGTGTCGAACTCTCGCCAACCCTTCCTTACGGCACCACTCGTCAAAAGCCCTGAGCTGTTACAGAGCTCCATCCTTCCAGTCTGTGTTCTAAAGCATGTTCATATACCTGTTTACTCTATGTAACTGAGTTCGTCTATAGTGTAGTAACACAGCAGATGGAGACATACAGTAAATGAATTATCATGGTTTGTATTTCGGGGATGCACAGAAGTTAACATTTTCCTATAGTATCTCACATAGTTTTTAATTTACTTGCAAAAAAAGTTACCAACATATAGTATTATATACATTACTACATGGCTATTGCCATGTGAATGAAAAGAAACAAGAAACATCCAAACAAACGTTTTCAGGGCTTTAAGCCCTTATATTTCTGAGCCGACTCTGGATTCTTGCACCTTTTTTCACCGATAACATGTCCAAGACTTTAGAGCAGGTTTTTTCTTATTTAATGACGAATATCTAATGAAACAGAGAAATACGTAGATATGACATCGACTTTTCAGGGGCTTTAAAGTCCACATATTTAAATGGTAGTTTGATGGGCCTGTCTGACTCTATATTATATCCAATGCCTTAAGAGTCGGGTAAAATGATACTGCACAACACTATCATTATGCTGAAGGAGAGAGAGCACAGCCCCATGTTTAGACAGAGCAGTGAACGGTGTCTAATATGATTATATGACATTCCTCACATTTTGCACCAGGCCCGGAGGCCTGTATTTGCCCTTATGTTGACCTCTCCTTCCTCAAATGCCCTGGCCTTGACTCCTCCATGGCTCAGTTGCCTTGTCCCATGCACTAATTCTCTGACTAAAATCACATCTTCCCCTCCCACTCATGCATCATGGTGCATCTATCTCTTTTTATCCCTCTTGCTTAGCTCTGTCCTCTCTTGTTTCATCTTGCCTTATCCTGCCAATCTCATGTCCTTGTTATCCCTACCCCTTTCCCTGCAACCTCCCTCCCTCTCTCCCCCCAATCCTCCCTTGCCCTCCCTTTTCCTGCCTGTCTTCCCCTCTTTTTCCTCCCTCTCTTCCCTCTGCTGTGGAGGTCAGCTATGATGCAGAGCCAGAGAGCTCGTCCATGTTTAATTACATTAATAAAACACCCTGTGAGGTAGAGTGACCTCGCACCCCACAACCCTCTCTACACCCCCCGCATCCCTCACCCTCTACCCATGCTTCCCTCCCTGTTGTTCTGCAGGCTTAGGTCTATTGAGGCTCCCAGCAGGCCCAGTCCAATCGGTGCCAGGTTGCATTTCATGGCTGATTGTAAGGCATGTGTTTCTACCTCTTCAGCATTGGTTCCACCGCAATCTCCAGTGGTTCTTGACATGCTCACTTCGCTGGAGGTCATGTAAGAGACTTCTCCCTCCCCCATCAACCTGCTACAGGTGGAAGACACAGAGGAAATCGTGCTGGCAAAATGAGACCTCTCTCCAAACAGCTGTAATGGGGGACATGCCCTTCCGGATGAGCTCCTCAGAGGTGTAAACCATCCCGATCAAGCTCCTTCCGTTTCATTCCTATGTAGCCCTCTCTGACTCTGTCAACAGGAAGGCCATGTGTTTCCCTTTGCATCTCAAAGATGGAGAGAGAAGTGAAATATTCATTTGGAGAGGGGATTCTCTACATGTGCCAGGTTTTGGTTCACTTGGCATTGGTGGAGGTTCTCTGCTCCTCATGTCATAAAGCTAAAATCAGAGACACACAAAATGCCCCCTGGACAGGAAGACAATGGTTCTATGCACATAAATTATAACAGAAGCAGGATGGCATATGACAAGCAGCAGCAACTTACTATTATTGCCTGCAAGTGATGATGACAATTCCCATGGTAACCAACGGGTCGGAGTGATGTAATACGCATAGAAATCATGCAAATGGGAATGCCCCGAACGTGTTAGAAATATCGCTGCCACTTGATAAAAACCTTGTTTCTTTGAAAAGAAGACTTATTTTCATACAGACAACCATGCATCCTTATTGTAGTATATGAATAGATTTTGTGGGCCTTGGGGTCACACAGCTGGCGCTTCCTATAAAGAACTACATAAAGCTTCAGCTGAGGTAGAAACATGGAAATTACTATTTGGACTTGCAAGCGTTTCTTGGAACAGCAAGAATCTAATCTCCTACAGCCACATTTATGATTTTCATGAATAGTCAACAGCCTTACCATTAAAAGTGCCATCATCTTCTCCAAGAACATTACAGCTTAATGTAGACACATAACTTGCATTTCCTCCACAATGGGGAATCCTAACCTTGTGTGGAATGTTGTGTTCTTTTGGCTGTACTATTTACAAATATTTTCCTCAGTGCATGTATGTTGAAACCGTAGTGCTGTTGTGGCATGTTGTTGCCAATATATTAAAGGGCTAATGGCAAAACCACAGGGCCACTCTAGCACCCTAATGGCTTTGAGGGTTGATACTTTGAGTCAGACAGTGAGAGCAAAAAGTAGTTAAAAGCCTTATATGCTGTGGGCATTGCTAGTCTTTTCAGTATCAGAGAGCTGTTTTTCTTCCCACAGCCATTTCTGTTCTCAACAACAGCATTCATCCAAAGAGAGGACACAAAATCTGTGAGAACAGAACACGTTGCTCATGTTTATTTCATAAAAAGCTATCCAATGATAAAGTGAGATCATTTCCTGTCCCTTTGGGTCAGCTTTTAAGTCTCTTCCTGAAATCATTTCTTTTTTACTCACCTTTTTCTTAGTATAAATACTTGTTTTATAGATCTCCAATACCTTTTAGCAATTCATTGCTGGTATTTTATTATTTGTCTTTCGGACTATGAATTACTGCGCGTTCACTTTCTGTGAAGCTTTAACTGCCTTTAATAACCATACCAACAATGTTTATCATTATAATTATTTCATATATGCTCTCCCTTGCATTGCTCTCCTCCCTTTGTTCTACTTTGTAGACTCTTGAGCGTCTGTTTTGTTATTTGTTTGGAGGGTTTTCATTAGATTCCCCAACTAGCAATTAGTGTTCCTCTCCAAAGTGATGGCAGAACAATGGCACTAAATGCCCCATCTCTTTATTGCATCGCTAAGTACCCTTTAGACTCATATGGTTATTAATAACATTGCTAAATTGCACAAAAAAGCATTGTGGCCAACTAGGTCACTGCAAGGTTTACTTTGCCTAAAAACATCAGGTAAAACAAATTTACCTTTCCCATCTTTCTCACTCTCTTTGTCCTCTCTCTCGCTACCTCTCTTTTCCCGGTTTGAATGTGGGCAGAGAGAGGAAAGTTAATTAGACAGAGATCCAAGGAGGGGGTGGGGGGTACGGGGCACCTGGTAATGGAAAGGGGCTGTAAGAAAACAGATGGCCCAGAATTTATTAACTTGCAGGAGCGCTTCAAGGAAGCAACTGCATCCAGACATTAGCCCAGTCACTGTCTGGTTGGGGGCTAGCAGGCAGCTGGATACAAGTAGAGGCTGTCAGAGCCCAAAAATAGAAAGCAGATTTATCCCTGGATTGTTGCAAATGATCCATCAGAGGAGAACAATGAATGCAATCCAGTTTACTGGTTGACAGTTTTACCTAATGCATTTGAAGCCCTTCTGTAAGTACATGACTAGATAGCAAAAGGAGTTACAGAGTACTATGAGAGATTTATTTTGGAATTTACCTTTTTAAAAGTTAGCCTGACGTCATCAGCCATACCTATTCCTCTCTATATCCTCCTCTATGTCTGCCTTGAATTATGAGTCATCATAATACCCAGTTTTAGATTTGTAATTTTTACAGCATCCTGTGAATAAGGAGATCAATCCAAAACCTACATATCTTCCTATGCCTTTGTTTTGGTTCCAGTTATGTACTGTACTCTCTAAGTTGGCTGCAATTAACATCCTGTACTTGAATATCCTCAGATGCATGAGTAAAAAAAATAAAGAAACACACCTCTTTGAGAGGACAGACAAGTAAATTATTTTGCAGTTCAATTATACATGAACAGCAAAGGTTCAAGCTGCTGTATATCTGAAAGAATACACAGCAGCTTGTATTTTACAGATATCTCAGTCAATAAAACAACAACCTGAACTGTGCTCACTCAAGAAACATAATTACAACTAAATGTTATTTCTAATGTAGTTTCAGCCAAAGTTCAAAATGAACTAATCAGCTTGTGAAAAACTCAGTCGAACAATATATCTTAAATGTAGTGCTCCAGCAAGGTGCTTGGATGTGAGGAGCTAAATGATAAGCCAGCATGATTCTGCTCTGCATCAGAGTTACAACAAACACAAAAGAAAATGTTTTGTGAAGAGCAAAATATATAAAAAATTTGTGGACCCAGACTTCCAGCTGTTGGACCTTTATTTGTACTCTGAGTCAGTGCAGTTATACAGTATTCATTGTACAACCTTGAGTACTTGCAGACACAAAATACATCCTTTACACTGCGAAACAAACATATCCTGTCCTTCCAGCACAATAAACAGCATTAGGCTATATTGGATGGAAGAACACTACTGGGAATGGAATATTCTTAGAAAATAAGTTGAAAACAACAATGTTATATTGTGCCCCTAACGTCCTGAGACATCTTAAGAGACGTGGGCTTCAATTCTGCCACGTACCAGGCCTGGAATGTGTGTCGTATGGAGACAGATACACACACATGCACTCACACATAATCGGATACACACTGTGCCTTCAACATATACACATAGCCTTGTGGGTAAAATGAGAAAAATGAAGGTTTCAAATAAAAAAAAAAAAGAAAGGAATATTATGTCAGCCTTTCCCACACATAGTAGTGTTGTCTCAATGTCAAAATTATGACTTTGATTCAATACCTGCCTAAATATCACAATACCAATAATGAACCAATACCACAAGCCTTAGTCATAGTGTTATTAAAACTTTTTTACAAGCTATGTAATCTGATTTCCCGATTTGTGAGTTTATGTGATGACTTTGCAATTTAAATTTGCACCCAGACAACACTTATAAAACAGTGTTTAATATGACTCAATATACCTCCTCGATGGGGGCCTGTGCTCTACTTAGAACATTTTCTAGTAGAAATTATTAACAATATGTACATACCATGATTTCCATCACCAGTACTAGTTGAGTATAAAAATTGATTATTTTATAACCCATGTTGTACATGTGAATGCCTGATTTTTAGCAGCTTGCAAGTCATGGTTAGTTATAGTAACCAGCGTGACTGTTATATAGGCAAATAAAGATGTTTGCTCCATTGGTAAGTTAGCTAAAAAAGGAAAAAACAAAACAAAACAAAAAAAAATTATCACTGCCCTTAATTGCCTCGTCTAAATCTGAAGGTGAAAAATGTTTGCTTATCACCAAATAAATCACAATTGTTTGACTTACATTTAACGGCATGGGCATGATGTAATTGTGCTACCTATCACACTCGCTAACCGGGAGCTCTTCGAAGGTCAGCATGTCTGTTGGGCGAGATGCTTTGCTAAGTTGGACATGTTGGCTCCCTCGGTCTGCGTAGGTGTAAAACATCTTTTACAGACAGGTTTTGTGGTGTCCATAGGCTTGCCCTGACTGTTAGCAATGTAAGTGAAATGATGCCATATTTCAATTTCTGCATCTGCTTTGTTGACAAGTTATGGATGGTCGGCAAGAGCACTTGTATTTGCAGCCATGTCTCATTTTGTTGCTTTCATTCTGCTCATAACACTGCCATTATTAAAGTATCAGTACTAATAAAATGGAATGTAGTACCGTTTCTAGTATTGGCACACCTTGTAACGTTGATACTGTATATAGGCTCTAATTGGATGACGCACCTAGGGAGGTTAAGACCTGCCCAGGTAGTTAAGATCACTTGGTTTCAACTAAAGTAAGCCTTTCATTAGAGTTACTCATTTCACGCTTTTCAAATGAACACCTGTCTGAGTTTCTCTGTAGGCAGCTGCATGTAGGGAACATTGGTAAATTTTTGCATCCACCAATAGTCTGCATGTGAGGAGTTTAGGGGACATCTGTAAATTGTGGCTACAGAAATTAAACTGTGTTAAACTTCTTCTCTAGCCAGCATGAGTCTCTGCATGCATATTGGTCACAAGCCACGCCACCCACCACCAAGTAAATTCTCAACCTGTGGGAACCATGAATGCGCCTTTGTTTTATTCTTTTTCTTCTTTTTCTTCTTATTAATCCAATTACTGAAGCTTGGAACTAAAGAATGCACATGCTTTATCAAATTACCTTTTTGGCACATTTTTGACTGTGTCTACTAAGTGTTTCATATTTCTGGACTTAGATACAAGAAAGGAACCTCCAGATTTTAGAATTTGTAAGGAGATGTCAGAGTTTTGATGTGTTGAGCCAAAGCTCTAAAGGCAGAGCTGCTGAAATCAAACAACTTGCACAACACAGTGCTAAAAGCTAATGAAAAATAGATTTAGTGGGGAGCACGTTACTTTATTTCAGTCTCTCCAGAGCAGCATGATAGAGAGGCAACATGTGCGACAGAACAGCTTGTGAACTAGTTGTGTAGGCTCTGTGAAGCAGTGCTGTTTGTGAGTCAATGGTGTGAGCTTCAAATGCCACACCGCTGAGCCTGCCGGGCCTCCACCAAAGTAAAAATAGACTGTGATGAAAAGTCTGTGGTGCCATAAAGACGCCCATTAACAATGAATGTTTCTGGTGCTGCTGAGGGGAGCTCAAGAAGCTCTAAAGCAGCTTACTGCAAAAAAGGGAACTACCCCTGTTAATCAAACAATCCCTACCACATATAAGATTAAAGAAAAAACAAAACAAAACACTAGACAAAATGCCCAGTCTCTGTAAACAGAGGCTAAAACAAGTAACAAAGTTTGATTGGCTGCAGCGCCAGACTGTACGTTACATCTGATGGAAACAGAGTGCAAGCTGTTGGGGCTAGGCAATAGCTGAGTGCTGTGTACACTTCACTGTACTTTTTCTGTCAAACTGCACAGTGTGAGGGTCCACCATGTCCTAATCCGATTTTTAGAAATATAGGTTAAACATGGACTTCTGTGCATACATTTGTTTCTGCATGGGCACCTCTATGTGGCAATTAAAGGGCATCACGTCATGTAGTGGGGGAATGGGTGGCAGACGGGGTTAGAGGTATGGAGACAGGGGAAGGGCCAGAGGAGGGGCCGGGGGTGATCTGGACCAGAAACGTTTGTATGATGTGACTGTTAGCATTTCTTGTTGTGAACAAAGAGATGAAAAACAACCGTAAAGAAAGCGAAACAACCGAACACAGACCACACTGAGTTTGAACACCAATACAAAGAGACGCAAAACGACCAACATAACAAAGCACAGACACAAAATAACAACTACAAAGAGACATGAAATATCTACAAAAAAAGGCGAAGGGTGCAAAGATAAAATGACCACAAAGGACCTCAGTCTGGGTGTTTTGCAGGAGAGGAAGGATAGGAAGGGTGGGGGGCCTTTCACATACTGTATCAGTGACCAGGGGCACATTGTTTCATAATTTGTCCATGGATGTTGGCCATCTAGAATTACAAAGAGCAGTTGTTAAGGATAGTTAGTCTTGAGACTGGGCCCCACTCTGGCTCATTCAAAAGTTTCTAAATATATATTTGTCTTGAGAGCATCTAAAAATACCAGCGGGAACATTTTGTGCAGCTGATCCAATAGAATTTTCTTCAATAATCCAATCTGACCCCTATAGGTTATTGGTTTTCTTACTTCCACATTAATCTATGCCTCTTTCTGTGTATGTCTCTGTGTTTGTGTGAGAGTTTATGTTTTGTGAGGACTTTGTCATTTGCATGATCACTGACTAAACATGATAGTCTAATTTACCAACTGCACACTGGTCTCCGCGTCACTGCTACTGAAGGTACTTAACAAATGTGGGCAGCTTTAAAGTAGGCTGTAGCTGCAGGCAACAGTAAATCATAATTTTTTTTTTTTTTTTGAGCAGCAAATACCAAAGTCATTACTGTACTGTTTTTTGTTTGATCTCCTTGCTAATTCCTATATCTATTTTTCTATGCTGAGAAATTTGTGTTGTACTCTTTATGGTATATTTCATTGTCTTTTGCATTGCACAGTGCATAAAGTCTAGTTATCCTTGTTGTCTCAGTATGCACCATGAATCTCTGTAAGTTGTCATTGTCTCTGCACCGTTGTCACTAAGACAAATCCTTGTACATCCTTGCAGTCTATGTCCAGTGCAAGTCTAATAACAAGGCTTGTGCTAGTGAGGACATAGCTTTTTACCATTAAAGCGGGAGGGCGGATTCTTTATTGGCATTTTACAAAGCTAATGTTTCAATCATGCTTCCTCACAATTAGATTTTTTTATTGTGTTGTGATGATTATGAAAAGATAACTGATACTAATTACAATAATGTTAATGATTTCCATGCTTTCAGGGGCCTTTGTTAGCTAAATATTTAAAGCATGTTGATTTGAAAATCCAAGGACACTGCAGTACTTCTACATCTTAGTCTGCTATAGTTTTATATATACTAAAAACATGTCAAACCATGCTACTGCAAACTGACACAGAAATTTCATTGTTTTTTTAGATGCTGATGACATTGTGCTGGTGCTGTTGTTGGCAATGACAAGCTCAGAGGAGTGTTTAATATAAAGGCACTTATGGTTACAGCTTTGAAAATTCTTCTCTTTGCAAGCTGTTGAAATACCATAACTTTTATAGTCTCTAGTCATTATGTTGTCTATGTTTGGTCTATAAAAGAAAGACATTCTTAATCTTCAAGTGTCTTTTTAGTCAAATGAAGGTCTTTCATGGTGCAGTTTCAAATACCACTTGTCATCACATTTGGAGTTTTCCTGTTTCTATTCATTAATAGACATGTGTTTTCTACCTTTTTTCATTTTATGAAATCATAGAGCATAGTTATCAAATACAAACTGAAAAAAAAAAATCAAAGAAAAAAAATAACAGAGGGGAAGGGAAAAAGATTAAATAGGGACCCAAATAAATGACTAAGATAAGTTAATCAATTACATAACAATGAATTTCATGATATATTGTAAAATAAACAGACATATCCAATTTACAGGATACATTCTACCAACATATGAACAGTAACCAGTTACCACTGATATACACATACATTAACCTCTAGACCTGTGAGGTATACAAAGGGAAGGATGTCAATACAATTAATATTATGTGAATGTCCTAATTATCCCGTCTAACATGATTATATTTAGCACTATTGTGTGTTATATACCTCACCTTTTTATCATCTTTTTTCAGAGATATTAACATATTTTTCTGAATCACATTTTTTCCATACCATAAATTTCATTTACAAGGTTCTCCATCTTGAGTTAATTAAATGATCGTCTCTTAACAAATCCCTTGTAATTTGTTTAATTATTACTACCATTATTGCTGAGAACAAGTGAGAATCTTTCTTTCTGATCTCTTCTGGTAATTTCCCAAGTAATGGAACCAATGGGTTTTTACCTTAGAGGAGTACCAAACATGTTTCTAATACAATTTTCTGAATAGCTACTCATACCTTTAGATGACGAGAATATATGACTGTGGTTTGCCATCTGCTCACCATATTCTCTCCAGCGTCTTGAAGTTAAATTTTCTTTATGTTCATTTGTTAAGACTGTCTTACTTAAGAATTTAAGTTCATCCCCAAAGTCATATATCATAAGCATATATTTTATTAGTGGATATGTATTTTGAATAGATATCTTTTTTTAAAACAACAAAAAGGTAGCTTCTCACATGGAAGAATTCATTAAATGAGAATCGGGTTGACCATGTTATGATAATTACTGTTCAAATGATTTCATATCTTTATCCCCAAACATTTGTCCAAATTTCTATAAATCTTTAGAAGCACACATTCTACTTTGTTAGGAGGAAAGTCTAGATGAGTTCTCGTTTCTTTCAAGAATAGAAATCTTTCTTTAATTTTTGTTTCTGTACTCATCAATTGTCTAAATTCTTGATGTATGATTTTTTTTGCATTTGTCATCCACAGTTTTACATTTTTTATCTGTGCTGCTTGATAGTAAGCTTGCTGATATAGTAGATTGAGACTGGCCATTTCTTTTGGAAGTTTAAGATCTTTCATTTTTATTCTTGGTTTCCTGCCATTCCATATGAATTTCATTATAGTAGAAGTCTGTTGTTTGAAGTATTATAGATATTATATATAGGAAGTGCTTTGAAAAGGAATAAATGTCATATCTAATAATTTATATTTTTGTTTTAACCAATCCCCTGAGGGAAATGTGATTATAGTGTGTTTTCTATTGTACTTATAGTACATGTACATGTGGAGTCTGCACTAAAATCTTTTTTTGACCCTGTTGTTGTGATCATTGTATTATATGTGAGATGTTGATTCATATCTGCACAAATGAAACCAGATCCTGCACATTTACTGACTTAGAGAATCCAGATTTTTTTTTTCAGGAGAATGGGGCTTATTCTCCGCCCTGAATTGTTGAGAACTTGTCTTTAGTTTCCTGACGCCTCCAAAAATAATCCACGGTGATCTGTGACTGATCCACAGTGATACATTTATTCAGTAAAATGGCTTTTCGGGTTTTTCACATCTGATTTGAAAAATCTTCAAGTATTCTATACAATTTTTGTACATGATACTGTTCATAAGGCTCATTATCAGCAGTACAGTGCGGAAGTGAAAATGTTCTTTAACTTGGTGTTAAAAACTAGCTGGATTATACTATATGTAACTGGCAAGTCTTGCACTATTTCCAGAATGAATTTAAGAATACCTAAGAGAATTTTGAATATGTAATCATTCACTTTCTTGCTGAGAGCAAGATGAGAAGGTTAGATATAAGTCAGTAGCAGCCTGGCTCTTTCTGAAGATAACAAAATCTGCCCACCAGCACCTTTTAAGCTCACTGATTAATATAAAACCTCTTGCTTGTTTGTGAACAATGATTGATTGCATTTCTAAAGAGGGTTATGTTCTTGACTTATATCTTGTCTGGGTGTGGTAACTTCCTTGGGTCTCTGCTGCTTGCCTGGCACCCTCACAGTGATGACAAGCCTCCAGGAAGTTACAGCTTCTGCTCAAAAAAATAGTAGTGCACATAACCCCCTGTAAAACAACAACAGTGTTTCGCTATTGCACTGTGGTGTCTTTACTGATTGAACAAATGAGATGGATTGTGTTAATTAGCTGACTTTAGAGGTGCTGGCATGCAAATTTTGTTGCCTGTGGACAGAGCCAGCGCAAGCTGCCCCCCCCCCCGTTGTTAGTCTTTATGCTAGGCTAACTGGCTTCTAACACCAGCTTCAAATTTTCCATACAAATATGAGAATGAACTCGATCTTTTCAACTAGATGTCCACAAGAAATCGAATGAGTGTATTTCCCAAAATGTTGAACTATTCCTTTAATTGAAGTTTGACAAAAACAAAAACAAAAACACAGTACCTCCTGTTTCTTCAAGTTCTTACAAATCCCTACCCTGCATTTCTATACTCTCTTTCCATATCTTCTCTCCTGGAGAACCTCAGGGGAAGCCTTGGGAGTCCAAGCTGGCACATATCCACACCCTGAGTCTCAACCCTCCAAGTCTCCATCATCCCCTGACCTTATTACCTCCTCTCTCCAGTCAGCTTCTGTCAACATTCGTATCGCAATAAAGCTTTTCAACCACATTCTGCTGAGGCACGGTCTTTGTTAGTTAGCTGCAATGTAATTGCCCTGCAAGAGTCTCTCTAGTACTAAATTGCACGTTTCAACTTTCTGTGCATGCAAGCAATTTTTTGTGTGTGGATAAGCGTGCATGTGTGTATTACAATGTATTGTGTTAAACTTTTTCAAAACATTTGCTAGATAAAATATCTAGGTCAACTTATCAAAGTAAGGCCTTGAAACAATACAGGGTCAGAGTGGATATGAAACTGCTTTGATACATTTTACATCAAAAGGATACACTGCAATGATATAATGAACCTCTGACACATTATTGCAACTTCAACTGAAGTTATAAATCACTATCTATACTTTAGAGATAAATTTTAAACAGAACTGTTTTTTTGATTTAAATGCCATTATAAAACACAATAGCTATTTATTCATATGATAGTAGCTTGTATAAATTACTGTAACAGATAACGTGCTCAGACAGCCGTAGGTTCTTTTTTTAAATTCATATCATAGGAATTTAGGTTGACAGGAAAGTGACATTAGTTTTGCAACAACAGCCTAAGGTACTGCAGAACAAGAGACACTCACACACAACACATACTGTGTAATAACACCACCGAGCTACACAGTGGTGTTGCTGGTGGTGTCTCTTTTTTTTAACATTATATTATAATTTCATGAGATGACCTCACTGACCTTTAGCCTACCTCTGGCCAAATTTGTTTTCAGCAGTTCAGTTAGGAGATGTTGAGGGACACCCACTGCCCACACATAATATACATATACTGTATACTGATTCACAGTTAATACCTAACAAAAAGCAGAATGCTGCATTTGCATGCAATAGCAGTCGAAGTAAAAGCTATGTGACTGTACCCAGGGGAGGCCTGCACAGAGTATTCTGAGATTCATTAGCTACCAGAAAGCAGATGACTCATTGTGGTCTCCCTGACCTCTTATTTGTTTTTCTCTCATTTATTCCCTGCCTTGTGTCAGCGGTGAACTTAAACATGCAGCAAGATGCCTGCTTATCATTCAGCAGTACACCAACAGCAGTACAGATGAAACAGCTCTCATAAAGGGAAAATAGAGATGTAATCCACCTCTTCAAAATAAAAATGAGAAAAATTTAATTTATCAAAAACATTGTTCAGGGTAGACCAACAATCATCCTTGCATTTTCCCTCCAGCACAGAGGTAAATGAACTGGCAAGAAATTGTGTTTTAAGAGAAAATTATGGCTTCTGAGTTAGTGGTTCTTTATCTTGCAGTGCCTGTGTGTGTGAGGAGGGGGGGGGCAGTGTGCCCCTCCCTCAGGCAGAGACTGCAGTTGAGGTTTTAGGCTGCTCTGGTATTACCATACACACTCACAGATTCACAAAAAAATACTGTCACACCTCACACTGGCTGTGCCATGAATATCAATGGTTGCTCTCCTTTTGGACTCACTCTGCAAAACAGACAGTGAAAAATGTTCATGCATGACTACATTCCACCTGGCACACTCCATATATCCAGTTTAATGGGATAATGAACACACAGTATAAAGGAATTGTGCATGACACCAAGCTGTTATGCACAATGCATGACTTATGTCACTTATTTTGCTCCTTCAAGGCACTATATTTTTGGTAGCTGTTTCAGGTGTTGTGTCTGTGTCATTCCAACAAGTCACCTTGACAGTGGTGTGAATAATTTTGGTAATAAAAAAAGAAATGGCATTCATTCAAGACTAGAAAATTGCAGTTGTACTCTCTGAAATAGTCAGGGTAAATATTTTTTGCAAAAGTCTGGAAATGGTTTTGCTGACATATGTTCACACCCCCTCCCAATTAGAATTCTGGTAAACCCAGTGAGGAAAAATCCTCACTCTCTGCTAATGGGCAAATACAGTTTCCATCCAGAAATAATAAGAAAATAATTTGAGTGAAATGTGTCTCTGGAGTATGCAAGATCCTTGAGGGACTTCTTTACTTCTGTGTTGTTCGTCTTGCAAGTTCATACCCACTTCACAAACACAGCTGGAACTATTCTGATTGCTCTTTTGTCTGAAAGGAGGGCAATTGGCAGAGGTGCCCTGTGCAACCATCCAGGTGCTGAGCTTGGCACAGACAAGAAGATGAAGCCTGTCAACCTTTCTGATACGCTTCCCTGTGTTCGAACAAAGAGGATGCTTACACACAGGCATAATTGAAGAGATCATGCAGTACCTGCATTTCGTCCTGCCAGGCAGTTTCCAAGTCTTCACAGCTGTGCAGGCAAACTATCCCACTGAGAAATGACAAAACTGAAGCTAAATTAGCTATGTCTTTGTGGGAAAGAATGGCCCTGATGGTATTGACAAGGGAGACCCGTTGTGTTTCTGATCCCCATTCAGAGCAAAAAACTCTGCAAGAATTTTTTTAGATGGTCTACAAAGACATGATTAAATAGATAATAAATAAATATTCATAACAAAGCCAGTGCAGTGCCAGATGTTACTGTTAGTTGCTCTCAGAATACCACTATCCCCAAAGATCATTCATTCTGACAGACATCAGGGGTGAAAACACACACACACACACACACACACACACTACACACACACACACACACACACACACACACACACACGCACACACACACGCACACACACACAAAGGCCTGTGAAGAAAACAGCACATAATCCATCAAAGCTGACTTCTCTGCTATCTAGTGACCAAACAAGTTTATGTGGTACACTGAGACACTTCCCACTGGGGTGACTCCCTACAGAGTATGTACTTTTCATACTGTTAGATATTTCTGAAAAAAGTTGTCAACCACTTTGTCTATTTATGATAGATAAGACTGCTCCTTTGATAACATCAACACTCCGTTACTCACTGAAAAGCCATTCAAATGTCAAATTTGCATTGGTGCCAGAGTCAGTTAAATTCCTGACTCGTGGGAGATGATGTTTGTTTTTAATTTTTCATGACAACAAAGTTTTTTAATCAGTGTGAATGAAAAAAAAAAACATTAGACGTAAAATAGCATATATGATTGTATGCAGATAACCAGCAAACAGATAGACAGATAGATAGATAGATAGATAGATAGATAGATAGATAGATAGATAGATAGATAGATAGATAGATAGATAGATAGATAGATAGAAAGATAGACAGACAGATAGATAGATAGATAGATAGATAGATAGATAGATAGATAGATAGATAGATAGATAGATAGATAGATAGATAGATAGATAGATAGATAGATAGATAGATAGACAGATAGATAGATAGATAAACAGACAGATAGATATACAGACATACATGCATAAATCGATTGATTCATACATAGATAGATACATAGAGAGATAGAACACTCAAAATGTTGAATATTACTGTGAGGCAGCTTTAGTCTACTAATTAGCAGAAGCAGCAGAACAAACTCACCACTACTATTTAATTACATCTTTGTACTAGCCAATTAATTCTGACCTAACAGAGGTTAAGCATGTCTGCATCTCAGTTGTAGACATGCATTTTTTTGTGGTCCTCTACCAATCCCAGAAGACATGTTTTCCCTCCATTTACCTAGTTCCACAAGGGGAACAAAGGTCAGGCTCAGTTACAGAACAACACCTCTGGAGGGGTCAGGGACTCTTTGTCTTGCTCAGTGACACTTAAACAGGATAGCATTTATTATGCTATATGATGGCGCGCAGCTCTTATTAACCAGTCCCATAATATACTCACCATATGCAATTGATTATTGATACATGATATAATCCAAACAAATGCTGTCATATGAAGCATGATTACTTAGATCAGTATGAGCTGGACTGCCCTTGTATTGATGTTATATTCCCATCTGCACCAATTAGACAATACACTGTTCTAGTTAAAAAACCACTGGTGGTGCACATGCTCACTTGCATAAATAACAAAACTATTAACAATGAATGAAACATTCCCTTTGTTAAGTAAAGGACAGACTGTTGCAGAAATTGTGCACAGCAGACAGACAGTGTGAAGAATTTGTAGTGCAAACATGTACTGTTAAAATTGTGGTCCAACAATCTATTTCACGGTCTATGAATAGCAGCGTTGATTCAGCACCATGGACAGTGACAGAGGGCAGCTGTGAACCTGGAGGTTTGACTGACATCATTCCCAACAGTGTTTTATTCTCTCCTTCTTCTTCTCTAAATCTATTTACACTGTCTTCATGTAGTGGAGAAGAAAGGGAAGTATGTTTTTTTTTTTAAATGGTGCTATACTCCAAAGGCTGCTGCATGTTGCATTCCAGCATGCTGCGATCTTTTTAATTATTCACCCAAATACGCCTTTGATCTGAGCACCTGACCAAGCTCACATTTTCTTTCCAAATCAGTTTTTTTAAATGCCAGCAGCTGAGGTTTCCAACCATAATATGCTGGAGATCTGAAAATTACCAGTGAGCTTATAAAATTCCTACTGCTACGCTGGTGAAAAAACATAAAATGAGTAGAAAGCATGTAACACATTGAGAGATTGGAGCACATGTAGAAAAGATGACAGTGCTTGATGAGTGAAGGGTAGTGCTTTGTCCCAGTTAACTCTAAGCAATTCTCATTTTAATGGCTATTAAAACAAGCCTCTTTATTTAAAAGTGTGTCATATTTTAATGTTTATATTTAAAAGGGTCTTACCATAACATGGAGAATATATAGCACATCAGACCATTTGAACACAGTACCACAGAGCAATAAGTCTTAGTCCTTGGGAATAACAGCTCTGTTGGTTTTCTACCCTCCCAGGTAGTTAGTAGCATTCACTTGGCATCCCAGGTGTAAAATAGTCCCTGTTAGATACTTGACTGAATGAAAACCAGCAGGGCCCCGGCTCCTGACGCCCAGGACTCAGAACCACTGTAGGGAACATTTCTACAAGGTTTTCACAGCATTGTCTTTCATGAAAGTTCCTCCAGACATACAATCCTGCTTGTTTTATGTCTAAAAATCTGACATGGCGTTTTTATTCCCAATATAATGCATGTATGCAATTATTTACCTGACAGGAAATTAAAAAAAATTAATTAATAAAAAAAAAAATATATATATATAAACACTAATACATATGTGTGTGTTTGTGTGTGTATGCATTTATGTGTTAGTAACATGGTCTACAAACTATAAATCTCCTTCTGTATAGTATACTGGAATGAAAATTTATCAATATTAGGTACAATTACATGAGTCGCTGTTACAAAGCTACTACTCCCCCAAAATCAACCCTGATTTTGCCTCATTGTCAAAAAAAGCTAAATGATCTGACCACGGCAGGAGAAGTAGCACAAATGCTGCCTTTGCACCATTTAAATGTCCCAAGCGTTTCACTCTACACAAATGTTTGCATTCTTACTCTGCCCTATGGGGCCCTCAGCCATCCAGCTCTCCCTGTGGCTTGGACCGCGCTCATTATGCAAATGTGGCAGTGGGCGGGGTCTGCTCATAAGAGTACGAGTTGACGTCACGAGTGGCAGCTGAGGCGGTGGGGTGTGTGTGTGTGTGTGTGTGTGGGGGGGGTCTGATAAAATGAAAACACATAAAGCATGAGAAAAATAAATAACGCTGATTCCAAAAAAGGGGGCTTATGCTGTAAAGAAAGAAGAGAGAGGAGAGAGGAGAGAGGAGCGAGAAGGGAGGGAAAACCGGAGGAGGAGTGGGGAGAGAGGAAGATATAAGGGAGGGGGGGAAGTGTGCACTGTGCAGTTAACTACAGAGAGAGAGAGAGGGAGAGGGAGAGAGAGAGAGAGAGAGAGAGAGAGAGAGAGAGAGAGCAGCCCGCTGGCCCATTGAGGAAAGATGGCTACAGTCACTGCAAACGGAGTGCAGCAAGAGAATGGATTCAGCACCACGAACAGCGCCGGCAGGATGAACGGGCTTACCATCGGCCAGAACACCATTCCAATGAAGGACCACGACGCCATCAAGCTTTTCATCGGGCAGATTCCCAGAAACCTGGAGGAAAAAGACCTGAAACCCCTGTTTGAGGAATTCGGAAAAATATACGAACTCACTGTACTGAAAGACAGGTTTACGGGAATGCATAAAGGTTGGTTATTTTTTTGGTGTATTTTACTTTTGTGTTTCTTTCGAAATAACAGAAAGAGAGAAGGAAAACAACAACGTCCCAATTGAGTTTTGGGGGCAGGGAGCATGAAAAGTGTGTTATTTTGCAGATCTTTTGGACATAGTGGGAGCCCCGTAAAGCCATCTCCCTCTCTCCCTCTCTCTCTCCCTCTCTCTCTCCCTCTCTCTCTCTCAAACACACACACACACACACACACACACACACACGCACATAAATATACGAGGCGTGACAGGGAGAACACGTGGAAGTGAATGACTCGCAAACGCGGGGTTAATCGTTACCTCGTCCAGCCAGTCCACGTGAATACTACAGCTGAAAACGCCTTTGTGTGTTTACATTGACCCTCATGTGCTGAGCGCCCCCGGTTTAAGGGGGCGGGACAGGCAGGCGCCCGTGGATTCTCTTATTTCTGCAGCTCAAGAAATTTCTTCACAACTTTAAAAAAAAACAAAAAACAACAACAACAACAACAACAAAAAAAAAAACAACCACCCCCAAAAAACCCATCTGTTCCCCATCCGGTGCATTTGCTGCACATTGTCAGAGAGAAATGGGCTAAACGCTTTCAGGGGAGCGGAAAATGCAAACCATTATCAGGCAATCAGCATCGGCGATTAAGGTGGTGCTGGCGTGCTCCTCTGACCTTTCGGCGGGCGAATGCACAGCCTACTTTTTAGACGTCATTGGCTGTGGAGAAGACTATTTACTGGGCAGCGGTACTGTATTGCTGCTTCGTGGGCGGGTTGCAGTCAGGAAGTACAGAGCAGGGTAATAGTAGAGGCTGAGATCCAGCATGCATCGTCTTTTCGCTTGCTCTGTTCTCACTACCCCCCTCCTCCACCACCCGCCCGCTCCCGTCCCCCTCATTGTCCAAAACCACCGGGATCACTATTCACTTAGTAATTAGTTAGACAGGCTACGGATAATCAGGGATCGATTAGTTCTAATGATAGTTATACTAATGAATGCAACAGTGGGGGCAGGGACGGAGGACCAAAATTCCGTGTTCAAATCTGGCTTAAACGAAACTCAATTACTTCATGAACTTCTCTTACTATATTTTTACATTTAACACAAAAACAGCTACAACAGAATGACTTGACCGTAAATATAATGACCAGATTTTCAAAGGAGTGGCTTTGTTCCTATTTGCATTTAGAATTCTATTATTATTATTATTATTATTAAAATCTATTATTACAAGCCTTGAATGAATCAAACTACTATTTCTATTAGTGTTTCTTCCTATTCTATTGGAGCTATGTGTAATAATTATTAGAATGTAATGACAAGTTATTATTACTATTATTATTTAGTCTGACCTTTTTAGCATTTACCTGGCAATGTTTTACTGTTTTATTTCTTTTCTAATGGAAATCCAAAATAAGGTCAGCTTATCCAGGACTATCTGTGTCATCATAAGCAGACTGTGCAGTTTATTATTTTGTCATCAGCTCAACTATGATGTATTGAAAAATAATATAACACTCTCAGTGCTGATCATGACTTATGATATTTTGTCGATAGTTATTAATTATGTTGTAATTCTAGATATAGTTTTTATCTCTCACACACACCACCACAACACTTCACAATTGCACACAAGCATTATGGGCATTGAATTCACAATCAGTTAATTCTCAGTAAAATTATCCTATTTACAAGGGGGGCATATTGTGTATGATACGTAAAGTCTGTGGCTACAGTTCATGATCATAATGATTGATCATCACAAGTGAAGCGCTCTTGCGGGAGAAACGAGTGTGGGCTCAGCATTACTTTCTTGTTTGTGCAACCCTGAAGGCCTCCATGTGCCACCTGTTCCTCCAGCCCTCAGTTGCTGGTGCTCTGCATGCTCCTCATCTTTCCAGGGTCCTTCTTCGGAGCCTGATGATCGATTAAAACAATATTTCTGATGTTCGTGCTGTTTATGCCTGTCCTCAACCATCCCTGAATGTCAACACTGTGGAGGATGGTTGCCTCGGGAGGGATAATCCTGTTCAAAAAGCCCTGACAGTATGTCTGTTAAAATCATCCTCCAGCAAGGCCACTCTGATGTACGCATTATGCCCACTTCATTCTGCATGACATTCAAAGTCACTTCGAGAGCACAGGTGTGCACTTTTAATAAGATTTCAGACCATGCATTATATGGATGAGTTTTTCTTATTGGCCCCTCAACCAAACCATGTTCATTCCTCCTGCTACGTCAATGTGTGTGACACCAGTTGAGTAAAGCTAAAATGTACAAGAGTGAGAAAATTGAATTAGTGTCGTTAACTAAACACAAGCAGGTAGAATGTATCATTACCTGTGTCAGTTAAGGCGAGCGGATTAAAACACCGACTAATTGGCCATTCTCAAATCCAGAAATCTTCTATTTTATGGACGTTGAAGGTAAAATTAATTACTTACTTAACTGAAAAGCTACACATTTTTTTCACTAAATTCTATTGTAAACAACATACTGGGGTCATTTCAACAGTCTCCACCATAATCACATTCATAACTTTTAAATTAAATAGTGATTTAATTGTTTTGTCCTCAGCTTAAGATAAGTTTGCTTAACTAAAAAAAGATATGATAATTATAATGATAGTAATTATAATAAAAGCAGCAAACTGTAAAACATCATCAGGGTCTTACCATACTGTTGAACATTTCCATCCTCTTTTATCTGTGAAAATAAATTGTGATTTAAAAACCTAAATCCTAGAGTGAAAATTACATTTGTTTCTTTTTCTTCTTCAGTATGTATCTTTTATCTGTATTTGCACAAATACTTTAAGACATTCAGCTGTTGTAGCTGCAGAGCTTCAAAATAGTTGCATTGATGGAATAACTCAAAATTCCCATTTGAATTATATCTTAACACAGGACCTGATCGTGTTCCCTTGGGTTAAAGATTCTATCCTTCTAGGGTTCATTCAGCATGTCGTTATTACAGAAATAAAAGACACTTAACTGCCTCAGCATTACGGGATGGCAATTAAATATAGTTGTACTGACTATGATAATTTTTATACTAATGTTGGATCATGTGACTTGTTTGTTAAAGGGGTCACAGTAGTTTATCACCTGACTCATCCAGCCCTCTTAGCTCTATCGATTCCTTTTTAGCATCTTCAGCACATTTTTTTTTTTTGTTATTAACTTTACAGCTTCCACTGTCCTTTCTGTAAAAAATGACGCTCAAAACCACCTATATGTTCCCCTCCCCAGCACCAAGCAACAGATAGAGATAGTGACTAGGTACTGAATATACGGGATTATTTAGCAGCTGTAGATTGATAGATTTTGCTTAGGAGATAGTGAGGACTGAACAAGAGAGTTAATATTGGACCCACATTTTTCAGGTGGCCAGAAATGGGACATAACACAAGTGAATACTAATGCTAATGGTCTGTGACTGCTAGATATGTAAATTAACAACTGTTTGCAAAGTTATCAACATTTGATGGTTGGTGATGAGGACTGGGCAGCTCAAAATCCCTCTGATACATCCTTATCTCTTAGACTACAGGCAAATGGATAGTTTCATTTCAACCTGTTGTTGCATTGCACAGATGAACAGTATTTATCTACACAGAAAAGTGTTGTAGCTTTGTGTAGAGTTCCCAACCTCTATACAATATAAGGTTCTCTAATGATCATTTGTCCACAGTGTACATAAGTAAATGGTCTGTCCTCCTTGTGGTTCACAAAAATACATAATATACCATAGAAACTAGTTAGCTGTTATGTCAGAAACTGGAGGCATTTCATGTTGTAAAATTATCAAAAATTCAATCCACATTTTTATTGTAAAACAGTAACATGAACATTTTTCACAGCAGAGCAACAGTGGGGGAGGATATAATCAGCTTGGCTCCACGATCCCTAAAAAACATAAAGTTCATAAAGATTTAGTGCAGTGCCATAAATTTAGTTTGACTACTACTTTCAAATCCCTCTTTGAGCTCAGTTTGTGGCTGAGAAAGATTTGATTTGTTTCAGATAGATGATGTATATGGCTGTTGGCACCAGTTAGTAAACCATGCCTAATGGATGATTTGCAGCACTACCTTTTTCACAGCCTGAGTCCTGTGACACAGAATTGCACCATAATTACAGATTTAAGGGCAGATCAAAATATGTCATGTTTGCTCATGACTAATTCATGTGGATTGTACGGCACCAGTTTGAAAAGATGTTTTGTGCTTTCTGAATTCTTTATTTAGGGCATTTAGGGTATCTCCAGGGACTTGTCTGAATATCTTGGGAATTTTACATGTTACATTTTTCTATACATTTCAGTGGGTGAGTGTAGCTGCCTATTCAGAGATTTTTTTAAAATGTTTTTTAAAATGTTTTTTAACTGATGATAATATCCTATCTTATAGTTGTTAGACATGTTGCCTTTGATGTCGGTTTGATAGTACGTGTGTCGTCAGGGAGCCTTACACAGCGCGTGGGATGACTTGACACTATTGGCAGGCATGGCGATCCTCATTGTGCGGTGCAGCCAGGTCGTGCTGTTTAACATCCATCATTTCACTGAGAACTACATTATCATAATACTTAGTGTCAGTGCCAGAACTCATGCATTGTTCAGACATGCTGAATGTTAGCGGGGGGCAAATCTTTTGCTTGAGTAGCGTTATCTATCAATCCGTCTCTGATGCTGAGAGGAGGGACTCTGAGCTGCACCACACAGCCAGGAGGAAGAGATACAAAGAGTTGTTAAATATCCTCATCTATTCTGCTCTCCTTGGTAGGTCCATGCAATGTAATTGGCTATAAATAGCCTGCCAAATTGGCATGAAAAAAAACTCTCATTGCATCGAAATGCCGAAAGTAAACCTCAATAGAGCGCCGATATCTACTTGAATCTGACTTGTAGAATGCAACAACAAATCTTTGAACGGGTCTTGACAAATTGTAGACAGTTTTCTGGGTTTCTGTGAAATTGAATTCTTTTGATTTCTAGTAATGGCCAATGAGTTACAAATCCATGCTTGTATTGTGTTTTATCTACAGTGTGAGTGTAGTAGAGGAAGCTTTGGACAGTGAGTGACAGTTTATGTAAGTTGAGTGACACGTGTAGCCTAAGTCTACAGATGACCTCTTTGATCATGAGGAAGGGGGCTGTGTGCAAACCAGACATCTAACCGCTCTGAACAGGCCCGTCCAGGTGTAGATGGATAGAGGGACTGAAAGATGGAAAGATGCTCTTCAGGTAACAGTGCAGTGAACACGGCAACATGAAGTGGATGTAGTGGATGAATCCTCATGTTGTATTTGTGTCAGTACCCATGACGGGGTCAGGCTGTCAAATTCAGCAGCATCCAGTTCTTTTTACATATTTTTTTGGCACCTAGATCTTTTTCAGATCATAATTTGCATTCTTATCCCAGTTTAATGAACATTCTTGGTTCAGATATGTGTGAAGAGAAAGAAGGAGGGCAAATTGCTCATGATTCATGAATTCACTGCTAATGAATTAAAATTTTATACAAATTTGTTCTGGAGTTATTTCAATTACAGTTACCTGATGCCTTAAAAAAGCACAATTTACTCTTAATGCCTGGATGCATGCAATTGTCAGCACATACTAATTTACATTTTAAAACAAATTGTTAAAAGAAGCGTTACAGGGGGAAAAGTTATTTAAGTAATTACCCAAAACGTGTCTAGCAAATGCAACAACACATTTTACATTAACCGCTTTCTCTTTGAACCAGTTTGCAGGGTTTACTTCTTCATGTGCCTTAAATATAATTTGTTGAACTTTTGTCCCTCACTAAAATTATAGTGTGGTAAATTGTCTTTGATTACCAAAGTATTATTTTCACCCCACTTAACCTGCTCATCACAGGATGCCACCAGCCCTTCTGTTGAACCACCACCAGAGCTTGCCCCTAATTTCAGAACCTTGTCCATGTTCACCTCTTCTTCTTCTTCTTTTTGCCATTGGATCCATCCAATTTATTTCCTCCAATCTTTACAATATTTGGTTAATACAAAGTTTAATTGACAGAGCAAAGTTGAAGTATCATGTGAAATATTTGCTAAAAATGGATACTTCCTTAGCATTAGTAAAATAAGCACTGAAGCAGTGTTTTTTCATGTCCAATCCCTTTTATTACAAATAATTTGTATTTTACATCACTGTTAAAGACTTGAACATTGCTTTAGTTTCCCAAGTTATGTAATACAACAAAGTCAGCATGATGTCTGCTAAGTTACATTTTTTTTGGTTTATCACATTCACAATCAGTTTGCGCTTCCTGCTGCATTGTCACGGAAAAGTATAAGTGGAATGTTTTTGAAGGGTCCATTTGCATGGTTGCATATGATACCAAGGGGAAAACAATACGGGGTAATTTGTAAGTATGAATGTAATCCCCTGCCAATTGGTCAACTATACTTCAAGAACAACAGTATTAGCAATAAAGTTTTCCTGAAAGTATTAAAGTAAAAGTATTAATTATACAGAATGGCATTAAACATTAAACATAGTTATATTTATATAATTATTATGATTAATATATAGGAACTACTCGAATGTTGTATTCGCACAAGGTAAAACTGATTTTAACTACTTCATCAACTGCTGGGTAGTTTATCCATCATGTTTTATTAAGTTATCACAAGTTTTTATTATTAAAATTATAATCATAAAAGTACGTAGTAACCATAGCTGTATAATAAATAAATGTAGTGAAATAGAAATACCAAGTGGCTTAAAAAGGAAAAACTGAAGTAAGGAACAAGTGTCTCGAACAAGTGTTTATTTAGGAGAAAAAGCTACATTCCCTGAGGGACAATAGTCAAATAAAACTTTACTGGTAAACTTTATCAGCGCTTCACTGATTTGCATTAGGGACATTTTTAAACTCTCACTATAGTAAATCGAGATGAAATCTTGCCAAGATATATATTAAACACCTGCCAAGCAGCAAGTTGAAAAATGTTTAAATATTTATATTTTTGCTACGTCTTGCCCACCCCCCCAGGAGTCCTCGGCTCATGTCTGACAGTTTTGTAATGTCACAAAGGATGAAGAATGTTTCCCCAGGCTCCCAAACTTTTCTGCATTGCTGTAAGCCACGCTGTTTTATCAGTGTTGTTTAGGTGATTTTTCCTCTTGAATAACTGCCTAGTTGTAGAGGAGGGTGAAGGTTGTTGTGAAAGGGAGCTCTCTTGGCCTAGTGCCAGAGTGTGTTGTTGGGTTTCAAGGGTTATGGGTGCTCTGTCCTGCATGCTGCAAATCATCTGTATGTGTGTGTGTGTGTGTGTGTGTGTGTGTGTGTGTGTGTGTGTGTCTTTCTTTTCCCATGGGAATCCTTGGTAGCAGGTGTGACATGTAGTAATGGGAAATTATGCTGCACTGTGCAAAACCTCCTCTGAACGGGGTCACTCACTGTCAACTCTGCCAAGTGCGTAACAGAGTGACCACTCACGCTTTAATGAAAGCTGACTTATTTTTGTTTGGGACCTATTTACTGCTGCATATTCGTTCTGTTTTCCTGAATTTTCCAACTTGAATAAAAGTCTTCAGAGATGCGTGAGCGTACAGTTTCAGTTCATCAACCAAGACTTGTACTTATTTGGCAGCTAAAAGATATGCATATTGTTTGACTTTTTCCTCCTGTGTCTTGTTCATTAACTATGAAAGTGATCATTCATCAGAAAGTAGTATGCATAATTTTTATTCATTGAAAAAAAAGTCTATCTATCTGGGGTGATTTTCCATCACCACTCAGTTCAAACTTAACATCCAGGAACACATTAGTTTTTACACTTGTGTATGAACATTTCTCTTTTTTTTATTTTGCTCAGTCTGTTATACTTTATTGAACTGAATGGGAAAAAAATGACAGAATTACAAAACAAATAATCATAATGATCATGATACAAGCAATTTGGCAAACATTTTATTCTACCTAAATTTTGAAAAAAAAGTGTGAAATTTTAATCTAACCAGCATGTATACAGTTTTCAGCTTCTGATAGCCATATTCCAATTGTCAGCAGAGTACATGAATTACATTTTGATATTAGACATATTCTTGGTAACAGCTTGCAAAACTCCAGTCAGTTTTATAAAACTTGTAGATTGGAATTACTTCAGTCAAATCACAAATCCATGGGTCCAAAGGAAGGTTACAGTGTGGCTTTTGGATGTTGATGCTGAATCTCTGAACAAACATCAAAAGAGTGGGGCTTGGCTGGCTTCACAGCCTTGCAAATAACATTTTCTGTTTTATTTTCCCTTACAACTGTTGAATGCCCCAAAAAGCACCTTGGAAGGGGTGTGCTGGAACTCACCTGGTTAAACGTGTACCATGTGACAAGGCTCGGTCCTTACCACAGGGGCCAGGCTTTGAGTCTGGCCCAGGCCCTTTGTTACATGTCATCACCTCTCTGTCTCTCCCTGCCCTTCCTTTCTATCTCCACTATCACTGTCAAAAACATGAAGAGAAAAAAGCCCCAAAAAATACATTAAAAAAACCACAGTAAACATTAAATGTATTCTTCTTAAATCTCAAGAATTCTGTCAACAATTCTTTTTTTACTTCCTCTTTTTATTATTAAGGGTAGAGTGTAGTTGTGTAGCTATTGTCTGGTAGAATAAGCCTATGTCTCTCCTGTCTCCCTGTAGGATGTGCCTTTCTAACATACTGTGCCAGAGAGTCAGCACTGAAGGCCCAGAGCGCCCTCCATGAACAGAAGACTCTGCCAGGGGTAAGTGCCCCCGTTCTGCCCTCTGTCACAGGCTAAAGCCCCCGGGGCAAGGGAATCTACAGCAACACAGGAATTATAACACAGTAATACACATACACACAATCACACATGGTGAGGCACATGGAGACACAGTACACGTTAAGACACGTTCAGGCACACATCCGTATGGAAAACGATGTAAAGAGTCACTCATAATTTCTCAGGCTCATTCTCAGCCTATTGTTCTTACTTACATTAACACACTCACTCAACCACACACCTACACACAAATGCAGACACGCGCAGACAAAGAAGAGTGTGTGAGTGGCCTATCTCACCTTGCAGTGTCTTATTACACTAATCACCCCGGCGGAGATATTTGATAAGCGCTCCTTCATAACAGCCCATGCTGTCCTTCCCCTGTCCTCTCACAATATGGCTGCCACAGACACTAATTGCCTTGAGGAATCCCACTCTCATTATCACATATAATCAAACAGTAAGTATAAACAATCATTTTTACCATGTATATCACCATCTGGTGTTTTTGTCTTAATTCCCTCCGCTGTTTTCTTTCCCCCTGTCTTCTATCGTTTGCCTTCGGCGGGCAGGTAACTTTTTCAATTAAAATAATGGCTTCCTCAAATAACACAGGTAAAACATACCTAGTAGTAGGCTCTTAAGACCACCCAGGAGGAGACCCTCAATCTGGGATGAGCTTGAGCTGGTGGTGTCTATATCTACTTGATGTGTGTGAGGGGGATTTGACTCTCACATCAGGGGAATTATCGTGGTGTGATTGAATTACGCCCACAGGCCGCTATGAAGGAAAAGCTGCTCCAGTGCCCAGGCTTTCACTGTCCCCCTCCACTCCGACTTTGCTTTCACCGCATACCAAGGCACCCTCCTGGGCTGGGGCTTTAATCGGAGCCTCGGGATATATGGCTAAATCTCCAGGGAGGGAGAGAGGTGCGGAGAGACAGAGGGAAATAGGAGGGAAGAGACAGGAGGTAAGAGAGGAAGACAGTAGGGATAGGGAATGTTCTGCAAAAGGGGGGGGGCAGAGGTTATTTATGGCGTGGGGGAGCTCTATATTGTTGTGTTAATCAGTTGTTGGCACTTCACTAAATATTAGAGGCACTTCACTGAATGTTAGGCACACTGGTACACTGCAGCGAAAAAGCCCCACGGAGACGAGGCCCCCTGGTTGGTTACTGCCTCCCACAGCTTCATAATGAGATGATTGTCATGATGGTCCTGGATAGGTGTTCCTGTCTTTATTGCCCTCATGGAGGGACATTCTTGTTTGTCTTCTATCTAGAAAGAGGTTAATGGCATGATCTGTGGGGTTTGGGTAAACATTTCCCCTGTAGAGCTCACAGCAAGGGGTCAGTCCTGCAATCTTGGGCTGAGCACAGCCTGCATTCTGATGGCTAATAAAATTGTTCTGTCTTTCTGAGAGAGAGTGAGAAAATGATGAGAGTTGGAGAGAGGCAGAGGAAGACAAAGACTGGAAGAGGTGACACTTCTGGACAAGGCTCATTGTCACTGTCATGGCCTGATGGTTTGAGATGCTCTACTTTGCTGTCATTTCAGTAGCTTCTCACACAGCATTGCAGACATAATTGCGCAGTCTGGTTGTGGCTGTGACTGTCAGGCAACCTAAATGCAAATTTTGTTCAAATGAGACATCTGGCATTTAAAAAAAAAGAAAGAAAATCAACACCTTTCTCTCACAAGAAGATATTTAAAACAAAATTAAAATTAAATATGGTCTGGACAAAATTGTACAAAAAAAAAAACCTAAAATGAATCTAATGTTGGTAAATCTCATTCCCTATAGCAGCTTCACAGTAATGCCACATGAGGTTAAATGCAAATTAGAGTATGTGTTAGATTTAACAGAACTCTGAAATTCATCAGCCTGATTCATCATGTGTATCCATTTTCCTGCATGTGGTAGAGGTTACCTTTGGAGAAAGCCAAACCATGCCTTCAACCCAGATTACTAGATGACCTCCTAGCAAGTCAGTGTTTTTAAAAGCTCAGAAGCACAGAGAATGATGGCTTTCACTTAACTCCCAGGTTTGATCAAGTCTAACCAGCCATCCATTAACTAAACCTCTTATCCTTTTGAGATTTGTGGGGGGCTGGAGCCAATCCCAGCTGACACTGGGCAAAAAGCGGTGTACACTCTGGACAGTACACCAGTCTGTCACAGAGACAAAAAAAACATCCGTGCACATATTCATACCTAACCTGCATGTCTCTGGAGCGTGAGAGGGAGCCAGAGGGCCCAGAGGAAACCCATGCAGGCAGGGGGACTACGTGCAAACTCCACACAGAAAAGCCCTGGTTGGCTGGTAGGTTCGAACCCAGAATCTCGATCGAGACTAGCAGTTTGCCAGTGTTTCTATAACTAGAGCCCAAAGATTCAGGTTATCCAACCAAAAGTAGGAGGACTGGGATGGAAGGCGTATGCATGTGAGTTTAATGAACTTTGTTCTGGTAACCAATCAACTTTGGTCTGTGACAGACAAAGCCAGAGCATTGCGAGAATGGTCTACCTTATAGTCTTTCTGGCATCAGTCAAAAGGAAAGTACTCTCTATTGGGCAGACAAAAGAGGTGATAAAAGCTTCACAGTTCTTGTCCCATGTTTCCATTTATGTTGCCTGTCTGCTATATTAAGGTTTGCTGAAGCTTGATTTGTTGAGAGGAAAAGAAAGACGGACACTATACGTGTATTGTCAAGATAGATAGATAGATAGATATGTAATGTTCACAATAGTGATGGTGTGGAGCAGACTTGGCTGGCTTTTCTACCCCGAGTACCCTGGCAGTGAAGCTGTATCTGAAAACAGGAGACTTGAAACTCCCATTCTCTTTTGATTATTCATAACACCGGATTGTTTGCTCATGAATAGCAATGTTTTAAAAGACTATTTTATGGTTGCTTATATGGCATAGAAAGTCTTGGTGGCATGGCAGCTAATATGGTATGATTCATAGCTTCAGCTTTTCTCTACCATGAAAGAGAGCCACAAATTTGTTGCTGCATATTTGAACACAAACATACTTTTAACTTAGTTGGAGGGATGAATAACTGAATTGTGTACACAAAGAATTATTTACAACAAATGGGATATCAGACAAAAAAGCATTTTCTGTATTGAATCCAAATCCAAATCATCAAAGTTGAAGGAAGACACACAGCCCTATATGTATCTCTGTAAGAGTACTGTATTTCTACTTGTGTCTCCCTCATGTAATACTTCCATTGTTACAAAATATATTTGTCTGATTTTCCCTTGCTTAGCGCTGATATTTTCATATTAACACACTGTGTGCATTTCACAAAAGAAGAGACTACAGGCTTAACAGTGAGATGAGAGACAAGGCAGATATATTTATGTGAATGTGTGTGGTGTGGATTTGTGTACTCTCAGCAGGAAGCCACGACGCTTACAGCATCTCCAGATTGGCTGTAAGTCTTACATTTTCCATAATTCACATTCCTTTATTTACTCAATCTTGTACTGTGTGTACCGCATTTGAATTGCCACCGGGGAATCTGGCTCTGCCTGTTGTGGCTGAAGCGAGCTTTGTTTACATTGTTTGATTAATTGCATGTAAAGAGCATAATGAGCTCTTGATGTCCTGTGCATCAGATCCTGCTGCTACAGTTTGTACAGTAAATGTAATCAGAGATTCAGCTTCTCGCCCTTGGTGAGCTTGTAGTGCTGCTGTGTTTACGTGCAGGTTCCCAGCATATTCCCCGGTGTAAGGAAGCATAGAGCTGTAAGTGGACAGGTTAGGTCATGCCTGTGAATGACAACAGATCTCTCTGGACCTTATTAATTCATGGGATGTTTACACACAGATCTACTGACAATCCATTAGCATTTCTCTTACATCAAGATAATTTATGTAGAACAGGTAAGTTGCTGGTCACAAAGTTCTGATGAACAAATACTTATCTTTGATTGCCTATAAACTTTATGGCAGTCAATATAGTTTTTTTGTTAACACTATCTGGCAATAAAGACAGACAGAAAGTATAAACAATATTGGTAATTCAAGGAACAAAATGTTATTGACGACTGTTTGCCAAATAGCCTCCTAACATGCTACTACTGGAGTTGCGAATCTTCAAATAGATCCTTCTCCTTCCTTTCAGGGACGTGCCGCTTGCTCCTCTCAGGCCAATTAGCTCTTGGTGTTTGCATGTAACAAGCATGCTAATTGGGTGCTACTGAAGCCCAAAAGCCAATTAAAATTTCTAGGAAAAAGGATCCAGCTTCTCTTTTGTGTTGTCTTCCACTTCCTGCCCTCCCCCGATGCGTTCTCTAATCATATCTATATCACTTTCACTCCCCCCAATCTCTTTATCCACACTTTCTCCATTAAATGTGCTGAGTGTGCAGTGGCGCAACAACCTTATACTTGTCATTTAGGTTGTGATTTCTGTGGAGGGATCCACATTTCTGGGTTTGAGAGAGGTGAGAGCACCAGCAGCACCTGACCCCTATATTTATTACAAGGCAGCCAAGTGCAACAATGAAGAAGATAGGAAAGGAAAAGTTACCAACTCCTACTTTCTACAGTGTTTCTCATCAAAATTGAAACGGTAAGCTTGAAGATATCAGCTTCCACCATAGTGAGTAGCAAAATGCTTCTCACATTTTTTTCTTTCTTCTTCCGTGCATGAAAAGTACATATTATTGATTTCAGTGTGTGTCACATGAAAATGGGTCAGGGGGACATCGTGCAATACCATTATAATGTGTCACCAAGCACACTGCCATGGACGAGTGCATCTGTGTTCTCAACACTCTCTCTCTGCATCACAGTATTTTAATCCCTTGTCATTTTTTCTCTCCTAAAATTACACACGCATTAAAGAGGCAGTGAGTATGAATGTATAACCAAAACACAATTAATTTGGGAAAGCCTTTCCCAAACAGTTTGTTGGTTTATTTTGCTCATTATTACACCAGATTTCTATGCACTGAAGAATGACTTCTCAGGAGAACTTTTGTGGTAGCAAAAAATGCAAGTTCATGCACGTACAAATAAACAAAAAAAACTCTCACACATTCAAACTAACACACTGATATGTGGCATTTGCACTAACATGTCTATCACCTTCATTTATTTTAATATATCTAAACAATGTGTCAGTTGATATATTCGGTGATAGGGGCTTTGTGAGGAATACTCCAGGTGAGTGTTGTGTGTATGTTGCAGTGTCACAGTGTCCCATCAGAGGACATACTAAGCTCCTCTCCAGCAGGTCGACTCCTGGAGAGTCTTGCTGCAGGTTAAACTAATTACTCAAGCCACACAGAACCTTTACCCATTCTTTTAAAGGACAAATTGTGTTCTGTTGCCGATCAATTTGTCCTCTGTGCCAGATTTGTCAACCTCCGGTGGCCCTGAGTGGCTGCCATTATTAACCACAAAAACAAAAAGGACCTGGGCACTGGACGTGAGACCTCTGCTAAGGCTCCCCCTGCTCTCCTCATCATCAATTACGTCTATATCATTTTCTTTCTTCTGCCTGCTTTAGAAAAGAAATTAAAAAGGGCCATTGTTTTTCTTATCCCCCTGGGATAAAAGCATTTACTACGCTGCTGCACCGTGCATGGCCATCCTGCCGATTAGGAAATGAATGGAATCACAATCAAGGGATGCACTCGGCATTGTCTCCTATTATGTTGCTGGTGGCCCTGAATATTGTGCAAAAATTAATTTCGTTCCATCTGATGGGATTTTAAACCTTGGAGGGTGTGAAATGTTAATCCTGGCAGGCCAGTGGACACTGTGGAATGCTTGGCTTTTTCACTGGCAAATGTGGACAGTGCACAAACATAGCTGACTGTGAGAGAGCCTTTAACAAGCCTATAAAGATGGCAGGCCAGAGGTGCTGGACAGATGAGCAGGACAGATAGTTCTTTTCGATGGCCGCAGGGCAGGAGAGTTTTGATGTTCAGAGGATAGTAACAACAAGGCCAATTTGTACACTAGATCTTGGACACATACTAAAATACAGTAAAACCTGCTGGTGTGCAGGTTGATTGAGTCCAAAATCACAGCCTCAAAATTTATTGAAAGATAGATCCATGGACAAAGTTGACATCATCAAAATAAAAACCAAGTTGTGAGGTTTTTTTTTTTTCAAAATGAGATCCAGAATTTTAAGAAGTGCATTCTTCTCTTTCAAAATTCTGTTGAAGCTGGTATTCATGAAATTAACAGCTTCCTCCCATGGGTGACAGGATTTTTATTCTGTGCCGACAAAAGATTTGGAAACACGAAGAAGCTGAACCTATAAAACCACTCACAATGATTTTTATGACAAATATTAAAAAAAAAATATACATATCATAGAACATTTTAAGATGATAGGTACAAGGAATCATTGATTGACAAAATGAGAAAACCATATCACAGTGCGACTGCCTTTATTCTAAAAGTATGGAAAGATGTACCACAGGTAATGATCTTTGAAAGATCAGCATCAGCCTTACTGACTGGGTTTTGTTTTAATGTGTGTTGAAAGCCCGTAAGCTGAGCAGTTCCTTCGCACCCTTCCCCCACATCAACACATTCACTATCTTCTCCTTGCTGACAGGTGGAGACGTACTCCGCCATGCATGCTCTCATGCGCTAATTTATCCACTTCTTTAGCTGTAATGAGGCAGAACTGGTAAATGTGGGGACAGCATTGTTAACATTGCTGCTTCACTGGGGAAGAGGAAAAGGCTGACAAATAGTCGAGAAGGATGGAAATGAGACCCGGGTGCTGTCATGCCTCCAAGAATGATGATTTTAGTCTTTTACTCGGGCTGTATCATCGTCTCTCAGGCTACACTGTGGAATATGACATTTCCTAAACCAATTAAACATCAAAGTTTCCGTTGCATCAAGATCAGGCTGTTTGGCAATAACAGCTGGAAAAAAAAATCAAAACAAAGATTAATATTTGATGCTGGATTTTTACCTCAAAATAATCAAAATGTTGTGGATTAGGGTAATTAACACCCATCACATTCACATTGAGAGGATACATGCGTAATTCCACTTTTAGACTGTATGATTTTCAAAAGATGTCTTCATCGATTTGATGTCTTGTTAGAAAAAAGCCTTGACACCCCACAATGAGTGAGTAACTGCTGTCTGTTACTTAGACAGTTGCATTTATTTGTATTTCTTATTTCCTTTCCTTTCCTTTCCTTTCCTTTCCTTTCCTTTCCTTTCCTTTCCTTTCCTTTCCTTTCCTTTCCTTTCCTTTCCTTTCCTTTCCTTTCCTTCCCTTTCCTAACCACTGCCTCCTTCTCTTTACCTCCTTTTCAAGTAGTTTAGTAGCCCTTCATTGCAACTGACAATTCATTTGGTTGATCACAGAAGACATCGAGGCAATCTGCATGCATTTGTTCCAAAACAAAACAGCGGGTAAAGAAAACAGGATGTTGCTGAGTTCAGCAAATCACTCTGGCAGCCCAGGTTAACAATCACTGCAGTTTATCACACATAGACAAGTGTAAACCTTGTACTGATCTAAAAAAGGGATCTCAGAATGTGACACAAATGCACACTGAGGAACTTGGACACATCTCATGGGATTTGTGAAAAATCAGTGATTTGAATGTGTGACATTTTTCCGGAGGGGGTGGAAAAAGGGGAAGGGGGAGAGAGTAACAAGTAAAAGAGAGCAAAAGAGGAAAGAAATAAACTGATGAGTCATCATGAGAGAGAAAGAGAGAGTGTGAGAGAGAGAGAGAGAGAGAGCATGAGAGAGAGAGAGAGCATGAGAGGAGATGCATTCTTGCATAATTAAGACCCAAGCATCACCAGGACAAACTCCTCCATCAGCGTGTCCAAAGGATTAAATACGCCACGCTCCTCTTATCTCCCCCATTTCGTTTAAGAAAGAAAATGACCTTGTGCTTGTTTACACGCTGATTAAAGACATGGGAGAGAGAAGGAGACAGCGAGAAAGTCAAACTGTAATCAGCAGAGTTTGTTAAGTGGAGTATTTTTGGTGGTGCATTCTCAGCAGATACAGCGAGCCACAGCCAGACTGTGTCACAGTAGCAACGCAAACACAACCACCCGATGTATCCGCTAACGAGCAACGAGTGGGCTGGGACAAAAAGATTGCATGTGTGTGTTTGTGAAGGTGGTGCGTGATAAAAAAGTATGTTTGGTGTGTGGGTGGTTCCATTACTTAGTCTGCCTGTTTTATTGCACAGGGAATAACTGCTCTTTCTGGGCTCCTATGAGTCACACTATACACTATACTATCTGTGAGTCTGTGAGTCTGTGTATGTGTGTGTGTGTTTGTGTGTGTGTGTGTGTGTGTGTGTGTGTGTGTGTGTGTTGTGCATATGAGCATTCTTATAGTTCTTCTCTTGTATGAACTAGTATGAATTTAAGACCTTTGAAGTGAAGGCATTCGTTGCTTCTCTTCAAGAGGGCAGTTTAGAATTTTTCCTCTTTGGTTTGGAACTAAGAGACTTAGTTAACTATTTTTACATTTCTTCATGCAATTGTTATTTCTGTAAAATCAACATAAAAAGCTGAAACTATGATTCAGACTTGCAAATCTTTCTATCTCAAGTGTTACTGCTTTGGTAAGTGTTTCTCAACATGAAGGCAACATTTCTTATAATCCCCTCTGCTTTTTTTTTGTTTTTCTTTCTTTCTTTTTCTATCCAAAGTTGTCTCCCTTTGCTTTACTGCAGGGGATAACTTTGTTTTATCTGTTAACACTGGAATAGCTGTGGCTTGTACGCCTTTGTGCCATAAAGCCCTTTGTGCAGTAAAACCATATAGAGGGAATTTTGGACTCTGAATTTTGTGCCCCCATCTCTTCCAATAGAAGAACATTGGAAGGGGATCTCTTAATGGCCCGTATGTACAGAACAAATAATTACAGGAAGCAAAAACTGTTTGAATGTATATATGGGCATGTGAATATTGTTTCAAGACAGACTTGAAAAAAGTGAACTCACCTTTAATGTCCTCACAAGTATAGCAAGGCAATCTAAATATGGTTTGTTTCTTTCTCCCTCATTGCTCACTTGATGTTGCTGTCATGTCAACTTTCCTCATGTCACTACAATATTGGTCCTTTAACCTCTGCAGACTGATCCACAGACACCGACTCAGATGAACAGGAAAAGCAAGTCCTCTGGGTCAGGAGGAAAAAAAAATAGTGAAGTACCATTTTTAACATACAGAATATGGATCCATCCTCAAGTTTAAAGCCTTCTCTTTCTTACAGTGTGTTCCTACATTTTTAAAAGGTCTGCTGGTCTGCTGGGATAACTACTGTAACAGGGATGTACTATTTGCTTTGTAGGAACAAGTATTGCATCAACCTTACTTTTTTGCTACCAATTGGGTTTGCCTGGGTTATCAGCAATAATGTCAAAAAATATTATTCATTTATTGTTACAATAATATCTAATGCTATACATCAGCTAATGATTTGTGAACACTGATAGTCAATTAAGAAGAAAAAATTATATTTATAGTTATTATAGTAAATGATTGATAATTAAGCAAAAACAAATGAATTGGGAAATGAAGAAAACAAAAATGTTGTCAGGAAAAAAATAATTACAGTGATTATTAGTCTGTGTGGGTCAGTGATTAATTAATTTGAACAATAATTTTTATCTCTCTAAATGAAAGGATTTGCAAAAAATAATCTGATAAATAGAAAACATGTTTGCTTCCATTTTCTGGAACTGATATTAATCGCACAATTTATTTGTCAAGATATAAAGTATTCAAGTGCATTGCAAAAGTAGAGGCTAAGAAAAAGTGCAAAAAGATTATTATACGATTTTAAACTCACCACTCATAGAACATCATAGACAGGTAGATGGCAGGACTGGAGGAAAATGAGAGAGATCGCGGCAGCAGTAGAGAGGAGTGAAAGGTGAAATGATGGTGCACAGGCCCCCGCTAGCTTCCGTTCAGTCAGGTCTGCCACTGCAGAGGAAGACTCTGACAGCGAGGTGTCAGGAATAGCACCAAGGCTAACACCTTTCCTCTTGTTTATTAATGCATCGTTCTCATAGCTGCTATCTCTCTCTCTCTCTCTCTCACACACACACACACAGACACACACACACACCACACTCGCACCAACAAGCCAACATACCTCAAAAAAAATTCACACAGCTCAGTCACTTTTGCACAGGGCTGGTGAGCAAACATCAAAACACACACATAGACACACACACACGCACACACACACACACACACACACGCACACACACACACACACACACACACACACGCACACACACACACACTCACACACAAACAACATTGCCGGATCAATATTGTATTACTGCGGTATGTTCTCCTCTGAGAGCGTACAGTGATAGGTAAGGGGTGTGGGTAAGAACTCTCCGCTGTCTGTACAGTGGCTGGGCACACGGGGCAGATCTGAGGAGACTTCACAATTCTGACAGCCAGATTCACATCCTGGCTTCTTGGCCATCGATCCTCAGTCTCACTCAAGGCCCTACCTCGGGCCTTTGACTATCAGCAGTACAACATGCATATATGTGTATGTGTGTGTGTGCATGCTTGTGTGTTGGAATGTGAGCAATCTACTCTTAGATCCACTTTCAATTTTACCCAGGTAAACTACAATTCATAGAGTTTACAGTTTACAGAAAGACCTTTTCTTCGTTAGAATAAACAAAGGATTTTGTACTTTGTCTATTATTTACAAACTTGCCACTGCACCTATTTATGAAAGTTTTAGTTCATTTTTTTCAGCCTTTAAAAATGTTCCCATTTGCGATTTAGAAGAGAAGATACAGCTCTTGAGTTTTTTTTTTTTTTTTTTAAGTGAAAACTTCCGGATATCATGCTGATGTGATGTATATTTTCCCATATGTGCCCATCTAGGTTTTGTGTGTGTGTGTGTGTGTGTGTGTGTGTGTGTGTGTGTGTAGACCAGAGGGAGTGGAGTCCTTGGTGCCGACTGAAGCTCCAGCTTTTCCATTTAAACTGTATCATTAAAATGGGCAGAGAGCCGAGGGAGATGGCCCCTCCACACCTCATAAAGTGTGAGTGCCATGCCAGGCGAAGTTCTACGCATCGCTGCGTTTACGGCAGGCCAAATGCACTTTTTACACACCTTGTCCTCTCTCTCTCTCTTTCTCTCAAATCGCTTTCATGAATATCTGTTTATATGTTATTACTCAGTCACTGCTTTCCTACTTTTCTGGTTTGCCCCTACTAAGTATTGACCGGTATTTCAACTGCCCCCTTTAGATTCTCCTCTCTCTTTTTTCTGTCAAATTTCTCCAACAAGGAGTTGGAGCGTAACATTGAAAGGGTATAATCAATGGAAAAGCACCACTTAGGGAGCCCATTTAATGCATACTGTAGGGCAGAGTTGATTCAAGGGTGTAGATTGAGTCAAGCCTCATTTCATATCCTCCCCAATTAGTCATCCAGCTTGTGCCCTCTATAACCCCCTTTTCTCGTGAAGCACCAGGCCAGACTGGGCTCGTTTCACATTATGGATGAGTCAAATTTTTTTTTTTTTTACCCTCTCAATCCCACAGCTTTTTCTAAAAGAAGATAGAGTCATATCCCCCCTCCCTTCCCCTGCTTCTTACTTTTGCTGGGATAAGCTGAGGCAGACCCCCCTCTCCTCTAACCTCTACATCTCCTTTTCCACCTCCTCCTTCACTCCCTTGCACTTGCACCTCTCCAACTTTTCCACCCGTCCGCCCTTTTTCCCTCCGCCATAAATCTCTACTCAAATCCTACTTAAACCTGCATCAGCAGCTGTCCTTAAAACTCCATTATCTACAATTACTTCAGCATTAGGGAGTCAGAGCACACCTGCCCCCACATAAAAGTGCCCTCGCCTAAAAATATTAAACCTGCCCAGAAGGGATTTGTGCTATTTTATTTTTTTCCCCTTTTGTTGTAGCTGCTTTGTGGCTGCCCTCATGAAGAGGCCGGTGAACCCAAAATGCCAGCAGTCTAGATTAGTGCTACTGATTAGTAGGTGGGTGTGTGAATGTGGGCTGTGTGCACAGTATTTAGATGGGTGGGTTTTTCAGCATGATCACAAGTGGGAGGTCACTGGCCCTGCCCGATTGGAGGAGTGTCCCATTGGGCTGGAGTGTGTGTGTTAATTTGCATGTCTGTCTGACTCATTATTGTATTAAGCACATGCATATAACAACTCAACAGGGAAAATACACTAAGTAGAGATTCTTTTTGTGGGGTCTTCATTGTACGGAATCAACAAAATATTCACATTTCCATTCCTTTTGAATGCTGGTTTGTTCCATGGGTGGGTGTGTTGGGGCCTTTCTAAGCATGCATTGGGCAAAAGAAGTATGGATTTGAAACTTTTAAAGTAATGACACTAATAATAAGTTAAACATTCTGATGATACAATTGGGAAAAAAAAAAAAAAAAAATTACAAAATTACACAGAAAATAAGATGACCGAAACTAAAATAACTTTTTAATATGAAAACCTTTCACCGTAAACTATTTAAGATGAAATTAACCCAAGTGTCCCTCATCAAATTATTTAAAACTTCACAGCAATTTGGTGTTATTTCAGCTAGTATTCTCATTAAACTCATTAAACTGGGTCATTACTATAAAACAGAATTATGGTAGAGCTATAGGTTGCAATAGTATATGATGTATCAGCCCAAAGAAGTCAAAAAAACATACAACTTTTTGGGGGGTATAGTTCCTCCTCTCTTTATCTATAAAAGCGACAGTAAAAGCAAACCTATTTTCACTGGTGACCCTGCAATTCATTTACTGTAAATTGCAATGCAAAAAGGACTCTTTGCAAACAAAGCTTACAACTGAATTACTGTTGCACTTTGGTTTCTTCCCCTTGAGGGAAATTATAATCAAAATTAAATTTCATTCTCATACTGCCGTGAGCAGGTAAAAGAACTGATCTGGTAATTAGCTTGTAAAGATGCACAGTTTAGTGGTCAAAAATGCTAACTGGGTTCTGACAAAAGAACAAGTGTTTGTGGTTACTCTACAAGACAGATCCTAATAGACTAAGTCCATTTAAGGCAAACTTAGACAAAAGATGAATGTACTGATGGCTCAAATGGTGTCTCTCAATTTTACATTGTGGAGGATGCTGCAGGCCTGAGCACGTATGTTGCAGATGTCGGCAATGGACAAGTAGAGAGGCTGGTTGGTTGGGGAAAGGGGAGGAAGGGGGTTGAGTGGACTCAGCTGTAGGTAGCCTGATCTGCTCTGACTGACAGTGATGGCAGATAAGGTGCTTGTGGAGAAGGGAATGTGAGCAGAGCTGCAGGCAAAGATAAGGGGCAAGATTAGTACCCTGCCACGTCACACACAGAGAGGCAGAGAGGCAGAGTCCAGTGGAGAGCGAAAGATTGAGATGTTGACGCGGAAAGGTGATGGCTTCAGTGGATACAATGGGCGGCCAAGAGTAAAGTGAGAGAGTTTACTGTATGTACAGTATGTGTCTGAACGAACACACGGTGAATGTGAATGTGTATATGAGTGCGTGTGTGTGTGCATGTGGGTTTATTCATTAGACCGTGCCCCAGGTAACACGTGCACACCCTGTTGAGTGGAGGCAGCCCAGTTGGGGGGGCTTCAAGGAGGAGGGCAACTAATCAGCTCATAATCCAAGCGGCTGGCGTTTCCAGGGCAACGCTGCCGCACATTCATGCGTTGCAAACAGATACACTCTCTCCGTTATTTCTGTCTCTTGCTTTATGTTTCTTTCCCTCCTCCTTCTTGTACCTCTTTGCTCTTCCTCTCATCCAGTTTCTCTCTCTTCTTTTGCCTTGGCCCTTTCCCCGTCAACACGGCCCATTTTCACCTCTAACTCTTTCCTTTCTCTCTTGTTCTTAATGACTCTTTCTCACTTTTGTCTTTTTCTTTTCTCCCCTCCTGTAAACACAGACCAACATCTTGCCTTCTCACTTTTTCCTCCTGTCTCTCTTCCTTCCCAATTTTGTCCCACCCTTCAACCTATCCCACCCCTAATTTTCCTTTTCCCTTCCCCGTCAACACAGCATCTATCTATTCTTCCTTCCCCCTTTGTCTGCCCCCTCTATGTTTTACATTCTCTCTCCCTGTCTCCTTAATTTTCTGTCCTTCCATTTCCCCCTGTAAACACAGACACTCCTTCCCTCTCTCTCTCTGCTTCTCACTTTTTAATTTCCCTTTTCTTCCCCTCCCTTTCTCTCTTTATATTTTTTCCCTCTCCCTCCCTCTTTTCCTGTAAACACTCTTTGTCTTCACCCCTCCTCCCTGCCCTCATGCCAGGGGGTCCAGGGTTGGTGTATTTGTGCAGTGATGTTGGAGGCCTTGATGATCACTCTCTAGGAGATGATTATGTGGTCAGGGCCCTGCAGCCTCCTCTCCTGCCCCACACTGCTGGAGCTCTACTCTGCTTATGTGTCTCCTAGTGTGTGTGTTTATGTGTGTGTGTGTGTGTGTGTGTGTGTGTATTCACTATATGAATATGTGATAATTTGCTTGTTTGTGTATGTGTGCGCACATTCTTTTCATTAATCCATTGATATAGGCTGCTAATAAATATTCATGTAAAGGCTGTTGTAATACTTGCAATGACGAAAAAAATACATCTCCTGCAGACCAAATCTTTGAAGAGTGCATGCATATTTTATGTATTTAATACCTTCTATTACATAGTTTAAGGATTTAAATACTGATGAACTATACTCATTTGTACATAATATTCTGAAAAGGCTCCCCATGTGTTGGCTTGTGAGTGTGTGTTCTGTATGTGTGCAGTCCCCCTCTCTCTTTGTTTAAGTCAGCCACATGTCTTTCTCTTGTAGTCTGTCTGCGAAGGAGCTAAATGATCCTCTGGAGCAGTGATTAACTAACACATAACTGTAAATAAACAACACATAACTGCAGCGCTTGCTAGCTTTGTTTGGTCCCTTACTGCTATCTCTTTCTCCATCCTTTTCTCTCCTTCTCTTGACCTTTTCCTGTTTTTCTCTCTCCTCTTCAGGCTCCCTTCAAACTGCCGAGCCCCACCCTGAAAGCAAACACAGATGCCCCGCGCCCATGGCATTTTGACTAGCTGCTATATTTTTACCAGACTGGGCTGTCTGATTACTCTGGTGTAAATGTGGAAGAAGTGTCGGCCGTGGTGCTCCAGCCAGACCAAATCACTCTCTATCTCTCTCACTCACTGCTGGAGCAATGGCCTGACTGTGCTCATTGCCTTCACCTAAGAGTATACGCAGAGGTTGGGCTGCGCCTCGATGCCACAGAGACAATCGATTGCTTTCATAAAATAAAATGGTGGACATGAAAGGAGCTTGATAAATGGCCGGCTATTTGGTCCTAATTGCAACCCTTTAAAATGTCTTAGGTGATGATTTGAGCAAGGTTCGACTGACGTTACTTAGATCAAAGTGAAGAGAGAAAGATTAAAACACGCTAGCTGGCTGCATCTTAACTGCATGTCTCCGACTCGTGACCCCACATGGCCTCGAGCTCAAAAGAACAGCCGATATTCTGCACCTTACAGCCAAATAAATCAAAGTCTCCACGGAAAGCTGTCTTATCATGAGTTATACCAGTTCCTGGATCCTGTTGCAGTTAATCATCATCCCTCAACCTCAGCCTCATTATGGCTTACCAGCTCAGAATAAACATAGAAAGATGTTAGTCAAAAGAAATGTGAGGGCTGGGTTTTGGAAGCTCATAAGCAGCACATAAGCAGCACATATATATGACCGTATTGATGACCGTCAAAAGGAAACATGTAACTGTAACAATATAAGGTATATACACACACACACAAGCCAAGAGAACACATATTAACAAAGACAGATGACAGTCAAAGAAACGGAGCATCACTGGTAGAGTGAAGCTCACAAGAGGTGAGGAGGTGTATGTGTGTGTTGGGCGCGGTTGATAGAGATGAATGGGGTTAGATCAGAAGGAGCCATTAGGACGATGGAAGGGAGCAAAGAAGGGGAGAGTGGGGAGCCAGTGCTGGTCTGCCCGGCATCCCCTGAGCCAACTCGGAGACGATGTTTAATCAGGCCTGTGAACCTACGAGACTGAGGTCACCCCGGCACGCTCATTAGACCTGATGGGAGCACTGTACCACGACAGATGAGTGCAATCTTTACACCGTTCATCCATCTCTCAAAATACACACATATAATCACCTTGCACCCCCTCAAACACACACACACCCGCATACACACGCACAGACACACACACACACACACACACACACACAAACACACTCACGCACGCACATACTCCCCTTGCCCAAAATGCCTCATCTGTACGGCTTATTATTTGTGTGTGTACTTGTGCACACTGGGGGAAAAATACACACATACTTACATATCACACATACACACACACCATGGCTTAGCCTCTTCGTTGTGGTTTTGACTGATACACTGTATATAAGCAATAGTTGGGCAAGAGCCAGGGATCTCCAGGAAAGATGAGCCTCACAATTGATAAAGTGGACAAAAGGAAATGACTCCGTAATGGATGGCAGAAGGCTCGTAGGAACAAATAAATACAAGGCTCCAGGTGCACCATCAGATTAATAGCAGTCAGGTCTCCGAAAGCTTCATTTGCAGCAGCTCTCCCTTAAATACATTCATAAAAACTAAACACAATGGTTAATCAATATGGTCTGCCACCTGGAAATGATGACTACTCCTGTTGGACCAAACAGGTTGGAGCGGGAGAGTTGATAAGGGGTTAGACAGGGGTGTTTGCTGAAGCTAAGCACACAGTCGCGTATTCTTCCCCCGCCTACAGTAAGGAGCAGATATTTACCACCATGCAAATGACAACCCACGGTGCATGCCAAGGACTTAATTACATGCCAATATATCAGAGGAGTTACATGACAAAATAGACTTGCTATTGGCAGATTAGGATGGAATCAGGAGAGAGAATATTAGAGCGAGAGAAAGGTGTTTGCACTGGTGCTGCTTCAATTTAGAATATACCAGTAATGGTCACACACATTCAGTTATTCTGGATACACACAAGCACACACAGACCAAACATGCACACACACATACACAGAGCCCAATAAAAGTACACATCAGACATGTTAGCCTGCAGTATTGTTATTGCATCCAGTATTACAAAGAAAGACAATAAGTATATTGTCTGTGCTTTATTACCTCTGTTGCCTCTCCCTCACCAGTTGGAAATATCGAAACTGTTTGTATTCAGCATACTTTGCTGAATGTTGGTTATTGAAACTGGCAAGGACAAGAACTGTCAATATAATGAGACAATATTCACACCTTGTGCACGCAGTATACAATACAAAGAAAACATGGTTGCGTAGACATCCCAGAGCAAACAAGAATTTCATTGTCATTGTGCAAATAGAAACTTACCTCTGCAAAAAAAAAGAGGGAATAAAGCACACTTTATAGGGTGTCCTATAAATCCTGATCGTGACAGCCGTGTAAATATTTATGTTCACAAGCCAGACTGAGACTAACAGCAGAGGACATTGTGACTGGGGAACTGGGAATGTAGCTCTACCCTGCTCAGCACGTTAACTCAATATTCATCTTCCTCCCTCGCTCTATTTCGCCCAGTATTATCCCTGCTGTAGACCACACATGTATATTCATTACTGACCTCTGACTGTCTCGCCCGTGGAAGCCGTGAGCCCCGAAGGCCAGTGACGGCACTATGAAGCCCGTCATGAGCGGACAATAGTGGCTCCATGAGAAGTTTTAGTGCCGTGAAAATGAGAGGTCATGAATGCAGATGTAAGTGAGAGCTGTCTGGAGCTGCCATTTGTATCTTTGTTTGCTTCGCTGTAGTTCAGCCAGCTCCCTTTAGGGCAAGTGACTTGTGCTGTGGGTGGACTGAGGGGGAGGGGGTGACAACATGGGAAAGGACATGTTTTGCTGGACTGCCGGTGATGCTGTGGGGTGGCAGGTGGATAGTGCACGAGAGAGGGTGGCAGTTTGTGTAAAAGCAATTTTTGTCTTTGTTTCAGAATAACTGATTAGTATCCGGGAGAGGATATGTGAGGATAAAAACGGATAATTTACAAGCGATTTTAATGGTGTTTATGTAAATGAAGAAAGACATTTGGGATGGTTTTAAAAGGCATTTGAGTATATCCAGCTGCAACTGTATACAAAGGGATATTTATTGTTTGAATTTTTTTGATAGCAGTGCCAATAAAATACCTGAGTTTCAGTACTGATACCAGTACTTTTGCCAAAGCTGTACTTTAGGGCTAATTGGCAAATGTGAGCAAACAGACTAAGCATTTTCCTGAAAGCAAAGCTATGCCCCAGTACAGCCTCGCATAGCTGCTAACATTGCTGTAGACCCATAGTATTGCGTACTATTTAAGAAAATAAGTAAAAATCTGCATGCATAAGTTTCTAGTTTTTCTTAACTCAAAGCATCTATATAAGATCTTTGATGGAATAGAATACAGTCTAAAAATAGCAAAATTAGTATTATTGAATTATTATTTGAATCCAGAAAAAAAAACAATTAAAGAAAAAAATTCACAATTTATCAAACAATTAAAAAGCAATGCCAACCTTTAGTTCTTGAGACTTTTGACCCATTTCGGTGGTTACACAAGAAGCACTCAAGTTTGATAACCAGCCCTATCTGCAATGTGTATGTGTGTGTGTGTTTCCTTGTGTGTCTTTGCGTGTGCATTAATTCTTGATTGCCAGAATTAAATTTTGAATTTTGAAAAAAATCTAGTACTAGTAGTTTAGTGACAGCATATCAGAATTTGTGTGTATATTTGTTTTTGTAGTGTGTTTATAAGTCTGTATAGTAATGTTTGTGTGTGTGTGCAGGTGGGAGATAAAGGGGCTTTCTCCTTGCTGGGAGACAGGGGTCTAACAAGGATGTATGGCTGTTTCAACATCCATCGGCAGACATTTTTCTATCGTCATTCACTACTTCTGTCTCCCCACAACACACCTTACCCCACCTTATCACACACATATACACAAGCACACACTACACACGAACACACACAACTCTCCTTGTGCCATTATTCACACTATTACAGCATTCTCCCAGAGCCGACAAATCAGAGGGAATGCTTGAAATCCAGAGCTGCAGAGGCCCGAGCCTCTTCTTAGCCCCTGTAATGGAGGTAAAACCTTTATCAGTCTACTAAGCTGCCCAGGTCCTATCTCACCTCGAGGTTATTTAGATCCACTTTGGCTTAAACTTTTCACGCATAGAAGAGGTCTTATTATCATCTCATTACTTTGTGCCACTGATTAATTAGCTGATAATTTTCATTTAAGAGAAGGGATATGGAGCTTCGTCCTTAGGTATAGGTCTTGGAATATATAAAAGACAAGTACAGTTAATAACACTAAAGGGTAACTATTTGAAAGTTTTTGAAATACATCTTTCTAATGATGCTGCAAACTTTGTGCTTTGGAGTAGAATTATATTTTGCTTCAAACCAGGTCATCCTCATATGTGGAGTGTCTTGATTTCTCAGCATTACATTTGGCTTTGATGTAGCTGTTATATTCTTAAAATGAGGTATTTGTCCAAAGGAAAAAACAAAATCAGTGATTGACAGGCTATTTATGAGCAAATGATTCTAATCCCCATACATGCAATTTATTACTTTCAGATCATGTGTGTATGAGCAGGAGTTTGCATTTATGTGCTGTTTACACTTTTTGTGATGCTATCACTTGTTGGATTAGCCCTGAATTGGAGCAGCTGTACAATATCACCTCCTCAATGTGCCGCACATATATTTTACTGCCAAAATTGTTCGGAGGGTTCCAGATCTTTAAGCCATTTTGAAATCATCAAGCTCATGCAAATTATGGGAAAAGGACATTTTTTTTTCACACATCTGTGAATCTAATTTTGTACCTTGTGCCTTTTTAAGACAGACAGGGACACTACTTGGTGGTTGATCATCTGCTCTCATTTTACCCACAGAGTTCAACAGGAAAATAGGAGATTGAAAACATTTAAAGTCATTCATTTAAATTTTTGAGCAGGCTCCCAGTGTTCTAAGGCAGGTTTGACAGCTCAGACATTTGTAGATGTGCACTTATTTAGTCAAGCGTTTAGTTGTTTCCAGTGCAGCACAGACTGATTTGGAAAAAAGAAACAAGAGATTGGGTCTCATAATGTACATTTACATGCAATTTACATTTTTGGAGTGCCTTAGGTAAGAAAAGCTCATTTGCTGATTTAGGCTTTACTCAGGATAAGCTGTTTTCATGCACCTTCATGTCCACAACCCAAATACCTCTGCAAACATGAATTGACAGAATATTACTATGTAAATAGAAATTCCACATACTGCAAAACAGATGGCAAATTGGATGTAGTTTTTACTTGACCCAGCTTTGTAGGTACTGCTTCGATATCCCAGTTATATTGTAGGTTTTTTCATCTGAGGATAATTTTTGTGATAATACTTTCTCAGCATATTTAGAATAAGCATGTAGTACATTTGACTTGAAAAGTTTTTGAAAATACATGCAACCATATCAGAAACGTACTTTAAATTATGGGGAAGATACTGGGTTGTGGTTGATTGAATACATATTAGTATCATGTTATCTCCAGGTATCACCAGGCCCAGGTCGCAGTATGTACAGAAACTCGGTGAACAACAACATGTTTTCCCAGAGTACACTACACAGATGTATACTATCAACTAGAGAATACACAACACTAAACATAGACAGTAACCACTATTTTGGGTTTTTCTTTTTTTTTTTTAACTTAAATTCCACTTGGAAATAGAGAGGTCTCTTAGGTGTTTACACCAGGACAATAAAGAACTATTCTGATTCAGGTGAAAGGTAAAAATCAGACCAAAAGATGTCAACACCCACTTCAGATAGTATCACCTAAAATCATGAAAGAGCAAGACAGGCTGATTTGCATCTACTGTACAAACACAATCAGTCTCTTTTGTTGTTTGGGGAGAGCAACGCTGCACAGTAAGTTCTGCTCCTCTCATTACTCATAATAATGCACGTTAGCATATTTTATCAGCCAAAGCGATGCAATCCGATTAAAAGAAAATTATGACAGCACTGTTTGTTTGAGAACTAAGACATTAGACCAACTTATTCAGCTCAATTACTGCATGACTTCCCTGGCTTAATGAATGACATTGTCAGAGACCAAAACTGTCTGTATTTGAGATAAATAACTCACATGGGATTAATTTGTCATCTCGGGTTTCTTTGACATGATGTGATCTTCTTAACTTAAACTCATTCTGCACAAATGCATTTATAAAGAGTTGATTATAAATATTAATAAAATTCATGACATTGGAAGGTAATCTGCGATCTGCCTTTGCAGCTGTTTGCACGCCCTGCACTTTTTTGGTTCGAAAAACTTCGCCCCATTGCTGTAATAATGTAGCCAACTGCATCCCTTTGCCCTAAGCTGAGTGATATCACTTTCAAAAATCTAAACAGCGAAAGGTCAGCATGTTGCGTCAAGGTCCTCTTGCTTCTACAACCCTATTGTCATTTTCTCGTCTCTCCTTGACAGACATCAAATCCACCTTTCACTGCATGTCTCCTGTTCTGTTCAGTTCTGTTCTGTTCTGCTCTCTCCCTTCTTCACCAGACAGTTTAGATCCTTTTTCCCTTTGATAGCTCCATCTGAACCTGGTTAGGTAAGGGAGAGCAAAACAGAAACAATAGCAGAGGGCTTTCCAGGGGTTTTTCACAGATGCCAGGTTGAATCAAACAATATCAGCATGCAACTGAAACACCCTGGATGATAATGTAATATTTGTCACGCACAGTTCATGCATTCAGACGGACATAGGCATATCCCTGAACGGCACAGAGAAGCACATAGACACACATACATGCAGCCTCTCAAGTCCCTAAGCTTCTTGTGCCCTGGATGGGAGACAGTGCCTCGCTGGTAGTGGTGATAAAACATTTCCAGGCTGTTCTGCCCAGCCCTAACCTCCTGCCTGTGTCTCTTCCTGCTCCACAGACCCAAGCGCCTGCTGGTTAAACCTATTGATTCCCACAGCCGCACAGCTACACCCAAGACAAAGCCTCTCTCTTTCCTGCTCTGTCTCACTCTGAGTCAGAGACAAAGCTGAATACTTTGCCATGTTTATTCTCCTCAGCAGTGAGGATCTGAAAGATTTCTGTTCTGTTGTCAGCTTGAGTGCGTGTCTTGCGTGGATCATCCGTATAGGTCTGACATATATTTTCCCGAATTGGTATGTTTGCTTGTGTGCGTCAGCTTATGATGGAAGGCCAAGGCCATGTCTATGCCCTCAAAGTCTGATTGCAATTAAAAGGCGGGGGAGAATGACTGTGTTAAAATGGCACTTAAGGAGCTGGGAGCTCAGCTGGCTAGACCCATTTCTGTTTGAGTGGCTGCCGATGACTCCCAATTCTCTCAACCAATTATCTGAGCACTCATCTATGCACAGTGGGGTCACTCCCCTCCCTTGACCAATCAGAAATCTGAGTGCCTGAGGTTAGCCGCTATTACAAATTAAGCCAGCGTCTCAACACAAAGTCAAATGCAGTCCAGCAGAGTAGAGAGAATGAATTTTGTTTTAGCACTGGGGCTAGAACCAGAACTAGAAATGTATCTACTATGAGAGCTAGAATTAAAATGATAAGTTGAGCTAGGACTAGAACTGGAAGTAAAATCAGAATTACAACTATAATGTAATACTGCAAGAGCTCAAAATACTGTAGAACTACCACAAGAAGTAAGAGCTAAGAAATATAATGGCAACTAAAATTAAATCTGTACTGTAAATACAGAATTCAGAACTAGAAATATAGGTAGACATAAGAGATATAATTACTGTGAGAGTTAAAATAAAAACATCAACCAGGGTACAACTTGAACTAGAATCTTAATTGAAGACAAAACAAGAGATAAGACTGAACAAAGAATGAGAATATGAAACATCACCAAAACTAAAACTAGTATTCAAAACAAATATTACCAGAAGAATACAACAAGAATTAAATATAATAATATAACAAGAATTAATACTAGAGGGAGAAGCAGCACAATAGGTAGAACTGTAAAATTAAAGAAATAGAACAAGAATTAGAGCTGGACCTAGAACTTCACATATAATGAGCCAAACTTGAACTGAAAATATAGAAATTACTGTAAGAGCTAGACACATGAAGACAACTAAGATGTCGAACTAAAACTACAACTTGAACTACAATTAGAACTAGAACCAAATAGAAACATTGTTACCAGAAGAACAGAAAATAAAACTACAACTAGAGTTTGAAATAGAATTAAAACTAGAACTAAAAACACAAAGAGAAATAAAACAAGATATGGTTAGAACTGGGACTAAGAATAAAATTAGAAGTAGTACAAAAGGTAGACTTGGAAATAAAACCAGAACTGGTACATGGTACAATCACCATGAGAGGAGGAAACATTCCATTTTCATTACACACTACAACTAGTTCTAGTCCTAAAACTAAAACCTGAACCAGAACCAAATACAAATGTGAAAAAAATGAGGACTATAAATATAACTAGAAATAACTACTACTAGAACCACAGATAGAGCCAGAGGTTTAACTACTAGAAACACAATTAGAACTACCACTAGTATCAGGGGTTAAATTGGGTTGCAGTCCACCGGAGCTGAGCTCCTGACAGCCATATCACACCCTACTGGAGTTGAGCGTGCCCTTCTTCACTATCACAGCAGTGCCAGTTCTAACGTCCTTTAACATGAGCTTGCAGCATCAGCTTCTAGCTTACAAAGTGTGTGTCTCCAGATTGAGAAAGGGGCTGTGCACAATTTACATATGGGGCACAGTAGTGGCAACTTCAATAATTATTTAAATCTTTAGGTTTGCCATTATGATCTTATAGTAGCTTTATTAACCCAAATGGTTTTCTGAACTGCAGAAGCTGTTGCACTCAGACTTTAAGTTAATACAGAGAAATCATTGGGAACAGAGCAGCCGTGCTCAGTATGAGTCCAGCATCATCAAAGCTGTCGCTACAGTATTTTCTTGTGGCATGTCAAGTGGATTGTTACAGGGATTTTTCAGTTCTGCTGTTTAACTACAAACTAAAATTTGTAGTAGTGGCATTACTACAAGCATGAAACTTATCTAATCACTTAAGTAAATTAAAGAATAAGGCAAGATATAGTAGGCCTAGTAATGAAAAAATTATCTATTGCACTAAGTCTGTAGGTCACTGTAGTTCTTTCAGTGCAAAGATAAATGTAATTTCATTAACGAATTTCGGTATTTCATTAACCATAATTCAATGCAAAAAATTATGCCAGTGACTGGCAGTGTATATGAGTATTGGTCCATTAGAATGGGATGTTTTATTATTTTCATTTTGGACTTCATAGTGCTTAACAGAGATGAATTTTTCTCCCCTTAAATTCATTAAAGCGTTACCTTTAAATAAATAAGAAAAAAAAATATCTTCTGGCTTCTCCTTAGTAGTATCTAGCCATTTAGATAGAGATAAGTCTCTGATGTTTCAACAAGATGGTGTAGGTGAATGGAATTTTGTTTGTTTGTGGACCTCAGACAACATCTCTTTCTAGATCAGTGCCATCGATATTATGAATGATCCACCTGCACAGAACACAATGTCTACAGTTTTCATAGGAACCACTAAAAAAACCACCCCCCTCATGCCCAACCTTCCGCCCTCATCGGACAAGGGCATGGACAAGGGTTTATGACCATTTCTTATTTATTAATGGATAACAATCTAAGAAGCAACTAAATGATTGATTGTAGCATTATTCATATACTGTATTGGCTCATGTATGTATGTATGTGTGTCAGACCACAGTCTAATACAGAGGTGGTGTTTGGTATGTGAATGAGAATTAACAGTCTTTAGTTATAAGGAAAAAAAACAGGCATCAGTTCACACCTGAGAGCCCATGGCTAGTTTCAGATCAATATAAAGCTTCCACATCACCTCCTCATCACGTACAGTATGTTAGAGCTCAGCCACTCATATGTGAAGTGCACGTGTGTAGCACTTACATGAACAATACACATCAAGCAAATCCTGAAACACTGAGGAGTTATTTCCACATTATATCTAGGGCATCCATTTTATTGGAGGCCTGGAATTAGAACTTCATCCACTGGTGAAGAGGGTTCTGTGAGTGGCAATAATTGAAGGAATATTGCCTGTCTCGAAGAGTGAGCCACGCTTTTACGTGAGGGCCCAGAAAGTCATTTCATTTTTCTGCCCATTACTTTTTCCTTCTTCGCCTTTTTCTTTTTTTTCCTTTCTTTTTTTTTTGAATCAAAGCAATGTTGAGCTGGTGCTTTGAGACTAGGGGACAGAGATGGAACATGTGTGGTAGGGGGGCAGAGGGAGGAAGGGAGGAGAAAAAGCATAGAGATGAGTAGGACTGATGTGACCGAGGGAATTACCTGAAAGAAAGATGGGGAAAAGAGAGGGGAGGGGGACATTGATGGGAGTGAGCGAGTGTCAGCATCAGAAGAAGATGGGGTGAGAGTGATATATATGTCAGAGTTTTGTGTGTGTATGTGTGTGTGTGTATGCGTATGTGACTGTATGTGACACTCTCCCCATCCCGATCTCATCCCACCCACATGCCCCACCCTGTTCTCTCCACTCTTTCCCATCCACTTTCACCCCTTCCACTTTCTTTGCCCCCCCCCCCCCCAACCCCCATCCCCCACCCTTTACCCCCTGTTTACACTGACAATAATTTGACAGGTCCAAGCTTGACAGATTTGAAGGCGGCAGGGTAAGCGATTGTCAGGCCTGGCGTTGTTGGGCAGCTGCCGTCTGACTGAGGAGCTGGCGGTGAGGCCAGAAAGCTTCGACTGGCCAGGGGATTGATGGGGAGACGAGAGAGAGCTGTCGCTACGGCGATGCAATGGAGTTGGATAGACAGCCCTTGAGACGTCCAGAGGGGGGTTTGGAGGGGATGTTTGCAGTGCAACCTCAGTTCAGCCCAAGACATCCAAGCTATGCCCAATTGGTCTTGTCTGTCCCTGGGAGGAATAAAAACTGCCTGGGGATGGCTGTGACACTGTGCCACCTTTTTGATTACTACTCTGCAATCTCATACAGACGGGACTGAGGCACCTCTCATACCTCAGCCTTCACGCAAACACTTTTCTCATCAGTCATCAAACTAAACAGGTCCACGGACAGGTACAGATATGTTCTTATTTTTATTTCTTTCTTTGACAGTACAGTTTAGTCCACATACTTGAGCCAGGCAAGATTGAGTGGATACTATCTAGTCAACCGTAACAAGAGACAACCTCACCATGAAAATATTGAATGAAAAAGTGAATTGTCTCAGCAGTGATATGGCATTGTATCAGCTAAGCCCTGTTAGTCACCCCAGTTAAGACTATCTTGAGAACAAAAAAATCAATTAAAATGAAGGAAAAAAAACAGTTGTACAGGTGAAAGAAGAGATAAAGTCAGTTGTTTGATGAAGTTGAAAGGCAAAGTTAGGAGCAGGAGCACAGTGCCAGCTGGGCCCAGAGCTAGGAACTCCCCTGACGGGTTTGCACATACTTATGTAACCCATTGAGAGATAGCCAGGTGTGCACACCCACACACAATTACATTCACGCAGGACACAGTGGATAATCTGTGGGATCCATGTGTTACTCACATGAATTCGTGCAGACTCACACTAATCTGCATACACAATGCATACACAATGCATCTGGTGCCAACCTGGCTGGAATTCACGAGTGGACAAACAATCTAAAAAGACATACAGAAAACACACACGTACTGTATATACTTTCATACACTGACACGCACACACTAGCACTCTTGGCAACCTAAGCAACCCAGAGGAAATCAGCATTACTTAGGATTAAAACAAAGGGGCCTGAAGCTTTGACGTGACGTGCATGTTTTTCCATCCACCCTAATCTCTTTTTCCTTCTCCGGCAGTCTGCAAACTTTATGGCTTCGTTCTCTCCCCAGTCTCCCCCTTGTTCTCAGTAGTGCTGTTGTTGGATGACAGAGGGAAGAGCTAAATTTGTTTTCTTGTCGACGTCAATGTATTTGTAAAACAGAACCATGGGGTTTAATTAGGATTCAGTAGTCTACAGGTCATGAAACTCACTCAAAAAATAAGTATGTAAGCTTTCACTTCAAATAGGAAAAATGAAAAAAATACTAAACCCACAGTTACATGGTTTTTATCCGCCATCAGCAATAACCTAGTAGTGCTGTACCTGTGGACACATCAGAGGGGTTTATGGGATCTTTATTCTTGATTGCACCCTTGTGAGCTGACAACGGCATAAATCTCAGCGGTGCTTTAAGCAGCAGCATATGCAGCTATGAAATGCTCAGGGAGGTTGTTACAGTGAAAAAGGGGAGAGGAAAAATCTTCCTTACATCAGTTCGGCCTTCGTGCTTCTCTGGAGAATCTCTTCTAGCTTCCACACTGTACAAAATGTCTATATAAAATGTTATTGAATTACATTAAACGAATAAATCATATTGTTGTTTAAATGAGACATCTAATTGGGTTGTAGGGTGACATGACTTTAAACTTATAATGCAGTTGCTTCAATCGGTTCAAGAATTTTAATTCAGCTAAAAACTGAATGATTGATAATCTTCAGACTATTACCTTGGAATTGAGTCAAACTTTCTTTCTGCACTGACTGAATATTTTTCTTTAAAAGAATTTTAAAAGGTTCTCTAGAGTTACTTCATTTATTCACACAAGTTAATGATTAGTTAATTTGGATGTTTGCTCACTGTAACCACATTCATCTTTTCTATAGACCAGACAGCTGTGCAAAAGGGAGCTGGCTGGGTTGCAAGGCTATAATAATAGAATTTCTTTACAGAGATACAGAATAATACATAGAGGTGCCGCTTCCTCAATTTTTTTTTTTAAATTTCAAAATACAAGTCTTGTTGTCATAAAAAAACTTAGATATAAATATAGTATTGTATCTGCTTCATAAAAATCCCTGAAAACTGATCTAAAGAGCAATAAAGAAACCACATTAAGATTAAAATTTCAAGGTTAAACAACTTTCACCTTGTGGTAGATTAAGTATCTAATGTTCAATAAATAAACTTAGCCAATATATAAAAACTTGATTTATATATTTTAAAAAAAATGTAGAAAGACTATGGTGCAACAAGGATACAGGGATTGCTGTGCTGTGATGGATCACTTGTTAGGGAAGACATTTTTTGCAGTGTACAGGCTGATGCTAGTCAACACCGTCATCGCTTTGGCTTGTCCCAACCTGCACCTGCTGCTCCTGTACTAAGCAGAGCTGAAACCTATTCCCATCCCTCTCTCTTAATCAACACTGAAACATCAAGTAAAGCTAACTCATTTTGGCAGAGGTGCCAGGGCCCCATGTTAACATCCTCCCAAGTGCACAATTGAGTAGAATTCCTCAGGCTTTTCTCTCTCCCTTACCTCAACACATCTCCTTGTTTTGCCATCCAAAAGCATTTTCTCAAATGAACCTGTCAGGGGGCACAGACAGAAAAGCTTGGCACAATTCAGTCAAACAAAAGGTGGAAAGAGATAAGGGCGTGGAAGAGATTGCAACAGAAAATGAAAAATGAAACATGTTTTTGGGAAAACGCTCTTGTGATTTTGGATTTAAGCTGGTCCTTCCACCCAGGGTGGTGTGTCTTTAATGTGGGAAATGGAGACACGATCATACTGAAAATGGTGGGGCCATTAATTCATTATTTAATTTAATCTTCTCTCTGTTCACGCTCATCTATCGGACGGTCTCTCCTCCCAGTGGTGTTACTTTAACGAGGACTTTTCTGTAATGGACACTTAACGAGGAGTGAGCCTCCCTGCCTGGCCCAGCATCTGTGCTCTGCCTTGCTGTGTAGATTACGGTGTGCTCCAGCCAAAGTGCCCATCACCACTCCCTCGCAGCCTGTTACTCCATCCCTAATCCAGCCTGCCGAGACGCCGCACTCTCTCGACTCGACTCTCAGGCCATATGCTCACCCAAAGATCAACTGCGATGGGAGGGTGATGAGGCACAGCTTGAGCCCGCTGCTTTTCTGACTTAGGGTGCAAGCTTCTCCAAAGTGAGTGAGGTCTTCTTCTTTTCCTTGTGAATATCTCTCAGTGAGGGAAGTGAAAGAAGGCAGCAGAAGTAATTCATGGCAGCATATGGAGATGTCAACTCTTATTGTTCTCCTCTGAACAGGAATGGTAAGCCAGTGACGCTAATCACAGCCCGGCACAGACTCCCAAGCTGATCTAGTGATTACTGGGAATATGGCGATGTCTGACATTATGGATTCCACATGCTGGGAGACCAGACTGGGCTTCAGGCTTCATGGATCCTACTGGGAAGTAAGGTTGCTCTGGGCCCCCCATAACCAGATCCTGTGGAGGGCAGCAGGAGAGGCTGACTGCAAGGGACCCACCAGTGAGCTATGACCTTTCAGTAGCCTCTGTCTGATCTAATAACCTGGTGAGGCATACAGCCCTCGGAGGTGGAAAAGAATAGGAGAGGGATACGATCTAAGGAATAAAGGTAGAGATGGCACAAGAACTGACAAGTAGATGTCCAATCTCGCAAATAAAAGCAATTGTGCAAACCTAGAAGTGGGTGTAGTGTAAAGAAGAGATAAGCAGCCTAGTTAGAAACATAACAGAGGTACAGAGTGAAGCTTTTTGTTCCTGGGGATTTTTGTTATGTGATTAGGATTCGAAGGATAAGGCTGGCATTGTGCAAAAAGTCCCTTAGTGTCAATAAGAAAACAAGTGTCAAAATCAGCATCTGATCAAATGTATTGCCCAAGGGAAACGCTATTCTGCATTTTAACCTTCAAATATAAATAGTGGTTTAAAAGGATGTATACAGCAAGCTGTTGTGTAAAGCTCAAATGTTGTCATGTCTCTGCTTACCAGGATAATTAGTTATCAGATCTAAGGCCTGCCACCCTTAGACCCTGTTAGATCGGTGTCATTTAGCTTCTGTTCAGCTTGCTCCTTACACTGGGATGATTCAGTTTGAGTACCTAGCACAGCCTATTAGCTCTCTGTGGTTCACTATTTGTTTGTGTCTAAGTAAACAGAACACTCTGACTGGGAGGTCACAACTTCTATTATAGCTCTTCCCTCCTTTGCAGCCCAGCAACTGGGTTACCTGGCCCATATCCCCTCTCAGGAAGATTTTCTCATGTCTTTGACTTTATCACTCCTCTGCCTAGTCCCTCCCTTTATGCTCTCCGATATTCTTTTGTCCCACATTTTTATCTCATTCTGTTCAACAAGTCATGTTGTGATGAAGAAATCCTCCGATGACTGCAGCACTTGCATTGGAGAAGCGCATTCAAAAGTATGCGTGTAGGGCGAGGGGAGGGATATGTGGCACGTTTTAAAGATTGAAAGGTCAGGATGGTAAATTGCCTCTCGGTACATGAGTCTGTCTAGTCCTTTGACTATAATGTGTAGGATTAATTCATTCGCCTGCCCTTTGTGCTCACAGTGAGCAGGAGCCTGTGTAATATGTAAGGGGCTGATTTTTGGAACATTCTGTGAATGTTTTTGCCTCCTTTTTAAGAGCCCTTTGAAAGAGTGGGCTTTTGAAAATTGAAGCTAAAAAATGATCCTGCTCTGAAAGGGGTTTCAAATTAAAAAAAAAAAAAAAAAGTGAAATTAAGTTTACTTTTATGTCAGTGCTTGATTTTTATGTAAGTGAAATAGAATTCAGCTGTGGTGTGGGGATGTATTTCTTATTTTAATATAATACTGCATGCACATACTGTATATGCATATAAATGGGTCTGTGTCTTCTTCTGCAAATGCTCTTGCATGTGTTTTTTTTCTCCTTCTTCTCACTTTTCTGTGAACGGCCCGGCTGATATCTGTGGTGGGCTTCATTTTCACATAATTGAATTGAGGCCCTTCCCACTGTGAGGCAGGATTTGGTTAAGCTGAAAGTCCTCCTTGACTGCTGTTACCTTTGTGCAGATTCGGTTACAGCTGTTACCACGGCAGCAGCCTGCCAGGGCCTGTCTCCGTGGATACCTCCCCTAATTACTGTGTTTATTGGAAATTAAAGATATACCAGCTAATGAAACGCGGCAAACATTACCGCCGATGCAATGTCATTAATTCAAGCCTGGCTCCCATCTCCCATGCGAGGCTGAGGCAGAAAGAGGTGCTGCATATTAGCATAAATATGAATTTTAGTCAGCTGGAAAGCACTTGAATGAAGAAAAAAAAAATAATGAAAAAGGTGTGTTTTCATTTCCCTCTTTATTTTCAGGATCAGGATAAATAAATAAGTGGTGGTGGACTGAGCACAGGTAAGGCAGGGGACACAGATAAGATTGTAAGCTTCTCTCTCTGTATACAGCCTCTGAGCTGTATGGATGTCTGGCAGGCAGGAGGAAAGCATGGAGGAGGGCCTTGGAGTAGCGGCGTCTCTTGGCTATACGGTGTAGACCACTGGCTGGTTCCCCTGTTGTTTCCCACCTCAAGTTTTGCCCCCAACCCCAATTTTCACAGCTCCCTCCCCAAGGCAAGATAAGACATATATAGATTGGAGTGCCTATGTCACAGACACCCTCAGTTCTCAGGAGATGGCAGAGGATGGTGTTAAGCTATTGCCTTTTGGGTGCTTCTAAAGTGCTAGCCCTTAACAAGCCTGCACATATGTCTGTCAGCTACACAACATAATTTATTGTGCTCAGATTGTTGTTTGTGTATATTTTACACATGATGATTCCTTTTATGTAAACCTTTGCATTTCACTGATAAGAGCAGGGGATGAGTTTGGGTGCCATTTCTATGATATTTTTTATGTTTATGTATTTTAGTTCTCTGTCGTGTCCATAGCAGTACATTTAGTCTGGAAGTATGAGAGTCTCTTCGCTGAGTTTAAGGTGTTACCTCCTTTTCACTGTCATGCCTCTTCCCTTGTTCTCAGTGTTTAAGTCCCAGCCTGAATTCTATATGATGCTGTTTCAGTGGTCTATCAGACTGATCCTGATTCTGCTGTGGCTTGGTCTGACTAGACCTATCAACCTCCCTGGCCGACGAACTGGATCCCTCCTGATCGGGAGTTGTTAAGCGGCTATCTACAAAAGCAGAAGCCTGTTTTTGTGTTCAGAGAAGTAAACAGTACAATAATCGTTGACAGATACACACAGTGAGAGAGGGATTAAATATGAAAAAAGCAGAAATTGGGGGACTGTGGCCTTGTTCACTTCTAAATTATCTAATTTTTGTCCTGTATTTTGATAATGATGTTTCACTGACTCCACAGGAGTCTGCATATCAGACAGAACACAGTATAGTGAGAGGCATGCATTGGCAGCTGTTAGTATTTCTAGCAATTTAGCTTGCAAGTACCCACCATTCTTCATGTCTACTTACTGTGTGTCCTCTTGCCCAGCGCTTTCACTCTCAGGGACTTTGAGATGACAAGCTTATTAGTTAACTCCCCTCCTATCAATTTGATGTTCGTCTTTTTTATTCATAGGTCAGCCCGGGTCACTATATAGGTCCCTCTTGCATTCATATGTATGCAGGACTATGCAAAACACACACTTTCCCACTTTGGGGAATATAGGTATTAGAGCATGGTTGCGCAATAGGCAGCACATTAACAAGATGTTCTACGTCCCTCTCTCTGGCTTAGCTGTTTTTATGAAAAGTGCTCCCCAGTGCTCCCCTGTTCACTCTCTACCCTCTCTTCCCTCTTTACGGTGCCTCATTTTCTCTGCTTCTCTTCATGTGTTTTCATTTGCATGGTACTACAGAGAGAAAGAGGAAAACCAGGTTTTTACCAGAACAACATAAAAGATGAGAGAATTTTTTTTTAACTTTTCTTGTGTAACTTTTTCTACTTTATTTTCCTGTGCCGCATGAATAATGCCTCCCTAGGGAGCAAGGCTGCTGGAATGTCATTCAAAGTGGACATATGAACTCTGGGGACTAACACCCTCTCCCTGCTTCCAGGGGAAACTAGTGAAAAGCTATTTTATCAAACTGGCCCCATGGAGAATCCCTTCTTTTCTATTTCCTTTGATTTTATTTTGAAAAATGTAGATGGTATTGTAAAGAGAAGAGATCAGAGGACATGAGAAACAAAGATGTGGGATCTTTTTGTTCAGTAACAATGCCATCTCCTCATTGAGAGTTCAAGGATATGGATCATAGGCAGTTTCATGTGCGTTCTTTGTTGTCTATTTGGCACTTCACAGCTAATTATGCTCCCCGTAGAAACTTATAGTCTCACTGCGTCTTTAAACAGTAAACACCACTTTCCTTTCTGTGCGGCACCATAAGCTCGCATCTCTACAGTGGCTTAGGGTGCTGTCTTGACTATCAGTTTTGTCCTACACACATTTCCTTGTGTGCAAATGTCCTCTGCACACCTTGGAGCTGCGCTGTAATATGATTAACGCAGAAGCTGTCCCAGCAGTGGCCCATGCTCCAGAGCACTGTGCTTGCCCTTTGGACTGTCTACAGCTGCAATGATGAAACCAAACGCATTTATCAGCAGTGCTGATATTAAACTGTACCAATTTCATCATCCTACTGCCAGGCACCACACCCTGAAAATAAAAATAATAACAGCAAAATCCAATTTGATAAAGCAGTAATTGGATTTACAAACATCTGAGAAGAGATGGGATCCCAGATTATTTATTTAATGAAGTCTTGTGATATTGGCCATATGTAAATTGTTAACCATGGGAAGAGTTTTTAATAAATCCCATGGCACATTTACAGGGAAGTGGTGAAAGGAATACGTTATTAGGGTCTTGTGTTGGTGAAGCCATGTTGGTGTGGACTGTCAGTGACGTGGGGCGATAATAAAATTATCAGCTGATTGATGGAAGTAAAGGAGGGCAGGCTTAAAAAGGAAGCAAAGGCACACCGAGCAGCAGACACCGATGTCTGCTCAAATGCTCCGAGTCAGTCAGGCCATGAATGAAAGCTCACAATAAATAAGTAAGCCAGGCCGACTATCATGACAGCTCTCTGAGGTAAAGATCGGGAGAAGCATGTAGAGACATCCTTTTCTCTCCATCCATCTTCGCCACTTCTCCACTGTTTAATCCCTCTATCCCATCTTGGAGGAGCTGAGATTGCATTGCCCTTTCATTCTTATAACTTAACTCCCAATGAAACTTGTCCCCAGTGACTGTTGGCTCCTCACAGGTTTGATTAAAGCTGTTCCACCTTGAGACAGCTAGTGTCTATATGAAGACGGCTCGCTCCAAGAAGGCTTATAATGGCATGAGGACTGTGGACTGTATAGAGCCCTCAGTGCAGTGTGTACTAGTATTAATCGCCTGGATGGCGGAGAACATAGACACTCCCTGTAGTTTTTCTTCTGTGAGTGGCCTTGGGGGATTTGCTCTCACACACCCTCGATGACATGCCGTCTTGGAGCTCGAAGCTTATCAAAAAGCTCTAAAGTGAATTTTTAATGAGCTACAGTATGCATTACCCCCCTGTGAGATTTTACCATTTCATTTTAAAAGTAGATGCATGCGGATTCTGTCATTGAAATTATCATCAGTGCAGACGGTTCAAGTGTTCAAAACAGCATCTGACCTCTGTGTAGTGGCAAGAGTCGGGCCAGAATTCTCTTGTTTCTTCCATTGTTCCCTACAAATCTCCTCTAATCTTCAAGCAGGCCAGTGATTACTGACAGACACACACATCTGTCCATTTCCACTCCTAGGTCTGGTAACCTCTCTGCTATCCTCTCACACTGCATATTGGCATCGTGACCTATTTTCATCAACATGTCCATATCGCACCTCTAGGCCAGAAGCAACACAGCTCAGGGATGTGGAAAAGGATCTGCTGTTTACCGTTATTCTGTCCCCTTCATATCTTTAGTAGAGGTCACCACAGCATGGGCTCTCTCTCTCTCTCTCTCTCTCTAACACATAAACACACATTTTTACATGCATATGCTGACGTACTTACATAAATAGCTTCTCTACATTTTTCAAGATGCAAACCTGAAATTTATCATTTGCTTTTCATTGATTTAACATAATTTCCTAAACAATCACCCCTTTTTTGTTAACATGCAGAAAATAAAATGGTTATGTGAATAACACATTCAGTTTTGAGCATCAATGGCCTTTTTCTCTTGTTCTCACCAACCACACAGAACATGGTTTTGTCCAGTGCCTCAGTGTCAGTATGAATTAGGCACAGAGGCAGGCAGAGGAGCAACTCACTTTGTTAACAGTCCCTGGCTAAAGCACAGGCTGCTGCCTACTTTTTGAGGGTGATTTTTCAGCCTCCAGGTGTTTACCTGCAGGATATGCATCCCTCCTGAGAAACACATCAGTGTCACACACTAGCTGTGGGCAGGCACATCGCTCAGTGCTGAGTGAGTGAGTGAGCGAGACAACAAGGGTGGGGCTGGCGGTGGCAAACAAACAGAGAATCGAGGGCAGCGCTGCTTTGTGTGCAGCCCTGCTGGAGCTCAGACTCATTAGGTATGAAGCCATCTCGGAGCAGGCATCTGTATCCTGTGTGAGATCTCACCAGAGACTGCACTGAGAGAGCCATCAGATCTTCTACAGCAGGCCCCTTTGAACACCCCCCCCGACACACACTCACACACACACACACACACACACACACACACACACACATTTCTGTGCTCTTTAAGCCTGCTGCAGCTGCTGTGTGGAGCAGAGATAGGAATGTTTTGTTCACTTATTTTGCCCACCGTATGAAGGCTTTGCGGTCAAAGTTGCAAATGGAAGGGGGAATAATAGATGAGTATCTGCTTGCATCTGATGAAAGGTCTAAGTGATACAAATGTGTCCCATTTCAGTGATCCATCCAGCCCTGTGTCATAGCGGTGATTTGTGGGAAAGGTCGTGCAAGAAATGACTTTGGCTGTGGAGGCGAATCCCCTGCCTATGTTTGTTGTGCTTGGTGCGGTGGCCCACAGAGCGATGGGCTGGGGAGATGGGCGTCTGGTGCAGGTGGTGTTTTTGGAGGATAGAGCTGATATATCATTTGCCAAGGTCGTACTCAATTAGGCTATTTGTTGAGCATAGCTGCATGAGGTTGGTTTAATCAACCGAGGAATGGAGACAACAACGACAAAAGAGGAAATAAATTAGGCATGGCCAGGCCACACTCTCAGGCATGCAGCAGCATGCTGGAGAAATGCTCCATTTAGCTGGCCATCTCCTTTCCCGGAGAACCCACAATTCTCACACGAGCAGGAACCCACACATACCACACACATATACACACACCTTTCATTTCTTCTGTGACTTTCCACTGCAATCCAAACAACCTTTTTGAATCACAACAGGCTACACACAAAGGGTCAATTATGCCAGATGGTCACAATTAGTAAAAAAAAAAAAAAAAAAAGATTTGGGGAGAAAAAGGAGTGACTATAGCTGTATTGTGTGGCATGCATCAAACAAAGTGGCACTGCCATGACAAAGAAACAACATTTGTTTACCCTGATTAAGCCAAGACCTTGAGGGGGTGCTGAAGCACCTGTGTAAGTGGGTACAGGCCTAGAGGAGAGGAGTCAGACTGTGTTAATAGTTGAACAATCAGCGGCCATTCAGGTTAATGGGCTTTCAGGTAGTCGGCCCTGGTTAATGTGTGATTTGGAGGGTCAGTCTATAGCTCAGCAGCAAACACCGGTCACATTCACCAACCCCACACGCTGCCAGTGCAGACTTTAGCTTTCCTACCAAGCCCTCAGGCTCCTCGGCTGCTTATGACAGTGAATGTTTGATTAAATAAAAGAAGCTTGATTAGCACACAAAGGCCTGGGAATGGACTGTATTGTGCTCAGGTGCATGTGACTCGGGTGTCAGTTTTTCACTGAGGGATCGTCTCTAATTTACCCAGAGTCTACGTTGTCATCTGTTCAGGCGACTCAGAGGATGGAGGCCGATGCCAGAGGATGAATTTGGTGGTGCAGACGCTCCACAGATAATGTGAGAGCCTTGCTACAAAGATAAAAAGTAATGTATCGATCCCATCGCTGTGTTTCCTCACTCTTACCTGTACCTTTTTTCTGCCTTTCTCTCTGCTCCTTTATTCCTAACTTGCTTTCTGTGAGACCTCTTAAGCTATGACATTTCTGTTTCCCTGGAGACAGAGCGTGCCAGGCGGTTACCATAGCAACTCCCTGCTCTTTAAGGCCTGCACAGCATCAGCCCACCCCCCCACCCTGTACCAAGGATGTGGGGTATGGGAAGAGGGGGCTCCACAGAGAAAGCACACCTGCTGGCTTGCTGCTAATTGGCTATTTCTCTTTCTCACTACTTCCCTGTTTCTGCTTTAACTTTTTACCCCCTCCCTGGATTGCCCCTATTTTTTTTTTTTTATCTCATTACCACTCCCCATCCACTGTAGATATGGTTTCTTACTCTCTCTATTACGCTCTCTCTTGCTCCCTCCTTCATATACACTCTTTTACTTCTTGTAGAGCCCGACCACATATCTGGCCTTCAGCATCTGACATTTATCTTCATCGGACCCTGTCAGTTCCTTCTTCCTCTTTACTTAATTTCCTAGTAAAACTCTTTTTATATTGCCATCCTAGGGCCCTGCCACTGTGGTCCTGACCCTTGTACATACTGTAGTTATTATCGGTTGCTTGTCATGTTGGTGATATAACAATTTAAGCTTATTCTGAGAGGTGGCCTTGGCTAGGAGCATTTGGTAAATGTAAAAATTGAATGTAATCCTTTGTCCTTCCACCCAAGCATCCCCTTAACATCTAAAGACAGGAATAAATCTCCTTCTCCTACACATCGTAGTCCATTTCACCTTCATTCATGCTCAGTCATGGTGTAGATGAGTGTAAATTACCAATGGGGATGTGTGTTAGGTCTACGGTTAGTTGGTTAGGCCCATCTCCTACTGGTGACTGATCCCACCCTCTCGAGACCTCCATATATTAGAAATCATCATCTATGTCTCTCTCCCAGCCAGCCATGTCCTCATTCCTGCAGATCCTTGTGGCTGCTCTCCCTATTGCACAGCAAGTATTTCTCATCTTTCTCAGTGTGCTGTGCTGCCTGAATGCACCTACTGATTGAATGACATGTTTGTAAAGTGATATTTATAGTGTGTTGTTTGTATTGTTTGTCCTGTACTGAATGTTAGGTGCTGTTGTTCTTGTTCAATATGTGACTAAACACATTTGTAACCATGTGAGATGATAACACTTCCATTAAGTGCCGTAAAGAAAACCTATAGTATTCATCTTCTTTATAGTGGATGAATACAGAGATTCTGATGCTTATTTCTATGCTTTAGTCGGCTTTTATTGCTGGACTCAGGGTATTTTCTTTGGTGGTACTTGTCACTCGCAGGCTTGACAGGTGGCCAGGCCAGCCTGTCACGCCATCGACTGGTGACATTTGAGTGATATGACAATGACTTTGTGTGCATGATGCCGGGTCTCAGCTATTCCTATTCAATTAAGTCCATGAACAAACCTTCTGTGTGTTTTCCTGCTGATAAAGTCACAGCTATTGACTTGTGAGCAACGCCAGTGACGATTATGACATCTGTTTGCCGCCACACAATGAATGCTGTGCAGTCTGCTTGTCTATTTGCCAGGAAGAAGATAGACAAATAGATGGTTATATTAGTGAAACGGGTATGGACAAGATAAAATTATAATAGCAGATCTCAGTGGTAAACCCTGTGCAATACTCCTACAAATGCCATATACTAGTTAGAAGATATGGGCTGCCATATCATTTGGAAATCATTTTCTGCTGTCAGTTTCTGTACATCCAATACATCGCCTGGGGCGTCTTTGGCCTGATGGAATTTATTAGCGCTGAGCTGTTCACTCCCATTATGGTAAATTTTGATTGGTGAGAAATACATTTAAAATAAAAAGGACAGAATGTGGACAAAAAAAAGACTGTCACCTTTTTCTAGTTTGCTTTTGCTCGAGCCCAGTCCACCTGGCCCATTTACCTCCAGCACCTGGAGCTCACGATTACACTATTGATCCATTGACTGGCTGGGTTTCATCTGTCCAACCCATCCACCTTTGAGCACTTCAATTATCAGAGCCATCACAGCCATACTACTGCGAGTGGCAGCTTGTCCAACACTGTAATCTGTCAGGGAATGAGAGCCCAACCGCAATGTCATATCACCAGACGTTCCCCCATAAGTCACCTTGATCATGAATGGCCATCAGGGGCTGACAGGGTAGTGAAAGGGTCCAACTAGCCTTGGAGATCACTGCAGCTCAGCTCAGCTTAGCTGTACAATCTACCCAGCCTTAAAACAACCCCAGGGGTTGAGATTTTAGAGTGGACTCTCTGATGGCAACCTCAAGGGCTTTTACAGAAATGTACTTCATTCAAACCGAAATTGTTTAGGTAAAGTGGGCTGGTTCGGGCGTGTCCTATTTTTCCACGTGTACACTGAAAGCCCTGTCCTTAAGTTTTTTTGTTTGTTGGGGTTAACTGGAAACTTCACATTAGTTAAACAAGTTTGGACCATTGATGGAAATCAAGTGAACATCTTGTCTAATTTTACCAAATTCTGGATTTATTCTTGTGTATCATCGACTATCGTCCTGGATTGGCAAGTTTTTATTTATATAAGACAATACATTAAAAAACAAGTATAGTAATTAGTGGCATTTCTTCAAAGGACTTTATATCTTAAAAAGGCTTTATTCACAAACAGGTTTTCCAACGGGGGTTGGTGGAAAAAAATGAAAATAATGCCTGTTAATGTATGGAGAACTTTTTTCTAGTCAAAACAGAAAATAATGTTCATACAGGCCAAGCCTGCAGTGAATAGTCCACATATGGACTATGTGTGAAAATACTATCGACTAGGCATATAGAGTACCACACAATTTTCCTGGACAACTTATGAACGGTATCTTTTGAAACTTATGGTTATCATGGTTAGCTTGGCATTTGCACCTGCTTTACCTGACATGGATTCACAGTCCAGGTTCTCCTTAGGCTTTACCTAATGGGATAATTTGGCCTTCTATACTGTAATCATTATCTTTATACAGAATTGTAAGCCAGGACAGATTTGGTTTCAAACATACAGTTTAAATTCTATGTGTGAAGGTAACTCTTTACTGGGAGGAAAATCAGTTGAAAAAGTTTTGTCAAAGACCCACAACTAATCCACAATGCATTAATTTTTAGTTCTACCAAAGAGCCTATGTTTAATGAAACAACATCAACCCAATCACTGTCCTGTAAGATTAAACGTTCATGTTACAATATAATTTGGGGGGGGGGGTAAATTAACTGACAAGCAAATGCACTGCATTCACACTGATGATAACACCACCAAGGCAAAAACTAACAAGAACCAGATTAAACATAATCAACACACTGCAGTTGTGTTCTGAATTCAGCACTTGTTTTTGGTGTTTGTGCACGATAGTTCTAATCTAGCTCTATCAAGCTTTGTCGACCATGCAAACCAAGATCAACTATATAAGCAAACATCATCAAGTCATGATTCTCAAGCAAAAGATGTGTTGAAATTGTTTGGCACGTATTAGATGTGGGTAAACAATGACCATAGTTTTTTTCTTTTATGAGAGATGGCATACATCAACAAGGACAGGTTTTCAGAAGCAGTCTGTCTGCCCTGAACTAGCGGGCTGGCGGGGGACAGGATATTGATCTGAGATCCAGTCTGAGCTGGGTGAAACAGCACGGCCATATCGCCGCCCACGCCAACACAGAGCCGGTCTATAAAAAGATTGGATTCCTGTGGAAGTAATGTTGTGTGTATGTGAGAGAGAGACAGACAGAAAAAAGGAAGGGCAAAAGACTGTGTGTGTGTGTCTGTGTGTGATGGTGTGGGAAGTAGATGACAAGTGTCCTGTGTGTGTGTGTGTGTGTGTGTGTGTGTGTGTGTGTGTGTGTCCGTGTGTTTTTGAGTACATGTGTGTTCCTTTGTGCATGTGAGTGTGTTTGAATGCCCCCCCCCCTCCCACCAGGGTGACCGTGGCTGACAGCCTCAGGTCTGGAGGTTTGTGACACAGAGCTGCAGTAATGGACAGAGCTGGGCTGGAAACAAGGCCAAATGGACTGTATTCAAGGTAGAAATTAGTCACCACACTTCTAGCTTTGAACATACCACAATGGTGCAGAAAAATGAGTAGTGCCAGTGTTAAATCCACACAGTACAGTTTATCCATTTGAGGTTTCAAATACCTTTTGACCCAAGAAGGATTTAAAAAAAAAAAAAAAGGTTTTTATTTGGATATGCTGGAAAAGTAGTGGAAATATGAGTCGTTCCTAAGAGGTGGAAAGACGTTTTGCCTATGATCACACACCTTAGTGTATTTTTCTCAATCTTGCTTCATCTGGGATGTCACAGATTTGATTTTTCTGTCATAATGCTTTGCTTTAATTTGAATTCTCATTATGCTGTATTTACTCCTAAAAGATTACTAACTAGAAAATACAACATTTTCCTAAGTGCATTGCTTGCTGCAACTTTGGCCCATTCATTTGTTTCATCTACATAATTTCAGTGAGCTGTAATTACCATAACAAAGATTTGGTGTCCTCCGGTGACAGTGCTCAGAGAACAAATTCAAACTCAATAGCTCTCAAATAACATCCAATATAAATGAGAATTGGCTGGAATGTTGACAGCTTTATGATATGCAGCAGATAAGGTATAAAATACACTGGATTAGAGCTACTTTCACAGTAAAGTACCTCTTAAAATACCAGAGAAACAAAGTAGTTACAGACATATCCTCCCCTTGTAATTCCAGTTAGCCTTGTCTCCCTTTAAAAGAAAAGGATGAGGCTTTGAGTTGCTTACTCATCCTCATTCACATTGAGTGAAAAAAAAAAACCTTTTATGTTTTTTCTAATGGCTTGTTAGCGTGGTGGAAATTAAGACGATATCAAATCAATAGTAGAAAAAGAAAATAATAATCTTTGGCAGGTTTTGGCCATTTTTTTCCACTTTTGTCTGTACTGTAATTCTACCTCATATGTTCATTTTGCACAGTTGCATGTATCCTTTTCTCTATTCACTTACTGCTTATTTATTATTAGTACTATTTATAGTAGTTGTTACTTCTTAGTTATTTACTTCTTTTACAAGCTGAGTGTTGAGCAATTGTAACACAGTAATCTCCCTGTGGGGATCAAAAGACTTTTTCTGATTCTGATTTTTCATATATAATTTAGGGATCAGTTATTGTAAACACAAGTAATGTATAGCTTGTTTTTTTTCTTACACTGTATGATTACTTATTTTTCTGTTTAACCCTTCAAAACTTTCACCAAACAAAATTATTTTATCCATTAGACAGTTGAGATGAATTTGGGCATTAGTTTTTTCTTTATTTATCACATTGTTGTATTACCAAATAGCTTTTAAGGTGGGGAGACACCATATCTTTAAGATTTCAATTGTATAATTTTCCATGTATTGTTCCTGGATTATTTATTTTTTACTAAAAGGAAGTCGTATAATTGACTATGATGACCCAAAATATGTATTACATAGTCACAGTAATTAAAAAAACACATATTATGAGTGTATGTAGGGAAAATGTCACAATGTGAAAATTCTAGACAAGTACCAGTATTATCTGAGCAGAAGGTAATAAAAGTAGTGCTTAACCCTCTACATTTGATGGCATTGTCATATTTTTTTGGTTACTGAAGTCCGAACAATGTAGTACATAGCGTGAAAAAGTCATTTTGTTATTTTTAGCGTCAGGAATAACCTATGGTATCATTTCTAATTGTCTAAATGACTTTTTCACAGACGTGCAACTGCCCTGTTGTCAATATTTACAACATCACTATTATATTATTCACGCACTTTCGCACCACTGCCACCCATTGAACAAACATCTATAACATGCATGTAAACAATGTTTGTGAAAATATTCTATAGTAAAAAAAATCAATTTCAGTGAAGTAGAAAAATGAGATAAATGCCAAGGGAAAAAAAAAAATAACTGAGTCAATGTCAAGAGATCAAGGAATTCCTTTAAGTCGTAAAGCTGGAGTGACAAGGCTAAGAAAGGAATTATCAAGATGAGCGTGGCCCTACTTTGCCCCTGTTGTGCTTAAACAGGCACTTTGCTGTGAAAATTGCTCTAAGCCACTGTATTTTCTATCTTATCTCCCGCATATCATAAAACTGTCAACATTCTACCCCATTTTCATTTATATTGGATTTTATTTGAGAGCCACTAAATTTGAATTTAGTACTGAAAGGGTTCAAAGTCTTTGTTATGGAAAATTCATCGCAGTAAAATTACACAGGAGGGCACACAGTAGTTCAGTGGTTAGCGCTGTTCCCTCATGGTAAAAGGAGATGCCCTGTTCCTTTCAGTGTGGAATTTGTGAGTTTTCATTGTGTTTGAATGGTACCTCAAGGTGCTCTTGCTTCCAAAAAGCCAAAGATGTGCAGCTGTAGACGCGCTGAAGACTCTAAGAAATCTGACTGTGTTTGGACTGGTTGCAATGTTTACCTGCCCTCAGGGATATGATCTATTCCTCTCTGAAAAGAAATTATCAGCAGTTGTTTTTTTTTTTTTCTCCTATAAAACATATGGTAATTACATCATATGTTTTATATATTATATGAAACAAATTATCATATGATTCTTACACTTATTTCTTATGTTGGATTTCAGTGATGCTTAACAGTTACTTGTCCTTGCAATGCCAAGCCCCGCGCCCTAGCTCTGCCATGCTGTGCCCTGCTCAGGTGCTGCAACAGATTGTCCACACTGTTTCACAGGAGGAAGATTCCACCCTGCTCCTCTCTCACAAAGTAAGGATTAGTATCTGTGCATCCTCTCCAGCCTTTTATCCAGAGCTAACACCTTTACCATGACACCAGCCACACAAAACAAATGCCGGCTGAGCCTTGTAGCACACACGCACACAGCACGTTCCACAACATGGGCACTCTGACTGCGCCTGGGTGTCAACACTACCCAACTCAATTACTTTAGTCGGCAGCGCACCACTAATCCCCACCCCACCGCTCCTCTATTCCGCCACCATTATTCCTGTACATCAACAGATTTGCATGTACTTTCACGCCACTATTTAGTTTTCTGTTTATTTTTAGAAGCCCACGCCTAATTAGGGGGAGCTGGTGTAGAACACAAGCATAAACGGCAACATTAATGCTGGCGCTAATGAGAGAAGATATTGTGGGTAAAGCTCAGTAATTTCATCCTGTACTCTATTATTATTCTTTCATTATCTCAGCGGATGGCTGACCCCTCTACCTCTTTTGCTCTCCCTCTCTTTCTCTCCATCTCTTGCTCTTGGCAGTGTAGGGTTCCCTCTTTTCTCTAATGTGTGTGTTCAGGTATATATAGTTGTATGAAAAATACATGTCTGTTTGCTTATGATGGTGTGTTTGTGTGCATGCTTGTGCATGACGGGGCCATCTGACAAAGTGCAAACAACGACGAGCCGTTGGGAATGATGTGAGAAAACCACTGAGTTGTCCCCTGAACACCTATTTTTCATATCAATCGTTATATAAAAGCCGTCATCTCCACCCCATCCCCCCATTCTTCACCTCATTGGGAAAGAAGACACAGCGGAGAGAATCAAAAGTAATCAGTGTACGTCAGGGACGCTTCATAAACCCTATGTCTGTGTTGCAGAAATAATTTCCCCAATCTTAGGCTGATTTACGTGTCTCTGATTTTATTTTTTTTCCGTGATAACACTCATCAGTTACCATAATGCACCTGAGCATGTTCCATGCAGATGCTGATGATTTTTGGTCCGGGTTGTTGCAACTGGATGGAGTGGTATGGTGAGGTGGGATGGAGAGGTATTACACAAATTATCTGTCACACTGGCAGCGTGACCACGGAGGCAAAGCATTGCTGTGGGCAGTCAGCTGTTTTGGGCTTGATGTGAGCCAGCCTTGTCATTGGCTCATTATCTTTATAAATTTGCTCTTACTATAGGGAAAGTGAAGAGTAGACAGTGTTTCAGAGGATAAATCTCTCACAAGCAAAATATGCCGTCCCTTCTATTAGTATGCAAACATGTCCATTAATTCCTAGATTTTTTTTTTTGCCTCATGCAGAGATAGAACTAGAGACCATCTTGCAATGGGATCACACCAGCCTTGAAACCACATTGGTGTGTAAGGTGCAACAAAGCACACAAACCAAAGAGAAGTGAGTTTGGTGAAACAGGAGAACTGTCCTACATGTATCTGATAGCCTAGCCATGTGATCCCCTCACAAAATGGTCTGTAGTTTTACCTAATGTCTTAAAGTGGAATGGAGTGATTGAAACTTGGATACAATGAGCCATGAGTCCACATCTGGCTTGCGCATCAAAATGTGGGCCGGGTGTGTTAATCACCCTAAATCCAGGGCCCTTGCTTAGATCAAATCCATCTTTGAACTTGGCCTTGATTTTGATTATGAAGAGACAGATAAATACCTGCCAAATTAGTTAAAACCCCCTCTGTGGTAGTTCCTGCTATGGTAGGTGTTTCCAGCACCACATTTTTACCAGGACAACACACATACACACACAAACACACACAAACACACACACACACACACACACACACACACACACAAGCACACATACATACTCACACTATGAAACAGTACCAGCCAGTCTGTTACAGCTAGTAAGAACCATAGAGGCATTTGTCCATTACCGCAGTGACCAATGTGGTGCAGGCTATAGAAAGTTGTTTTTCACAAAATTTAATCTCCTCAACATAATTTTTAGCCCAAGATGTCATCTGTATTTTTTCTTGAAAGTGTTGGTAACCAGAAATTATAGTAGTGGGAAAGATTAACAGAATCATCCTCTGTACAACGGGAGATAATCTGTTAGTTGTCGAAGGGTACCTGGCCAGTGGTGGCAGGAAGCTGTAGGGGCGTGTGCCGTCACGCCTGTCTCCCCACTGAGCCTCTAGCGCTGGAGCCCCTCTGTGCTCCTCTGCCTAATCAAGCTGCTCAGTATGCAGAACAACCTCCCTGGCGGCCCCAGCACTCAGCCCCCAGTCGCTGACCTCCCCTAAAGCTATGGAACTGAGCTGGGCTGAGCTGTGCCCAGTCAGCCGGTGCCAGATGTCAGATGGGATGGATGGCGGATAGTAGTACAGAGGAACAAGTGGGCCTGGATCAGGTAATATTGGCAAAGACTTTTTACAGTTTGTCTACTGGGGAGCCAGATGGGTGTTGCTTGTTTGTCTCAACAAAGACAATTTGAGTGTCAGAATGTAAAACCATCCGGAAGATATTGAGTGAAAAGCATTATTTATTTATTTTTATTTTATTTTTTATTTTTTCTGTTCTGGCAGATAAATTACCACAAACTGTATTTGTCTTTGTGATACCATAGCATGAACTGTGGTCAAGATATTTCAAATATTGGACATAAGGTCCAATTTTTAAAACACATAAAAATTGACTTTTATTTTACTATATTTAATATATATATATATATATATATATATATATATATATATATATATATATATATATATATATATATATATATGCAGTGTATATGTATATGCAGTGGTTTCCAAAAGTCTGAGTAACAACCGCAACAATGTATTATCTCAACAGTCTGTCAGTTGTTTTGAGTAAATGTATGTAATGCAGATAATACTGTCTCGGTAGACACAGTCGCTTTGAGGTATTGGCTGAAATTCTCTTGCTCTGTTATTTGTAGTTGTTTCACTAGTCTCGGTAGGACAGCCTGTTCTTGTTTGTCTAGGATTTTGGGAACTTCTGACAGCCCTGTGACATCAAAGTACTGCCAACACCATTTCAATGTGATCATGGGGAAGTGAAGTGCAAAGCACCAAAGCACTCACCACTCATCTTAGATGGTGTGGCCAAACTCAACAAAGACGAAAATAACCCCAATGACATGGACAGGTTGTTTAGATAAAAACAGTGGAGCTATTTAAAAAAGATGTCGAATTTTTGAAATATTTATGTCCCTCATGTATGTTACAACATATAAAAGACTGCACTTTTAACTTTTTTAACTTTTCAGTCCACTTGTTAATGGTGCTATAGTGTTATTGACGTTAAAGAGTTGAACAGTAAAACTGTAGAATAAAAAGAGTTTGAAATGTTATTTATCTGCATAGGAAACTCATGACGATAGTACTATTCATATATCTATCGTTAGCACCTTATGTTGCTCTGAAAGAAAATAAACACAAGTGTTACAGTTTGTTTTAAAAAATTACAGTGGTTTCTCTGTGGTTGTGGACACATTGAACATACACAGTTCAAACCATTCAAACTCCCTAATGAAGATATGGCTGATGTAATCCAGAGCAACACAATACCATATTGCTATATATAAAGCAGTTTCACCAGAAAATCACTCACACACTCACACACACACACACACACACACACACACACACACACACACACACACACACACACACACACACACACACACACACACACACACACACACACACACAGACACACACAAACCTCTTCTCCCCGGGAACTCAAAAGTAAAATTCCTTGTACGCCTCTCAACATGTCACACTTTAAAAGGAGTCTGGGTATTGATCTCTGGAAAGACAGTCTGTCAGACTTGCCATGTGCCTGCCCCCGGCTCCCAGCTCAGCCAGAGTCCAGAGAGGATGTTATCCCCCGGGGCTGATTAGAGGCATTTCACTGGGAGACTCCCAGGTCACTCTTTAAGCTCCTTCCTCCTCCTGCAAGCCTGCCATGTCAGACAACTGAGACTCAGGGAGATGACTCCTAAGGAAAATGACATATTTCTACATCTTCTACTTCCCAGTTAGTTCTGTTTTTGGCCCTTTGTGGTGTGTGTTTGTGTGGTTGTGTGTGTGCACGTGTTTTATGGAAAGTTCTGAATAAATTACTGCTGTTAGTCTCAGGTTTCCACTGTGTGTGTTTGTGTGTGTGTATGTGTACCCAGCTCTTTACCCATCGGTCCTTATCGTCATTTTTGTGCTCTCATTGATCACATGGTCTGATTCTGTCAAACACCGATTCCAACCCAGTCACTGGTTTGAAAGAGAAAGGAAGACTGTGAGAGAAGAAGAAAAAAATAATCAGTTTTCATTGGTGCAGTTTTATAGTTGTTATCAAATCTTTGTTGAATGAATCAAAGTCGTATACTGCTTACTTTTTGTAGAATTCCTTATTTTTTAAAGCAGTTTTGTAAGTCTATTTCACAGGAAATACTGAACCTACTGTAGAGAGGGAGGAATCAGAGCAAGACAATAGAGTTTATATGATGTGTGTAATAAAGAGAGATGTGTGAGGGACAGAGTTGAGAACAGAACAAGGAGGACACAGAAAAGTGTCTTGCCATTTCTGACTGAACAGATCTCAGTGCAAAATTTGGAGTTTAATGGCAAAAATTTAGTAGCCACAGAACGGCAAACCAAAGACCTGTGCAACACCTCCACCGCTGAACAGGTCATTCAAGCAAGGAAAAGAAACAGTTTTATATATAAAGGATTTGTCGAATCTTAGCAAAACATACTGCGGACAAATAAGAACTAACTAATTATTGCTCTGCAATTTATTCTTAAATGTGCAGTAGATCAAGTTATTCCAGTGTCATAAGAATCTTGAATTATTTGTCTAAATTACAAAGTGGGGATGAAACAGATAAGAGCTTCTGGTCACGCTGGAATACATGTCAATGCCAAAATGAGATTTATCTTTGCACAGTACGCACATTTAAAGCTGTCTTCTTAAAATGTAGCGCAAAAAAGAAAACTAAACTAAAAACATCATCAGATGCTTTTGTTTGCCCTTTTTCTGTTGTTTGGAATATAGTCCTTTTCAATAAAATGACATCAGTGGGCTGTGCTGTATGCAGTATACTCATTAAAGGGTATTAAATTTTCTCCACCTGTTGTTGCAATTTTGTGCTGCATTTAAACTGCCTTGTGCAACATTAAAACCAGGAGAAAGAGAAAAAGCTTTGGTGGGGGTTAGTAACAAAATAAGTCTTGATGTAGCCTCCTTCAAGGGCCCTTAAGTTGCGGTGCCATGCCTTCTGTGTCTCAGCAGGTCAAATCAGGGACAGGGTGTCTACCGAGGGAGGGGGTAACCTTTACCTTATTGAGTTAAGCATGATGAGATTACGGAACAACCTTAACTGCCAGGCCCATTACCACCCTGTTTTCCATTAGTGACGTCTGGCTGGGTCTAAATGTATACAGTTCCTGCATCTAGACTGCACAAACACACATACTCACATTCATTCATAGGCAGCCATGAACACCAAACACATGTAGCCACATATACATATGCATACAATATTTTAGTTTTTTAGCTTTAGCTTTTTAGTTTTTTAGCTTTAATATTTATCTGCAGCATATATGAAAGGTTGAGGTCCATAAACATATGTACGTGTTTATGTATTTATGTTTCCACGTAGGTGCACCTTTAGTGTAGTATGTGTACAAGTCTGTATTTGTTGTGCAGCTGAGCCAGCCCGCGGGGCAAGAATGCTCTCTCCTTCTTTTGCCTTGTCGCGTTTGTCTGTTCCTATCTGCCTCACAGCCTCTTCTGCCTCCCCCACACACTGCCTGGGGAGTGATTAAATCAGTGTACGCCTGTCCACGAGCCAAAGAGATTGGCATACACACAAAAATTCAAACACATACACACCACAAACACCTGCACAGTCACTTAAACAGACACACATGTACATAGTTACACAGTAGAGACCCAAATATACAGATGCATATATTTACCTACATCCCCCTGACAAGCATTTGAACACGAAATCTCAAATATTTATTCAGTCTTAAACATGGTCTGCCACAAGATCATTCTCTCAGTCTGTCACATTGAGACCGGGTAGCTAACTTGTAGTGCTTACAGCTGTCTGTGTGTGAGTGTGTGTGTGTGTGTGTATGTGTGTGTGTGTACAGTGCTATAATTGAAAAATGTCCAGGTCCTGTAAGATTTGTCCACATACAGTGGCATGAAACAGTTAGGGCACCCCTGATCAAAATTTCTGTTACTGTGAGTAGCTAAACAAGGAAGAAGATGACCTGATTTCTGAAAGGCACAAAATCAAAGATGAAACATTTCTTTAATATTTCAAGCAAGATTACTATTTATCTCAATCTTTTATAGTTTCAAATAACAAAAACGAAAGAGGGCCAAAAAACAAAGTTCGGGCACCCTGAAAGCAAATATTTTTCAGCTCTTGTTTGGAGGATCTTCACCTTTTCTTCCTTACAGAAGGCCTCTACTTCTATGAGATTCTTAGGCTGTCTGGTCTGCATTGCTCTTATGGGTCCATCTACAGGTTTCTTAATGATGTTTAGGTCAGGGACTGTGAAGACCATGGTGAAACCTTCAGCTTGTGCTTCTTGAGGTCATCCAGTGTGCATATTGATGTGTGATGATTATCCCATCAAGCCAACCTCTTTTCATCTTAAGCTTTTTTCAGACAGTGTGATGTTTGTTCCCAGAACTTGCTAACAGTTGGAGAAGTGTTCTTTTCATGAAACATACATTTGTTCATTGCCGTCAAAAAGTTCTCTTTTACCTATATTAGTCCACACGACTTGTTTCCAAAATGCATCACACTTCTAAGGCTAAATTTTGTGGTGAGGACGCAGGAAATGTTTTCTTCCGATGACTCTTCCATGAAGGTCATATCTGTGCAGGCGTCTCTGCAGAGTAGAACAGTGCGCCACCACTCCAGAGTCTGACTAAATGTTCCTGAAGGTCTTTTGCAGTCAAACTTGGTTTTGATTTGCCTTTCTATGAATCCTACAAACAGTTCCCCCCAGAAAGTTCCTTCTTTTTTCTTCCAGACCTCAACCTGACTCCCACCTCAACCTGACTCCCTGTCAACTGCCATTTCTAAAATAAAAACTGAACCGAACTTACGAACTGAGGAAATGGCTAATCGAAAAAGCCTTGCTAGATTCTTATAGTATTCCCCTGCTTCTTAGGCATCAGCATCCAGAGAATCAGCAACCATAGGCCATAGCCATAGGCTGCTGATTCTCTGGACAAGGTTTGGGGAGAAAGAGTATTCATAAAGCTTTGTGTTGTTGAGAAGAATGTTTCATCTTCTACTTATTAAACTATTCACTGCAACAGAAATTTTGACCAAAGGTGCCTAAACTTTTTCATACTGCTGTACATCTTCATATGCTGATCTATATTGCTGGTTGGCGTTAGTGTGAAAGTACACGATTCATATGCTGTAATTGTACATTTATGCTTTCTAATTGTAACAGGCCACTTTGCTTCTTTTGTATACCTGGGTGGAAGTGTCTTGATGACCTGGTACATGTGTCTGTGGTGAGGCATCCTGATTTGTGTGTATTAGGATGTGTACTTTTCTGCATGAAGGTTTGTCAATGTGTGTATTTCTGTATGAGATAGTGAGTCTGTGTGTGTGTGCACGTGCATTCATACGCGTGTGACAGAGCGTCGTTATGATAAGTGACTCCCAGGCTGATTAAAGAGAACCCTTTCTCTCCATAATGAACACAGGAGATCCATCAGCTATTGCCTTTGAGGAACGCCAGGCACGTCAGCAGCTAAAGTGCCTGTGATCTCTCGGATTTCAACCAATGTTGATTAACTTGGCAGCATATTAAGTGGAAAGGTATCGAGCTGGCTGGAACAGCAAAAAACACATCACAGAGAGTTTCTCTTGTAGGCAATGGTGTGAAGTCATATTTGCATATCCGAGTAAAGTTAAAGTCCTTATGTTTGGGTATCAGCGCAAATATGATTAAAGTTTTTTTCAGGTCAGCTGAGTGGGTTATAGTATTATCAGGCTTATGTCTGTTCATCTCTAAGGAAGGCGAGGGAATGTGCACTTACATTTGTATTGAGTTGTCCATTTTACATGTTCAACAGCATATTTTAAAATATATTCGTTCTTTAAGGTTAAAAACAGGGCATATTGGTTTAGTGTATGTCCTGTCACTGACACTATAACCCTTTGCACCAAAGACTCAAAACAAACAAGTTTTTAATTTAATTTTATCCCATCCAACGTTGTCTCCTGATTTAACCAAAACCATGGTTTTCCATAACCCAAAGCACTTTTGTTGCCTATATCCATCCACCTCCTGGTGACTCCACTGCACTTAACAAAGGGAGCCCTTCATTCATTCAAAAAGTATGTTTCCTCTGAAAATAAAACCAAGCCAGTGATTAAGGTTCCTACAAAACATATTTCCTGTTTCAGTTTAATTGTACAGAAACGTAATTTTTATGAGTCAGGGTCCCCCCTTCACATGGCTGATCATACCTATCGGTTGACAAGTCAAGGATGAATATGTTACTTAAGACAGCATAATTAAACATGGTATTGAAAAACTCTTACATAGGCAAGAAGCTATGTAACTCAGAAAATTAGGCGATCTACAGTGATTTAAGAACGTCTGCTCCTTCTAATCATGGGTTATGAGCCTGTACAGAGGCACTTATGGGGCTTCAGCTCAAACTGCTCTCCAAAGGGGGAACTGGGGCATCATTTTCTCACCTCTCTCTTTTCATTCATATTGACAATGTGTGCCTGCCTCAGATACCTTTCAGCAAACCCCTTATGACTCATTCAGTGTATGTAAAGAAAAAAATGCTTCTATGTCTCCAGGGAAAAACAGTATTTTTGCTATCAACAACTGCCTCTGAATAGGTGTTGTTGTCCTGCAACTGAGTTTGATCTCCTTTATCTTCACTGTGACAAAGGCCAGTCAGGTAGAACAGGTCTGGATGTCTGACAGGCCCCAGACGTCCAGAGGGGAGATATGGTATGAGTTAAAAAAAAAAAAAATGCAGGGAGGGCAAATTGGGATCCAGTGTAAATGTACAAAGGTAAACTTCAACAAGGCAGCGTGGGGACTAGTTCTTCTCTTTTATCATTTATTGGCCAGTGCTCTCTCAGCCTGCTGGGAGTTGTCCCACTTATTCCACCATATACTCTCTGCCACGTAGGTGAACCCTCTTAATATGGGATAGGCCCCTGCCTCTCCTGTAGCCCGCTGCCGGATCTGATATCAGGCCAGTGGGAAGGTTTGTTCACATTTTCGCTCCAACTACATTTCCCAGAAGGTCTTATTCTTGGCTATACTGAACCTGGGGGCACATTGACAGAGAGAGGTCCTAAAATCTGATTCAGAACTAAGTGGAAAAACATGAGGAATGAATCGGCCTTTGTGTGAGCTTGTATTTAATCTCCAAACATGTCAACTGCAGCAAGCTGTCCTATTTTGATGTTGAGTTGCGAGGGAATTTTTAAGAAGTAGAAGCATTCAAATGTCTCCAAGTCAATTTCATCCCCCTCTTCCTCTAGTCAGTCATGAATTGTCGCCCCCCTATCATCTTGGATAATTTGTTTCCTCATGTTTACAACATCAGACATGGCTTTTGATTACGCATTTTGTGTTTGGAAATGAACTCATCATTTCAACAGTAGATGGTATTGAACCAAGCCCCTAGCCTGGTGAAATGGACGAAGATGTCAAGCACTTTTGATCACACTACAAAGTGAATGACTCCATTTGACCTCTGGGAGGGTGGATGAATATTGTCATGTTGTATAGCTCACATCCAAATCTCCTTTTCCGTTTTTCAGACCCTTCTGCATAGGCCTGAGTTTGCCTTTGTTGTGTGGTATTTCACTGACACTCTCACCCTGGATTAAAATCTTAATTAACTTGAGTGTCAGTCTGTCTTCCTATAGTTGAATAGGCAAAGAAGGGGAGACTGAGAAGGAGAAGGGACTGTGGCACATTGGATCATGGGGTGCTTCCAAGTCTATTGTAAGGGGCACTGTTAGTGTGGCTGGCACTGCTACTATGCTTTGTCTGCCGGGCCACTCCCCCTTTCGGCTCACTCTGTGCCTCAGTTTGTTTCTGTCTGTCTCTTTGATAAACCCTCATAAAGCAGAGGTTAGGGCGTGGAAGAGGGACAAATTGACAACTCAGGTTTTGCACAGACACAAATAGAAGGATATCTCTGAGAGCATGACCTCATGTTATGAGGCTAACATGGCCACAAAATAAAGATTTCTTCCAGTTTTACTTGGCAGGATGAGTCAAGAGTATGAATGTTAGCCATCATTTGTTGCCAAAGATGCAGGCATGGGCTAGTCACTGTGGTCTGATTGTTTGGGTCACCTTCGAGACAGAAATGACACGCCTGATCAGAGGCTGGCCATTTGCCGCTGGGATGCCTCAGTATTTGTGCCCAGCTGTGCCTGTCTGCTTGTCTGACCTTGGCCTCACGTCAAGGGGGTGTTTGTGGCAAATAATGGCTAATCTGGCCCCAGCTAGTGCTCTTTTGGTGTCTCCTTCATCCCTCGTTTCATCTTGGCATCCTTTTCTGAGCTATATGAGCTCCTGGCCTTTCCAGGGAGCCCTGATATTGCTATACAGGAATGCCTGAACGCAGTACAGACATTTGTCTCAAAGGTGGTCAAGACGAGTGGTGGGTGATGTTTGCTGTGTTGTTAGGTGGGCCCCAGCTGGGCAGCTTGTGATTGTCCACTGATGGGAGGGATGTTGGTTTGATTCTGGGCTCCTCCCGTCCATGTGCTGAAGTGTCGTTGGGCAAGATACTGAACCCTAAGTTGCCTCATTTTCAAGTTGCTTTGGATAAAAAGTGTCTGCCAAATGAGTGATGTAACTTTAGGCATTGAGGCAGCATGGTTGAGAAAATTATGGCACATCAATTATAAGCTGTTAATGACAAAATAGTCAGCTTGACTCATCTCCGCCAATATATTCCCAGTCTGGGCCTGCTCCTCCAGGGGAACTGTGCAAAGCACTTTGCCTGAAGGCGTCGCTGTCCTGGGCAATCGTGCTGGCTTTTCTGTACAGCAGCCATATGCCCTTGACGGCTGGACCTGCAACATCACTGCCACTATGACAACTCTCACACCAGCTGCCTTTATCTCCACAGCTTTGTTTTTTTGTCAGTTTGAAATCCATTTGAAATCCAAATGGAGCATAAACAACCCATAATCTGAGTAAAGAAAAAAGTGCTTTTTTTCTCCATTCTAGTATGACAGAGCTTTTATGTGCTGAGGCTGTTCTATCAGCCTTCTATGAAAGCCCAAGTGTTTTTTTTTTTTCTCTCTAAGCTCTTAGCTAGTGATCCGATGGGCCTCCCACGGCAAATGGCAAATGTCTCTTCCCACGTAAAGCACTCATAGCTCTTTATTGAGGATCATTGCACGGGCAGTATCTTTCAGCCAAACATCAGCGTTACCATTCAAATGCTGAAATTAATTCTGCAGCCAGGGTAAAAACTCTCTTGCTCTCCTCTCTCTCTGTTTCACCTTAATGTAGCTGGGAGCGGGTTTGTTTTGTTTTTTTTTCTTGCTGGCAAGAATGTCTTTGCATCTGAAATGTGCATTAATGCACAACTAAGGTCAACTCAGCTCATTTAAAAAACAAAGCATTCAGTGAATTGTAGGTCCACGGGTCTGCTGGCGCACAGGAAAGATTTATTGTCTGCCCTGTGCTTGTGCCGCTGCTCCTTGTTACCGGCCAACTCTGACCCCGTCCTGACGACAACACACAGGCACTTCTGTATGAATACATTTCAGTCAATGTGGAGTGTTATGGTACCCGGACTAGTGCCCTGGCATTGGTTGACAATACACATTAGAGGGAGGGTTGGGTGTTAGAGAGAAACATTGAAAAAGCGAGAGACATCTGTTCTGGTCACCAACCCTGCAATGCCCTATTTTACTGGGTCCCAGAGTATCCCTGTGGTTTATTCTTTTCCTGCATGCATGAGGTGAAGAGTGGAGATACGAGGTAGGATGAGAGTAATGGGATGCTTTGCCATACTGCTAATTCCCTGCTTGGGTTGAGAGAGAGGAGCGAAGGGAGAGCAGGCACTAGAGACAAGCAGAGAAAGCACTGTGGAAAAATATCTGTTTTTTACAAGTCATTTAATCTTTCATTGCTCTAAGAATCTCATCTTAAAATTGGGAGAAAACTACCATAGTTGCAGAGATGATCTGACTCGATGTAATCCAACTTCTTTTCTGTGAATAAGCTGACATTACTCTGCCACATTTCAATATGTAACAGTACAAGCTCTTGGAAGTTCTTGCAATGAAATTAAACTGATTAGTAAACAAATGAAACACACTCAGTGGGAAAATAACCAACAAGGGTTTTTTTTAAAACACTGAACTCCAGTTAAATTGAATAGCTAATATGATTATTTTTTGCAGTGTGGGCATGAGCAGCAAGCAGAGGGTGGGAGTCACAAAAAGACCTTTTATCTTGCCATCTCTCCCTCTCTTCAAGAACGTGCCTAGAAGATATAATGCATACCAAAACCTCTCTACGTAGGCCAGCAGCAAGGCAGTTTGGCTTTGAGAAAGGGGGCTCAGCAGTGAATTTTAACTTTTTAACCATATCTGTGGTTCTTGTGTGATACTGGACAGAAATAACCTACAAATGATGGTTTATTGCATTGTTTGAAATGGAAACCATCTTTCCCCAAAGTCATGACACTTAACATCAGGGTAATGATTTTTAACTTAAGTGAGGAAGACATAGAGAGGAAGAGGAAGATGGAATAAAAGTAAAACAGAAGTAAGACTGTTTAATTTTGGGGAGAAAGGATTGGAATTAGAACAGATCAGAATCATAGTATGAGACACTGCACCTATAATAGTGGGCAGAGTTTAAAAGGCAAATGACTTAAGGGAAGGGGTTAAAGTATTGTGGGAGATGATAGGCTACTAGGAAGGGTTGAAAATCTGAAAAATTCAACATCCCCAACAAGATGATGAAGTTGTTAAAGGACTTACTCTTGATTTGGCGGGAAAAATGCTGTGACAGCAAAGCGGCTGATTCTGTCTCTTGATGCGGCATGTGCCTTTAAATAATTAATATTCAGTCATCAGACAACTTAAATCGGTCACTACAGCTGCAGCAAGGTCTGAACAGCTCTGGATCAAAGAAATCAGAATAAGAGAGGTTTTCATAAACAAGGAGAGCTGCACTATTTCTCTTAATGTTTGGCTTAACTTAATATACTAGTAGTCCTGACATCTGCTACCTTTTGTGGAATCCAGACTTTAACTGGAATGTATTCCCTGATTCATTTGATTTTTATCATCAGTTTTTTATTCACTGAATGTTTTAAAGTGTATTCTGTCTTCCATCAGTTTTGTTCCCCAAAATGAACAAGCTATTCCTACTATGTGTTCTTGTACAGTATCAATTATTCCACTTTTTAAAATCAATACATTGTTTATGTAGAATTAGAATTCCAGATCTAGGTGGCAAACTAAATTGCAGTGTAATAAAGAGGCTAATCTTTTGTCTTGTGATTTTTCCTTTTGTTCTTTATTAATAAGGCTCATAAAAGTGATGTGTGGAAAATGATATCAATCATATCAATCCAAGATCTTTACATTAACAAACCACCTATAACATTAAAATCTGGGGTTGAGTGAGGGACAAGACAAATGTTCATATTGCTCTTCCGCTTACCCAGAGTGACTTGCTATAAGTGCATCAGCAGACTGAGCTCAAATTTGATCTCCAAAAATTCAACAATCCACAATGATAAAATGCAGCATTTTGTGCCACTGTTCATTGATAATATTCTGACTGTAGAATGATCAGAGCGAAGGGGAGATACGTAAGGGATTTTTCTTTTTTCTTTTTTGAGAGCAGTAAGGTGAGAAGAGACAAGCAGATTCAGTTGGAAGAGAGTTACAAAAAAGAGACAAGGAGAAAGACTGATACATTCAAAGAGAGAGAAGCCAATGATGCTGCTCATGCATTGGGATCGCCACGCCCACTGAGCAGCCTGAGGCTCTGGAGTGAAGGAAGGATTTCATCTGTTTTATCTCCTCGGTCTTCTTCTTCTTTTTTTTTTCAAAGTTACACAGAGCACGTCCCTTTCTTCCCTTTTCCCTGCTTCAGTGAGGCAAAGATCTTAATCGCCCCTGACCGTAATCTACCAGAGTGGAACGCTTTTCTTCAATAGACAAAAAATGAGCTTATAGATGCAGCACCCTGCAAGGGTATAACATCACAGGGTTATCCTCTGGTAAAATGGGGTGGAGGGTGTGCTGTGTGTGAAATGTGTGTTTTTTTGTGTATTTTGTCCTGTTGGTTCCTGTTGCATTGACTTGCAGACAGTGACAGGTATAGTGAAAAAAGCAGAAAAGGAAAACAGTATGAAACGTTATCTGACTTCTCTCCATCATAGCTGGGTTAACACTGATTTTTCCATTTGTTTCTGTTTGTGGATGTACTTCTAAAGGGATCAATTAGTTGTATGCACACCTGGGACAAAGTGAGTGAATACTGCAATCTTCAAACCATTTTAGTAGTGATGGGCTAATGCTGGATGACCTGTCACAAACAGATGCAGATTACTCCCCGCAAAGTCCAGATGCTGTGATACAAACTACATTAACAACCGAAAAGGTCGTGGGGGCCGTGGGTGTAATCTTTGGGGAAGATTTTGATGACATCTCTGAGGTAATTCTAATGGATGACAGTGCTGCAATATACAGTACTTTATTCATTTTTTGATTATTTTTTTACTCTCTTTGTGTGACACTAGACATATGACAGTTTAGTGTGTTTGAGAAGTCCCCTTATTTAATTACAGTCAACAATTTAATATCTTTTTTTTCTTCTTCTGGCATCTGAATTGTCCTTATGTGGAAAAACCATAAATCTGGTACATGGAGCAGACTAACACAGAGACTCTGTTATTTGCAAAGAGAACTGAAATCCTAGACACAGAGGTTTTGTTGCCACAGCCAGTCCTCCTTAAAGTCTCTCTCTTTCTGTCAGGTATAGCGTGTCCTCCCTTCACGTCATTTTTTTCCTCTTGTCCTCTAGTATTTTACTTTCAACATGCCCTGTTTTTTTTTTTTTTTTTACATTTCTCTCTTTCTCTCTGTCACCTCATTTTTTTCTCATCGCCTTTGTCACTCTCTCCTTCTGTCTTGGTCTTTTCTTGTTCTTTTGTTTCGCTGTCACTTCCTCTTTCTCACCAGTGTGTTTTGTCATTTCTTTCTCGGTTCCTGTCTTTTTGCACCCTTTAATGCCTTTAACGCCCTTTCTGTGAAGTCCCTGAAGTCAGAGAGATAATATGATTTCTAAAATCCACAAAAAGTCAGTTGAACAAAATATTCACAGTGCATTATTTCACTTGAAAACATAACACAGATCCAACTAGCCTAAAGCTAAAAGCTGGCACATCAAACTTTCCAAGGATTCATCTGAGATTTAGGCACAGTAGTTAGAAAGAGGTGTACATAATATGTGGATCTGGTGGCTCTGTGAAGGGGGGCTGTTACATGGTGAGGAGAGAAGTTTATCCTAAGAGCTTTGTGTAGTCCTTATCTCAGTATACATATTGTCTCTTTACTGGGTCGCCTCAGTTAGCCTGCCTCTCCTGAATTCTGAATGGCAACCAAGCAATGGATAACACAAGGTGTATCTCTTATACCCACTGATATTAAAATTTGAAGTTGTTTTTTGTTTTTTTAACTTATTATACTGTACTTGGCTTGTTAATGATTACCAGTGTAAGGGCACTGGATACCTTCCCTGCTTTCTGAGCGCTACCATTTCCTTTCACCAATATAAATATTTATCTTTCTTTTTCGTTTGTTACATAGAAACAAATCCTTCTCATATTTGTTTCAGCCACAAAACACACACACCTACTCACAAGCCTCACTGTGATACTTCCATGTTATGCGCTTGTGTTGTCCGTGTCTCTGTGAACAATATGGATTGGCAAATTGGATAGAAACTCATCAGGCGTAAATAATGGCAGCTATCTGTAAATAGTGTTGGAGCAGGGGAGCAACAGATGCTGCTCCTGGTGAAGGAGAAAAGCCTGCTATCCTTCACTGAGCCTGCTCCCCGCATGCTGCCACTCACGTATTTGGCTCCCATTAACACTGATCTATATTAATTCCTTGGAAAAAAAAAGGATGAATAAGGAAGTTGATTAAGGAAATGAAAATCTATTCTGCTGAGCTGAAGCTCAATGGGTTCCAGTCTGTTTCACACTCTGGGATTTTTAAACCTTAATGGCTATCCAGTTAGTCACAGATCACCGAAGCAAGGCTGGGATACAATGTTTATTTATCGTTCTTCTTTCTTTTTAAACATTTAACCCGTCTTCCTCAATATGTGTGCAGACTTATAAACCGACCAACAGAAGTCACATCCCAAACTGACAATAAATCTCTAAGCTTTCATGTAAATATGGTCTCTTTAAATAGCTTGAATTCTACATGTGCACAGTAAGCAAAAACTCAGTGAGCTACAGTAGTTTGACAAATTTACCTGGCCTTCATCAATGGTTGAAATTAAACGAACGGCTCCTCGTGTTCACCGAGGCTTGTATCCTCCCATTGATTTTTGGCCAGGCATTTGCTCAACCCAGCCAAGGTCCAAATGCAATTTAAGCGTTATGTGGGGACACGTTGCTAGCATAGAACCTGACATGGTGTGGTCAATAGCCCCAGGCAGCGAATGAGCTCTCAAGTGGTATACAGCAACAGTGAGGCGTATTTCCTCTTCCAGCTCACCTCACGCCTCCTCGTCAAATTAGACGATAAAGGCTGGAGGGCTTTCTGCAGGCCTTCAGCACACTTTCACCCTTCCATCTCTATGAGGACAAGGCAGGCAGATGACAAACACCGCCGTCACACATGCAGGGGGAAAAAAAAACACTTCAATTATTCCATTTAAATGGCATCAGCTCTCGACCCTCCACTTCAGGAAATTAAATTTCAAAATGGACCATGGTTTCGGCAGCAAAACAACTGCATTTGATGATTAAGGATGGATTTTAATAATGCCAGATTTTCTTCACGGGGTCTGCAGAATATGGGAAATGAATCTAATAATTTCCAGGTCTTGAAAGGTTAGAGAATTGAACTAAAAGTGTGAAAAAGTACAGTGTGCAAACTTTTTCAGTGATGACATCTTGTTTATTTAATGGAGTCATTAGAGCCATTGTCATGTATGGACAAGATATTGTCGAGTGATTGAGCTAGTATAACAGCTGATTTGTCTTACAGGGTTTTGGCCACTGACGCGGATACCAAACATGTGTCAACAGCAGCAGCTAATACCGTATGATAAGTTGAAAAGAAAACACATAGACAAGTCAAAAATGGCAAATCCTTTGTTTAAGTGTGTAGATACGCACAAAGGCCATCACCAGCCTCAGCATCCAGCCCCTCAGCCGGGAGAATAATTGCCACAGGAGGCTGATGGACTGTCAGTAGTCACACGAGCTTGTTTCCTCTGTTCTCTTTTCTTCCCCTCTCGCCTGGTGACACAGACAGACGCTACGGAAGCACCTTGTGTTCGCCATGCATGGAGATAAACTGCATATTGCATTCTGTTTCAAGTGTTACAAATCTATTGCAATAATATAATAAAAGATGTATTATTCATTGCTTCTACAGTGACGAGGGGGGTGGGGGAGGGAGAAATATGCATATGGTACGTGTGCTGTTTCAAAAAGCCAAGGCTGGGCAACATGTGATGAAGGAACATCACATCATGTCTCTGGTGTCATCAAAAGCTGGAGAGGAGAGATAAGTTGAGTGAGGACAACATGGGCAGATGCAGGGCTACCACACGCCTGGCAAAATGACTGCGATATTTGGAAAGAGAGGGATGCTGGTGTAAATAAGCATAAATTTTCAATCTACTGTATGATGGGAATCCATTTGTGGTCCCCAGGTGTGACAAACAAAAGATTTGGATGTGTTTGTTCCAGATCTGTCTAAATGGTTTTGCTTTATTTCCCATTGAGATAGGGTGGGCAGAGAGTGTGAGATTGGGGTGCTGGGGGTGCCAACTGAGTAATTTTGTTGCCTACACTCTGCAGAGGGTATAATTGCAGACCTTAAAAACACCTATTCTGCTTTAGCATGTGTGAAAAGCTGTTTTTTGGGGTTGGAGGTACGGTTGGGGGTTGGGGGGGTTAGGAGATGAGGAGATGTCAGTCACATTATAGTTGGGGTGCGTGTGCGTGTGCGTGTGCGTCTGCGTGTGCGTGAGTGCGTGTTATTGCACAAGGATAGTTGTACTCTTGAATGATGTTTACAACATATGCATGAGTAAAACCTTCCGTACAGTATATATTATTGTAAAGGAATTGTTTCATTCCAAGAAACCTCATCACAACGGAGTATATTTATGAGGAAGCACAAAATGAACTATATTTTTAGGGAACATATTCTATTTTATGTTGGTGATTTCCAAGTTTTTTTTTCTATTGGCCTAGGGGCCTGTATGAATGAGTAATAGACAGAGTAATGGCTTCATCCTCACACTGCTAAATTTGTTTTTCTTCCCGCTGCCTTGCAAATACAAAAAACTGCCAAAAAAATGATAAATAGCAGCTACCCAATTACTTTGGCATCAACGTATTCAGGAATTTATGTTTACATTATCAAGATGTACCACTGCTCTGCATGACAACACCTTGCCACAGAAACAAATGGCATTTACATTTCCTCTGGGTAGTAGCTACGTGCAGGTTCCTATTCATTTAGCCAGTTTCCCTCCTGAAGTAATGGGAGGCCGTGACCTAGAGCCTCTCTGTCAGCCCATTAGTGAGCATGGAGAGCATTGCATCGGTGCCTCTGCTGTTCTGCCACTCACAAACACCTCGTAGAATCAACACAAACAAGCCCAGAACGCTGCCCCCCTTGCTCCCCACACACACACAGCCAGGCAAGATGAAGCTGGAGCATTGATTTTATAATGATGCCCTGGCTGCTTCCAGCCTTAGAGGAATTGGAGCTGGCTGAGTTTAGCTCTTGGTGTGTGGAGAGTTTTTTGGATGAGAGCCCTGCTGGTTGCTGGGACTGGTCCGGTGGAGAGGCTAGGCTACAGACATGTGCAGTCGGTGGATCCAGAGCATGTAGAACATGGAGAGGCAGCCGTGCCCAACTTTACAGAAGCACCCGGAGCCAAGCATCCCTCCTTAGCACACACAGACCTGCAACTGCCAATCAAAGCAGCCTCAGGCGCTGCCACTGCCTTGTGCGCATAAATTAGCATCTATTTGCATAAGAATCCACTCGTTTAGCAGACCCACTTGGCTCTCCCCACCAAATGGCATTTCTCGGTCCCCCCTCCCTCTATCTCTCACTTTTCTTCCTTTTATAAGCACTGATAAGAGCTAGAAAATAGTGCATTAACCCTTTTCATACCAAACCTCTCTTGACACAAATTACATGTGTGCAGGCATGACTGAATGCGTACATATGCTTGTTTGTTGTGGATTTGCAAATGGGAAAATTTAACCAACAAATGATTTAGAAAACAAACAAAGACAGGTAAGCTAACATATTCCATTGATGCCCTCAAGTTTCTTTTTTTAATCTTGAAAACTGCTCTGTAGTTTGTGTGTTTACTGTAAGAATTCTCCATGTATGGAAAGTTCTGATTTTACCATTACCAACATCTTTAAAACGTCTTGCACTTCACAGTTGCACTGCAGCTTATGGGTCACGTTGCATTCACCAACATGGCTACATTATTCAGCAACAACCTTAAAGCCTTCTTTCATACGGTTCAACCTCAATAGCCCCAAGAGAGCAGCAGTGCATGCATACCCTTCTAAATTACAGCTTAGAAGACAGGAAAATTCAGTTACTGTTCAGCAATGGTTACAAGGAAGGTAAGCGAGACAGAGGACGAGAAAGAGATGACATGAATTTTTCACCATGAACAGTCAATCAGGACACCATAAAGCAGGCCTTGCAGGTATTAATAAGTAAAGAAAAGAGAGGGCTACTCACTGCCCTGAGCATAAGTTTCGGGATTCAGTAATTGGCTAGGATTGTGCCTTCAGAGTCAACTTGAAGCCATGCACATGAGCCTAATGAAGGTTTCTCTGACTTTGTTGTACTTTTCTCACCCATTCTGCTTATTTTCAGCATGGTCCACTGTTCTCATCTGGTAAATTATTGAACGTGTTCTTTGGTCCGTAAAGCTGGCTACGATTGCTAAGTTCTTTGCTCCCAGCTATACTCCATGGGTGATTAGTTACCATGGATGTATTAAACAATGGATGAGGTATTCAAACATCATGCCCGGTTCATTCTAATGAAAGCTGCTTGCCAAGCACATAGAATAGACTGAAAAAGATTCTTACCTCCTGCTTCCGTACCCGTAATGCATGTGCATTAGTGTTTTTATTTGGCTGTGCGTGGCCAACTACTCATCCACAAGACATCAAAATATCTTGTTATGCCTGTCTGTGGTTTTAATTTGTGATAATTTTTAAAGTTACAACTTTGACCACAAATCCAAATCGCCAAACAGAACAGCACTGTATTATGGGTATTATGGTTCATCCTCAAATATGTATGAAGCTGGGACAGTGATGGCTGCTGTTCATTGTGAATGGACCCTGGTTTTGTAGCCCTGTAAACCCCACTGACTTTGCAACTATACTACAGGGGCTCAACTTTATCCAAATATCCTCTGATGCAGTATTATTTACTAGTCCACTCCACTATGCAAATGACCTTTAAACAAAATAGAGGAGAAGCTGTTCATCGTGGTTTTCAGCTTCCCATTTCTATATGATGTGTGTTTAAAAAGTTACCCTGACACGAAAAATAAGAAAGACGTTTGGAAACAAATTGCCAATACTGTTGGTTTGTCTAGCAGTCAGAGCGGTGTATGTAAATTACGTGGTCAACACAGGACACCCTGAGAACCACAGATCCATGAGAGACCAGATATTGCCAACTACTTTGTATCCATGTGGGTGAAAACACTGTTTGACACAAAGATGCAGTTGCAGAAAACAAAAGGGACACATAAGACATTAGCTTGAAGGTGAATTAATGAGACCACTGTTTCGACAATTTCCACCATGATTATGAACACTGCTTTGTTGATTCATGATTTGTCCACTCTTCCACATAAATGCACACTTATGACTCTTGCCCGACTTATGAGGGACATGTCGTGTAATGTTAAACATGTGCATCTGTGAGGGAAGTGGCATTAATTACACACATACATCTGTACTTTAGATGTGTGTTTAGGTGTGAAATAATGTGATGGATGGTACTTGGGTCTGAAGTTAACTTTTTGACACACTGGCCAAGGTAGCTAGTAAATGAAAAAAATCTGCCGGCCAAGTGTATTTTGTAACAGCCAGAATAAGAAATCGTCTCTGTGATAATAAGGTATTATGTTGAGTATGAACTTCGGGAGGCCAGTGCAAAATTTGCAAAATTATTCTAATATACTGATTAGGGGTTAATAATTAATTGATAAATACATTACATTCAAATTTGAATGAAAAAAAAATCTTTTCCAAATATTGCCACATTAAATTAATTATTTAATCTCTATCTATATATATCTACAGGTATCTAGTTAGCTACCTAGGTTAATCATACCTACCTATATTGCTAATGTCTCTCATCATAGTCAGAATCAGCAGTAGTGTTTGGCTGATCAGACACTTACCTATATTATAGGCTAATACACCATACTATTATTATATGTGCTCACCTCTCTCTCTTTCTGTATCGCTCTCTCTTTCTCTTTCTATCAGCTAGCAGTAGACCGGCAGCAGCTGAGTTACCTCAGAAACTAAACCTGGGTTACCTGCATTTAGCAAAGGTAAAATAGGGGGGGGGGGGGGGGGCTTCACACGATACATGTGTGTGTGAGTATGTCAAACTCCGACACAGACAGAGGACAGAGGCAGGGCGCCTGTGTTCATTTCGGCGTTAAATGGCGGCTGACTAGTATCGGCATATGTGACTTCTGTTTGATGAAACAAAGGCAAAAGTTATACCTAGAAGTTAAGTCTGGGTGTGTGTGTTCTGATGTGTGTGCATTTGTTAGTGTACTAGTGTGATAACCAAAAAGCGACAGCATACACTTTTAAGTTAGGTATGTTTTTTTCCTTAAGGACAACTGGAAAATTTTAGATCAGTCTGTGTATTTATGAGCGTTTGTATTTTTAATTTTACATCCACACAGCAGCTCAAACCCAAGGGAGGTTGTACAGTGATTCAGGGTGCCGCTCTCCGTTCCCTGGCTCCCTGCTGGTCCAGGAAAATGGCTGAGCTCCCTGTCACCGTTTCCAACCTGTGTTACTTTCCCCTCCTCATATCTAATATGAGTCACACATACTCAAAGAAACACACACACACACACACACCCAAAGGGCTTAGGCTGCCCTGTCCTATCCCATTTCCTCAGCGCCTTTGATCCCAACTCTCCCAAAAATACATTGCCCCCCTTGCAGTGTTAACTTCCTGCCATGCTATTTAAGCTTCCTTGTCTGCCTGCAGCGATCGTAGCTTTGGTGCTAGCTGCCGCTGTCTCCTGGTGACAGTGGCGTGCGAAGAAGAGGCTGGGGGTGTCGGACAATGGGAGCAGGACGAAAGGCCCTGAGGTGCACCACAAGATGAGGATGGCTCATTACTTCTGGGGAAGGGTTAATGTCCACAAATGGCTCTGAAGGGCCCCTCCCCAAATATCGCTGCTTGTTATGAGAGCTAATGATGTCAGCGGTGGGCCGTGCTTGTTGATTAGCCTAAATGGAGGACTAATAGAAGTGCGTGAGCATAATTAATGACTGAAAGGGAGCCTAACGAAGACAGGAACACAGCGCTGTGGTTGTGGGTGTTCTCAGGTTAAACGTGTCCCTGGACAACATGGCAGGGCACCTTGTCAGCTGGCCACGCTACCCTCAAGCCATCCCATGCCATGCCCTGCCATGCCATGCCACGACACCCACTCCAGCACCCAGACAGACCAGCCTTTGTGGCCAGGGCTAATTAGCTGTCACAGCAGGTGGAGCAGGGACCAGGGACACTCTGTGGTCTGCTCTCTGACAGCGCAGGTCCCTGCAGAGCTCCCTCAGACACTGAACACTGAGGAAAAATGTGTGTTTGTGTGTGGGGGGCTCTGAGTGCATGTGTACACACGTCTGTGTCTGTGTGTTTGTGGGACAGAGACAATGAGAGGAAAAAAAAAACCGCGCAGGATGTGACGGTGACGGGTATATCAGGATGCAGTGTACACATACTCCCCAACAAAGCAGCAGAAAGAAGCTTGTTTTATTGCAAATGTTGGTAGAATAGGGTACAGTGTGGGCATGTGTATGATTTTGTGTCTTTGTTTGGAAAAGTTTAATTGCATTTCAGTTGACTTTTCCCCGTCACTGCTTAGACACTTAGATTGTCAGCCTTTACCTTATAGCTACACCAGAAAATTGACTAGAACGGAATATAATAACAATATATAATACAAAACAGTAGAAGAGACTGTTTTTTTTTTTTTAATTAAGTCATTACAGAGCAACAATAAAGGATATAAAGCAAGGGAATAGAGAGTTTAGAAGGTACTGGAGATAATACATGTCAAAGTGTATATCAAACATTTTTTTTTTAAACAGTCCAGCAAATTAAGACAAATCTGCAGTGTCATCCCCAATGACAGCTTTACAGGTTGAACTAGATTTGTGTTTGGTTTATATTGCATGTATATTCGATGTAGTTGATGCATTGTTGATGTGCTTGAGACAAAGAAGACAGAAAAGGTAAATAACTAATTTTAGTTGCAAAAATGTTTTCTCTGTGCAGATCTGTGGCCATACAAAAATCATTCAGCTTTCCTTTTCCTTAATAGTGGCCCATTTACACGCTTCCTCTGTATTGTCAGACCCCTGTCACCTCCCTCCCAGCGCAATACATTACTTTGCGTGTTTCCTTCCAACCCCTGCTGCGTTTGTCCCTCCTCTGCTGCTTTGTGCATGTGCATGCAGGGAAGATACAGTGTATTCTGATGCTTGCTTCTGTATGCTAAGGCCTGTGTAAGCTGCAGTAATACCTCTTTAGTGATATCTCTGCTCTCTCTCTCTCTCTCTCTCTCTCTCTCTCTCTCTCTCACACACACACACACACACACACACACACACACAAACACACACGCACATCCACACATACTGAGGCTCTATACACTCTTCTGGTTTAATCTATTACCATTTTTATGTGGCTCAAATATTCAGGCCGTGTTAACCAATGCATCATTATGAGTCTTATAACTACAAAAGCCAAAGGAATTATAGTCTTAAATAAATTATGTGATATGATAGTGCAAGTTTTATGAGTTGCAACTTTGCAAATATTCTTTTAAATAATAATAATAGAAGAAAAATGGAACTGGAACTGGAGTGCTCTTGGAAGATGTGAGAAAATGATTCCTCTTGTTAAAGCCCACCTTTAACTGCACATCTGTCTCCAGCTGTTCACACTATTCCTTGTCTTTAAAATATTCTCACACAAATTATATGAATTGATGGGTTCATTTGTGGATGCTTATTTTTTTTCCTCCTTGCATTGCTAGTGCCATCATTTCCCTCCAAGTTCTACTTGTATTCTCGTAATGTATCTCAAATCATTTCTATCGACCATACTCACACGCTGTGATGGTAAACATTATACTGAAGCAGACACAACAACATACACAATGATATATTGTGCATTTTCAGTGTAATATGTTTTACACATGGTCACTATACATCACCTCTGATGTTGTGTGAGTAGGTCTATTTGATCCCATTTGGCAGATGGATCCAATTGTTCGGGTTGATATTGGGTTGTGACAGAAAGCAATCTAACGGCAGGCTCACTGATGATGATGAGTTCTGTTCCATTGCACTGAGATCCAGTCCAATTTCAAAAGCAAATTCAGCCATTCATCTTCCAAATAATTGTGGCACTTTATCAATTGCTCCCAGTCTTTTATCTATCACTTCGATTGATGTGATCATTTTCACAAACAGCCTTCTGAGCTAACGGCATCTTGGAGCACACTTACAGGGCTGTATGCTGGTGTGCTGCCTGCTAGAATGTGTCTAAAGGCATCTCTGCACATGTTTGTCAGCATGTGAGTGTGTATCTGTGTGTCCATGAATGTATGCACTTGTTTCCAAGTGAGCAGTTATGTATTAGTGTGTATGTCTCCATGTGATTTTTTATTCACATGCATGCATTTGTGTACATAGTAACAATTTTCTATTGCTCATTAAAACAATACATCTTCTGCTCCATTATTATTATTATTCTATTTCTGTGTTTGTTCTGCTGTGTGTATTAATGAGACTATTTAAATGTAATAGTGTATGTTTGATGAGCATCTTCATGGTTGTGCCTTCCATTACTATCAGCAGCCATGGAGCATGTGTTCGTGTGCATGTTGGCAGGTTTATAAATCCATTGTTCCTTTTTACGTGTAATCATGTACATGATGTGTGTGTAATATTTGCCTCATATTATCAGCAGCCTTTGTGAGTGGGTATGGCACGAGATTTTACATTAAACCTAACCCAATCAACACCCAAATATGTAATGCTAATTGACAAACATATTAGAGGGTTTTCAACTTGCACTGTGTGGAGATATCTAAAATGAAGACTGAATCAGTGGTGACAGCAAAAACAGAAAAGACAATTCTTTTCTCCAAAAAAATGTCTTATCATATTCACATGAAAATGAGTGTCAGCCCAAACAAAAGACCTCTATTATTTTTGAAAATGTATATTTCATTGCCCAGCATATCAGAAACAAGAGAAGATTCCTCACATTTGAGAAAAAAGATACACATTTTTCTTTTAAGTGCAGTGCATTGCTAGCAATAGCACTCATCAAAAGAAAAGACTAACCTATTTTTTATTTACCTCAGTCTGTGAAAAATGGGGGAGATGTACACTTGAGATATTTTTCTGCTATTAAGGCTGGGTGTTTGTTTTGTTTTAATAACTTAAGGCACCTGTTTGACTTGCTATATGTGGAATGCCGACTGGTTCTGCTATTTTAAAGTGAGTTGCATATTTATGCATCCTTTGTCAGGTAAACACATGAGCGTGCGCATATTATTAACCTAAGAATACTTAAGAAATGTGTGTCTGACACATGGAATGTTTGTACACTTTAAGACAGCTCTTGTTTTGCTCTTACTGGGAATTGTTTTATTTACATTATGTTATTTCATGTTATGTTATGTTATCTAATGTATCAGCAGGTGGCTTTTGTTGCAGTCTTTACTTTGAGTATATATGTGTTTACTTGTATGTGACGTGAATACTGCTTCATTATTTGTATTTCTAAAAGTTTGTATGTGTATGGTCAAATTGTCGCTTGGAGTCTTTGATCTTAGTTTGTGTGCAATTTGTGTATACGTGTACACCACATGGTGATTTTTTTAGATAACCTTACTATCTGGATCCTTTGAGTATATGTGTGATGATGGTAATTTGAAAATGATGATTTTCATAGCTTCTTACAATAACTTTTTTTTTTTTAATCACGATCTTGTTTTATTATTCTTCATGCTGTGCCTCTTTTATTTGTGAAAATTTAGAGAAAATGGGACTTGGGAAGACAGCTTGAATCCAAGTAAAGATGGTGCATTAGCAATTTTAAAAAAGTAAACAACAATCAGTAAAACGGTCCACTCTCTAACCTTAATCTGTGGTCACCAAATGTGAAAACTTCATACAAAACTTAAATACAATAGGAAGACAAAAAAAAGTCTATTTGCCTTAACTATATCATCTAATCTACCTATGTATACCCTCAAAACAAAGCCACAAACATGTGAATCTGAGCTGAGATATGATTTTTATAAACAATATGCCGGAAACAGTCATCAGCCATTGGCTACACAAAATGAACCGTGAGGGGTTTTCATCATAAAAAAATATTATATACAGTATATGTGTAAATGATACAATAATTTTTATCATTGTAAAGCACTCTTTATTGTAAAGTGCTTTGAGCTACATTTCCTTTATGAAAGGTGCTATACAAATAAAGTTTATTATTAATAATATCTAATGTTTCTCACCAAAACTGTGTTGAATGTGTGTATCCTAAAGGCTAAACAAACAAATTAAATGCATTCTACTACTACCACAAAATATTTTAGTGCTCTTGCTCTCAACCCCCTGGTGCAATACAGTACACTAATGGAACAGAAAATGGACGCACTGCTGTATCTTCCAAGAACATAAACAGTAAAGGTAACACTTTGCAACATTTCCATCAAATTAAATCAGTCTATATCTTTTTAAATCTACAAGCCTCCCTTGCTGAGCCTGTGCCCCATACTGAGCCCAATTCAAAATATTTTTGAAATGTCCACGTCATGTATTTGTGCAGTCAATTTAGATGTGTGTGTTACTGTGTGTGTACATTTGTGTGTGCACACTCTTGGCCTTAAGAGCTCGATTGCTGGATTTTGTTATTGCCCTTAGCAGAGTGAGTCCAGCTCCATTCTCCTCTTTGCTCTGTGCTCTATGATTGCTCACCGCTGACTCCTCTCATCAGCATTGTGGTGTGTACAGGCTGGAGCGCAGACCCGGTCAGCAGGTACATGAGAGGAGCATAGCAGGATATACGCTCATAAATCTGACAGATGCATGGTGTGTCATTACCCTCCACTTATTATTACTCTCCCAGTCCTCTTTATACTGTGAGCCACTTTAGCCGTTTTGTTCAGAAACGTTTGTACTGTGACCTTGTGGAGTGATAGATACTCCTGGGGAGGCACTAGGTTATTATTGCGATTCCTGCTCTGGCTTTTTCTTTGTGTGCAGGGCTCGAGTCTGGGCATTTTAACTGTCAGTGTTTGGGTGTATTTATTGACAGCCGAGTGTGTGCACTATCATCAAGTTGAATGAAAAGGAGAAGTCAAAGCAAAGCTGAACTTCTGCCTGCTTATTTCTCAATCACTGGACCTCTAGTATCCATTATTTCTCACCTCTCTCTACATTACATGTGATGTGCTTGCTGCTCCTTTCTCCTTCCATATTCCACCACTTCCTTCATTGCTCTTGCTTCTTTTCAAATGTACAAATATGTACCACACATGCACACACACAAACACATGGCCCTGGCATGGTGTCCCTATGGCAAAGAGTAAGAGAGAGTGAGACAGAGGGAGAGAGAGGAGGGAGCTGCGGACGCCTCACAAGAGCAGACCTCATAAAACTCCCTGTCACTTTGACTAATTTGTTAGTCTTGTCTCACTGTGTCGAATTGTCACCCCCTCCTTCCCCCTGACGCACCTCTACCTCCGTCTCCCCCTGTCCTTCTTTCCGTCCACCCCATATCCATGGGAAGAGGAGGGAGGGAGTTAGGGAGGAAAAAAGGGGGGGGGGTGGCAATAAATGTAATATATTGTGCTGGCCACTGGTTGCAGTGATCTACACAGCAATCCATCCACAGTCAGAGGAGGAACAGAGGCTTTATGGAGCAGAGGATAACATGATGGCTCGATTTCTCATCCACTTTCTGTCTCTGTCTGCCTCTGCCCAACCTCAAGAGGAGGCCTGCTGGGCATCGGTGAAGTAAAAATAAAAAAGGAGGGGAGAATAGGGTAATTATGAATGTAGGTTGGGCTACAGTCCCTAAGACTAGATTGGGTTGGACCAGACCAAGTAAGGCAGGGTTGTGGTGCAGATGTTCAGCTGGGCCTCTCAGCGGACCAAAGAGTCAATTTTAGACACATAGAGCTTAATTAAAAACCAAAACTCTACTCTTGGGGGGGGGGGGGGCTCAATTGCCAGGTAATTATGGAAAATAGCACAGAGATTACAGAGACAAAACACAAACATAGAGACAATCCCCTATGATGCTACAGCATCACACGAGGGAATACTGCGCTAGCTGGATACAATCATTTTGCTGTTGCTGTCCCCCGCCCTATCCCAAATGGACCTCAAGTACCTAGTCTTTAAATAGGAACTTAGGCTCAGAGCTAAAAATAGGCCGCATTTCACCGCCAGCCACCCTCCGCTGAGCTGTCAGCACCCCTTCTCCCTCATCTTCGCAGTGAGGCAGACACAGCCCTCCTTCATGTGTTTTCGAGGGAGACGGGCAGCGTGTGATCACTCCCACTCTAACCCATCTCCTCTAACTCACGAGGCAGGCTCAGCCTCTCCTGACTCGCTGGCCTCACAGGGAAACTGCTGTGAACTTGTACACCAATTTGAAAGAAAGTCTCATTCCCGCTGCGCTGGCCCTGTTCCTCTTCCACACAGAAATGAGGGGCAGATGTCCTGACATGTGAGCAATGTTTGATGGAGGCAGTGATTTAGGCTGGTATAGTACAGGCTGTCCAGGATCTGGAAGCTTGCTCTCCAGCGAGAAAGGCACTGAGATAGTTGTCGAAAAAAGGAGATGACATTAACTGAATAGATCCTGTATGTATCAAGACATTTTTTCCTGTTTGCATTTAGTATTTTCCTCCCATAAGACCAATATACAACAGGCTGAAGAAAAAAGAAAAAAAAAAATTACCTAAATACCAAAATAATAATAAGAAGAAAACACTCTTTTAACTCACTCTTTAAAGCAAGTATTGACAAAAATGCCAATTCCGTTCAGTGAAACAATCGAATATTCTTAATTCCCTAGACCTCCAAAGACACTGATGATAATGATAGAGGTCAGGGCACTTGTTTTTTTTTCTGTATTGTTCAACAGTTGGGGTTTTGATATCCTTATATCTCCTTTTCAAATGAGTTTCCCTTGTCTCAGCCAGTGCCACTGGCTTTTATTGGCTCCTTAAGAAAAGTCATTCTGCATTAAATGTCTTTAATTGAGCTTGAAAGGCTGTAAATGGCATCAACTCCAATAAATTCACTGAAAACAAAATCACAGAATAATAATGAGAGGCATCAAACAATGGATGGCTTATCAAGAGAATGGTACCTGATGACTTGAAAACTAAATCGTATCTGACGTGCGGGATGATATAAAAGGAACTGAGTTGAAATACCAGCAAAGAGGAAATAATTATCCAGTATTTTTCTTTGCTTTTTTCTCTTTAATTATTTGTTCATAACATTTCACTGTTGAAGGATAAATTTGTCCAGTTTGCTTAGGCATCGTGAAAAAGTTTAACACTTAAAAGTTCACTTTTAACACTATACAACATAAATCCTTCACAACCACAGAGTCCAACAAATCCACTCTCCATATCCATATTCTCATCAAAAATCCCTGAGTTAGAGTAAGGCAGTGGATGCATGTAGCTTTACCTTCACTTCAACAGGCCTTCCAGAAGCAGCATTCAATCAAAAATCTTCTTAAATTGCAATAGAGCTTGAGCTGTAGCTTTGATAGTCAACTTGATATCATAGAGCACAAAAAAGATGTAACTGTTTCAGCTAAATTTAATAGTGGTGACTGAGAAAACAACTTATTTGTTTTAGAAAAAAAACAACACATTTCCACAATTCTCCAGGGGCAGTAATGTAAACAGGATTATTTGGGGGGACTTGTCACTTTGTGCAGGGCTCAAACAGACTAATACTCAATCACAGTTTTGGCAGTAGTTGCTTTGTTGTTGCATTTAGATTCAGCCAGAACTAAAGTCTAACTTTATTAATTTCCTAAATAAAAAAAATAAAGCTTATTAAACACTTCCTTTGTTTTTGTTTTTTTTTTACCTTTGCTTTACTAATTTAACTGTACTACACAGTACACTGCACATATGGTTATAAAATAGATACGTTTCACAATAAAACCATGCATTATTGTAATAGAAAAATTGGTGGCCACATGTGCGGTATCTGTAAAAACATAAATTAATCTTAGAGAGGTTCACCATCTGCATTTGATGCCCTATTTTTCAAGACAAAGTTTATTTTTTGTCTTTGCACTTTGCATCTACTAGACAGGAATATTTTTGAATTTAGACAAACTGGTCTAGACTCTTCCCTTCATTTGATGAGCCATATTCTTCATGTGCTGCTGTGATCGGCACAGCTGTTTAAAAGTTACAAGATGAGTAATGTGACTTGCTGAGAAGGTAATGATTCATCACCACACCCTCCTATTAATATCTTAGTTCACCCAGCACGACCGAGCATGGACGCTCACTGAAGAACAAAAATGGCAGGTGTGCCCGGATACGCCTTCATTGTGCATCATGTACACATGATACAACAACTTCCCCTAATTGTTGCAATGTGTTGTTAAAAAAAATCATTGAGAAACCATTGTTTGGAAATATCTTTCATTTTACATTGTAATACCAGCTCACAGTTTTTTTCTGAGTGACTTGACATTTATTGCACAGGCTAGGACATAAAGGACTTTAGCCCAATACTCACATTATGGAATAACTACTCAGAAGACTTCAGAATCATCTGTGTATCTCTGGTGTTCCTGCTGGTTTGCAAATGATTACATTGTATGTTAAGTTCACATAGATGATCAAAATGTCCTTAAAAATGAGAAATTAAAAATCATAATCCTAAAGTTGGATGGTTTATCACATGCATACTGGCAGCTTCCAACTGATAAAAACTTCAATTTACAAGTGAAATGTATTCGTCCAATTGAAACTCTTGACAACTAAAAAGTGCATCTTTGTTCTGGATTAAGCTAGTCATCTAAAAGAAAGTAAGAAGTGTAGTATTTACAGTTAAAGTGACTCAGTAAAGGAAGAGCATAAATGCTCACACTCTTGTCATGGATCTTAGAGAACATTTTTCTGTATTTAGAGTGTAGCATTTCTCCTTGCTTGCTTTGTGAGCAGTGGTATTCACAAAGTATGGTCATATGTGGTCAAAGGCCAGCAGTGTCCTTGTCTTTCTTCCTCTTCACTGCACTATTATCAATCAGACACACCAGCCAAAGACAGATGGACTTGAATGCATGCACACACAAACACACACACAGCCGTATGCTCTGAAAGCAACTAACAGTTCTTTACCGGAAAATGTAAACAAGTTCCTCTCTTCCACCATGCTGGTTCTCCATCCCTCCGTGATTTCAGATGACTTTTATTCATCATAACAGAATGAAAAATATAGATTTGCCCCTGGAGATTAGAACAAAGAAAAAAAATGAATGTATAGACTTAAAGGAAGTAGAGCATGAAGGAGGGGGAAATATGGGGAGGAAAAAAGTGAGTGAAACAAAGAGAGAGACAGAAAAGGGGGGAGAAGTGCAGAAAGAGAGATGGCCACTCTAAGTGCAGCAGCACACAGGTACAGAGCTGTGAGTTCCCAGGCAAGACAGCATGAGCTGCCTATTTGTCAGCATTGATCAACCCATTAAGGGGCTGTGGTGGGAAGCATATTGGTTTTGGAGGCCAAAGGGGCAGAGAGAGACAAAGATAAAGCAAGACGGGGGTGTTGAACTCCTTTCAGCCTCGGCAGCCACACGTCTGCAGGATGAAAAAGCCTGTACTCTTCCTCTCCAATGTCTATGCAGTTCATTTCGCCAGGCCCAATGGGGAAGGAGTAGATGTCATTTTTCTTACAGCATCTCGAGAGGCTCGACTGTATGTATTATTTTAGCTCTCTGCTGCTGCCCGGCTAATAAGGAAGTAGCTAGCTTCTCAGACAGACAGAATGTCACTTGTCGTCCTCCTCAGTGTGTGTGTATGTAGGTGTTTGCGCAAGGGGGGTATGTGGGATGGGGTTGGGTCCTGGCCCAAGGGGAAAGCATGCTGCCTCCTTGCCCAGCCTCTGATGAATTCATATAATTAACTCTGCCTTGATCTGTTGGCTAATCCTGCACTCAGTAATAAAGGATTAAAATGTCACCTAAGCCACCTGCTGTTATTGAGCCCCAAGACTTTTTGTGCCTCTGTGTGTGTGTGTGTGTGTGTGTGTGTGAGTGTGTGAGGGAGAGAGAAAGAGGGGGGATAAAAGTAAAGTCAACTTCAAGATTTCTGTGCAATAAACCTCTGTGCAAAAACATTTCCTCTGTTTGAACAAGAAAATATATGTAAAGGACACTATAAAGTAGCTCAGAGAAGCAGACATCTTAACTCCTGCCATATGCATGCGAGCGCTACTCACATCTCCAAGATGAACTCCATAATTTGGCAGGAAGCCGGAGCAAAAGTTGTAGCAGACTCGCTCTGAAAACTCACCGTCACAGTGACTAAAAAGGGACATGAAAGTGGGACATGCTGGAAGGTGGGAGTTGAAAAGTATTTTTTCCTCCGCTCTCACTATGACCTCCTTGGACCAACTAAAGAAAAAAGGAGAAAGAAACGAGCGCAATTGGTTGGCTAACAGCCCACAGACCAGCGGCCAGCTTGCCTTGCCTGCCGGCCAGCTCTGCCTGGTTGCCAGGCAACCCCAAGTGTACTTTTGGGTTGTCTAATGACTCTTGTTGCTGCAGTGGCTCAGGGGCTGCTAATGAAGCCTCCTGACCAATTGCAGGCGTTTAAGACCTGGAAGCTGACTGATCACTGGACAGGGATCCTGAGACCATCCTAAACCTCTTATGTGAGACAAATTCTGCCCCCACCCCAAGCTGCTGTCAAGACACACACACACACACACACACACACACACACACACTTATAGTATGTAGTTGCAGCACACCTTAACTTACGGCTTACGATGCTCCAAACTGACTTTAATTCCCTCCACATACATCAGTGTCTCACCCTACCTAAACTTTATCTAAGGCATACATGTAAACATATTCAGTGCAATACTGATGACAGTTATCCAGTCAGAGATAAGAACAGAAAGGGTTTTGGTATGAATGTTTGGGGCAATACAAAGATGGTGACTGTAATGATGTTAAGGAGCCCTTTAGCGCTTGTTGCAAATTATAAACCAACCCAACAGGACTCTATTTACTGCATCCTCCCAGAGCCTCAGTGAGCCTGTCTCAGAGTAATGGCTGTGGCTGAAACATCTGGACTCACAGTCCTTCATTAGAACATTAGAAAATTTCCTCTCGCAAGCTTTTTTTCAGGCTTGAAACAATTGGGTCACCTCTACGTCCCTTTAAAGTAAACTTAATAATTGTAGAAGGATATAAAAAGTATGTTAGAATAGTGCTGTTAGTATTAATGGATGATGTTTATTCAGAGTGACTAGCAGTGCGTCAGCAGGTCAGTGTCTTTCTCAGTGATGCTGCAACTCATTAGACAGTGACAGCTGCAGAAACTGAGTATATGACCTTTTTATTTCTGCTCATATGCAGGATGTTCATTCTAACTAGGCAACATGCCCCAAAACATTACAATGTGAAAGGAAATTTGTGATCAAGTTGTGATTTGACAGTATTTCCTTATTTGTTGGCGATCAATGTTATCCACAAAAAACAAATAGAAGATATATATTTACTATTTTGATTTATTTTTATGTTTTACATATCAGACTCTGCAGTTAACGCATATACTTGTGTGGAGATAAGTAAGCATGTGTGTGCAGGTCTATTTATATGGGTGTTATTGCCCCATAGTCTTTGTGTGTGTATTTGTGTGTGTGTGTGTGTGTGTGTGTGTGTGTGTGTGTGTGTGTGTGTGTCTGCGGCTTCATGCGCTTGTCTTTGTGATGTGTTCGTCATCTCTCAAAGTTTTGTTCTGGTGTCACAGCATATTGTTAGGCGAGTACATTAGGTCCCGAGGGTATCAACATGTATATGCTTGTCTATACATGTCTACCAGTCTTTGGTCTATATTTGGCTGTGGTCCGGGCTCATGTCAACTGCTGTCAAGTGCTATGTTGCCTGAGGGCCCAACACCCACTGTGCTGCCCTAGCTGATTGATCTGAGTGGGCAGTACCATGTGCCATTCACTGGCACTCATATGATGGACCTGTCTGCATGGCCTAGTTAGAAAGATAGGCCCGCTGCCAAATGAAGCCAGAGGAACACAATGCCAAATGTGAAACAAAATGCCAAATATGACATGCGTGGGTATCCTCAAAAGGCAAGGGTCTTCCAGGGTGGCTCTTAACATCCACCTTTTTTCACAGAGGGAAGAAGAATTATTATCCCTATTTCAGAGAAGGCAGAAGATCGAGTGTTTTTCTGTTTTCATATTCAAACTCCAGGGAGTGAGAAAAAATGAAACCACAGTCAGGGGAGCAAAAAGAACCAGGGGAGTTTTTATTCACGGCAGGCTGTTTTTAAAGGGGTTTTTTTATGTTAGCTTGGCATCCTTTTGCTTTCACTTCACTATGAAATGGATCTTCAAAGGTTGTTTATCGATTCCCCACTGTTAACCTTTCACAAGCTGTTCCACAGCTATGCTGTTCAGTGGCTCTCAATAGTTTCCAGGAGGAAAAGGCTGGGACAGGGTGGGGTTGGGTAACCAGACCAGTCGGATATTGGTCGTGAGTTTCCGAAAGGCTTCTGGGTAGAGGGGCAAGAGATGAGGAAGGGTTGGAAGCAGAGAAAGAGAGATTGCTAAGGGTCAGGGATGAGCAGGATTTAGATGGTGACTGGGAGTCTGGAGCCAGGAGGGGAAAGGAAGAACAAGGGCCAGCCAGAAAGGCCCTTTTGCTGTGGGGCCGGGAGTGGCTGATGTAATGGCATTAATCTCCAAGTGCCATCTGACACCTAGTGTGGCTCCGTCATTGAAAAGTGCTAATTCTGCTGAACTGTGGGGGGAATTCAGGCATCTCTAGAGGCAGTGCCTTGGATTGATGAAACACGCTGGTATGGAGCATTGCACAGATATATCTTTTTTACGGCATCGTCACCGTTTGATTTTTGTGTTTAGCCCAAAGAGCAGGACAAAGTCAGGACATTGACACCAGGACCACAGCCACATTTCGCTTCTTCTCTGTTCACTTCAAATATTGCAGTGGTTGCTCCTATTGTTGCGTGCTAACCAGGGATCCCCCCTTCTCTTCCTTCTCTCTTTCTTTTTCTCTCCTCTACTTCTCTGTTTCTACACAGATGAATCGGCCCATCCAGGTGAAGCCAGCCGACAGCGAAGGACGAGGAGGTAATTAACCTTCTCCTAGTCTCTGTTGGACACCCCCTTGAAACTAAACACACAAATATAAACCCACACGCAAAAACACAAAAACACAGGAATAGCAGACATACAATCCTTAATATTCTGCTCTCACTTGAGACGCACTGGGAGTTAGTAGAGTATCCCATAATATAGGTCACTTGCTTCTATTGACTTCCCATCTGTGCCAGCAGAGGGGCAGTCTCAGGTTCACAGTCACTGGTTCAAAGACAAGACTGAGACATAGAGAGAAGGAGAGAGAAAGAAACGAGAGAACGTGGAGGGGAGGATCTCTATTCTTTGATCTCCAACATAGTGATGGTAACGTCTGCTTACAGTTAGGGGGATTGGGAACACACACACAGATACACACAAACTTATAGGCTACCGGTGATTCCACCTCCATACTACATGGAGAGACATGATCAATTTGACTAAATGTATCAATTTATTAGTCTCTGAATAGAGAATAGACAGTATAAGTCTCTCAAAGTGTGAGGTGTTATGATTTAAGGAGTTCGGGACTGCTTTTTTGCTAAAAACGGTATCTGGTTTTTGTCTAGAAATAAGAGGAACCTAACTGACTGTACACACATATGTACACTGTCTATCAATGTAACTACCATACATGCATTCTAATTTACTTACTTACCTAGCTGCTAATCTACCCAGCTACCTATCTATCTCTCTGTTCCACTAGTAGTACCGCCGTATGATTACAATGGGATTATGTAGTATGGTGTGATTCAATGTGTGATGTGAGACTTCCAGTTGGACCCCACCAAAATAATGTATAAGCATCCAATAGGTCCAGTTACATCAGTTGTATCAAAAGAATATGATACTTAAAAAAGTAACCGTGTTTAAAGCACGAGTCAGGACATTAAAATATGCAGTTTCGCTTTGACATTGTACTGATTCTCTTCCACAGCTTCCTCCCTCCACGTTTAGTCTGACTGGCATCGTGATTGACTAGATCATTCTGCAGCCATTTGTGACTAACATCACTGAGGTTAATGCAGATTAAGCCAGTTAAAGATTTACATGGGTGGAATTGGATCTAATTGGTCTGGTCTGTGTATGCCCTGTGCTTGCATTTCAGAGTGGTGATTTAGACTGCCTAGGTCAGATTAGACTGAGCCACTTTGCTGATTTATGTGGTCAAGTGTGAATCAGATGGCCCATTTCTATTGCCACACACACCCGATGTAGATCTTATTTTTGTCATGGCGGCACTTTAATTAACGGCCATCTAAAAACAGGCAAAGTCTGACCGACAAGGCCTGGGCGAGAGCCAATCGGCATTCTCACCAAGATAAATTGGATCTCTGCGCTTAAGAGGGGAGGATGGATGGGTCCCAATATCAATTACTACCCTTTTTTCGGCAGAATGAGAAGGGAGATGAACAGGCAGTGTGAATGAAATACAGAAGGCTCTTAGGCTTGCACAGCCCCTGCTAGTCTGTCAGATGAACCTTCTATATGGGAGGGCAGGATAGGACACAGCACGGAATGAAATAAGACCAAGCAGACAGGCCCCAACAGAGATATTGAGCGTTAATGGCAACAGGAAGTCAGCAGGCAGGCCAGGGAAGTAAACCGCCGTCGCAGCTGACAATGAAATGAGATTTACTATGAAGGCCTGTGGTTAAAGGAAAATAGACAGCCCAGCTAGGGCTGACTAAAGAGAAAGTTGCGAGGGAGTCATCTGTAAAAGGATGAGGAGCAGTCAGGTACACCAGTCCTTGTGGGACTTGTAGATCATCAAACCCAGGGTTGAACTAGGACATTTGCACCTCTAGAATGGCGTCATATTTGTCACTATCGAGACATCGGCAATTATCTGTCATGGGAACTTGTGAAGGGGTCTCAATAAAGTGCCTGTGAAGGCATTAGGATCCATTACTCCATTTGGAGACTCCAGTAGCCCGTCTTTTGTTCACAATGTCCCTGAGAGACATCTTCTCTCTGGGGATATGGGAGTGTCAGGAGGAGAAGGGAAACCAGAGTTCAGGAAATGACTAGGGAGCCTAGAGCTGCACAATTCTGCCGCTCGGCTGCCATTGTGAATCACAGAGCTGATTCGCTGGCTGTCTATTACAATGATTCATGTCTTATTTTATTTTTTCCTTGGATTATCAAAAAAAAATGGATCATGAAAGAGGAGCTTCACAGACTTTAAGTCTATTTCTTTTACTTGACTCAGCTGCCCTCTTCTCCACAAAGTCTACATTTATCTGATGTGCTTAACACCATTTTTTTTTCTGCCCAGTTCTATCAAACCATGATTTCAACTAAGAGATATTGAGGCACAATTGAGGCATGGGTCGTTTGCTCACTCGCTCCATGGTCAGTGCAGGAACAGACACACTACAATACTACACCAATCAGACACCACAACATTAAAACACACACACACAAACAAAAACACACACACACACACACACACACACACACACACACATATATATATATATATATATATATATATGTGTGTGTGTGTGTGTGTGTGTGTGTGTGTGTATGTATGTATGTAAGTGTTTACTCTTGATAACAAAGCAATTTGCTTCAATCCAAAAGGGACAGAAATGAGTAGATTAGACATATCTTACTCTTTCTTTCGATATTGCTCTCTTTCTATCCCTCTTTCCCTATTCCATCTCTTTGTCTCATTGGTACTGCAGTGCAAAGGGAGAGATGAAGCGACTGATAGAGAGTAAAGTGGGGATTCAGTACAAGGCCCATGGAGTAATGCAAGAAAGTGAGAGATGGAAGACAAAAAGAGCGAGAGGGGAAGAGGCGACAGGATGAGAAAGTTAACGGAGGGTGATGGAGGCAGCTGAGTGAATCTCAGCAGTAAATCATCTCAGAGCCACCCCATCCCTATCTCCTCCTTCCCTCGCCAGGAATCTTTTTCCCCCTGACCTTGTCTGCCGCTGTGTCTGTGAAGAAAAGATGGGGCCAGATTATCTATGATTGGAGATGGCCATTATCTAAACACAATCTTGGAGTCAGGTCCCACTCCTCTAGCCACTGCTGTGAGACTGGAGACCACACTGATGAGAAGAGAGATGATGGGTCAGCCAGCAACACCCTCTCCTTTTATTAACTCTGATAAGATGGTTTAAAAACTCTCTCAAAATGCCCAGCAACCTCCATCAACATCGACTTTTTCACAATGTGCCACTCAAAGTGCATTTGTCTACACAGTCCTCTTATGCTACTTGTTTATTAGCTCTCCCTACTTTTGTTTTATTGGATACTTATACAGTGCCAGCAGCATTGCAATCCCTGTATTTGAACGTCAGTAGCCCTGTGTGAGGCTTTTTAATATCTTGTTCATGCCATTTGTCTGTCTGGCTGGGGGGAGTCTTAGTGAATGGGTCGTGTTTGTCCTTGCCAACCTGCTGCTCTTCAGAAGGTTGACCCCAGTCGGGCAGAGGAGAGATTGACAGGACCTTAAGATGTTGCGCACTGTGCTGTCATGCCCCACCCCAGCAGGTAGGGAAGAGTGAGGGCTGCTGGCTGGCTCAGTCTGGCAGGCCACAGGGGAGGGGCTGTCTGGAAGCACCTCACGCCCACAGAGGAGCGCACTCCACTTTACATGCAAATGAAGCCAAAAGATCCCTCTGTGCCTCTGGACACGATCATGCAAAACTCTGAAAAGTCAAGAAGAACCCTGGTAGCGGTTGATAAGTGTGTGCTGAGAACTACACTGAGACACACACAGACATGTAGACACACGGACGGACAAAAGAATGCAGGGGTTTCCAACACTGACCATTGCAGCATATTAATTTAAAGTGTTGAGGCATTGATTTAAATTATCTCTCTTGCTGAGCCCCATGATCTGGCCTAGTCATTAAAGAAAATGTTCCTAAAAAAGGATGGAAACTATTTGGACAGAAGAACAACAGGCAATTTCTCACAAGTTTCCTCAGTTGCTCTGTGTTGGTTTTTGATCATGAATACCTTTAAGGTTTAAAACAGCCCTCCCACTCTCCTGGGTAAATGGCTGTGACAGCTCTAGAGAAATGAGTAATGCATTTACAAACACGAAGCCTGTATTCCCTCATCATGCCTGATACACTGACAATTTGAATGTTTGTTCCCCCTCTGATTATTCCATTTACCACCTCACTATATTGGGTAATCCACTTGCATACATCAGATTGGGACAAGCAGCAGAAAGCTTTAGTGTTTGGTTGCGCATCATTTTCACTGGAATGGAGTGTAATTTCCTCTGTTAGCTGGGTAGCAACTAAACATGAGTTAGAAGTAGAACGGGGCTCATTAAGCAGCTGAAGTTTAAAGGTTAAAGGCAAAAGGAATGCTTGTGAGGGTTGAGAAATATAGTTGAACGGATACATACATCATGCATGCTGTTTTACAATCAACTGACTATATTACTTTAAATTTTCTACAGTGACTTCAACACTGCAGTGAACCTTGCATATTCATATATGAACAGAGAATTATACATCGCGTTTGAGCATTTTTTTAAAGTCTTAAATTCAACTTATTAAACAGCAACAACAACAACAGCAACAACAAAAACAACACTGCGGTTGCTGCACTCAAAAAGGAAAACTGAGCGAACCCCCATGCTAAGGAAAGTTTGTAGGCATGTTCTTAATGTTGACCTGTGCTTGCACAATGTGAGATATACATACTGTATGACTGTGCTGCATCAGAAGCTTGAGTTAACATGCTTCCAGTAGTCTTTATATTGTTGTATGTCATGATTTCTCTAGTATTTTTTTGAATGCCATTTATTCACAATGTATTTGTTGTGAATACCTTTTAGTCACTGTCATCATTCATTACCATTATAGCAAGCAACTGTCGCTCACTCACTATGCAGCATCACTGTGTTTTCCAAATGCAATAATAAGACGTATTTGCTATGTTTGTTAAGTCCAAAAATGATTATTTTTCATTAACAACTACTCTATCATTTAGTTTTGCTAGTGATTGCAAGTCTAACAAATGGTCTATCAATTAATTAACTGTTCTCAGCACGTTTTTAATTTTTTTTTTCACAAGGTTTTGTGAATAAACAAGGCTTATGGGAGGTGTATTATTTTCTAAAGCCATGGGGAAGGGGAAATTAAATCTGTTCTGTTAAGGATGCAAGTGTTGTGACCAAAGTACTATTAAGTCCAAACTTAAATAGTTATAATAATTCTAGAAAAAAAAACCTGACTTTGACAACCACAAATGTGTCCAATAGTGGTTTTCTAGGATTTTTTTCTGTCCATGATGTAAAAGTTTAATGCTTATTATCTAAAAGCTTATTCTGAAAGCGAATGGCAGTTTTTGTTTCCAAACAGACTCCTGGATCCTTCATACAATGGGGAAATATAGTAGATGATGAAAAACAAAGTCTAATATATTAAGAAGCTATTTCCAACATTCTCTGCTCCAAGTTAGTATGGCTACATGTGTGAGCGTGTCTGGTGGCAGGCCTCCGAGGCAGCAGTGCACCAGCGTAAGGCTTTGCTAATGAGTCCGTAAAAAGCACAACTTCTCTGTTGTGCTGCCTAGAACATTACTCTGCATTTGTAATGCACCCAGCGGCCTAGCAGGCATTTTTTATCGTTGGATGCAGCTGTCCATGCTTTCTGAACACTTACTACTACCAAGCTTCCCTGACTACTGCCAGCGGGCAATAAGTTATAGAATCATAAAAAAAAAGAAAAGGGAAAAAAAGAAATATTTACCACAACACAGAAGCAGGAGAGTAATTCTTTCAAAAGAATATTCCCATTACTGGCAAACAAAAGCAGAAAATTTCGAAGTAGACTTCACAGCTAGTAATTCTATCCCTGGAGAGAGAAAGTAGAGAGAGGGATGACAATAAAGGATAAAGAAAAAGATACAGAAAGAGCAATAGATAGACAAACTGAGGAGAAAAAAAAGTACAATCTATATGTACACATATATTGCAGCCTACAACTCAAGTAGCACTTTATTCCAGGGAGAGAAGCATCAATCTTGACAGCATATGGCGTCTGTGCAAAATCCATTAATTTTTAATATACCGGGCGCTGAAATGAAAAGGCTTCCTGAGACAAGAAATTGTCAGATGTCAGTAGTGTTTTGATAACTTTTTTGATCTCCCTTTTTATTTGCATTCATAAAATGGGGCTGTCCACATGCCACCTCAATTTGGACATGGCTGGAGACTGACATGGAACCATTTTCCACTCAATTGCTTCCATCTTCAGTCAGGAGATGAGACATTGGAGGAAACAAAAAGGATGTGTGTATGACTGTGAGGGCAAGTAAATGTGTACTGGCTGAAGCCTGCAATAAAACTTTCTACCTGTTCAAAGGCATACATACAGTATATACATTCAGTACACACACAAATATACATGTTTACAAATAATATATATAGATATATAAACATCTTTATATATGTACAGATATTTGAATCTGCTGCTAATTATATTTTAAGGTATTTTTTCAGAAATGTGGGAAGGATGTAATAAAAAAAGACAATCAAAATTATGTAGCCAGACTATCTAACTTCTATACACACACATGCACACAAATTTCCATTTTAAAGTGGCACCAAGGTTTGAAAGTGCAGATTACAAAGGTCTCTTCATAGCAGAGCAGAGAAGTGCTGTAGAGCTCAAAAGTTCTCCAGCTATGTGGCTCAGCTCTGTTAGAGGGATAAGATGAGCCTCTCTCAATGAGAGATAAGTACGAAGAGGTCAAACAGCCAGCTCAATGAGTTTTGTCATACTTCTATATCATCAGTCAATTCCATAGGAAGGCCCTCACCCCTCTTAATGCAAATGCATGACTGTACTAGAGTAGAGTAGGCTTTTCTTTTTATTCCCCAATCCCTACTTTTAATGGATAACTCTTTGGAGTCATGAAGTCATCTCCTTGTGCAGAGGGTGCAATACAAGATAGATATTTATTCATATTCATAAAATTCCAATTTAAAGCTTGCGAGTGGCCAAAGGAGATGAGCAGGAACTTGCAAAATCCAATATGAGCTGCTTTGGAGACAGGTGCAAAGTGGACTAATTAATAGCAATCTATACTCTTGCCAGGGCATGCAGTGGGCCGACTGAGACACTCTTAGGTCAGGCAATGAAAAGATAGCAGCTCCAAATTCATTTTCTCACTGTGGCTCTCCCAAAGGAAGGCTCTGAAGTACACTCACACTTCCTTTAATGCCTTCACTGGGGTGTAATTTATTTTTGCGTTTGCCAGCACATTTGGAAAGTTCATTACCTCGCTCATGGCTTGTTAATTAGCCTTGTAAAGGCACCATTAGATCTCCTCGGGCCAGGACCAAGATGAGACTTTTGTCCCAAAACATTAACACACTGCAGGAGGCCTGTAAAACTGCACTCTACCCATTCAAGTTGTAACAGTGACACCTCAATGTAAATCCGAGAGATTGAGGGGTGATCTGGGTAAAGTCACGTTTGCTCTGAGCGGTCTGTTACCTGTTTCACCTTTGCTGCCACAGATAGGGGTCAGGCTAATTTCTATCTAACACCTGTTCAGAACAAACTTTACAGCTACAAACCTCCACCTCCACTGATGCCCAATACCCAGCTAGATTTCTGTCCTCCTGTTGGCCTTTGCTAAATCCCAGTCAAAAGTACAAGTGGCTGTCTTTGTGGCCATCTCCTAGGGGTTCTCACTCAGTTCTAACCCTAGATGTCCAAGGGAGGAGGAGGAGTAATGTATAGTAGTATCAGGCTTAGCTGGTGGGTTTCAGAAATCCTGTTGTGTGACTTGTGACTACAGGAACATGGACCGACAAATCAGCTACAGCACCAGAAGCAGAATCCGAGCAGGTTCCGATTTCCCCGATGCAAAAATGAAGCCCTGGTGCTTTATTTTTAGAACAGCTGCACTTAATGGGGCCTGGCAGGTACAGGAGGCGTCACATCTGTCGAGGCCCAGGTGACGCTCTCGCCCTCCACTCTCTCCTGCTCCTCACCCGCTCCCTACCAGTCAAATGACTCATACTGAAGATCAACAGTGTCATTTCCAATAAACTCTTCTCCCTCTTCCTGCCACTTTCCATCGGTTTTGGCGATGGGTTCTTGCTAGTAGCCATTTCCTTCCACAACACAGCAGAATAGGGGATGCATAATGTAAAAGATGTAAAGAAGATGAATGCTCTGTCTGATGCCAGAGCACCAGGAAGATTAATTAGAAAAACCTAGCTTTTTTTACTGGCCAAAGTTTAGTGGTATCGAGCCCATACATCTGAACCAGAGTGCCCCCCTCTGTTACTCAGGAAGTAACTATGACATGCAGTTGCAATGAAGATATTAGTGTGGGTGGAACTGCCCTCCAAACTGAACAAGGTGCAGCTCTGCAAAATTTCTCTCCTGTTAAGTATTTGTTGGGAACTTGGGAAAAGTCAGTGTTCAGTGTTAGCCAATATATTAAAATCAGAAGAGTTTTATCATGTTGAATGTGATGCGGGGACTGCTTTCTCACTTTTAACACTTTTCCTTGACCACACACACCCATGACCTCATTATGATTTCAACTTCACTTATTTTACTTTTATTATTTTCCTTTAAATGGCCATTATGAAGTAGATCTGATAGCTACATTCATTCTTTTTGAAACAAAAAAAAGTAATTTATTCATAGTGGTGAAAAGTATGCAAGCTAATTAAACCAGTTATATATATATATATATATATATATATATATATATATATATATATATATATATATATATATATATATATATAATTATCTTTTAATCTGAAAACACCAAATATAGAATTATGCAGCATGTACAGAAAATGGTAGGAACAAAAGTATTTTCTCTGAACTGAACAATGTGAAGCTAGCAAATTCTAGTTTTTATTATTTGCAATTTGAGTTAAAAAATGAGAAGTCTGCAAACTTTTAGCTGACAATTCTCCACAAACAAATTCACACTGAAAAGCTTTATCCATTATTTTTTTGGTTGGCCGGCACAGCACAATGCTCAGAATCATGCTCAGTTTTACTGGATTCATTTTCCCAAAGGATTGAGAAGTAGTTCACCGACTTAAAGTCCCCCACAATCATTCAAACTGAAAAAAATGTGAATGCCCTGAACTTTGTCTCAATACAACATATTTTACAACATATTATAGTCAACAGAAAGTGAAGTGGATGAGAATAGACGTTAATGAGAAACCAATGCATACGGGCAAAGAAATTGTTTAGCATTGTTACTTTTCTTATTGGATCAAATGTGCTACAAATGAGGGAAAAAAACTTTTAAATCTCCTTTGGATATTATTCATTGGCCAGCAGAAAACCCCTCTGACATAGAGTTTACACAGCCTTAAAAACATCATCTGTTTTCAAACGTCACTGTGGCACGCTTGAATAGCTCACTCCAAACAGGAATAAGCTGTATCTCATACCAGGGTGGGGGGGCCCACCACATGACAGAAGGATCAACAATAACAACAACAACAACAACAACAACAGTAGCAGCAGCAGGGTAGGCTCAACACAGCAGACTGGTGATGGGGGGTGTTTTGGTGAGGGTCTGGGTTGGGCTGCATTAGCTCCTCTCAGCTCAGCAGAATGATTCCATCAGCTGCAGCATTTGTCTGTTCTCTCCTCTCTTCTACCCTCCCTCTTTCCCTCCCTCTTCCCCTCTTCCCATCCAGAAGACAGGAAGCTGTTTGTGGGAATGCTCGGCAAGCAGCAGAGCGAGGATGATGTCCGGCGGCTGTTCGAGACCTTCGGCCAGATCGAGGAGTGCACCGTCCTGCGAGGGCCTGATGGGGCCAGTAAGGGTCAGAGCCCACACACCTCCCACTCTTTTTTTGCCTTGTCGGTCCCTCCTAATCCCGGTCTGTCTGTATGCATGCTGTCTCTTTCTCCTTCTGCTCTTTACATTTTTAGAACAATGCTTCACCCGCTGCGCGCTCATTGACATCGTCTGCGATACACTTTGCTCTTCTGAATAAGTCATCCTCCCCTTCAGCCATTCTGTTTTTTCGCCTCCTCTTATGTGTCTCACTTGCATTTCTTTCATACCTCATTGTCGCCGTGCTCCGTCACCTCTTTCCTGCCACTTTGTTTTTCTCACTGCCTTCTGTACTTCCTTTCCCTTTCTTTGTTCGCATTCTGCCTCTAAATCCTTTTTTCTTTCCCTCCTGAATTTTTTCTTATTTTGTCTCCTCATCACAGCAGCTCTTCTCACTCTGGGCTTGTACTCAACACATACATCACACAACACCTCGTCTTTCTGCTCAGCCCTCTCCTACTCCTCCTCCTTCTGTTATCTGAAAAGTGGAGGGGTGTAATCATGTTTGTTTTCCACATTCCCGTCATCCCTCCCATGAGACACCATCGGACCATAATGTCCTACTGTAAATAAAACAGCCAGGCTCTGGGTTTTGCTACTGTCACTCACTGTGCTGCAGATTTGCATGCATTCAGGAATAGCTTATGCATTCATGTCTGTGGCTCATGTGCTACTTAGTTAGTAGAGCGTGGTCAGATTAAAGATGGCTGTGAAATGTGCAATGCAGGTGGGATTGTTCTGAGAGTGTGAGAGGCTCTCCAATCATCCTTTGATGGGTCCCTGTCTCACATCCACATTTGGAGCGTTATTGCCAATGGTATTGCTTGGAACCTCTGTCTTTCTTTATCTCTGTTGACTATCATTTATTCTCCCATATGAACCATATGAATGTGTGAAAAAGAATATGTGGGAGGGCAAGGAAAGGGGTTGGTAAGGTAAGAGCCTTTCAGAGTATATCATAGAGAAAGGCTTGCTATACTGCACTACATGCATATCTATGTCTGCATCTGTTCCCCCTCACTGTTAATCCTGGATCTACTGCCATGCCTCACGCCACTGGCCCACTACCTTTCTTTCTCCCTGGTTTGTTTCCTCTTTCATTGTCTCTCCCCGCCTCTCCAGCTCCTTCTCCTCCTGTCTGCTTAGATGCCTCAAGCTGATTGACAGCACATAAAATGAAATAAGGCCGGTGTTGCTGTGTCAGACAGGAGCTAGTTTTCTCCCTCATTCCACTTTCAGTCCTTTTCATCCTACTGCACCTCAACAACTCAGCTCTTTTTCTTTCTCCCCTCTTCACATACCATACGCATCCTGTGTTGGTATTTGTCTCGATTAACACAGGCTTGATCGTTCCCTTTTCTTCAAGTTACACTGCGATGAAAAGGAAAACTGTAGAGTAAAGTTAAGTAGGAATGCTACCACAAAACAAAGGTCTCATATATAGGTATCTGGTCCTATCACTCACTGCGCAACAGTCCTTCGCAATCATTACGGGATGTTACGGCAAATTATTTTGCCAGCCGCCTCGCTTGGGATAAGGTCCCCGTAATTTGAATGAGACAGACCTTGAAATTGACAGTGCTATCTGTTCCATGATGGAGGCTTTGTCCCCTGTTGATGTAAATTTATGCTACTCAGAGGCTTTTCAGCACCCCTCTTCACCCAATAAAAAGGCCGAGAAGTTTAACATCCATCTCTCTTTCGCGCTGCTCCTCAAAGTACTTTCAAAGTGCAACACTTGCTGCCAGAGTTGAATAGAGTCCCAAATTGTCAGGAATAATAGAGAGATGGCTTTTAGGTCTATAATTAAGTTGTGTTATAAATGTCAACCATCCAGTGGGATGGAATTCATGCATACATATTATTACCCCAGGAATTCAAAAGGCAGCGCAGATCCTCTCGCTTGAAAGCAATACAATCTCTTTTTCCTTTTCCCCCCCAACTCATTCTGAGCCATCTAATTCAAAAACTCAAATGTGCACTATAATTTATGAGGCTATAGCACTTCCATTTCTTTGGAGATGTTGTGCTCTGTGTCCCCTTAATTTTTTTTTTTTTTTTTTAGGTCAGGAGAATCAATGCTAAAGCACTGTCTCTTGATGGAGAAATTTGAGGACATTGTACGTTCGGTGTGACTTTGCCAGAGATAATGTGCACCAAGCCAGTTTTGAATGTCTTTCTGGTCAGGTGGAGCTGTGGGTCACTGGGACCCTAGCAAGTTATCTTGCTTTATAAACCCAAAAGGTTCTAGTGAGGACAAACTGCCCCATATTATTTCAAGTACAAAGTTAAATACATTTTTTTCCTTTAAAGACAGAGTTGCAGTAAAATGGCACACTTCATTTCACTGGAACAAATTAAGACATTTCCTGCCTCTACCTGGAGGGGCATTCAAGTAAAGTAAAAGGGTGCTAGAGTGCTGTGACAGAAATAAAGGTTTCTTTGACTTATCTGTTTGCCTCTGTAGACCTATAGAGCTTTGAGGACATTTGACAGTGTGGAAAATACAGGGCCTTTTCTACTCATCACATTTCTTCACACACGAGTTTCAACTACTCACCGTTTATTGTGGGGTAGGAATGTGGATAGGAAGCCTCATATAAAGCTGGAAATTGACTACCACTAATAATGCACATTTTCCATTCTTTTTGATTTTGTCAGGAAATTACTAATTTATATGTCAGGGAAGCAAGTCAACACCCGAGATGTAGAAGTGAATGGATCACTGCCAAAAGCAGAACATCTCCGGAGTCTCCCTGTCAGTGTTTGTAATTTAAACGAATTGTCACGACTACTTCGGGAAAGCAGAGTGAATAAATGTATATGACCACATGTAACAGTTTTAAATAGGTATCAACAGTTCTCAAGAAACCAGGGATTGAACTCTGGAAAAGCCTGTTTGGTTCTAAGACATAGGTGCTACTCGATTAATGAAAAAGGGGGCAGAATTAATCCACACATTTGTTAATTAGATATCTCTTGACTTAACACATGAGCTACCTGAAGGCAAGGATAAGAATAGGACATAACAGAATACCTCTTGCAGTCTATGACGACCATAAAGCTTAGAGAAATGGCTTCTGTTTAATTTAATGGCTTTTGGAAAATTACCACTCTTCAGTTCCACTGTAATTCAGTTCACTAGCTTTCCCTTTATGTTATAGTAGTTTACTGCCTATCCTAACCTCGACACTGATACACTACTTTATCGTTTGGTTAGGATATGTAAGCTTGAAAAACACGTATTGTGCATTATTAATTTCTACTTGAATCAGTTTTAATATCAATTGAAATGTTAATGCAGTGAGGGGCGAATATACTGCTGCCAACAACCATTCCCCTGTCTTCCAACCAACGTTTTATGTTGACTTTTCCTTTTGTGAATTAACTACACAACAGAATCAAGATGATTTGAAAGCCCTTGAGCAAAGACCCCCTCCATCTGAAATTATATGTGAGCAAAGATTCAGTTAGATAGGCAGATTATAATACTATGCCTTTGTCATCATAATCTCTTTTATGAGTGACTGCACACAAATCATAATGTGTAAATATTAAACAGATTAATAATCACAAACAAGTCAGAATAGTAAATGCCTTGGCTCCATTCTCCAAAGTGGAGGGGGTGGAATTAGAAATGGGCAAGGGACAGGATGTTCCATGCAGCTAATGCCTTCACTACAATTAGACTGATTTATTCAGAGTTATGCACTGAACACACAAATAGCAGAATATATTTACAAACCAGATAACACGAAAACAATGGTAATGAATGGTGTTTTCCCCCTATTTCCAAGTTCACCTCCCTGATGTTGTGCCCCACCCCTTCTATTTCTTTTTTTTTCTTTTTTCTACAGGCTGTGCCTTTGTGAAGTTCTCCAGCCATGCAGAAGCACAGGCCGCCATCAACAGCCTGCATGGTGGACAGACTATGCCTGTAAGTAACACAATATGAAACAAACTCATAACAAGTAGTGTCCCAATACAAGAATTGACTTCACAGTATCATTTTTTTTTATGTAATTGCAAACACTTATTTTTATACTCAATGTTGACAGTTTTAGAGAACGTTTTGCAAGTGATGCGATGTCATTTGGCTGTCTATTTATTCCAGCTGTTTTGTCTGGCCTGTCAGTTTTATAAGACGCTTGAGATAGACTGTGATAAAGTTTATAAGAAATATAGATGCACTTTTTGCCAAGAAAAAGACACTGACCAACTTTTACAGTTGCCTATTCTACATGTGCATTCCCACAGGAAGGTGTATACCCTTTTTGAAATTCACATTCAGAATGTTTCTGAATTTTTTTTATGTGTAAGACCAACACACATACAACACACACAAATGTACCTAATATCTATGTATCTATGTATCTATTTCTTTATCTCCATATCTCTATTTCTTTATCTAGTAATGTATATAAGTATATACTCTTTATATACTTTATACCATACATATATGTATATACTCATCAGAGTGACTCTTTTCAAAAACAGATCAACAGTCCACAGTCTCACATACATTCTTACTGTGTGTTATCACACAGAAAAGATTCCCACAGTCAGCATCTGCCACCTTACTGCACACAGCTGCATACTCTGTATCTCCGTCTTTTCATTCAGTATCCGTTTCCTTCTCCTGCTATTCAAACTACCTTTTCAGCAGGTTGATAGAGTATTTACATTCAGAGCCCTGTGAGATTATGATTACTGTGCACTGCACATGACTCCTTGAATGTGTCCTCAGAAGACATTGTACTGCATATGTCAGTATGATATTTACATTTTACAGCTAAAGCTGAAGGAAAGACACATGTAAAATGATGGAAATGGGAAAAATGAGGAACTATGCATAGTGTAAGCATTGTATAAGATCACAATGTAGGTATGAGAATGTTATTATGTTTATTTCCATTGTTACTTGCCATACAATGGTTAAACCACATCGCATTTTGCTCAAATTTCAGTCTATAAATAGAAACATCTAAATCTGATTTTGGAAAACTCGTGGATAATCACTTTTGAAGAACAATATCAGAATGAAAAATAAAAATGAAATAAGACAGACAAAAATCACAAAAGTAATGCTTAAAATGTGTTAGATGCAGGTGCATTAGATCAGCTTTAATGGAAAATTGTTCAAATTCTAGCTGCCAAGTGATTTTATATAAACTGTAATCAAGCTAATAGGAAGCTTCCTCAAGACTCGCAGCAAGGATGCAGCTTTGATAATATAGTTTGAGATAAAAAGTGTTTTAGTCATACAGTTGAGAAAAATTCTCTATTGAAAATGACAAGATACTGTACTGCAAGTGGGAGATGAGAAATACAGAATTTTTAACTATATTCTAAACAAGAACAAACTAATCCTTGGGTGACCATTTTCTGACTGCTTTTGGATTAAAAGGTTTCTCTACGTGGTGAAATAGCCGTCTGTCGAAAGTCAATAGTATGAACAGCTCTCTTAACCTGTTCCTGAATACCAAAATTAGTGTGAAATTAGTAGCTTTACATTGGGAGAGTATGTGTCATCTTCATGGTGAGGCAATTAAACTGGTTGTAGGGTGTCAAGAAATAATATTTCTGAAATTGTGTGATACAAGTTTGACACTTTATATGCTGTTTGTGCAATTTATGATAGTGGCAAGACAGATAATTTTAGAATTTATTACATCCCAATTGAAATGTGTGTCATCTGCATAACAGACACATTTTCTGTCTGCTTTTGATATGTGTAAGTAGAATTACGCATTAATTTGATAATTATACTGATTAATAAAGATTTGTCTGAGGATAAGGACAAAGAATGGCTACTGTTGTAAACATTTTCTAGAGCAAGAGTAAAAGCTTGATCTCAACAACCAACTGCTTGCTTTAAAAATTAATTAAACCGCTGGCCAGAGTGCAATAGATACAAATAAAGTACAAGCATTGACTGCTGAATATTTTGCAATATGATGGGGAGAGGTAAAGGGCTTCATACATGTTGAAGCCTCTTGTAGCAACATGGGAGAAATTACTTGAAAACAGCTCATCACTGCCAAATTATTAACAGTGACAGTTTGCCCCCAGACAGGGGACTACTTTTTGTTAAAGAATATTAAACATTTAAAACACTTGAAAACACTTATCAAGAGAGGCTTCATTACAGTGACTAGAGGGGAGGTTAACAAGGAAGTCAATAATATTGAAAAGCACCCTAGAGTTAGGCTGGATCTTCAAAATGAGGTCAGACTAATAAGCCGCTTTCGCTTCCTTAACTGCTTCCTGATATTTCAGCATTAAGTCTTTCATAATATTTTGGGACACTTGCAATTTATCAGCCTCCAATTAACTTTTGGCTTTTCAACATTTATTCTTCATGGCCTGGATATTTATCTTGATATATTGTTGAATAATGTTATGCTGTAAATACTAAACTAGTTATATCGCTGCTCAGCCAAGTTGTAAATCAGACTGCATATGAATAATTTCAATCAATGACAGAAATAGAACACAAATACAGGTGTCTGTTGTCATGGCTGTGGTGCAGACACATATTGACAATTACACAGAAATATGCAGAATGTTCACATATAATGAGAGTACAAGAACTCATAGTCAATACAAGAGAATGGTGAAAGAATCTCAGTGGAGGTAATTGCAGTACACAACAGATGTAGATTTCAAAGTGCTTTTGAGTAGTGTGGAATATAGTTTAGCTGTAAGTGTGCAAGGAATTGTGGAAAGAAAGTAATCTTGTGTTGGTCCATCTTAATATACAGTCATTAGATGCATGAAATAGCATTAATTGGTGTTGATTTGTTTAGTTAAAAGACTGAGGCTGCCAAACCTGTAACTCCTGTTAAACTGCAATTAATTATGAATTGGATATGTTACTGTCAGGCTTGAATAAGGCCACCGAAAAGGCTTAAGTAAAAAGAAATGATGAATTAAGAAGCATCTTGCTGCCATTGCTTGGTGTGTTTTGAGTGCTGCACAGCTGGACACACACATGAGCACACACTCTTTCTGGCAGACACCCACACCTTCACACACTTCACTGATGTTCCGCAATAAATATTTACGGACGCATCCTGGCAGCCAGATAGTGTCTTGGAAGCCAGATGTAATTTACACATCTTTTTGATGCCGCCTCATTTTGCATTACATTGAAGTAGAGAGGGAGGGAAATAAGTGGTAGAGTCGGTTAAACTTTGTGTGGTTGCTGTGCTAACTAGAGACCAAACTTTTTGGCATGTAAACCACAGGGGTTAAAATTTAATAAGCAGCGGGCCAGGAGCCAAACAATAATCATGTTGCATCCCGATCATGCACAATTACTGAAATCTAATTATAATCAAGACATTTACCTTCAACTCAAAATATCTTGTTGACTCAATCAATAGAATATGTTTATATCCAGAAGATTTACATAATTGGACTCCTGTGGGGCTTTTTTTTTTTTTTTTTTTTTTGCTTTCTTGTACAGGCCAAAATTTGGCTCATGCAGACTACTTTTTTACACTTGTGTATTTTTGTTTTGCTGTAGCACAACCACAGTTGCATTAGGTTGGGTCACTAAGCCAGCTGAGGTCTACTGCAGATGAACTGTCCAAGGCAACATATGGAGCCCCAAACAGACCCGGGGCAGGTCACGAGCCTTCCAAAAGTTCATTAATAATCTATATTATCCAAAACGCTCTCCCTCTATCCCTGCACCTGTTATCCTCCTCTCCACAAATCCAACTTCCTCTCAGATTAATAGGCAAGGTGGCCATTAGTATCCAACTAAGGCTTTGGTACCGATGGGGGATGCAGTTAATTTGGATAATATCACTGCCACATGTCGTCAACAACAGACTAACAGGAGGTAGGATTCAGAGAGTGGGCTGCTCTGCTCACTGCCTGTTGCCAGCTGTGAGATCTGGATGAACCTTGAACATAGAGTTGCCTCTCACTCCCTCTCTGTCGCTCTCTCTCTCTTAATGTTCTCTCTACGGCATCTGTGTTACCTGGCACACACACGCATGCCATAAATAATACCTCCACCAAAATACACTGGCCCAAAATGAAAGGCTTTAATGAAGTTTAAGGGCAAGGGCTGCCACCAAAGGGCACGCACTGATAGATTGGGTCATAGCTTTAATTCATGTTTATTGCAGGTTGCAGGTGCTTCCAAAATTAAATCAAAAGGTGATTGGGCACAGAACAGGCACTCTCACTGGTTCAGCTGTTGCGTTACAGTAAGGCTCAGGTGGCAAAACTTCAAATGGCAAAACCGAGGGCAGGCAGACAGCACCCAGCAAATTGCAGACATTGTCATGTTTGTTGTCACAGCGTGGCTGACAGGGCCTGTGGAGCTCGACGGTGTTGGCAGCAACAAGTGCGTGCATGTGTGTGATACTATAGTTCTGGATTAATGAAAGATAATACTAAGCCAGAGAGCATTGTCAGTGTAATACACAAGTCATCAAAAGCCACATGAAACTATTGTAGAACCTCTGGCAGGCTTGTAGCTGTGATACTACATGCAGTTTTGTTTTTGTGCTCCTCGTGTATGGGAGTGAAAATTTTTATTCACGGACAAAATGTAGTATTACACGCTGAGTTTGAATACCATAATGAATGACAGGAATTCTTCTTCTTTGTCTTTTGGTGTGATGCAGTGTGCTCGGCAGCTGCAGCAGTATGTGGTGGACAGCAAGGCCTGACCAAGACAGCATCATCCACTGCTAATGAGAGACAGTCCTCCCATGAGGCTAGCAAAGCTGTAGCAAGGTTCAGAGAGTTGAATACAAAGCCCACAGGAGGTTCATCCAATTATCAAACAAACTTGCTATAGAATATTCAATTAATTTCTTACAGATTCTCGTTTAGCACTTTTAGAGTCTATTAGTCTGTAGAAAGCTGTACGTTTCATACGTTGTTTAAAAGTAGCTGTACTATGTTTGCTGATTAAGAGGAAAATAAGGCACATGAGTGTCTGATCATTAGTACAAGTTATTCCCTTCAGTGAGTATCTTGTTATATTATAGTGCTGTAAGCCCCTGTATAGGATGGAAGATGTCTGTTCACCTGTTGGTAGAAACCAGTGTCTTTGTATCACAGTAATGTAGAGATAAAAGAATAATGCCATTTCACTGGTGTAGTTGAGTTCTAATCCTTCGATTACCATTGTGTATTTTCCCATCTACACCTTTTGTGGCCTATATGAAATCCAATATGGGAGATTTTCACAAGTCAAGTGTGTTGTTCAAGAAATTAGATTAGTTTTTGAACCCGTGACAAATTCCTTAGTTGTAACTGTCAAAAGTGAAGGCTCCCTGTTGGCCCTTATCAAATTCAACAAATTCATTTTCTCTCCAGGTATAGGAGTCATGCCAGTGGAGGTTATTATTCTGTTTGTTTGTCAGCCTGTGATTTTCTGCTACCGGTGAGGAATGGCTGTTTTGCATCCAGTGCCTGTTGTCTGCTGCCACCTGTTCCTTCATTACCTGGCCACATATTACTCTTTCTTGATCCGTGAGGGGGATCACACTGTTAAATCTACTTTTTCTTATTAGGCCTTGGATCTAGTCAAATTACATCCGCTTGAGATGTAAGAAAATGAAATTCTCCTATTCAGGGCTGAGGATAAGATTTTTTCTCCTTTCTTTCTTGGAGGGGATATTTTGGCTTTTGTGTTATGGAAGTCAGAAATGCTAAGCTCAGAAATGAGTGGCAGCCCTGACAACACCTACTGAGGCTGTTGTAGTGCTTTAGTCCCGCTGCCAAGACTTTTCAGTGTAGACACTGAAGACTAGGTCTCCTCCTGTGCTGTTGTCTACAGCAGAGCACTCTGCTGGGAGAAGCCAGGCCAGGCCAGACTCGCCTCACAGTCTGGTTTAGTCTGGCTCGAGTCACGGTGCAGTGAGTACAGGAAGCCTCAGGCTTTCACAGTCCTGATGCTCACAATGCATTCTTCATGAGGTATTAAATGAATGTATGAATACACAGACACACAAGGCAGAAAATGAATGTGATCTAAATGCCAGGCCCCCGTGATCTGTGCAGGCTTGAGCAACAACGCTGGAGGAAGATGTTTGCCCAGTGCCACCCTCATTAAATCCAACAGCCCAGTCCCTTCAACTGGCCCACAAAGTTGAAAAAGAACTGAAAAAGGTCAGGAGGTGGGATGAAATGAAATTAGAAAGGGGAAAACTGTGCCGTTAACACCACCACGTTGGAGTATTGATTTAACTAATTGAAATGGCACCAAGGGAGAAACACCAGATGGGTCTCCTCTGGCCTGAGGTAGGGTGCTGGCTGGCTCTGATAGGATCCCATCTGAGACACACTGTCCCTGGGGTGCATGCTGATACCTTCCCTCATTCCCCAGCCACTTTCTCACAGTTATCTACAGCCAACACATTCTCTTAGTAGTGTTAATAGAATGTTTCTAAGACACATTTTCACATAGGTTAGTCAAATGTCTTGTAAAAAAAACAAGAACTTGTGTATTTTTGCATTTATTAAATGCACATTTGTCTTTTTTTTTTATAAAGAAAACAATAGCCTCAGGACAAAAATGTTGCAGAGGGGATAAGGCTTAAGAAAAATAGTGACTGAGTTTAGGGCGTTATAAATAGAAAAAAAAATAGTAAAATCAACAATAAATGCCAGGTGTATGCAGGATAAATATATGACCAACAAAATTATGTTCTATGTAAGGATTGCTGCAGCAGCCATAACTAACCAAACCCCGAAGCTCATGATCAACTTGGCACACTGCCTTCTCAATGGCACTATACTTTAGCTTTTCCTGTTAAAAAAAATTCATGATGGGCTAAAAGAAATAGGACCCACTTTGTGTAATGATTACAATGAAATCACATGAAACAAGGCTGAACTACATGAAGACAGAGGCTGTGTTTGTCCTGTGATAGAATACAGTTTCTAGTTTCGCAAGTCTGTTTATTTCTATGATTGTCTGTTTGGATAGCATTGCTTTAGTATTGGTAACGTAATTTAGTAATTCAGTAATGCGCAATCTGTAAGTAGCACTCCAGCTTTAACTTGGATCCATAAAGCAGTTTAGTCCAGCTTTGACAATTTCAATTTCTGATACAATGAGGGACATATACTCATGAGCAAGACACAGGTACATGCAGCCAGTTCACTCTAATTTCTCACATTTTCAACACCCAAAGAAAATGTGAAAATCTCAATCAAAGCCTGAATTTGTACTGGCCCTATCAAGATGAGGGATTTGTGAGAGTTGGATCCAAGTTGTGATTATGGAGTCCTTTTCTCCCTTTGTCTTTGCTTTTATGATCTTACTAATCATATCCTGACTGCCCCCTGGCTGCCTGTGTCCTTCTGTCCTGGTGGTGCTCCATGCTCTTTCCCAGCATGCACTGCCTGTAATTAAATAGGAGCCTGGTCCTCTTGACAGTGTCTGTGGCAGTTTTCTTTGCCTGGCAGCCTCCTCATCCTCCCCCTCTCTCTCTCTTTATGTATCCCTCTGTCACTCACTCACACACAGACACTCTCTCCCTCTCTCCTTGCCAGGATGTCACATGAGGAACAGACTCTGTCTCTCAAATGATTTAATTGGATGCAAACTCAGGAACACGGACATCAATACGGAACTATATCCGCCATAAGGCAGAGCCATTAGTCAATACTTCGCCCTCCACATGCCGAAGGCTTTTGTCAGACCTAATTACCCAGTACTGTATTCAGTGGAGCTTCTCCAGTGGGGAACTGGGACTCCTGTGGGATCTGGTTAGGATCACAGTTCACTCCCAGTGTATACAGTGGAGTCGTAAAGTTCACAAAAGCAAATATCACTCGCTATGCACTTCCACTTAATGCTGACAGTTAAGTGACTGGAGCAATGTGCATATTCAGTTCCACTGGCCTCCAGGACTCAGAAATGAAGCGAAGTGTTACAGACACTGGACATCAGATGACAAATGAATGCATCAAATGAATGACTTGCTTACCACTAATTCTCCTATTCAGTGATGCAATGAGTCCACACTCCTGATTTTAATAAAAGAAGGTTAATGCACCGATTCAGATCACATCTACATCTTTTTATTATGTAGCCAACATTTTATTATAGGTCATCTCCCAGGGGAAACAAAAAGTATGAGAAAGTTATTTTCAACTAACAATGAAAGATGCAAATGTGATGCATGCATCTGGCAACCTTGTTTCTAAGTGTCCTGTATTTAGGTTATGGTCAGATATAAGTGTTCAGTATGTTCATATATCTATACACTCCCAGTTAAAGTACCTCATATTAAAAAGGGTAATAGACTTGTGAGGCATGTGTAAAAATGCCAATAAGTGACATCAATAATGATGTTTTTGGTTTTTTTTTTGCCATTTTTACCAGTGAAACACACTTTATTCGGTCTGAGGACGTCCACAGACAATTTTGGTTAACAAACACCAGTTCATCAGCTGGTTGGCTGAAGTGGCAGGTCCAATCACCAAAACTTCTGCAAAAGTATCATTAGTTGTCCCACATTGTTGAACATTCTGACAACCCAGAATATTTTTTAGTCTTATTGTACTTAGATTCCATTTTTCTTGTTTTTTTATGCTTATTTGTTTTTGTTATTTCCCAGGCAGCAACTTGAAAAGCATGATTATACACTACAAAGTGACCATTGAAAAAAAATGATGAATATACACAAGTGAATAACTGGACCTATCTACAAACCCAATACAAATATGGAAGATTAGTTGCGTACTTACTAAACTTGTAAATACATGTATCCCTCCAGGGTGCCTCATCCAGTTTGGTAGTCAAGTTTGCGGACACTGATAAGGAGAGGACCCTGCGTAGGATGCACCAGATGGCGGGCCAGCTCGGCATCTTCAGTCCCATGACCATCCAGTTTGGGGCCTATGGCGCCTACTCTCATGCTGTAAGTCTCAGCCCGGCGGGGGAGGAGACGGTGAGCTTTAAAAAAGAAAACAAAAACTCTTGTGATTTGAGGTTTGAACACACAATCTCTTCCACTAGGCATGTCTGCAGTCCACCAGAGAACAAAGATTTGCTTCCTTGAGTGATTTACACTATGGAATGGCTGTTAAAGTCCAACGTTACATAGGTTTCAAAGTAAATGCTGCATTGTTTTTATATTGTGCCTTTTCATTCCTGCATTTTTCCAAGGAGGCTGCTTATCTTGTATAGTCAGAACTAGACTTTTTTACTTTCATATAGTTACAAGCATCCACTCAATATTCACTTTCCATTTCACAAATATCCTGACTTGGTCTGTGAATATAAACTGCTAACCCAAGCTTGCCTCTTTAACATTTCATCTACTTACACATTATTCCTTTAGACTCAAACAGAGGTGCACATCAGGATTCCCAGGAAGCCATACCCCCTATCTCTTTCCCTGCCAGACCCCCACCCCCCCCATTCATATTCACACATGAAAGTCACAGCCTGAGTTAGGATTTGGTGAGATTTTGCACTCATGCAGAAGCTAACAACTCACCCTGACAGGTGAGAATCGCCCACTCATGCACAATCTCTCCACTAACTCTGCCACCGTGGCCCCCCTTCTTCTCTCATAGCTATTCATGTACATATACATCGCATATATATCTACACAGTCCCCAGCTTGCCAAACTCAGCAAAGCCTTTATCCTGTGTCAGTGTAATGAGCACAAGGCCAGAGCGGTGTTGCAGTAGCTGGGAAGCAACGCTGCAGGGTAACACAGACCACTCTGTTCAAGAACAAGGCATGGGCCAAGCAAACAGAGCTGTGAGAGTAAACATGCTCAGGTCCTGCGGCTATTTCACCCTCGTTTCCTTTTCTGTCCTTCCCTCCTACCCTCCCACCATTCGACTCTCTCCCCACTGCTCTTTAATCCTACAGCAGATGATGCAACAGCAAGCAGCCCTGATGGCAGCGACACAAGGGTCCTACCTGAACCCCATGGCAGCCATTGCTGCCGCGCAAATGCAGCAAATGGCAGCTTTCAATGTCAACGGCCTGGTGGCTACTCCCATGACGCCGTCCTCAGGTATATACTAATAGGCACACCCACACACACACTCTAACTAGCACCAGTGCAAAAGCAGAGGCATGTGCGAACACACAGAGACACACGCACGCACGCACGCACGCACGCACGCACGCACACACACACACACACACACACACATGCCAAGATTTCTTCCTCCATTTCTCACTGCTGCCCTGGAACATTTTCATCATTAGTAAGAATTATAGAAGCAGTAGTAATATATTCATTCAAGGCCTTTCTACTTTTGCCCTTGTTGCATTTTTTAAGATGTAGACTCCATATTCTGGGCTGAAGCAGAAATTGTATTAAAGGAAATGGAGCCTTGTATTGAGTGAGGCATGATGGGAAAAGATGTACAGCATTCCTTGACACTCATTGGCCAGCACATTATAGTCTCTCTCTCCCTTCCTCTCCCTCATTATCTCTCTCTCTCTCTCTCTCTCTCTCTCTCTCTCTCTCTCTCTCGCTCCCTCTGTCTCTGTGACAATGTGTGTTTTCTGGGAACACAGCCAATCCGATGACTTTGGATGCAGAGTCCTCGGCTTATACAATATAAGAGCAAAGATTTGTGTGAGATAATCCTGGACCCCAGTCTGAACTATCTTTTTGGCCCTTGTCATGAGGAGCTTTGATGGCTCGACACTAAGTAGGCAGGCTGCCTGAAGGCAGGGTCATTGCAAATGTATTAAATAAAGTGGTTTGACGTTGTACCTGGCATTTGTAATCCATAAGGCCTACACATACCAGGTAATACCTATCAAACATAATCCTACAAGACCTAAACGCCCTTGACCTGGATCAGAAAAATAATAAAAATCCATCAGTACTAAGGGGCACTGAGAAGGTGACAGACTTGGAATATCACCACAAACGGAAAGGCGGTTAGAAGAAGAGACACAGACTTCTGTATTCAATATACTGTATCTTGTCCTGTAAGTAAATATTGTACCCATACTCTGATTATGTATCCTAAGTGCCAAAAACTAATACAATTCAACAGCGGTGTAATAATGAGGAAATATTCAGAAAATCTGAGTGAAGCCTTTTTTCCCTATTCCACCCTTACACTTCAATCAGTGTGCTACCTTGACTCATTTTTGTAACTGTACCTAATTTCCAGCTGAATTGGTACCAATTTGTACCAATCAAAAATATACTTTTATAGTGGGTCAGAAGTCATGCATTTTTGCTCATGATCACCAATTATGTGCCTGTTATGCAGTAGTCGATTTATGAGGAAATGTTTAGCACAAAAACATACCTCTCTTGTGCCCCTATTTTTTAGAGTGTAGCATGTGAACTGTGCACCCTGCAGTTTCCGTAATGACTCTGTATCTATTTGCAGGCACCAGCACACCCCCAGGCATCTCTGCCACAGCCGTGCCCAGCATAGCTACCCCAATCGGGGTCAACGGATTCAGTGCCCTCCCGCCTCAAAGCAACGGGCAGCCCACCTCTGAGCCAATCTACACCAATGGTATTCACCCCTACCCAGGTGAGCCGATCAAGGTTTACATAAAAGAAACATGAGATATATTTGTAACATCTACTGTCATGAGACAGTTGCTCTGACCCTGGCACTTTTTACGATTTGATGCTTGTACTGATGGTGATCTATGAATGTTTGATTATTCTAGTGTTGTACTTGATCCGAATAAGAACATCACCTAATTGCCACAATTCAAGTTCAACATGTCAGTAGTGACAGATTGAATTAGATCACATAATACTGTTTAAAAGTTGACAAGGGTCCTTTTTACTTCACACTCTCATGACATCTTTTTCTGATTTGAACTGAAGCGTTTAAGGCTTGAGGGTCAATCAACACTGTCTTTGGAAGATTTCTGAGCAGCCAGCCCCAGTATCATGATGAATCCATCAGTTCATCCATCAGTCCATTATGGTTAATTTGATGTGTCTCAGCCTGTCCTCAGCTTCTTAATGTTGTCTGGGACTGATTCCTGAAGAATTGACAGGCACACACTTCTCGTTCTGCATTATGCAAAGGCAGCTGCAATTGTAATGAACTACAAAGTGGTTTGTTTGGCATGTTGTTAATATTTGATGCAAACATCTGGGGCAAACAAGCATTTTGAAGAACTGAGAGATATGACAACCCACATTTCTCCCACTCCCTGTGTGATCTCACCCCCCCATGGTTTCTCTACAGATAAGCCAATTTCTGTCCTGCTCTTTAACATTCTCTGTATATTTTTCTTCATCCCCGTCTCTCTCTTGACCATTTCCCATCCCGTCTTTGTCTTTTTTGCTCTCACTTTCCTCTTCGTCACACCCCTTTCCTGGTCCCTCTTCTCGTCTCTCTGCAGCACAGAGTCCAACGGTGACTGACCCTCTCCAACAGGCTTATGCTGGTGTCCAACACTACGCAGGTGATCCATCTCTCCTACCACCTCTACTCTCTCACTTCCTCCATCTGTCCCTTTTCCTCTACCCTCTCCCTTTCCGTTCGTCACATCAGTAGACATATGACAGATAGAGATAGCCAGACGACTATCCAATTTCCTCCCGGATTAAGCTACTTTACATTAGGATTGCAAAAGGATTTTCAGTTGACTTGATTATACACCCACACAAAAATCTTAAACTCCAAAAGTACACTACAAGGTGAGGATCTGAATGTGCCAGACCTCTAGGACCACTGCATTCTCTCTGACATCAACTCTTATTAACATGGTGTTAGTCTCCCTCTCTTTCTTTGTGTCTCTGCTCAGTTGAACTGTACTCCACTCCCCTTTTTGCAAAGCTCTTTGTGTAGTGATCCACCAGCCAAATGAGCCCAGGCTCCCAGTCATAATGCAATTTATTTATGCAATGTCTAGAGGACGCAAATGAACAATGGAATAATGATTTGAGTTTTGTTGTGTCAAATATGAAAATGGAGATGTGAAAAATTCCACTCTGGTTCTCCCTTTGCAACAGCAGCCTACCCTGCCGCCTATGCGCCAATCAGCCAAGCGTTCCCCCAGCAACCAACCATCATTCCCCAGCAACAGAGGGAAGGTAAGAGCGAGCAAGCGTGCCCACCCAAGATAAAAGGTGATAATTGCCATGTTCCATTCTAATGTAGCTGTGCTGCTTTGAATTAGCGAGGGAGGGAAAAAGCTGGCTGGGGAAAATGTGAGAAAAAGGCTTCCCATTTAAAGAGAAGAACATTAGCAGTGAGATGGAAAGTTACTCTGTCATTATTCAAAAACTGCACTAATTCAAACTCGCAGCGTTGGACTGCTTAATCAGTCCATTACAATGTGTTTAAGTGGTTATAAATATTCATCAGATTAATTAGCTGCATGCATAATCATTTATTACCATTCCTAGTGTAGTGTTCATTCTTATGCCACAGCATCAGATGTAATAAAGCATGGGATATACTGTGATGGTAAATCACTCTTTTTGACACCATTTGTCAGTCTCAATTATTCATCTATATGATTGTATGAGACAGCGTAGAGTGGCATGAATATTTAGTATAGGAACTAGGAAATTGAGTGTTGCCAACACTGCCTGCAGAAAAAGTTAGTTTATCTTTGCATTTTCTGATAGTAAGAGTTCAAGCAAGGGTCACAGTGCAGGAGTGTATGAATAAAGAGGAGACACACACAAGCTTATCCTAACATGTCAGCAGCTTATTGGCTTACAGTGAAGCATAGTTTAACAAAAAACACACAGTTGTTAAATTTATCCCATCTCTCACTGCTACACTGAAAAATTTCATCATTAGCAAGAATTATAGAAATCATGGTGAAGCACCCTCACACTTACACACACACACACACATGCACACACACACACGCACACACACACACACACACACACACACACACACACACACACACACACACACACACACACACACACACACACAAACAAACACACAGTGCTATTCTTGGTTGTGCCAGTGGCTTGTCTGAGTTCTGGCCTCCTCTGGGTTTTGGCTGCTCTCCCAGTCTGTCTCAGTCCACTGCCACAGTCTGCAGCTCTGCCATTTAACAAGAGACACCTAAACCTGAATCGTGAATACACCGGCCTAGTCAAGCCTAAGCTCCAGTACCGACAATATATTCTATAAGTCTGTGCCTCAGTGTATATCAACAAAGAAAATCCCGCTAAATCCAAAAATATGATTTCAACCAGACAAATCTTTACTATATTTTTTGAAAATATGTCTTTTGCAATTCAACAAAAAAGGCATAGACAGCACAGTGAAATGTCAATACTATACAGCAACACCTACCGAAACAGTAAATATGAATAATGTATATATTGTGCCCAAAGTAATACAGTGTTGTCAAATTCTTTTGGATAAACCAAATATGCCTGAATTAATCAGTACAGCAAATTGATTGGTTGTAAAAAAAAACAAACCCAAAACATATGGCATCAAGGTTTTTTCCTATATGGTAGCCAACTTCAACGCAAACTTTACCAAGTCTGTCCATGTTGACAATACTAAGGCTGTGTCCAAATTCACCCCCTATTTACTATATACTGCACAACATTTACCCAAATTTTGAGTGTGTAAGTTTCTCCACTACATAAAGCCCTCAAAAATGATATAATGGAGTGAAAAAAGTAGTAAAAAGTAGTAATGACATGTACATCACATTCTGTCAACAATCTGACAGGACAATGCTAAGCATATTATAGATGTGAAAATTGCCTTTGTGCAACTCAACAGCTGACAGTTATTGTCAATGATGATTCTTAAGTGTCTGAAATCTCAATTTTCTGCTCACTATTGAGTAAACTGCTGTGTGTATATTATATCTATTATATAGTAATGAAAGACAGAATGAGAGAGGGATTTCGGACATTGCCTAAAACCCATTTCAAGAGAAGTGGGTTAAATGCATCATCACCAACCTAAGCTCAAACATTTCAAGATGGCCCAAGGTGAAAAGGCAATATAGCAACAAATAAATATTTCAGTGGGTGTTTGAGGTGATGTCAAAAATTGAAAACAGAGATAACATTTAGCTGTACATTTTTGCCTTATAGCTGTAATTCTATTTTCGAATTTCAAAATCTCCTTTAAGTCTTAGAATTAAACAATATTCAGGTGTATTATCCTAGTCACTGCTAATGTAGCTGTAACTAAATTAGTTGTCAGCATCAAGCAGAAATGAGGAGCAGGCCACAGAGATCTGGTAAATCACTGGTTTCTAACTCCACAAACTCTGATTTTTTTGCATTTCAAACTAGTAGTCTTCAACCCTTGCCGATGTTGCCTCTACTGACATCACTTGGGGTAATTTATCACACTTTTCATAGCTCCCTCTGTAGCAAAATGAGTCTTTCCTTATACACAAACACACACACACACACACACACACACACACACACACACACACATATATATATATATATATATAACATTTTTTTTCTTTTTACATATGAAACAGTACTGCCCACAACCTGTAAGCAGACACAGTTAAAATTGCATCTGCTTTAATAAATACATAATATCAAATCAAATCTGCATATGTGAATCATACCAAAATAATTCCTATCCTAGCTGTGTGATAAACTTTTGAGTCAGGAAAAACCCTGTGTATGTTACAGTATTCTTCCCTGGGCAAAAAATGTATGTTTTTATACTCACATATTTATCCAGTCACAAAAATTACTTTAACTCCACTAAGCTGACTGGGCAGACTTGAGTATATGTGAAAGGGTGATCTGAAGCAGTCATGTTATCACCAAAGAACAAGGGGTATTATTTTTGCAAGAGAAAGGGTAAACAGGTATTCAGTAAAACAACCTATGAACTAAACTTAATCAGGCAGAACTGAGTTTTAGCCTTTAGAAAAAAAAAAAAGAAAACAAACGTACAGTGTTAACCTATGTGTGCATGTCATGTGTCCTCTAACTTGCTAAGGCACAGCAGCACTACAGCCAGCCACTGCAGCCCTCTTATCAGCCTTCTCACCAGCCCCAGTCTCATCTCGTCATGCTATCACCCTGAGCAATGAGACAGTAGAGAATACTAGTCAGGCAGCCAGCTGCAAGCATACTGTCCCTGAGTCCATCACATCTCTCTCCACCCATGGTTTCATCTCTCTCTCTGTCTCTCTCCAGTTCAATCCTGCGTTTATCCAGATTGGCCTGCACAATATGTGGCAGCTGGGTGGATGAGTGTGGAGGGATGGAAAGAGATTGGAAGACAGTCCTACTGTCACACAGTAATTGGGGCAAAAACTTGGCTTATGTCTTAATGTGTGCTCTGCCTCATCCTCCTCTTGCTCTTCCTCTGTGTCTCAGTGTCTCTCTTTCTCAATATAACTGTCTCAATCTTTCGCTTTCAATCAGCCTCTCTGGTTTCTTTTTGTGGGGTTTTTTTGGTCTTCTGTTGTCTCTGCTCTTATCTCTGGCTGTTTTTCTCTTTTACCTCTCCTATCTAGATCCACTTGACTGTGGATGTTTACATGTGCGGAGGACATTTGCTGGTACTTTGTCTGAGGCAATAGTCAAATTGAACTGCACAAAAAGATTTAGTAAAGTGCCACCTCTCCATCCAGTTATTATGTGAAATTACGTTCTTAGGAGGATATGAATGGAAACCACTAAAAGAGCTGACAAAACAATCTGTGTGAACACTTGAAATGGGATTAAGGTGTGTGCCCTGAACATATACCTGAAAAACTGGGTTTAACATGACCAATACATGTTCCACAGGTAACATAATCAGGATATTCTGTTTACACAGCTCCTATATCCCTTGGATTATTGTCTCGACTGCTTTATTGAGCCATATTTCCACCCATGTTATTATAGTCAGTCTCTCTCGCACTGGGCATTTCCTTTTTATGCTCCCAAGTAACCCTCCTGCTGTCTCTCTCTCATCACCAGGGCCAGAAGGTTGCAACCTGTTTATTTATCACCTGCCCCAGGAGTTCGGAGATGCAGAGCTCATGCAAATGTTCCTGCCTTTCGGGAACGTCATCTCCGCCAAAGTCTTTGTGGACCGAGCCACCAATCAGAGCAAATGTTTTGGTGAGTCAAAAAAAAAAAATCAACTTTGAAGAGAAGGAAAAAAAAATCATTAAAATGAACAAAGTCACACAGTAGCTTCTTGGCAATCTACTTATGCCTCTTATTGCTTTCTTGCAATTAGTGTTTGCTTTTGCTTTTATTCCCAGTGTCTATCCTAATCAAGTTGTAATTAACATTTTAAAAGTGGCGTTACATGCCACTGATCTGGGGGTCAGGAGGGACAGAAAAGCAATGCCCACATGTTCCCTGGCTTCATCACACGGGCTTATCTAACAAGATGGGGGGGCTCAGAAAAGGAAAGGGCGAGTGTGTTGTGAGAGGGCAGGAGCTCTAAATGAATGAAGCCCTCATCTAGCTACTGACCCAAAGATCCTTCCACAATTACCACTTGCTCCCCACATCTATTCATCACCCTCTCTATCACACCATTCCAATCAGTATTCATCTCCCCTTCTCTGCCATTCCATACCTCCTCTACCCAAGAGAAAAGCATTTTCCCAGAATCCCCCCGATTCTCCAGGGTAACCCCCCCCCCCCCTCAACTTCCGCACAGCAAGCCAGTTCATCAGGGTGGAGGCAGTGCAGGTGGAATCCATGGGCTTAAAGAGATAATAATAGACTGGTGTGGGCCTTGCTGTTGATTCAGTTGGACAGCAGCCCCCAGGAGACATGCGCAGAGAGGGAGACTCCCAGCATTGGTTTTCTTTCAGTTCCTCTTCCACATGGCATGTCTGTGAGGTCTTCTCCTCCTCTCAACCCTCATCTGTCCCTCTCGGTCGCTCTAAGGACAGTCTGTCTCTTTCTCTCCTTGTGCTAGTTCCCCTCTAAACATATGCCTCTCACAATCATCATCCGTCAGTCAACAAGGGGGAAGGACAAAGGGGCGGTGACCTCATCAGTCTCACCGGCTTATTTTCCACAGCTAGTAATTAAGATCTTGGCTGAAAAACAGCAATTTAACCCATGATTCTTCAGTGTTTTTTCTTTTTTTCAATACGTTCTTTCCCCTTTTTATAGCAGAAGCCTCAGGGCTCTTTTGTGAGACATTAACAAATTACACAGAAGATGCAGTGCATTAAAGGGACAAGTTATTAAGCCTCCAAGAACTTGGAACACTTCATCTTAAAAGTGTGAAAGTTTAGCTTTGATGGTTTGGTTACTGAGTATTTTAGACACAAAGACGTGTATTGATATACTACATGTATATCTAAATACAGCATGCATGAGTAGAAAAATGGACAGATGTATGGACTGATAAATTGTGCATTGTAAAAATGTACAAAAAATTGCTTTGTTCACACTGATGTTAGGGAAATATACTTAATTTTCCCAATATCTAAAGCATTGTAATGATGGATACTAAATAGACATCATTTTCTACAAACTAATGGAAAGTCAGTGACCTTGCTGTTAGCTGAAGGGAGAATTTCCAAAGTACTCTTTCATGTATTTAAGTAAGACAAAATGAAAAATAATTATGACAAGTTAATTATCTGTAACACATTCAAACAGCCCAGCAGGTATGTCAGCATTTAGTTAACCAAGATTTTAATTTTCCTCTGTCCTTTAAAAAAACAAACAAAACCCCACCATATTCTAATTTAGATAACCCACTTTTTTTTCCTTCTAATTCAAAAACTATAAACATTAACTTAAATCCATTATCTAAATACAGCTAACATTCTCTAATAATGTCAAGTTTGTTTATGTAAAATTGAACTTACCCATTATATTTTATTAAGTAGGTACACTTTGCGAAATATTTAATTGATAATGATCGTTTTAAATGAAACAATTTTAGCAAATTGCCAACCATGGCAGACTGATTCATGTGAGTTTCAACATGTACTTCTATGCTTATATTGCTCTCGTTTCACTGCAGCACAGGTGAACTACATTTTGGGGATTTTGAGAGGAGCTAATCAGACCTCACTCTTTGAGATGGAGTGTTTACAGAGATGCTTGAAAATTTCAACATGATGAGAAGGTCGATGAAGCAGCACTCAAAGCATATTCCCATAAAGGATGTCTTTCTGGAGGAGGCTTTGGAGTTAACTCTTAATTTGAGTTCATTGTCAAGTTTGTCTGATCATTGAAAATTCAGACTGGTGTCTGTTTAGTATAGCTATTTGCAATGTGGTAAAATGGATATAAATATATGCCATGGTGTGATATTGAACAGTGCAGATGAAATGGAGAATGATCTAGGGGACTTATAAAATATTTAACCCCAAAAGATTAAAACAATAAAGATCACAAGTGACACAGGTTAAAGAAACCTAATTTAAAACTGTCTGGCGTAACACAACTTCAACTTCACGTTAATTTTTAACATATAAAACATATATAAACAGGCTTTGTTATTAGCCTGTGTTTTGTTCTATTGAGTCGCTGAAATGCATAGAGCATAAATTTAATCTAACCTTAGACTCCACGGGAACAAAATTAGTTTTAATCCTCTGTGTTTAGTCACTTAATATTGACTTTTAAAAGTGATCAAAGCTCACCTTGTTAAGTGGAATTAGTTGGATTTAGCTTGAAAATGAATTTCAAAAGGTCTGCTGAGAAAGACAGACACACACCTAAAATAGGAAACCCTCTGGGTTTTAGATACAGTGAAAACAATATAGACAAGGGGATGTAATTTACATTGATTGCTTCCAAAACAGGTCATACCTTTTTCCAACTGTTCAATCTTTTTTAATGTAGTAGTATTTCTTTTTTGTTCTTTACAGCTTTTAGATTGGGGAAAGATGCCTGTGTAGGTTTGTTTAGGCAGTTTTCATCTACACAATCACACTCTTATAAAGATACATCCTCCTAAAAATTAATTCAAAACATTTTTATAGTCTTTTACAGCCAAAAAGGACGAGCAAATCTCCCATCAGCACTTGCCAATATAAGATATAAATAAATAAAAATGTATTAAAACTGTAAAGTTTGCAGCACAGGGGCTCCCTATGATTATTTCTGATTTCTAAGAAGCTTTAACCTCCACCTGGAGGATGATTAACTTTTATCAAAGGGAGCTGAGCGGTAGCAGGGCAAGGGACATTGTTTTTTCCCAGCCTATGAACCAAGACTTCACCTCTACACTACAGCCACCCTTGCATCAGTGCAAAAAAAAGGGTTTTCATGGTATCAAACACCATCAGTGCAAAGAATAATTTCACAGTAACCCTTTTTAGGGCAATGTTAGACTTATGCAATGCAGCATGCTCAGCCACTCAGCCCGCTCCTCGACTTGTGTTTTCACCATCACCCAATAATGTTTGCAACTGTGCATGTGTTTTTTATTTAAAATTATTCAAAACATTACAGGCCCACCGTCAACACAGCATCAACGATATGAAACATCAGCCAATTACTTTGTCTCGAGAAAACAGCCAAATTGGAGACATGTCCAAAAATCTTATTCATGGATTCAAGCGCTTAATGTTTGCTGTGCATTCTTTGTCCTCTCCTCTTCTACTATATGTTAACCCCAGCATGCTATCACCTTTTTGGCATGTGGATGTAAATGTGAGGTATGGAGATTCATTAAAACCAGGGATAGTGTGGAAGTGTGTGTTTGTGTGTGTGTGTGTGTATTGGTAGGATTGGGAGGGGGATCACTGCCAACTGACAGGCCCTTCCCTGCTCAGTTTGTTTAAAGGGTTTGTAAAAGCTGCAGCCTTATCTCACCTGCACTGACAAAAGCCTGCCCTCTCCCCCCAAATTAAATTGGACCCATAGCGGTGTGATCAAATCAGCTGGCAGGCGGAAAATTTGGGCCGTCAATCACAGAGGTGTCTGATAAGAGCAGGCAAGGAGTCCCGGTGTGTAAAGCTGTGGGCTCATTCTGCCTCGACACCCAGGTGATAACTCAGAGCAGCAGGCACCTCCGTCCTACACACCTTGCTCCTAGCATCTCATTACGACTCCCATGCCCTTTACTCTTTACTTAGATACATGCTCAGTCACTCACTTAAATGAAACTACACTTTCACACGTGCACACATGCAGCCCTGCCGCTCCTTCATGGCTCAAACAGTTAGGTAACATTTACAGACACTTCTTTGCTGTAAAAACCCGCACACACACGAGACTCCTTTTTTCTCTCCAATCTTTGAACACCTTTTCATGTTTTTTGTTCTCAGTTGAACTCCCGGTTTATAATAGCTCTTCTTCGTTTGATTTTTAATATCTGTGTTATTAGCCTTTGTGGTATTTTATGTAATCTTTTTAATTCAGAGATTTTCAATTAATCTGCTGAAAAGAGAAAACAAAGACCTATTGTTGTGTCATTGTTGAGAGTTAAAAAGGGTCTTCTCCCCTCTTTTTTCTTTCATCTCGCCTGTCTTTTCTCCCTGTCTTTTCCTTTCTCTTCTTGTTTCCCTCTCATCTCTCCTGATTCTTCTCCTGTTATGTTTTCTTTTTTCCATTTTCCCATTTTTCTTTGCCCATCTCTCTCTTTGCTCCGTGTTCTTGTCTCAGGCTTTGTGAGTTTTGATAACCCGTCCAGTGCTCAAGCCGCTATCCAGGCCATGAACGGGTTTCAGATAGGCATGAAGAGGCTGAAGGTGCAGCTAAAGCGGCCAAAGGATGCCAACCGACCTTACTGACTCGTCTGCTGTCTGTACCCAGGTACAGTAACACCCATGCAGTCCCATGCCATGCCATACCACATCAGTCTGTGGCTGTTAAAAATCAGTCCTCAGTCTTTGCGTCTTAATAACTTAGTTGCTGGTTTTGCACAGTCTTGTTGTTGCAGTAGATCTGAATGTGAATAAGCATTACCTTCAATCTCGAATTAACCTCTATGCAAAGATGAGGAGTACTCCTTAAATTCCTAACCCGGCTAAGATGTTTTTATCTTTAACTATCTTGTAGTCTTTTATTGAAATTAGCAAAAAAAAATCTATATTCGCATTTCACAAAAGAAAGTAGAATTTCATGAATAAGTTGTTTATTAAATCCTCAATAATGTCATACAATGTTCATTCCACTGGCATATTAAGAATTTGCCAGGGTATTTTTCTTCCATTAATTTATAACCCTGATTAAAAACAATGGCAACTTCTTCAGGTGTTGGGAAAAAAATTCAAGGGAAGGGATAGGTTTAGACTGAGAAAGAAATTCACGGGCATCCCCAAACAAAATGACCTAGTTTAGTGTCAAATGTGGTCCACTAGGAGAAAATTCAAAATTCTAGTTTTGTAATCTCTTTCTATCTTTGCCCCCATGAGCCCTGATGTGACATGAAATTAATGTTTTTCCTGGTCAACATGTTTTGTTTTATTTTGTTTTTTTTTCTAACATATTAGTTGTGAAAGTGTCAGGGCACCAGCTCCTAACTTGCGAAGGTCCTATTCACATAATCCACCTCTTGAGATTTTCGTCAGGTCAACCTGCTCCACTGACTTTTATTTTTGTTTCCTCTGGGGTTTTGAAATGTAATTCATACCTGCATATTAATCCAGTGAAAACTGATGAAATCGTCAATACTGTGCATTATGACCTGTCCACTGAGGATAGTGTTGAAAATCAATGCAAGTCGTTAGGCTATGACTTTATAAAACCATATAGCAATAATTTCTCGCCCAAAATATCTTAGCATCGCATTTCAGTCATGTGCTCAGAAAAATCCAGGGGCACTTTTGTAGAGTTTATACTTAAAGGAAATTTTATGGAGGACAAGCACAATAATACAGAGTAGATTTATACTGTAACAACCCTTTATAAGGCTACTGATGAGTAAATGCAGGATGTTGGAAAGGAAATTCTGTGCTGAAAAAAAAAAAAAAACAAACAAAAGGATGTTTAATGGAAAAGCACTTACTGACCCAATAAACTGCATTGGCTTGTATACTGATGGAAAACATCACCAACCCCAGTAAGCACCATTTGGTTAGTTCAAGTGATGCTTCAACACTCTGTTCTCAACTAAAACAGTCATAGCCTATTTTCATAATTCTTTGTTTTACAAATGTTTTACAAAAAATTCACAGCAAAGGTAAATGTTGGTATGGTTATTTTGACTTTTTTATTCTGTTTTGACATTTTTTCAGATGACATTTTTTGGACATTTGTTCTTGTGTTATCCATTAGTATATGTCTTCATACTTCATTTTAAATAACTATAACCTTGTAGCAAAGCAGCCTTGAGGGCTTTGACTGCTTATGATGTCATTCTGCAAATAAATTAATTAATATAATATACACAGAGTAAATCTCTGTTATTAAATAATATTTATTTATTTATCTTATAAAATGCCATTGTAAAATTATCAGTCATGTTTGAAGTTTGCTGTGTGGCTCTGGGGAAAGTGTTCAAAACTATATAAAATGTTAATTTAAATCTATTTCAGAGTTTATACATCAACAGCAACAGAGTTCATTTAATGCTGAACAATTTACAAAAAAAAAAAAATCTATATTCGCATTTCACAAAAGAAAGTAGAATTTCATGAATAAGTTGTTTATTAAATCCTCAATAATGTCATACAATGTTCATTCCACTGGCATATTAAGAATTTGCCAGGGTATTTTTCTTCCATTAATTTATAACCCTGATTAAAAACAATGGCAACTTCTTCAGGTGTTGGGAAAAAAATTCAAGGGAAGGGATAGGTTTAGACTGAGAAAGAAATTCACGGGCATCCCCAAACAAAATGACCTAGTTTAGTGTCAAATGTGGTCCACTAGGAGAAAATTCAAAATTCTAGTTTTGTAATCTCTTTCTATCTTTGCCCCCATGAGCCCTGATGTGACATGAAATTAATGTTTTTCCTGGTCAACATGTTTTGTTTTATTTTGTTTTTTTTTCTAACATATTAGTTGTGAAAGTGTCAGGGCACCAGCTCCTAACTTGCGAAGGTCCTATTCACATAATCCACCTCTTGAGATTTTCGTCAGGTCAACCTGCTCCACTGACTTTTATTTTTGTTTCCTCTGGGGTTTTGAAATGTAATTCATACCTGCATATTAATCCAGTGAAAACTGATGAAATCGTCAATACTGTGCATTATGACCTGTCCACTGAGGATAGTGTTGAAAATCAATGCAAGTCGTTAGGCTATGACTTTATAAAACCATATAGCAATAATTTCTCGCCCAAAATATCTTAGCATCGCATTTCAGTCATGTGCTCAGAAAAATCCAGGGGCACTTTTGTAGAGTTTATACTTAAAGGAAATTTTATGGAGGACAAGCACAATAATACAGAGTAGATTTATACTGTAACAACCCTTTATAAGGCTACTGATGAGTAAATGCAGGATGTTTGAAAGGAAATTCTGTGCTGAAAAAAAAAAAAAACAAACAAAAGGATGTTTAATGGAAAAGCACTTACTGACCCAATAAACTGCATTGGCTTGTATAATGATGGAAAACATCACCAACCCCAGTAAGCACCATTTGGTTAGTTCAAGTGATGCTTCAACACTCTGTTCTCAACTAAAACAGTCATAGCCTATTTTCATAATTCTTTGTTTTACAAATGTTTTACAAAAAATTCACAGCAAAGGTAAATGTTGGTATGGTTATTTTGACTTTTTTATTCTGTTTTGACATTTTTTCAGATGACATTTTTTGGACATTTGTTCTTGTGTTATCCATTAGTATATGTCTTCATACTTCATTTTAAATAACTATAACCTTGTAGCAAAGCAGCCTTGAGGGCTTTGACTGCTTATGATGTCATTCTGCAAATAAATTAATTAATATAATATACACAGAGTAAATCTCTGTTATTAAATAATATTTATTTATTTATCTTATAAAATGCCATTGTAAAATTATCAGTCATGTTTGAAGTTTGCTGTGTGGCTCTGGGGAAAGTGTTCAAAACTATATAAAAATGTTAATTTAAATCTATTTCAGAGTTTATACATCAACAGCAACAGAGTTCATTTAATGCTGAACAATTTACAAAAAAAAATAAATAAATAAAATAGGACCTACTCAAGTCAAGATCATCCTTTGTGGACAAATGTGGGCAAATTGAATTATGCCCACATTTATCATCTGTTTTTAACTTTTTAATTGTGCTAGGTCTAGTGAAGTATGCACTCACCAAGGAGAGAAAAGATCAAATGAAATAGAAGAAAGAAATACAACTACATAACGAAAACCAGATGTTTGGTTACCTGTTTATGTTGAAAGTATATCAAGATATCGAGATATCTATAAGATATAGGCCCTAAAAAAGTCAAAGCATGCAAAATAATAAAAAGACGGTTTACTTAAAGTAGCTCTATCCCACGATAAAGACTAATTTCACAGTATCAGACTTGGTTCAAGGATTCATCACCCATTTGTTACAAAGTGCAGCTGCCAGTGTAAAAATAATATAGAGACATGCTCTCTTCACCCAATTGGCTGGACAACTTTTCATTACAATAACATAAGCCTGGATTATATTCCTCCATAAATAAAAGCATGGTAATATAATTTGTTTGTTTTAGAACTGACTCACAGCCACGGGATGACATTAATGGAAGGTGGTATGCAATACAAATGATAGATGCTCCCTTTATTCCTTGCCTGATATCATTTGAATAGAGCTGTGCCCTGCTAATTGAAAAGAAGCTTTCAAAGCAGTCACCCTGAGAACAGTGTGTGTGCGATGGTGGGTGGGTGGATGTTTGGATGGGGGGTGAACTGATTGAGCATATCATTGAGGGACAAATGGAAAATATTCAGCGACGGCACCAAATGAGAGGACAGTTATTAAGATGTACTCAGAATGTTTCCAAGTACAGACATTTCTCACAATAACATTCTGTCACTTTATCAGGAGGTGTCTGCATGCGTGTAGGTGCATGTGTGTGTTTTTCATGTCCTCCTTGGTCTCTGGTCTGGTTCAATCCATCTCCGTGTTTTCCCTCCGTTATTACACACTTAACATGTCTGTTGTTCAGTTAAGGAAAACCAAAAGACCAAAATAAAGAGCAGTCCCATGAAATCGTTGAAGAAACCAGAATGGCACTCAGTAGAGCTCATACCTCTGCCAAGGCAAAAAATGTCCTATCTCACAGTGTTAAGGAAAGTGATGAAATATTCCTGGATACACCCCTTTAACCAGATCCAAACCAAAGTTGAATGGGTTCTTCCCAGCCCATGCCCCAGCCCTCCACCAAGTTTGGTACAAATTCCTTCTGTATTTTTGTAAGAGCCTTTTGCACAAACAAACCAACAAGCAGAACGCTGAAAACATAACCTCCTTGGCCGAGGTAAAAATATGCCACTGGAGCTTCTGAGGCCAGCTCTGGAGGCCAGCTCTAGCTTTACAGTTTCCCTAAAACCAGGGATCTTATAAAAAGAAGGTGAGTTTTAAAGATTTGACCAATCTATTTTTAAGATTTTCATTTATTGCCTTGTATTGTGGCAGACAGTACACTGAGCTCTTGAGCAACAGACTGGAAGAAGTAAAGTTCAGAAGAAACTGTTTAATTTTCCAAATTCAACTGCATCATAATGATGAAAAACTTTAATGAAACTTGAACGATGATTTTGTGTGTGTGTTCCTTAAAAGGTAAAAACTTCAATATGTAGATAACTTCAGAGGCCCTTTTTTCTCTAATACTGACAATTTCGCTTTGAAGTTGAATTAAACAAATGATCAGACAGCATTCTCTTCTGCTGGTCTCAGGAGCCCTGCTACTCTGAAATTGCGTTCTGTGTCTTAAAGATAAACTTAATGCAAAAAAGCTGAAGCACTCACTGTACGGCCACCCTCACAGCAAACAATGCAAGGCAAATCCAATTACTGTAGACAGGAAAAGTTTCTGAAATATGCATTTCTGCCTTAAGGGTTATCTTTGTGAATATGAAAACATCAATTCAACCTTTTAACCTGCAAATGTTGTTAGTGTGAGAATATTTCTCCACCACATTGAGGCACAGGAAAAAGCCTTTCTTGTGCTATGTTGTAGATTATTTGTTCTGTTATTTCTGTTTTACTTATCAATTCTTTTTTTCAGTTTTATGGTAATAACTATAATAACCTCATTTGATTTGTCAGGCAGAATAAAGTGAGATTGTGGAACAAATATGGAAAGGGTGCTTTGAATTCTGACTTAAGGAAAGGAAAATCCCACTCACTCTTTCCTTCTTTTGCACCCCCACCAACCTGGCAACCTGACATGGCCAATCACAGTGTGAAGTGGCCTTTCTCCGCTATAGCCACACCCCCCACACCTGTCATGGGGCCAAGTTCCCACAGCTGTAAGTTGAACCCATGGTGTCATTTTCTTTTGGATGACGTCATGTGGTGGGACTGTGACTGCGTTGCATGACGTGGCGTTGATTGATATCTAAACTCTATCTTTTTATATTCTGCCCTCCTTTTTATATATATATATAGACTGTATATTGTATATTGGCAGTTTGTGGAGTGCAGTAAACCAGTGCCTTTCTTGGCTGGTACTTGTTGTACATTACGCACCAAACGTGCTGACTGGTTGGTTGATTATAACTGGAAGTGGCCTTAACCCTTTGTGCTATTGTACTGTGTGCCCTTGTGATGTTTTACTTTTTCTTGTGGGGTTCATGTGTATGGATGTACTGTATTTTCTATTTCTCTATTTCTTCACATTCACATCAGTCTGATTCTTTGCAAAAAGGACCCTTTTCCTCCCCCACCCCCGATCGACAGCTGTTTAGTTGAGAGATGGCCAAGATGACCCTATGTTTGTGTAGCCAATTAAATCTCCACCATTCACGCAGAGAGCACAGGCAAATGTTGACACTCCACTTCTCCGTGAATTCCATCTGCACAGGGAGTACTTCTGCAAGATTGTTTTGTTTGCCTAACATGAGAATCACTTCCCATTTATTTATTTATGAGGGTGCAAACCAATTACACTGTGATAGCAGAGCTGCGGGCAAAGCTGTAGACCCACATGGCTAAAATCCGTCCACCACACAGCCATACTGTAAACATACTGTAGATGTGTAAGGAAGAGGGCAAAAATAGGACAAAATACAAATACCTGGGGTGAGTATTTGGTGCTGCCTATTGTTGTATTTTTTTACTAGGATTATGCCACCAGATAAATCAGCTCTTTTGTTTTTGCTGCATGTATTTGAGATAATCAGTATTCTAGCCAGTAAAAACAAAAAGCCTGGAAACACATTCACAGTGAAAAAGGTCTATTCTTTGCAAGTGAGTTTGTTGCTATCCCTCCAGGCAAAACCCAGATAAGAGTTAGTTGTTTTCATCAAACTGGTTCCTCCTATTCTTTCGGAAGCCCTGCAGGTGACTCTCCCCTCCCGTAGTCTATCCAATGAACTCCGGGGGGTAGTCTAGCCGGGCATGCCCGGAGGGATAAGGTCTTTCTGGCATTGACTATGCCTCTTAACTGCCAGGTGTCTTTTACAGAGCCATCTGAGTAGGTGACAGTGTGGTGGGAGGACATAATGCTGGGACAAAAAGCTTGTGAAAAGAATAATCGAAAAATAAACTCTTTATTATCAGACAGAGGTGGAGGGTCAAGCAGCTGTAATGTTTTGAAAGAAGCTGTTTACTTGGGAAAAAAAAAATATCAGTTTTAAAGCCACCCTATGTTTCTTCTGCTCCATGGTAGAAGTACAGCGAGACCTGCTCATACCTTACAAAAGAGGGAATCTGTAATCGAGACTCTTAGTGTTGTATGCTGCTTATGGTTGGGCTTGCTTTGCTGGCACACATAACAAACAAGTTAGAATCTCTGCTTCAACATCTAAAAAGGCAGATCTATTATGAAATGGTAACAAGCTCATTTACAAGAATGAAAAGGTAGAACAAAGAGCATCTGGGCGCGTATCCCCGTAACAAAGTCAAACCCTTCATGATCAGTTCCAGAGACTGATTTGCTGTGATTCCATAGATGAATCTTCACCCACATCATAGCTCACAACAAATTAGTGGCGATAGGCTAAAACTACCCGATGCTCCACAACACAGACGCATTTAGTAACACTGAGGCATATCCAGTAACACAAAGGCATGGGGGATTCTAGTTTTTCTTTTTTTTTTCATGGGATCCTACTTAGAGGCTATTTTTTAAATTATGTATGTTATTTTACACCAATCACTTTTTCTTTCATAATCATTACATAATTTTAACACTCACGCACACGCTTTTCCTGTTTTCTTTATGGTTCCTTCTTGTTCTTTTGGTATATTTTTGTAGTGAATTAACAGTAAGATGAAAGAGAGAAACATCTCAGGCAATGTTCGGCTGTATTTTTTTTTTCTCATGCAGGGAGATGTAGTCAGTTCAAATTAGGCCTTCCTTGGATTAGTGCTGTCACAGTGTACATGTCTGTTCCATATGGTTAAAACACAAATCTCCCACCCCACCTCTTGCCCACTTATTTTGGTTTTGATTGACACACTCCTCTTTTTTTCCTCCTCCCCGTCTGTTTCTCATGCTGTTGGCTGTAGCTGTCAGTCTGTGTGATAACCAGGAGCCAGCAACCCTGAGCATGTTTGCTGCAGACTCACTGAATCCTCTCTCCTTATTGTGCCCTCTCTCTTTCTCTCGCTCTCCCTCTCTATCTGTCTCTCTCTCTCTCTCTGTGTCACAGGATGAAGGGCCACAACACCTTATTTCCACAAGTGCAGTAAAAGTACAAAGACTTCTTGCTCTGCTACATATCATGAAGGAAGGGTGGTCCCTTGATCCTGCTGGAAACCCACTGAAAGATTGGGTGACTGAGAGAAGGATCCCAGAGTTGTTTTTTTTTTTCTTTCTTCGCAAATGCCTCTTTTTTCCCTGTTTTGCTTTGGCGTCTGTGGAAGAAGATTTTTTGCAGAGACCAACTTTTTGCTGCTGTTTTTTAGACATGATGGGAAAAACCTTTATAGACTCATTATGCTCAAAGCATGCATACTGACACAGGATATAGATAAACACACATAAAAAACAGATGACAAACATACACATTTAAAGATGCTACACCTTAAAAAATGAAAATGAAAAAAAAATCTACTTTGTACATGTATAAATACGTGCAAATGCCAACTAAAGTACTGAAGCAAACACATGCGTGTGCGTGCACACACACACATACACACACACACACATCCAAAAACACACACACAAACACACACACCAGCCTGCTGCCATTTTGGTTTTTGTGCCTACACAGGTGTTGTGCTCTGTGACAGGGCAAGCTCTGGATCGAAGAAGAAAACAAGAAGAAGAGGAGAGAAGAGGAGAATCCAGGATAATTTACATGCATCATTCCTTAGGAAATAGGGACCAAAGGACTAAACGCTTTTTAAAAGAATATAAATATATAAATATATAAATATATATTTAAAAACTCATACCTTGTAGCTGCAAGTATTACAATTTACTCGTAGTTAAAAAAAAAATCATTAAATCAATATCCAGTGGCCTACTGTAATTACGAATAAAAGAAAATGGAAATAATGTGTAAAAAAAGACATGGAATCGTAGTATGGGGCTGATCTTTTGCTCTGGATGCTGATTTAGCACCAGGTTGTAGAATAGTAAAGTAGACTAGAGAAAAAAAAATGTAGATTTGCTAACTTTTGCTGTTGTTTAAAAAAATACTTGAAGTTGTAATGAAAAAGGGGCAAAAGGGGGGGAAAAAAAGGAAAAGTTCATCTGCCCCTGTAAGCAACGAGTCTCTTTCTCTTGGGTGTTAAGGTATTAGCCACTGGATATCTCGCTCATCATGATGTACAAGTCACTGCACTCTCTGACAGCTATGAACAGACTGGGATGGAAAAAAAGAATGACAAGAGAAAAAAAAGACTGAACTTACTTATGTCTGTGCTGGACAGGGTGCAGATGTTTAAGGCTTCTCACTAGCCTTTGTGTTCAAGCGACAATCCACTGTAAAGACCAAGCAAAATGGACATGGAGTGTCTTTTGTTTTTTTCTTTTTTTTCTTTCTTGAACTTTTATATTGCAACATGGAGTGATAATTATGAACCCACAAATTATTAAAAGGAGATAGTTCTATAAAGAGAGATGGACAAATGGATGGTCATGAGGGGAGCGAAAGAGGATGAGGAGTAAGGTGACAGCTAGTGAAACTGCCAGCAGAATGAACTCAGTATACAAATGAATTGGCCCTTACGGCATTGGAATCCTCTCAAAAACTAAGTACAGCCGCTGTAAACAACCGAGACTTGTATAAGGAAAATGCCAAGGATGTGTGTGTCCACTGGAGCTGCTACAAAACTCCAGTTTGAGAAAAAAATTGCACCCTCTCTCTTGGCAGATACAAACTTTTTTCTGAAGACAAACTCGATCTACTCTATTGATGGCAAAGGAATGAAGGCTTTAGAGTTCATTTAGCTCTCTAAAACATGATGCAAATCCCACAGTTAACATGTTCCCTGACCTTCTTTCCTCATATAATATACATAGAGCCCATGGAAAAAAAAACATAAACAGACTATATCTAAATTAGTTCTAACAGTCCCTGGGTACCATTATTCAGATCGCCTGTAGGCTCTCAGACAATGACACCAAGCAGGACAGTGTAAAGCACTTCATTACTGTCATGTCTTCATTTAGATTCATGTATCCTTTATTTTGACTGTTTTAGAGCTCTGGATGCATCCTCTTCTCCAAAAGAAGATCAATTTGTTTGGAATGTGTCTAGAGGGAGGAGTGATGCTTTTTTAGACTCTCTGAAACACTTCCCAGCTTTCTCTGTCAAACACCAGCTCACATCCACCCAACCAGCCCTTTAAGCACCAACAGCTGGGAGTGAGAGGCCGGGCTAAGCAAGAAGAAGATAGGGAAGGAGGGGAAGAGGGGCATTCAACAAGCAAATGTCACATCGAGATCCTTTAAACTGATGATTCTAGGATGAGACCCAATGATTTAATCGATAAAATTAGAAGCTGTAATCAAGCCCCTGGTGACAAATGCTGTATATTTTCCTTCAAAGAATTAAATGGATCTAATGGGACTGAGGTTTGCTATCTTAGGCTCCAGTCCAACGAGTTCCTGTTTACTGCTAAGACTCTTCGCCTTGCCCTTCGTTCCCTCTTTCTGTCCTTAGAGAGAAACGCAGACAAGACCGATTTAAAATCACTGAAGGAGGCACTGATAAGATGTGCCAGCAGATTCCAGGCTCTTTAATGCACTGCCATTGTTCGTCATTTAAATAAGCAGAAGGTCTTGATTTGAGCCCTTGAAATCAGCATGCCAAGTGCCCCCTATCCTTCCCCTGTCCTAAGAGTGGCCATGCCTTTCCAGACCTCGGCCCAAAAGCTCAGTGGCTCACGCCTTGGAACAGCATTTTTCGAACCCAGCTAATGTCTGTGCTCACTACCCTTCAATTATCTCCTGCACCGTATTAGACATGCTATTTCACCTTTCCTTCTAATCACACTATAATCACCAACCTCTATACATTAGCAGCAGCCAAGTGAAAAATCACCAGGATAATCACTTGGACCAAATGACGGGAGAGATGGTCCCCTGCATGCACATAGATGACAGAAGAAAAATTAGAGAGAATTATGTTTGTGCGTACTCCTTGGCAAGGCTGCTGAGAGCTGACCTGCAACCAATAATACTGCCAAATTAAACTCAAGGGGTGATGTAGGATGTGGGATAAAACGTTACATATAATAGTAAGGTGTTACTGTTGAGAGTAGATTCACATCACCAAAATGAGAAAGCTGGATGTTAAATTGTTTAAAAACTCTTCTTGATTTTTTTCTTTACCACAAACGCTTAAGCAGTAGTTGCTTAAAATTTGGACAAAACCAACAATTTTACTAAAAATGTCAATTTTTAAAAGCAGCTGCTTCTTGAGACCTTGCGCTGCTTCTTTCACCACATAATTTTGTATCAAATTTCTCTACATTGGCCACCATTTTTTATAAAATAACTTGTTCCACATTTCTTTTCTTTTACATGCTTGTATCCCTGCTGGCATAAAAGCATAAAGTTGTTAAACAATGACAGAATATTAGCGAAGCACTGTGGCTCTTCAGATTCAAAATGATGCCTATCAAATTGAAATCTTTCTAAAAATTGCCTTAAAACACATGTAAAGTAAAACCTAGCCCTCCTTCCTCAGCCCTCAATTAGATGTTAGATGTAGGAAACTTCCTGAATTAATGTGAAGTAGGTCTAAACGAAGTCATGTTCTGCAAGCTGTTTGTAGTCGGTATTCATGTGAAGCTGATTGACTTGATTGCAAATCTAATGTTTCATGAGCAATGAAATTTCCCGTGCTTATCTTGGCCAGCTTTTGAGTACATTCTGAAAGTGAAGCCCCGTCAGGCTGAACATGAACCTTGCATGCCTGCTCTACTGATCTTCTCTGTCTTATACCAGATGCTGTATTAGTCCCCGATGCTAATGGTAGGTTGAGTCCCCAGCAAGCCGATATCCAGCCTAGCCTAGAGTCCTTCTGTCTGCTTGGCTAACGGTGCAGTGTTCATGTAGCTTCTCTGCTACAGCAGTGCTAAATTTGGCAATGTGAAATCAGAATTTCAACACTTTTATCAAGGGTGCTCTTATTAATTTCACATCCCAGGGAGAGTGCTACTGAAGTGATGTGCATTAAAAAAAAGAAGGAAATAGTTGTGAAATAGGCTTCAGAAGAACCAATACAAGAAAAAATGTGTTTTTTAAATCTTCTCATTCCCTCCTTCATTGCCATGAGTCTCTGCCTTCCCTGCCACTAACCCCGGTCTGGTTTGTAGTCCAGGCTATCTTTCCCCTCTAAGAGCTATGACAAATGTCAACCCAGCAGGCACTCACCAAGCTGTTGCAAAATTGCTATTTGATACATCCCCTAAAACCCAAGAAAATCAGTATGAATCTAATTAATTGTGAGAATGTGACTAAAAGCTGAGAAAGGTATAGACAAGTACAACAAGTTCTTTTTCAATTAAGCATTCAGACCACTTGATCCTCTGGCACTGATGCATGTATCCACCCTGACCTTATATCATTAAATTAAAAATTGGGTAGTATATACATAGTATACCCATTTCCATACTTGCCACTACACCACTGCTCACAAGGTCAGTCCTCAAGAGGAGCATGTATCCTTAAAGAGCCCCAGCCAGGGCCAAGCAGAGAACTGCTAGAGCATGTCTACGAATCTCAAACCCCCTGGGTGCATAACACTCAACCTAAAATAGCAGCGATTGTCAAGGAAAGGAAGTGAAATGTAATTGACTGAAAGTGGAGAGATAATTAAAGCGACCTGTTGGACAGGAGGGAAGAAATTAATGCCTCTCATTTAATAGCCGCTTTGGGAGAGAGCTTTTCCGTCATCTCACTTTCGCACAGAAAGGGTTTTGCTGTGGAAATGGGATTTTGTATGGAAAAAGGTGGAGGTGGAAATAGGCACTGGGTGGTGGGGGTGCTGTGTGCTAAACTGAAACTCCACAAAATCACTCCCAATACTCAGGGCATCAGGCACTATGATGTCATGATTAGTGGAGAGGTTCAGAGCCTTGCCTTACCCCTGATCCTGAGGGAGGTTGAGCTGAATCACAAATACGAGGTCAGCGGGAGCTATGAGATCACATCCCATTGCAGGGAGTGCTGAGCCAGCAGAAGGGCTGATGAACCACCTAAATTGTGCTTTGGATTACAGTATCATAACAAACAAAAAAAATTTAGAACAGACGCCATTGTCCACCTAAAAACGCACAGTGAATTACTGGAGGTGTGCAATTAAGATTAACAACATGGCTGAGAGTGATGAAGACAAAGACTTTTTTTATTCCTCAATGTAAATACAAAAACAGAAGAAGGTTGTATAGCAGCTTGTGTTGAAAAGCCCAACTCTGTGGGACAATGATGTCACTATAAAATGTATCCACAGCAGTGCAGGGATCTAAGAGAGTTTTAGTCATTTTAAGCCCCTTAATTTTGGGCTGTGAACACGCATCCTACAACCCTAAGCATTGGACCACGGCTTATAGAGTGTTTGACTTAGTGTCAAACCTAAGCCACAGCTCCGAAGTGATCCGTTAATTAAGATTCTGTGTACACCGGCATGTCATGATTTTTCTGACAGAAGAAGGATCGCCTGTGCGGTAATTGGATTATACCAATTGGTGCTGATGAACAGATATGACAGTGACAGTAGAGTTCATCCATCTGCATGCTTACCGCTTGACAGTGCGGCAAAAAAAAGCATCAGCCACCACCACACTGCTCACATTCTTTAGAATTGAATGTTTGGGCTTTATGACATTTAAAGAAGCTAGTTTTACAAAATAAAACTCCAGGTGACAGTTTGTTCAACATGTACATAAATCATTTTGGAATCAAACATTTAATACACACGGCTGAAATTATACACACGTGGTTAGGCCGAGATTGGATGAAGGGGACAAACAAGACAGCTGTTACTGTAGAACCCAGCAGAACCCCCTGCCTGCTTGACCCAATCTGCCACGGCTCTCCTGACCATACAGCTGCGTTACTTCTGTACATACAATATAGCTTATTTTTCAATTCTGTTGAACCTTCTTTATAGGCCGTACAATAGATCATGTTCAAACGTTTAAAAAAAAAAATTAAAAGAATAGTTAATATATTTCAGTGAAACTAAGAGAAGGAACCTATGAAATAATTTATCAAAAACAGAAGATAAAATGATTTTATTTCTTGTACAGTGAAGCACTGATGTTCAAAAATGGGATTTTATACTCATGTTGGTAAAATGGTTCTTTACTTTCTCTGTATTGGTTTGTTATTAACGGCTGAAGCTGGGATAGACCCACTGTCATAAGGTTTATTGGGATATGCTTTGATCATTATTTCTTTTTTCTTTATTTTTTTTTAGCTGCACAATCTCTGTATGAAATCCCTTGTGGACAGACAAGTTCAAAGAGATTTTGCCACTGAAAGCTCTTAAATCAATACATGAATTAACAAACTGCACTGTAAAAGGATGATTGATGGTACTGGTCATGTGTATTCAGAAAAATGAGCCCTTTGCACAACTGAGTTCAAATGAATCAGCATTGCATGTTCAAAAAGAATATAATTTGTGGCCTTTTGTTGTTTTGAGAAAAGGAAACAAAAAGACAGAAAATATCAAACTTTGCTGCCAGATTGGTTTTGAGACCTATGCTTTCATATCACATTGTCTTTAAGACATGAGGAGATTCCTTCATGTTCCTTGATGTTACTCTCTTTATGTAATTTTGTTTTTGTTTTTGTTTTTTTTTGTTTGCTTGTTTATTTTCTGGAGGGTCGGTGGTAATCATCAACATATCTCTGATTTTCATGAGAAATTTCTTCCACGGTTTGTTATATGATGTGACTTAGTCCACTAAAGACATTGTACCAACACTAGATAGCACCACATTGTTTTGCTCCAGTCAGGTTGATTTGTTAATCTGAGGAGGGAATTCTGCCTTAAACTCAGCCTGTTCTCTCTGACAGTACTACCTTTGAACAGTGGTTGGACACACTGTATTCTGGGGATGCTAAATTCTCAATCTTCAAATGTCAAAAATCTGTTGTAAAGACAAACACTTTGCCAGAGTCAGTTTTGCCTCAACCCCATTCTGACACAAATGAGGATGTGGTCATCCGCCTCCATTTCCACTGGTTACAAGGACCAAAATGTAAACAAACTCAGCTAACTGAGCAGTTTGCTCCAATCAAGCATTCAATGAGAGCCTTTAAAGAATTCACATTTAGTCATAGGTAATTTTGCACCATATATCGTTGTATCATGAATTATTACATTCCCAGCTTCACTATCTAATTTCATCGTCTTCATTTGTTCTTGTGCAAAATTGATTTATCATAATGTATTTAGGTGTTTATATTCACAATGAATGGAATAACCATTTCTTTTATTATTTGACCTGAACAAACTGAGTTACTGTTTTCTTTTTGTTTGAAACAGAGATGTAATTTGAATTAGAGTTGGCTCTGGTCCGTTCCCTGATTTGGGGTAATATCTCCCATCGTGCTCCTGAACTCTGTAGTTCTCTAGTTCATTATATTCTGCTTAGACTAAAATAAAGCACAGTCCTGTAGAAGATTGAGCCTGCTTTGTCGTTTTTATCTATTCACATAGCCTGATTAAATAAGCCCTAAAGGTTTGGATCTCTCTTGGCATGCATGACCCTGTTTGGAAAGATGTGAAATGTTCACTGTCCTCTTGTCACTTGGATTGTGGAGAGAATGCATTTCGGACATGTCATTGTATTAACTGAGCTAACAGCGCTAACCATATCCGAATACCAAATTAGATGAGACGGTTAGTAGAAAATCGTTTAAAAAGGGTGAATAATGCATAATAAATGGAAGGGAGATTGGAAGAGGGAGGGGAATAAATTGTGAATTGATTAAAGGGAAATGGATATTCAGCTCTTGTCTTGTGGAGGTGTTACAGTGGAAACAAAGTCAGGTGCAATGGGTGCTGCTGGTTATCATCTGTGAATAAGAGGCAGGACGTCAATCGATTAATCTGAGGTTTTCCTCATGCTGCGTTTTATTGACAAAGACGTTACGGTCTGGAGGGTCAGGTCACATTGAAACCTGTGGTCAGTGTCCTTTTTATGGCCCTGAGTCTCCTCCTCCCTCACTAACCCTCGGCAGTCACCAGACACCTCAAAGCCCATCACAGTGCAGGGAATAGTCCACAGGATATTGGGTCCAACAACTAGCCCAAACCAACTGTGTTCAATGGGTGAAATAATGTAACTTGTTTCTTTGAAAATCAACATGGTCCAATAATTCTCCAGCAACCACAACTGCCCATCACAACAGAAGGAAAACATCAAAACTCTCTGACAGTAATTGTTCCAAGACTAGAGTATGACACCCGAGGGACCATCAATGACCAAGCCGTCCCAAGACACCAAACATCATTTCTTGTTTGTGGGCCTCTATGGATCATCTGTGTAGTAACATTGGTTTGGAAACAGATTTATGGTTGCTAAATTTGCAGGTGATAAAAAGGAAAATATAGGCCAGTTGGGACACTAACACTCTCAGCTATTCACATGTTGACTCTGGTGCCGAGTCTCCAGGGACCCTCTCTCATTGTGCGGCAGACACTCCATGATTCCACATGACAAACTGGATTGTTCCTCGAGTGAGTCCTGCTGAATTATTTTGGTCCTTTCGATTGCATCTCTTACCCCTGAGATTTTCCTCTACTGTTGCCTTTGAGCCATAAGCCTCGACAGCCACCGTTGTCGATACTCAATCTGTTCTGTAACCCCTAAAGCTGATGAAATGTACTAACAGGGGTTTGTTTGTTTGTCTCCAGGAGGGGGGCCAAGGGAAAGAAAATGGAACAACAAGACTCTTTTGACAGTTCCATTTTTTCCAATGTTTTGGAGTGAGGGATAATCATGAAGTATGGATTGGATAGGGGAAAGTTATTACATTTTGTTGTCTTTATCCTTGTTTGAGTTGTAAAGAAAAAGGTCAGATTTTTTCAAACACAGTTCTTTGCAGTTCCCTGGTATATTCTCCCAGAGCAGGAGAGGAAAAATCAGTTTTCTCACTTCTCTCTGCCTTGTATCCCTTGTAATTGTCAGTGTAAATTTGACAAACACACAACTTTCTCCTACCTGGCTGAAATATTTGTTGCGTGTATTTACATTATTGGTTGCACTGATTGACAGTATATGAAGCTCAAATACTGTAGGTGACAACGCAGATAAACGTGATAAAAAACGAGTGTGCTTTATCTTAAGCTACCGAAGTACTGTTCCTTAGTGACTACAAATTTTAGCATCTAAATTCTGTGATACACATCAAACGTATTTTATAACTTAACCTTGAATTAAATCTGGTAGCTAAAAATAAAAAAAAGAAAAAAATTAATAAGTTTATGATGAAGTGAACCAATTTTATCATGTCTATTCTTTTCAGCTGACACTTATCATATATAATTGACATGCACTCCAGACCATTAATTTCATAATCTTTTAAATTCATGTGTCTCATTATATCAAGGAATGACTTGTCTGTAGGTAATCATGAATAATGGCCTTTTCAACTTCGTAACTATTCCTTACACAAATATTTACCATATTGACTTTTTACATGTCACTTACCATACATTTAGCGTTTGACTTTTATCGTCCATTAATCTATCAACGCACCCATTAGGAACACTCAAGCATTCAGTAGCCTCTGCACTCTCCAATGGGCCTATTAGCAAGTCCTTTGATGGGAAACATGTTCCAAACACTATGTGTAAGCTATGCAAGTCAGACAACTGATGTACTGTCAACACTACCTTTAAATTGTAGCTTTGCATAGAACAGTCTCTGTGCTTTCTTTTCTCAACTTCTTTTTCTAAATTATAGCAAAAAAGATCTTTGTGCATCCATATGTCCCTAAAGGAACCCTGAATGGCTTTTAAAAAGTGTGGCAAATTTCGATTCCATCCTTCTTAACATGCAGATTCCTAAATAACAAAAGATTATAACTAAATCAAAGTGTGAAGAAGACCTGGGTAAGCAAAGCCGCACAATCCCTGTGATCCCATTATGTATTACAAAAGCTTAATCAATATCTAATCAAGGGGAATACAGCATGCCATGTCTTACAGAGCTCTTTGTTGTCAGAGGTGAGGTTGCTATGGTGACTGGACAGGTATGGAGAGCTTACGCTGTGGAGGTATTGATGGAAATTAAGAAGTATTGATGAGACTTGAAGATTCTGGGATTGAAAAGGGAGATAATTAAAGAGAGGGATGTGGGGGGGGGGGGACAAAAGAGATTTAGGTTGGTGAGGTAGACTTGGACATGTAACAGTCTGTGTACACTGTTTTCCACTAGAAGAGTAAAAAGTATATTTGTTAAGAATTTCACCCCCTACGACCTCAACCACAGACAATTTTTATGAGCAAAACCAATGTCTAATGGGACAAATTAAAGTTACAAGTAAAATTAAATTATGATGTAACTGTCAAGGGTTTGCTGTTTCAAGGATCTCTTTCTTTAGTCTAAGACTGTAATTGGACTCTATTTTACAACCTGACATAGAAAACCGCACATGGCAACCATTACATTTGCAGATAAATACCAGCAAAATACCATAGATTACTACTAATACATGTGTAAGTGCATTACGCACATTAGGAAAGTAATTTCATTCCTAACTACAATCAGTAACCCAATTTATTGCAGTGGACCTTTTTTCTATTAAAACTTCTGGCCTTCCCAATGAGTAATATTTCAAAAGGTTAACACAGTTCCTCTGAAATTACATAACTTTACCAATGAATATAATCCATAAATGCAAAATGAAATGAGAACAAATAGAGATAGAAATAGAGACAGGCCATTTTTATACCTCGATTCCTTCCTCTCACACTTCGACTAACGGGGTGGTAAAGCTGTAACAAGGGATGATAAAGTGGGTGAGAATGAGCATGTTTAAAAATAGGTAACAAAACATCTGAGAGAGAAGATGATGTCACCGTAGTGAACAGCCTTAGCTGAGGGAAAGTTGTCGAGTGTCACATAAGCCCTCTGGTTGCTGCTCAACCCTTGACTTGACCGAGTGGCAGGAGTCCAGCGAGTCCTGTGCATTCTGGCCTTCAGCCCTGCCCAGGCCCACAGAGAGCTGTCTGCCAAAACCTGATTAACACTTGAGATAATAGGTCTTTAAAGTTCCCCTTCAATCAACGAGTCCAATACTATAATACAGGCCTAGACTGAATGGACCCAAACCTGCAGAGAGCCCAATGGGAGCGAAGAGCCTTCAGTTGGTATTTGAGGCAGTGTTGACTCCATCTGAAAACTCATGCAGAATAATACTGCTGTGGCTAAACCACACAGCTGCAAATTGCATGATTTTCTTTCTCACTTTGAATTGAAAATCCATTTTGGAGATCTTCCTTTTGCATCTTTTTAATGAACAAAGAGCATCTTTTGTCGGTGCTTGTTTTTCACCCAGTTCTACATCCCCTCTTGTCTTAAAAGGTTTATATGAAGATACCTCATACAGTCCAAAGCTCTGTGAACCCCCACCCCACCCCACCACCACTTTCTTTCTGTGATGTATTAGATCTGGCCTTTGTTTAAATCACTCTTAGTATTTTGCCGATCAGTGTTGTTTAACCTGCCACCTTTCGCCCGGGAAATTTCATCCATTCTCATAAATCACACTGAAGTGTCATTATTTTCTGATTACTATCTTAATCACACAAATACACAATTATCACTGCTTATAAATGTGACAAATTACCACCCATGGATAGCTCCTAATTTCTGAGACATGATACATACACACACGTTTAATTGGAGTATCATATGCTCAGTTCAGAAATTTAAAAAACAAACAAAAAAGGCAAACAAACAAAAAAAAACATTTACATGGATGCGCGCAAACATGGACCCATGGATATTTTGTGATGCTGCGTGGGCACAGCACTTGAGTGAGTGGCCATTGCTGGCTGTCAGCTGAGTTGACCTGACGTGAAAGCATGAGGCCCTGTGACGGAGACAATGGAGGGATCAACAATTGTCATCAAAAACAACTCCAGTGCTCCCTACTGCAGCCTCACAGCTTCCTCCAGTCAAGCTGTTTGTTTGTTTGTTCATACGTTATGCCAGTGTGGACAGTCTGTCTTTTTGAATCAATGCACTCTCCAGCTTTCATCACTTGATGGGAAAAGAAATGAGCAGAGGGCAAAAAAAGTTGATATCATAAGAGAAATTTGAGGACACCACCTACTTTTTTATCTTTATGAATCGGTATTCAGTTCACTGATTCTTAATATCTGTGTTACATCTTTATTTATGTTTATGCCTGAAATATTCATCAAGCCAGAATAGCATTAAAAAAAAAATTCTACATCTATCTCCTATTTGTCTATTATTTTTTTGTTGCTGTAGGAACTGGCACAATGATGCCAATGTGATTCATAAAAAGACATATCACCGCAGGGAAGTGTGCCTAATTCTGCTCTGAGAGTAGCTCTCGTAAAGAGACATTGTGGCTAGCCTACTAATAGAGCTGTGAGGGGAGAATGATGCAACTCGGAGGCAATGGTTTAATTTGCCCTTGGTTTCGTGCACGCATCTAGGAACAGCCACTCTGTTCCAAAGCTGATTGGCCCATTTACCTTTAGACATGGGCCAACCACTAGCCTCCGAGGTAAGAGGCAGCTGGATTTAGCAAGTGTTGAATTTTGTTTTGCCGTGTTCCTTGTCGACCTGGGTAGGTCAAACGTGGCAGATGCAATCACTATAGTTGTAGGTGTAATGCTGAATTTTTTTTTTTGTTTTGTTTAGTCTTTTTTCCCCCTTTTGTACATAAAGAGCTCTTTGCTTTCCGCATCACTTCAAAATCTTTAAAGTTCATTCTTATCAAAAGATGTTTGCAGTTCAGTCCACTGGATCTGGAATGCTATTTGTATCTTAGCAACCTGTGCAGCAACAGAGGAAGATCAGAGAAGCTACTTATTAATCTGTTGCTATGACTACAGTGGTAGGCAATAATTCAGAAGATGCTTTAACCCTTTCTCTCTAGACTGCCACCCTGATCAACAGACAGACGGATAATATTCAGAACATTTGGTGGAGAGAAGAATCAAAGCCTGCATAGTTCCTGTCTGTGTGTATCTGATTTAATTTCTTTTTTTCTCCAACTGTGTTCAACTGTGAGTACGAGTGTGTGTGTGTGTGTGCATATTTCTGTGGTACATCCATAGCAGAATATATTTGCTCTACAAACCAAAGGAAGTTATAACCCGTGCACCCTCTCGATGAAAACAGAAACAGTGTACAAAAATTTCTTCCTTTACTTTCCTTCCCCGAATGTTGAGAATATTTTTTTGCATATGCATTGGTATAGCACATTTGACACAAAGTCTCATTAGCCCAATCAATCGGATGTACCTGATGTGTATCTGATGTGAGAGAGTGCAGATTTTTCCATTCTTTCTGTATACCTCCAAACAGGGACACTAAGCGATGACAAATGCTTTCCATATGCAGGCAGAAGCGAGAGTGTGAACTGATTTGAATTGATGTTATTCCAAGAGAAATCAATGCATTTTTTTTTAACAGCTGCAATTACGCCCCTCACGTCAATTCATCAAGAGATTTGCATGAGGTAATTGTTGGCGCCACGTCTACTGATGCATTTTTATTACATTTCAATTAGGAATTGAATCCAATTAGGGAAGTCATTCCAATCAACCAACAGGGGTCTCTGCTCAAAGTAAAGCCTACAGTATGAGGAGGTTGCTGAGCTGAAGGACGGATATTGAGCCCGAGGTGCATCTGTTGTTGGATCCAGAGCTATTCATATTACCTCTTACAATGCATTTTTTACACAATAATAGAGTGAAAGCAGTTTACCAAACAGTAATAAAGCAGCCTTCAGCCTCCCTTGGACTTCTACACATATCTTTTTTCTTGATATGATTATTTTTACAGTGAGAAAGTAGGAATCACCAACTGATAGGAACTTAATTAATTTGTCTCTTTTTCAGTTTCTTTCCTTTTGTTTGGATTTTGTTTGGGTACATTAGGACATCAAAGCAATCACATAAGGCAGCCAACAATTGAGATTTCAAATTCATTAACTTTAATTAATATCAACAATTTGTAGAGCATTTCTAGCACTTTTCTTAGTATTTTCCTGTAATTCATTAATTATCTAATTCCTGAATATAATAAATACGTTGAATAGAGGCGTTAGGGTGCAGATAAGAAAATTCAGTCAACCCTGATATTTGATGTTTGTGAACTACAAATATGATGTTACTGTTTTATAGTTTAAACATTGTCAGTCAGTGACTGATGTAAGTTGATTATTTTCAACTGAATGTGAAGTGTTGCTTCTGATTGTGTATAATCTCTTACAGTTATACTCTCACAATAGCTTAACCTCCAACTAACCCTGATATTTTCTCCCTCACCAGATGACACAATATGGGTGAAATACATACACCATAACCCAACCTGAAAGGAAAGCTCACAGGGGTGCCGAACACTGTTGTTACACACTGTTGGCTTGTGAGAATTATCTTTTTAATAACATTGTCAGAGGCACTACCTATTCAAAGGAAGCTGATGCCTTGCTTTTGAGGTTGGTTTGAGCCTGCTCATTCTATGACATCATGTTTCCATGCTTTTTTTTAAAACTGCTGAAAACTTGTCCTAAGGTAGACAGAAGAGAGGGCGATGGTGGCTGCTTTGGCTTGCAGAAGCATGGTGCCTTTGATCTCAGTGCCAAGAGTGCCGAGTGGTCCTGTGCACGGTGCTACTGCCCCCTGGGGGAGAGCCTGGGGATAATTGGAGGTGGGAGCAGCAGATGGCTCCCGCAGCTTCAGCACCAAACAAAACTCCTTCTATCTACTAACAAGGAAACTCGTGAGGGAAAAGTGCTTCCATTGGTTTCTATCATCACCATACTAATCTGATCAACCTTGGAAAAAAAAAAAAAGACGGCTTGTCTAGCCATACAACTCAGGTGGTTATATGGCAATGAGTACTTATACAGAGAGAGTTGTTACTATCTCTGCATGCAACAGCTGTGGGATATGTACAGACATCTAATGTGTCGAACACGTCCAAAGATTGGATTTTTCAAGCGTCAGATCATTATAATTACAGTTTCTAACTGACAAAAGTGTTTCATATTCGCATATTTTCTAAGTATTACAAACATTGTGATCATGATGCTAGTGAGTCACTTATGTCAAAGAGTAGATGAATAACTAGCCATACTTTTTCTTCGGCTTTTTCCCCACCGTAAAAAAAAAAAAAAATTCCTGTACAAAAAGGATTCAGTGTTTGAAGTGATCACTACAGCTTTGTTTTTTTAACTTTCCCTTTTTTTCAGCATGATAGCAGGCTTTTCTTTTCAAGGTGTCAATGTAGATTCCCCGTCTTCTTCTTTTTCCACTTCTGGTTTTCACAAATACGCACAAATGGACACAGATGCACACCAATAGGTGCTGAAACAGAAAAACTAAATGTAGATGTCACAAATGGAGGTCTGCAGATTGCCCACTTAGACTGTTACATTATCCATTTTGTGTTTACTTTCCACTCTCTGCTCTCATTTTCAGCCTTTCTTCTGTGCGCTCTTTGGGCCTCTGCTCTTGCAGCCTCTGTCAGGTGTGTGCATCTATTTCCTATCCTTATTGTCCTGTCTCTCGTCATCCTTTCACCCGTTCCACATCTCTCTGCCATCATCAAGGACCTGGTGGCCTCCTACGTAGCGCCAGTGGAGAGAAGGGTCTGTATCTCGGCAACGCACCTAGCAACCGCTCCTCGTAACTATGGATTATAACCTGTTGCCAAGGGAGACAGAGATGGAGGATTGATTTTTTTTTTTCTTAGGGATGAAATTCGAAGTGAATTAGATGCATGAATAAACATTGCATTGGGACAGGGCACACTAATATTTATGAATGGTGACTTTATTTATTTATGGGTTTTATCTGTGAGCTTTGTACTTTATCTAGATATAGATTGACAAAGATTATTTGACAAACTAACACAGAAACCAGTTTTTATGATATGAATTTCTTGCTGTAGGATACTCTGGCGATAACCAGTTATGGATATGTATGTGTATGTATGTAATACACATTATCATTATTCATTTGAGGTTTTTACATTTTAATGTTCCATAAAAAAAATTATCAAAAACAACTTTTAAATCACCAAATTATGACCCATTTGGTAGCATTGATTTTGACAAATTAAGCAACAAATAAATTTAAAGGGAACTATATTTGTATTTATTATGTAAAATAACATGAATTGATTTAAAAAAAAATGTATTGAATTATTTTGGAGTATTTATTATTTCAGAATAATATCCTTTTTATTTATTACTATTTCAGTCATTCTTTCTGAATCTCCGATATTGGTAATTATTTTGATAAATCAAAAGCAGAATACCTAGCAGGGTTTCATATTTTATCCCTGGCATCTATTTGAAATAAAAACTAAGTGCACTGAAAATTGATATGTATTTTGGAAACCTATTAGAAAAAGAAAAAAAAGAGCGCTGATAAGAAAAAGACACACACACAAACACAAAAACACACTGACAAAGTTCCCTCTCTCTCTTTCTTTTGGTGCTTTTCAACCATTCTCTCTATCGCCCACTCTCTGATGAGTGCTTTTACATGGTCACACAAACTTGTCATTAAACTAACCCACTATTTTCCATCACCTCTGAGCTAAATTACCACACTCTGCCTGGCATCCTGTGGACCAGCTCGTGGATATGAAAGCCCACAATTCCCCTGCTATCACCTCTCTAGGCTCTTGCAAGCACACTAATGATAGCCTGCCGCCAGAGAGCTGGTGAAATGGAGCTGTAATGTCCTTGGAGGTGCAGGCTGGTGAGCGTGCTGTGGAAGAGGGACCTACTATGTGTCAGGCTTGCTCTCACTGCCTCCGTCTTAATGGGCAGTTCCTAGCTTGAACCCTGATGGCTGGATGCTTGTGATGGGAGCCTGAATCTGACAGAGGTCCGTGTCATTAGCTTTCCAGTGTTCAAGAGAGAGTACTAATGCCCACATCTATTACAGCACACACACAAACACACTCCTATATCAACTCCACACCAAAAAGGTAAAGTTCTATGGTCTTTTGTGACTGGGGTCATTACTGAACATCCACAGCTACTTATAAGAAGCTAGATGTTGTAGTATACTAGTATAAACACTACACTATAACATGATATACTAAATATTTCTTTTTTTCTAACTATACTGTGCTTCATTGTATCATGCAATATTATGCTATGATGTAATATTAGACAGTGCTATAGTAGATAGTAAAAATAAGCATTCCAACATATCATCCCAGACTTGTGTTATTACATTACTTTAAAAGAATTATTAATACTAATTAATTGTTTTTATTTAACAATTTATTCACATTTTTATTGTTAATTCTATTAATTCTATAAAATCTGTTGCTGATTTGCTGAATGTTATTTACAATAAACTGTATATTTTTTCATTATTTTTTGTAATTATTCTAGAATTATAGTGTGGTACGATACAGTACTGATTACTACATCTGCATCACATTATGCTATGTTATACTATACTATACTATACTAAAGTATACTATACTATACTACTCTTAGATGTAGATTGAAAAAATATAAACTGTAATAATATCACGTTTTCATCCAAATGTTTTCACAGGATGCCAGATACAATATACTACAATATGTAGGTTTTACATGGAGTGATTTTTGTATTTCATTTTTATTCTCTATGAGCCAAAATATTATTTTGTCACACTACTACTAAATATACCACCATTTATACTCTGCTACATACTATGCTATTTAACAGTATATGATTCTAGAGCCTATGTTGTGATATATCATCCTCCCCCTCACACTAACATCTCCACAAATATCATTACTGACTTTTATCTATATCCTTGTCACTGAGGGGGAGGTTGAGTCAGAGGAGCCCTGAGCAGATCTGGGCCCTGTGTCTTGTTCAAGGACCCTTGGACAGGAGTCAAAAGGTGACCTCACAAAGGACACTGACTCCAACTAATACTCTCTGATGCTCTCCTGAACTCCCCACGTTTTACAGTTGATGGTTTATGAGGAACAAATTGAGCTTACTGCTTCATATTCTGGGTGAGGAGATTCTTCTTCTGAGTTGTTACAGGCCATTTTCGTAGTTTAAATCTATTTAAAAAATTGTCATTTGATCGTGTTCATTTCATCTAAAAGCAAACCATTCTATAAGGACTGTGAATGAGTTTCTCTGCATTTCTCACAGAGAAGATAATCAGACAAAATTATTTTGCTTTTTGAAATTAATGTGATTTCCTGCCTGAATAGTAGTAGGCTTTTGTAGATAGCCTGTCCAGAAGCAAACATTATTCAATATAGTAATTTTTTGTTTCTGAAACAAAGAGAACTACTGACATTTTACTCTCCAAATCTCATGAACTATTAAAGAAGATGAAACACATGATTTCAAACTTCAACTACATTAAAATTTGGAAGCAAAACTGACAGGAAATATTTAATGTTGATTTAAAAAAAAATAAGGAATAACCTCTGTTATTTCCTGGGAAAAAATTAGAAAAGATACATTTTTGCCCTTTGTTTCAGAGACTACAGGTCTAAATTGTAAGAATGACAATCTAAATCAGTCTCAGTGATTTACCACCACCTTGTGGTTACTGGAGGGTACAAACCAAAATAAAATTTAATGTTATTTAAAGAGAAAAAAAAAACAACCAAACAAAAAAACAACAGTATGTATAGTACCTTTCTGATCACATATGAAACAAACAAATATCTGGTAAACTTAATGATCTGCCCTGTAAATGTATCCAGGCCTTTTATATGTAAGTGTGAGGATATATAGAGGGTGAGTTTAATTGATCCCTGAGTTCATTATTAGCTAAATGCCTTACTTATTGACTTCATATTTTAAACTATAGCAGATTATTTGTATTTTGCCAATGTTGTGTATGCAGTGTAAGGTAAAGTAATGTAATGTAATTCCTAACACAAGTTCATGAATTGCTGTTTTTGCCTTTTAAAAATGTTCTATGTCCCTTCCATTAACGTGTGCATTCATAGTCAGCAGAAAAAAAAATAGTATAAATCTAACACAACTGTGAATCAGCACAAAAAAATAAAACCTACAGCGCACCTACCAATTCCCTCTACTTAGGATGTAATATGCCCTTACATCACATGAGGGCAGTAAGAGTCTATCACAGACACAGAGTGGACAAAGTACAACATTGCCCTCATGGGAACAAAGGATTAGTTGGTGGTCCAGCACAATCAAAAGACTGTTCTATGTAAATCGTGTAAATCCACTATGGCAAAGACGGGTTATGCCAGTTTGATTTCATGCCCAGTCAACCCACTCAAAACGAACCTCAGGCCAGCAGACTCATGGCTGAATAGTTAGAGGGGGAAAGGGCATTGTAAAAAGTCAGCCACTGACACAGAATCACTTTTCTCTGCAAATGTTTTGTTTCTGCAAATTTCATTGGGGGATGTCTTTTGGCTTTGGTTCCATGTCTGTCCATGTTTAGGACTCACATCTAATTCGACTGCAGTACTGTGCTGAGACATGAGGAAACAGACTGTTGATTAAAAATTTTCAGCTGTATAGTCAGTGAAAAGAATCTTAGAGATCATGTAGGTTAATATTGTAGTGATCACTGATTAGATGTTGGTCTTGCCTTTGGCTCCTTGTTCCAGTAGAAAAAAGAAAGAAAAAAGAAGTCATATTTCCATTCCAGTCAGAATACGAGTCACCTGGGGACAATGGAAGCTTTGCAGTGTGTGTGAGTGAGTAGGTAAATAAATTGGGAAAGGGGGTAGGGACACAATTAAACTGACACATGTAAATGTTGGCAAAATTGGATGCAGGGAGAAGAGGGAGCCTTCTCGAGCAGTTAATTGATCAATTATGTAAACAGAGGCCACTCTTGGATAGGTGTCGTTGTGGGGCTTGAGAATGGGTTGGAGATAAGGAAAGGTGCTAATGACTCATCTGTGGCTAAAATATGAGTTTGGAGATGGTAATCCATCAGAAATGCTGTGCTGAGATAATGAAGGAACACTTGGTGGTCAGTGTAAGATAGTGGATACCATGCCAAAAATTGTAATCTTATAGTACTGTCTGTGTAGTCAGGTTTACAATAAAATTGCAATAAAATGTTGCAATGTTTTAGTTCTGTGCATCTGAGAAATGTTGTAAATTTGTTATTTTATTGTCCTGAATTCATTGTTTTCTACATTTAAATTTTTGATTTCAAAGGCATCATTTTGTTTTTCTCCTTCTTTAGCTATTATTGCAATTCCTGCAGGAATTCAGTTCATTCACACGTACAAAGTGACATGTTTGTGGAGATGCTTCAGCCTTTGCAGATGCTTGCTGGCTGAATTAGTTCCCACACCAGATCCCTAAATAAAAGTTGATAATTGCTCTAAAATATCACAATTTGTTTTCTTCTGCATTGTTAAAAAATAAGCATTTCCAATTCTGCTTCCTGCATATCTACTACCATGGAGTTTTAAGTAAACCAACAATGTTATGTAGACACAACAATAAGAGCACCTTACAAAATACAGCTTGGTAATGCAGCAACCTCACAAACTACAGCCTCATACTGTATATTACCATAGAGTTGAATCAACAGTTCTCTAATACAAGGCTGTTATTTTGCATTGGATAAGATGATATAGGTCTTCCTGTAGTGTGTATTCTTATTTGTATAAAGCTCAGCTGTATTTTGAATCAAGGCAAATGTGGCCTCTTAAAACGTGGGCTGCCATCTTTAAATGGGTCCTCAGGATCATACTTTAACTTCTGTTCTAAGTTTTATCAGCATGTGTTGAGTGCTTGATGCATAATGTGAAGGCCTGTCTACTTATGCCTTTTATTGCTCTTTGAAGTACTTTGTCAGACCTTTTTGCCGAAGGTGCTTTACAAATAAAATTGACTTATTGTTATTATTTTTTATCATTATTATTATTATTATTATTATCTGATTTAAATACAAAGGTGGAACACAGGCAGTTTTGTTCTGGTTTGAAGATTGAATGTCTTTGACTTTGGCTTACTTCGATCATATCTTGCCTCATGGGGGGGTCCTGTAAAAGTGCATTATCCCCACGCTTGGGAAGAGGGGAATACACTGACAAGAGACACACTCTGATGTTCTAAATATGTGGAGTAAGTGGCGCTGAACGAGATGGGCTCCAGTGCTGACAACCAGGTGGACAGGTCCCCACCCTCATTCCCTCCGTCTTTCATTTGAATAATGCATGCTAATTACCTACTTGCCAAGAGCAGAACTGTCACCCCGCAGGCCCCAATAGACATTTCCATGCACATACAAGCACACACACAGACAGACACACTAACATGCACACTTGCTGACACACACATACACACACACACAGTGCCTGTCACAGCAGCAGTTCTACTCACCTCCGCATTGGCACATTTACAATAGAAACTTAAAAGGAAGATAGTTGATAAACTTTGGGGAATTCCTTTAACAAAAGCACTTGTCAAGGAAGTATGTAGGCTAATGATAGACTACATCCACCACTCTGCTGGAAAGCTGAGCATGGCACTTCCTATGCTACACTACAATACAGTGGTTTTTAGTCAAAGAGATAGACAGCAAGGTGATACTTTACTCAAGTAAAAGCACTGTTACATTTATCAACTGATAAGTGATAAGTACCTAATTTCCAGCCTCTGTGTTTATAATTTAATAGCTGTCTTTTGCAAGAGATGGTAAAAATATAAAAAAAATGTACGACTACTACTACGACTACTACGACTACTTCTACTACTACTACTACTACTACTACTACTACTACTACTCGGAGAGTCAAATTTGCTGTACCAGCATTTGTGTTTTCTTTCTCATATGGTAAAACGGTTTAGAATACATGCTGAACAAGGAAAAGTAAAAACAAACAAAACAATTTTATGACATGTGCATGCACACATTACACACTTGCAAACAAGCATGTACTTACACACATTCAGAATCCCATGAATAACATGTGTAACCACACCCACAAATGAATATGCATACTCTGGCTCTCTCCCACACATACACTCCAATATACACACTTTTATGTAATACAGCCAGTATATGGGACTAAAGCCTGTACCTTTGCTGAGTCCCACACCACTTATTGTATTCTGTGGGAGCGCAGAGGTTTTTCATCCCATTCATTTGAGGCTTGGTTTCACAGAAAAATCCTCAGTTGGCTAAACCTGCAATTCCACTGATGAGCTTCCTGGCTGCAAACCTAATACTGAGGTAAATCTGGCTCACTGTATGTGGGTGTGTTTTTATGTGTTTATTGTATGTACATGTGCCTGTGTGTGCACTTGTTTGCACTTGTGCCCACGCTTGCAGACAAATCGCCAAACAAAGTTGCCAGCACTTGCTTCTCCAACTACACAAGAAAAACTGCAGCAATCAAGGAATAATTTGACCCTCATGCTTGTGTGCCTGCGAAAGGCCCACCATTGGTATGCAAGGCATGGTGCGTCCTCAACAATAATTCGGGGATAAAATCAATGATGCTGCCAGTGAACGGCCCATGGTTTTTACTGGCTCCATCAGTGACTTCGGGGGGATGTGTGAGGTTTGACAGATCTTCAACAGCTGTGTTGGTGGAGGGCCATGTGCGGGTGGGGATGAGGATGTTGACAAGGCTGTACATTAAAACTGCGAGTGACACATGAACAGCAGTAAAGCTGGTCTGTCCCACTGTCACCAGTTTGCCTCTGCAGAGGGTTCAGCACTGCGTTAATGGATTCCTACTTGACAGATTCCACTTGATCACATCTCAGTTGAATCTCCATTAAGATGTCAACGCTGTGGTTAATGTATCTGAGATTTTTCCCTTCGTCCTGCTAAACCGTTATTTATGACACTTATTAGGAAGCGTAACCCGGCCATCAATTAATGTCCTGCAGGCATGCTAAGAAATTGGACCCATTGGCGTCAGACCAAATGTACTGGAACGTCCATTAATACTGCAATCCACACACAAATGCACACATTCAAATGAGCACATTCAGAGACACATAAATGCTCTTCATTAGGTAAAGCTGTGCATACATGGACATTCACAATTTTCTCAAGTTGCACTTTGAGAAAGGTCTAATGTATCTTGAAGGCAGACTAATTTTCCTTTTGCTCATAGCGCATCATAAAGTTGAGACAATTTTAATGTGTTTTACCAATACAGGTTGATATTTTTTTAGTCAGAAGTGGTACAAAATAAATGTTTATTTACCATTTCATTTAATCAACTGTTTACTAATGAAGGTAGCATGTACTTTAAAATGTTGCTTCCTACTGTATCAATGAAAAAACATGCAATTTCCAGATTAATTATACATATTGTTTTCCCATATCATTAAAGATAACTGTGTATACAAATGATTTTATTTTAAATCATGATCTTGCCTGCTGTAAAAAAAAAAAAATATATATATATATATATATATATATATATATATATATATATCTGCAGCTGGCTGGAATCACATACTATGAGAAGAGTAAAAGGTCTCTTGTTTAAAGGTCAGCTGATGAGATTGCATGCAGTGAAATGTCAGATATCTGTGAATTTTACTGACGCGTACTATGTGTGGTACCACTTTGACACTGATGGCAAGAGAGGTTAATACATCGAGCATAAAATGCCTGGTAGCACCAAAGTAATAGGAAATACTAAGAGAATATAATTCTATGTACTTTCTGACCATTACCATTTAATCTTTCTTTCCAGCATTGTACTAAATTAAAATGGGAATGTCAAAAAAATTTAAAACTGTATTACTGTGTTTTATAATTTACTTGAAGGCTTCTGGGACTGTCCTTATCACCTTGTTTACTTTTCAAAGCACAGCTAATATTAATTGTCTCAGAAAGCAATAACAGGAGTTTGCATTTAGAGTATTTCAGGCACTTTGTGTCTGCTTACAGACAAACCACAAGCTATAATGCACATAGACTGACATTTAAATACAATGGAAGGATTTTATGGGTTGCAAAGACCCATCTGGGCAAATGAAAACACAATTAATTATGGTGACTGACGTTACTATATCATGCTGTCGAACTTGATCAGTTGAGATGGTAACTCTATCACACAACAAGGACTCGTTGAAGTGGAAAAAGGGGAAAAAAATAAATAAAATCACAGCAATATTACAATAATCAAACTATGAATTTGCTAAAATTCCAGAAAAAACAAAGTTTGGCTTTGTAACACATGAATGAGAGAGGCAATTTGCAAATACATCAGTTTCTATGTGTAAAAAAAAAAAAAGTTGTAACTCATTTCCTGCCTTATAATCCAATGGTTTTCCTTTGCAAACACAAAAAACAAACAAAAAAATAGGTTATGAAGGTTATGATGGGAGCTTTTGAGAAATCATTCTTCTAAATCCATTTTCTTACTGTAAATAGAGTTACTTATCAGCGTGTGTTCTAGATCTGTTTTTCATTCTTTTTTTTTTTCTCTTGCAGCAAGAATGCAATAAGTTATAAAAAGAAGTACTGCTATAGCTCATGTATGATAGCCCATTATTCTTTTGATGTGGGATTGTGTTCTTAGCAAGATTTGACTACCTTGAAGATGGACAGGAGTAAACAAAAGCTGTATAGTGTGTATGTGTGGGAGAGAGAGAGCAAGGCTGAGCCCATGTATCACTTTACTACTAAAGGTTTTCAACGTTAGATATTTTGGTTTGAATCCAATCCACCATTTAAAACTCAATTTAAAACTCCTGTGCAGTGCACTAATGGTAAAATCTCTAAATATTATAAAGGAATGACGAGCTGATCTAAAGCTCATGTACCAGACAACACAATGTGTATTTATTGATGATGTTTTGTTCATGGACACTGAATTTTTTTGACAGTTTTTCTCTGTAAGACAATCTTTTATTCCTCATAGTCATAACAGCTTGTCTTTTCTCTGTTGTGAGATGACATTTGCTACCCATGATGACTCCTGAGTGTTTGCAACCATGTTCCTGCACAAACCCTGTGTTTGGTGCAGAAAAACCCAAGCATTCAACCTGCAGTTGTTGGTTACGGGGGGACTGTGTCTTTTCATATATATATATACATATATACATACATGAACACACACACAAACACACGTATATATATACACATCACATTTTCCCAAAACAGTCTATTTGAGAAGTATTATTGGACTTTACCGTACTGTGCTCACTTTTTTTCCCTGATGGCAGTCGTTTTCCACTTCAGTTGGCATTTTAGCATGTTTCTTACATGTACACCTATTCCTGGAAGCATATATAGAAACATTGTTATACGCTGATTTTAATTGAAAGACTACATGCAGGTAATTTGTGTAATATGTACCAAATAGAGACTATTCTTTGTTGCTGTTGAGGTTCATGCTGTCGCCCTCTCATTTTGCAGATTGGATTCGGGCTCTAACATTTGAGAAGTTGCCTTTTCCGATCAGTTATGTTCTGTGACTTACACAAATGCTTTACAGTTTGCTTCAGAACCTCCGTACAGGTAAGAGGTTGCCATCCCTTTTTTGGTGAGTTGTGGATGAAAAGATCAAGAGGAGCAAGAATCTTTGGGAATCCAATTTTTCAATCGATTCAAATTCTTGGTGTCACAATTCCAGAGCCAAGAACCAATTCTAGATTCAAAATCAATTCTCAATGAAAAAATAGAGGTGCACAACTGCATTAACTCTCTGCATAAAATTAATGAAATAAACTTGTAATTTACAGTCTAGCGTCACTGTCACTGGTTAAATGTTTTTTACAAAAACAGAAATTAATGTGTGTGTTCTGGAATTAGGGCCAAGAAAAAAAAAGGCTGAGCGTTCTGCTCTGTTGTTACTTACTTTACATCTCTGGTAGTGGATAACAGCCTCTTTTGTGTTGAGTTAAAGTGCTGCAGTGTGTGTTGGTCAACTGGTCTCATTTGTTAAAGCTGGAGTTCAGCTAGCTATTCATGATTGTTATGAGAAACAATTTTCCCCGCTTCTAAAAGATCAATACCATTCTGATTTCTCATGTGTGTACACTAGGTGGAGGCTAAGCCAGGCCAGTAGACATTTTAAACAAATGCGATATGTTTTAATTAGTGAGTTTTAAAGGTGCAGCTAGATGGATGGTGTCTCCCTAGTACAGAGCCAGGCTAGCTGCCCCCCCCCCCATCTTATTTAAGCCTGTGTAAGTGCTAAGTTAAGCTAATTGGCTGTTGGCAGTGGCTTCTTATTTAACCAACAGCAATGCACCGTGAGCGGCCTCAATCACATAGTCTAGCCTTTTGCAAGTGGTGAATAAGTATATTTCCTGAAATGTTGAAGTATTCTTTTGAGACACAAACCTTTTATATCTGTATACCTAGTTGATAGTCACAATATTATGCCATACTTACAATGAGTCGATTCATCTAAAAATGCTACCACACCTTCAAAAATGCTTTATTGACGCTGTGCAGCAGCATAAGTGTGTCCATGTGCAGGTCCCTGGCCTGTGGGCAGTTTTGATGCTTGATCGTGCTACTGATGTCTCTTCATTCTACCTCTCTTGTCTGTGCATGTGTGGTAAAGTGTAAAGGTGTGTGTATGCTTGTATGTATGTGTGGAACCATGACCTGTTGGGCAGAGGGGTCTGTCAGGCCCACGACTGAGTGATGAATGTGTGTGCAGTGAAGGGAACCAGGTACAAACTGCATTGACTCCACTTTTCCACAGAGTGTGTGCACATCCGTGTGTGTTTTAAAGCGAGAGAGAAAGAGACAGAAAGTGTGAACATGAGATACTTATATGTACATTTTAAGTGAATGTGTGTATGTATCTACATGTATAGATGTGTGCTTGTGCATGTGCACTTGTGGAATTCTGAAAGCGTGGCAAGATAATACTTCTCTCTTTCTCATCTCCCTCATCCTCGCTCATCCTGACACCCCCCATGCCCTCTCCGTCACACTGCTGGCTCTCATCACAAACCTAATCGTCTCACCCCCTCAGCAAGTACGTGCTGTGCGAATTAAAGTGCCCCTGCCCTCTTTTTCTCTTTCTTATTCCTCTTTGTCTTCTTCCTCCTCCTCCTGCCTCCTCCTCATCCTTCTCCTCCCCCTAATAATTTTTAGCTTTTGTATGGAATAGGTGTACGACTTTAAGTGGCCACAGCATTACAATAATGTGTTTACTTTCTCCATTTAGCTATTGAGCTTCTGACATTTTCAATTTATGTTTACAAATTGCAAACATTAACATCTAAATGTGGAGGGTGCCTCACAGGGATTCCATTATTCATTAAAAAAAGGGGTCATGAAATAGGACAACCAGTAATGGCACAGCTTGTTCAAAAGCATTTGTGTGCATCAGCTGTTGTTGTGTGGCTAATGGGTCTGGATATGCATACAGAAAATTGCACTCATAGTCGGTACAAGGGGCTCAGGTTGTAACTCGTTGGACTATACATATTACACAAATTAAAAAAAAAAGTAATAATAATAATAATAATAATAAAAAATATACATATAAATGCATATATATGCTTACACACACACACACACATATATATGTGTGTGTGTGTGTGTGTGTGTGTCTGTGTGTGTGTGTGTGTGTGTGTGTGTGTGTGTGCAGGGTATTATTGAAAAAGTGACTTTTGGCACAGAAGTAACTCTTTTGTAGCAACCAGCTTTTCTTTATTGGAGCACAATCCTTCAAGAGTTCGAAAATCAGGAAAACTTTTCTTGCTTTCATGCTGTTAAATCAAATTCACCAAGTTCTTAGAATTTAACTGCTCTAACAAAAAAATATATTTTTTTCCACATGTTGAAACTAAAATTCTAACACATACATGCTAATGCATCAGAAACTAAACTAAACAAGCATTACTCCATCCAGCTGAGCAGGAAAACGAAACATACTGCAAAGAGAAAGAGTTTTATCATGAACCACCTACGAGCGCCTCTCAGAAGGCTTTTCAATCAAGCAAGAAAGCTGTAATTCATTTTCTCCTCCAAGCCACAGTTGGTTGCAGTTGAAACCACAATTACATGGACAGACAGTGTGACTTAATGCTCATGAAAGGGAAAGAAAAAGGCAAACTCTATATTCAGGAGTTCAAACTGCGTTTGGTGCGAGTGTGGCTCTGTAGACTGTAACAGAGACTGCCTGTGGCTGTGGAGAGGAGTAAGGCAGGAGTAATCTATAACTGAGAGACTAGTAATGAGAAAGATGTGCCAGCCGTCTGCTTGCTGTGATAAGATGAGGAAGTTCCCTCAGGGCCTAAAGCATCTCTGACCTAAACAACAACAAAGACAACAAACGGGTTACTGCCCAAACCCTTTATATTTTTTTCCCCATTTCCACCCATCGTTTCTATTCCTTTCTGCCTGTCTCTCTTCTCGTCTCCTCCCTTCCTCTCCTCTTTCTCTTCCCGTCTCTCTCACCCCCTTTGTCTCGAGCTTTCTCTCCCCTACTGTCTCTCTCTCCTTTTTCTCTCACTATCAATTCGTGCCTAAATCCAGCTCCATACAAAGCTCCGCTGCCATGTAATCGGTTTCATCAGCGTTTTTTATTAGCTAAAGAAGAATACATGGTAATTAAGGGGAGTGCAGCCAAGCGTGACGGGGAGAGGCTTCGCCCAGCTGCTGGTGTGGAAAAAGAAGGAAAGAAAGAAATAAAGGAGTTGGAGGGGAGAGAATGGGGTGTGTGGGGGCAAGGACGGGAAAAAGAAAAAGACAGTCAAGAAAGGGCAAGAAAGAAAATGGGCGAACAGGGAGAGAGATAAGGAAGGTTTGAATGGTGACAGGAAATGAAAGGCTGGAGCGTGAGGGTCACAGTGATTTTGGTCGCGCTCTCCAGTGTTGTGTGGAAGTGCACGCCGTCGGAATGGAAATGAGACTAATGTCCTGTTAATGTGGTCCGAGTCACATTGAACCAATATGAGGACCTCAACTGCCATCATCTGCCTAATCCCCTGTGTCCACTTAAATGGCCCATTCAGGACAAGTGCACCATGAGGGTGCTATCGGAACAAGGACTCCAGCGTTGTTTCATGCTAGGTTGATTTTTATGTTCTTCAGATTCACTGAATGATACATGTGTTAATGAAGTAGACAAGAGATGGCTCTCATTGTTGAGCAACTTGGTATTACTGAGGAGCACTGGGACTGATCAAATCCTACTCAGACTCTCATTGCATTCCTTTTTTAAGTACCCTGAATTCTTAATATGCATCACATTTTGTTATTGCAATATCTAGGAACAAAAAGTGAGATATAAGGGGCATTTCTACAGCTTTAATTGTCATTACGAAATAAACAATTGGATATTACAATTAGTATATCACCAATCCTCCTTGGGCTTTGTCTGCATTTGCACAGATATTTAAATTTTTGGTAAACTGCTTGTGTGTGTGTGCGTGTGCGCGTGTGTGTGTGTGTGTGTGTGTGTGTGTGCGCATGCACACAAAGGCCAAGCAGTGCATTTTCTCAACACTGGTTGTTCATTTCACACACAGAGAGTTGCAGCAGAAGCCAGCGGACCAGAGAGACCCAACTCAGAGTATATTTCCTGAAACATGCCGACCATTCTGCCGCCAAGCTGTGCTAACATTAATTTTCTGCTGAAACAGCCACTGGCCTGCGAGAGCAAGTTTGCCCAGAGCTGAAATATCAATTATACTGTTCTCCCTGGCAGAGAGTGCAAAGCTTTAATCTTCACACAACCAATCAAAATGTCGTCTGGACTGGACTGAAAGAGGGAATTGTTGGCCACGCTTAAAAAGGGCAGCATTTTCAACCCATCTAGTTAATGTTGACACAAAGGAGTTCTGTTGGTGGACCGCTTTATGCCATACTCTGTTTTTCCATGTTACTTTCCCCTCTCCCTCCCCTTCACATGCCACACGTGAATACATACACAACCACTCACCAACATACAAAATCGTCCATCTATCTATTTAACACCTTCTTATCCTGAGCAGCCTCTCTCTGTATGCAATGGGTGAAAGGCAGAGTACACCTCAGACAGTGTTAGACTGTGACAGGGCTAATACACATAGACAACCACATGCTGACCATACTTACGGCTTAAACCAAGAGTTTCCAGTTCACCTACAGTAACCTTCATATCCTTGGACTATGAAAGGAAACCAGAGCATACAAAATCATTTTATACAAATATGGAAAAGGCACAACAATATGAACAATGCGTAAACACATATCCATTGACTTAACTCATCCTTGTCCGATTCAAAACTGAAGCTAGAGGCTTTATTGTAAACCAGCCAATTTAGGAAGAGAGGCCCAAAAGTGTATGTTCTTCATCTCAAACTGTTTCAAATATTGACACAAGTAGAAAAGAACACACAAACACACACACACATATATGCAACCCCTCTGCCTCCAAACGGACATTATACACCAAAACATCCTCCCAATTGCTCTGTCTTCTTCACACAGCACTGGCCCCCGCTGAGCAGCGGCAGCAGCCTTCCTGGCTGGCATGTGAAGACTGTAATTTTCCGCCACACTTCCCCTGCTGTTTGCTGGCTCTTTCCTTGGTGCCGTGGAGATAGCGAGTGAGCGAGCGGTGAACAAGGTGCGGGCCTCGCCAGCTCTCCTGCCTCTGTGCGATTATTAATGCAGCCGCAGCCAGCGTGGCCGCCAGGTTAAAGCAGCAATCAGCACACACTAAATAAGATCATTCACAGCCTCTTTAAAGGCAGACAGACAGAGCTGCAGTGAGACACACACAGAAACACATACACCAGCATGCATATAGATGAAACAGGGTGCGAAAACACACACACATACTTGCTCAAGACTAAGTAGACCACAGATACAGGCCTATGGTTTAATTAACAGATAATAACAATTATTAACAATTTAAAACACAACTGCAATATTATTAATAAAAATTGTAATTTGATATTTTACTGACATCATTAAGCCCCAAGAGAAATAAACTCACACAGTAACACAGAGTACATCAGCGACTGCTGCCTACTCTGAATCTCAATCTGCTAAAATCTGTAACCACGTTGATCTAGGTTTTGACCCTTCCTTACAGTCTATATATTAGAACAAATTCAACAAACATTGACACAGTCAAATGCTGCACACACATAACCACAAACATATCACACAGACCCGCATACTAACACAAGGATAATGAATGTATGTACATGAGCATACAAAATTCAATACATAGCACCACTGATTTCCTGTACAGTAATAAAGAGCAGATGTTTTTTTCAAAAGTTTTTTACTAAATACTGATAGTAGTTCACAACCAAAAAACACACAGTACAAAGCTGGTATATAACATAGTATGCAAAAAGTTTTGTTTGACTGTTTCATTTTAAATGTCTGTGCTCCTTTTAAAACTAACTGTCCTTTAGGCAGGTGGTTCATGCTGAAAATGGAAATCAATGAAAAGGTAGTTGAAGTGTAAACAGATTATTAGCATGGTGTTCTGTGCCCATTTCACTGTATTACATACCTCTATGAGTTCCAATAGATGACCTGCAGCACAATAGATTTTCAGGCATAAGCTCTGCAGAAATCCATTGGTAATTTCAGCCTGATCAATTATCCACTCAAGCTCATCACATTCTCAGTTTAGCTTGTTTTGATGTGCTGCTCTGTGTGACAGGCTATTTACAGTCATTGAGTAGATTTTTAGAGAAGCTGCACTTTATTTTTAAGTCTGTTCAATTAAGTTGGTTGATAATGCTATCTACTTTATTTGCTTTCATTTTAAGAAAAAATAAATCACTTTTAGTCACTTTTGCAGTATGTTCAAATTGTGTGGACACAAGTTTCTAAGAGATTGCTCAATATATATTTCTGGTTGGTAATGATCCATTAAGCCATATCATCCACACTAAATATATCTATTACTATAGTTTTGCACAAAAGGGAATATTTACTACTACAGTTAAGTGCACAAGAAATTAAATTGACAATCAGTTTCATTTCCCATAGTGGCCTGTTCACTCATTATTACATGACAAATTAAGCAGATAAAAGTTCTAGAGTTGATTCCAAGACTTAAAAATTGCATTTGCTAGATGGTAGAGGTGCTAATGCAAATGAAGGACACCATCATTAGGCTGAAAAACAAAACAAATCGGACAGATGGCAGAAACTTTAGGAGTCGTCAGTTCAACAATGTGGTACATTCTAATAAATAAGGAACGTACTGGCGAGCTCAGCAACTCCAAAAGACCTGGACGACCACGAAGACAACTGAAGTGGATGATCACAGGATTCTTTCCTTGGTGAAGAAAAACCCTTCACAACATCTAGCTAGGTTAAGAACTCTCTGGATGTGGTCGCTGTATCATTGTCAAAGTCTATAATCATGAGATGCCTTCATGAATGTAAGTATAGAGGATTTAACACAAGGTGCAAACCACTGATAACACTTGTGAACAGAAAGGTTAGATTAGATTTTGGCAGAAAACATCTAAAAAGCCTGAACAGCTCTGGAACAAGATTTTTTAGACAGATGAAATCAAGATGAACTTCTACTAGAATGATGAGAAGAGGTTGGAGAAAAAAGGAACAGCTCCTGATCTAAAGCCATCACATCCTCTGTCAGACATGGTGGAGACAGTGATATAACATGCCAATGGAACTGGATCATTGGTGTTTATTGATGATGTGAAAGCTGATAGAAGCAGCAGGATGAATCCTGAGGTGTACAGGGCTGTACTATCTGCTTCGATTCAGCCAAATGCTGCAAAACTGACTAGACAGTACTTCACTATACAGATGGATGATGACCTAAAACTGTGAAAGCAACCCAAAGCAGCAACAAACAAGCAGCAACTGAGGGCGTCTGCAGTAAAGGCCTGGCAAAGCGTCACAAGCGAGGAAACTCAGCATTTGGTGACATCCATGTATTTCAAAACCCAGGCAGCCATTGATTGCAAAGGATTTTCATCAAAGTGTTGAAAAAATAATCCTTATATTTATTCTTACAAAATATCAAAGGGACAAACCAATTACCCTCTGAAAACCCTCTGAAAATGAGGGACCAGGTATAAAAATAGCTGTAATTCCTAAACAGTTACTGTGATATTTTTGTTAAACCCCTTGAATTAAAGTTGAAAGTCTACACTTAGATCACATCTTGATGACTTTGTTTCAAATCCATTGTAGTGTTGTACAGTACAGTACAGTACAGTACAGTACATCTGCTTGCTCTGTATGCCCAATCTATCTTTTACTGCAGTTTTGACCTCTTCCTTCTTATGACGACAGCAACAGTCATTCTTCAGGCTCTGCACTCTCTTGGAGCTCAGTTATTTCAGTCTTCTGCAGACACAGTCACCTCACCTGTGATCCAGGGATTACTGGTTTATCTCATCTCTATGTTTGACCAAGAATATATGGCTTGTCTATGCAGCATTTTGGTGTTAGTGTACTGTTGCTGTGTCCAGTGTGAGGTACTTTTTCTCATCTTGCCCAAAAGCTAGAAAAAGGGAAGCTGTTATACATCATCATCATCATGCCAAATCAGCTGTAATTTAGTCATAAACGGTATTTAGTAGGTTAAGAAGAACCCCTGGACAGAACTGAATTTTGTCAAATAGAATTAATACACGCTAAAACCTTAGGTATATATGATTTGGACAAGATGTAGACAAGCACTTACACAGAGAGAAGACAAACAGGAGGGTCTGGGTAGATACCTAACTTCAATTCTCAAATTCAGAAAAACTGCATAACAATTTTCAATGACTGTTAGATTACAACTGAAATGATTATTTGATTTATCAACAAGTAGATCAATTGAAAAGTTTTGATAATTGGATAATAATTTTCATAAGTCATTTTTTAAGCAAAAAAGCTAAACAATTCCTAATTTTTTTCACTAGTTAGGATTTCCTCTTTTTCTTTAGCAGTAAACTGAATATCTAGGTTTTGGAGTGCAGTTTGATGACATCGTCCCAACAATTTTCTGATGTTTAGTGGACCAAATGACATAAAGAAAATTATTCAGCAATACACATTAGTTTCAGTCCTGTTTTAGATACTTAGCTTTTGTTTGCTATTGCTGGATCTAGGGTAGTAAAAGTCTTGGTGCTGACCAGTTCTGACACCCTACCATACATCTCTCAAAGTTAGGAAAACGTGGCCACGTTTTCGAGGAGGTCATATAGCCTAACACCGCAGGTATTGCATTAGAAAGACGATCCTTGGTGCAAAGTTTATTTTCCCGTTAACTAGCAACTAACTTATAACTAACTCAACTGGCTCACTGTGTGTTGCAGTCATATGGTAACAGCAGCAAATTGATGTTTATATGGTGAAAAGTATTAAGAGCTGTTGAAGATGAAGAAATACTGTATTTATTAATACATTGCCACACTGAGAGAGCTTCTGTTATGGTCAGGTGTTATGAAAACATAATAAATAAGGCACAAAACCTACTTTTCCATTGGCAGCACTGGTGCGACCAGCTTTCTCAGTTGGTCGAACAAGCACATGATTTGGTCGTACACTTTTTTTGTGTACGGGAGTTCCTCATTTGGAGTTATAAGCAGTGTTGATCTTGATGATAACTTTTATTTCCTCTCTTGAGCAATTCGTTTCATCTATCCACTGAAAAGGAGTGGGGAGGGACTTGGTATCTGTAGTGATGCATCGGTCCCTGCAGGTTTTGTGTTTCATCCTGTACATTTCCTGTTGCACTATCATTGTGCAACTTCAGAGTTTGAAGCTTAAAATGTGATGACCCAGTAACAAGTTTAGAGTTGCCTGCAAGCCATATTGCCAAGGATACAAACACAGCACAGTTTAATAATACCACAACCATGGGTACTTTGTTAGTCATTGTGTTGGAAGAATTTTTTTTTCTTGTTCACTGGATCAGTTGGTCACCCACTACCTACACCTGTACTCTCATCATCAGGCGTGTCTGAGTCAAGGCCTATTTTTGGTTAACGCAGAATCCTGTGCCAGAGCAGCACCAAAAATAGCATCATGAACATGACGCATTTGCACAAATGCGACCATGTGGAAATTTAATAAATACATCTCAAAAAATGGTTGCATATGCAACCATTCTGGTTGCGGTCTGGAGCCCTGATAAAATACCAGTATCAACACATTCTGCCCAGTCACCATGACTATTATAAAAGTAACATGACCCAGAGCACAGTGGGAGAACTTATATAATTAGCACTGGTATGTAAATAGTGGTCGATGTACTGCTTTAGAAAGAGGTCTCATTTTGGCAGTCCTTCATACTACATGTTGTACTGTAAAACTCATCAGATATTTGTTAAAATGTAGGTAGAAGGTGATCACAAGTAGCAGATGTAAATGTATATGACTGACACATTCCCACCTCTGGTGCAGACAGGAAGTTAAAAGACAAAATATCGGATTCAGAGCCATTCCTTGTTGTTAAAATGCACAAGGTCAATAGAATGTGAAGTTATTTAGACATCAGACTAAAATGAAAAAACCTCATCATAATCAACCACAAACACAACTGTCAACTCAACCTATTCTTATTGACTGTTAGACCTTTGAGTGGGCTGACAGTGTATATTGAATGCTTTGTACTGAGTCCATATTGGATAGAAGTGAATGCTTTTAAGACAACAGTAAACTGGAGGCACCAGTGTCAGTAAATTGTTCTGATATATGCATTCCCATGTTATTGTGCATACATTTTTAGTTTTTTTAGCTTGCAAATTAGACAAGTGTTTTCTGAAATGTTTTCTAAAGTATCTGGGTTTCTGTTGAGATGAAAATTCAACTACAATATTCCATACACTGTTTTCTATAATGTCTCTAATTACATGGAGATAGAAGCTATACCCTGGCACTGCTTTGGCATAGGATTGTAAAGTGACAGTGAGATTTATGCCTGAATTCAGCAGAGACAGAGGACAGCCATTGTTGACATGGTTTCACTTTATCTAACAGTAAACTACTGGATCGAGTGAGACTGATAGAGAGGAGGAACAGAAAGAAGAGGCAGGGGAATAACAAAGATGAAAATTGAACTACTGTTTCTTTCCAATTATCTGACGTGCATTCACAAACATTAAACTTCTGTTCTATTTTTGTAGAGGCTAAACATTTTTGACAGACTGCAGCCATTTGCTTTTCATTCTTAACTGTTTTAACTGTCTCACTCTACAAAGTTCATGCTGTTGAGAAGCTTCCTGTATTAATCACGGAGTTTGCTAAAACTAACTTAAATGCTCATTAATCAGAGTGCTACTGGAGAAAAATGTGTCAGCATGTAGGAAACAGATGTTTTGCTGATATTACTTTGTTCATTTGCAAATGCATGCAGGTAGAAAAGAGGGCTGCAGGGTACTGTGTTTGTACAAACCCAAAAACCTTTCTAAGTAATCCTGTAACTAACTTGATATATTGTGGTATTCACACCCTTCCCTGATATCAAGGGAAGACATAGAAATAGCATGTGCAGAGGAGGTGAATCATGATAATTTTTCAGTACTCCGCACTCTACAAATATGATTGAATTGAATGATGGAGAGAAAAGAAGAGCAGCATTTAGACAAAGAGCGATGTTGAGTGAAGAGATAGCGTGCACAGGATGGGTGGAGGTAAAAAAGCCTGGTGATTGTGTTGAGCCATCCATGGTGAAAGCGCAAGTGTTTTTCCTGCTCTGAGAGGGGGGAAGAATAGTCGCTGGGCAGATAGATGGGAGGAAAAAGCTCTGCTGTGGCACTGATAAAGTGACTGAGGGCCACTACTGACACACATGGACAATTTCAGACACAATCTTCTCCCCTCTTTTCTTTTTCCTCTACTGCCAACCCGTTCTTGCAGGCGCAATAAAGGCTGTTTCTTTCCTCCGTCCTCTCTCTATCTCCCACACACACACACACACACACACACACACACACACACGAGTGAGCGCGGGCAAACACACGCTTACAGTGCTTGTCAAAGATGTAGGGAAAAGTAGGAGGGGAACCATTTTAAGATATAGTGAAGCCCTAACAACCTTTCATTAAACATAAAAATTAGAGGTTTGTAAACCCCTTACAAGACCAGCCACCCACACCTCGACTTTATCCTTTGTAGCCCAGCCTGCAGATTCTATATCTCAGGTCGGCCAGGAGACGTATCTCTTGAAGCTCATGAGTAAGAAACAGTTTCTGATCTGCACTTGCACATTCTCACTGGGATGAAAAATGCCTTCAGTCTGTATAGCACAAGCTCAGCTAAAGGGTGAAAAATAGACATTAGCACAAAGGTTCACAGTTGACGGCATGCAGATTTGCTGATGCCTGTAATAAAATAAGGCAAACCGACTGTGCAAGAGTTGACAGTGCATATAGGTGTACAGCCGGGTATCTGCATAAAGAGCCTCTGCTTCTGCCAGCAGCCATCATGGCCTCGACAGATTAGAAATTGTGTGTGTAAGGATTCACCGCAAATAATGAGAAATGAGTTTTAAATTGTAGCTCAGGCACTGTGAAAAAATGGGCCCTGTCAATATGTGGTTTGTGTGTGATGTGGGGGGGGGGGCATGAGAGGATTTAGGGTTGAGAGAGATAGAGAGAGAGAGAGGGAGAGAGAGAATGAGGGATCAGGGGATGACTTTGTTTTGGTTTACTGCTTATTACCATCATAATCCTTTGTCCTGTTTTCCACTCTACAGTCCGGGCACACCTCTCGCCTCGTCTCTGCGTTAGACAGTGTGATTGCCTTGTATTTAAGAAGCCTTCTGTGAGCCTCTGTTCCGACAAATGCTTTTCCAATACCAATCACAGCTGAGTGCACCTCATTTGAATCTGTGAAAGGGGTTTTGATTCCATCAGCAGAATGCTCCTCCAAGCGCAGCACAGACCATTCAATACTGTGGCAACGTGTGAAAGCCTCAGAATATTTCTTACCTAGTATATGCATACACTGTAAAGGGTTTGGAAGAGGGCTGCCTAGCCTCTTCAAACTGTGTTGTTCATTAATCCCCCTTTTACTCTCTACATAGGGTCTCATTAGCTGTTCTCCTTTATGGCATTTTGAAACTGTAAGCTGTGCTCCATGTGACTGTCAAATGTGTGATGAAACAGAAGTGGTTTACTGATCATAAACTTTGATGAGGAGCAAAAAAAGGGCAAATAGTAGGCTCAGTTTTGTTCAGCGTTTGATAGTGTTTACGCCACCTGGTAACCCACTAATGTGTATGTATACATTAAGTGCGTCTGTGTTCTACTGCGACTGAGTACATGTGGTACAGACCAGCTGCTGATATCTCTGCTGCAGCAGCTTGTTGACCTTCAAACTTATCAGTGCATATCTTTTGTCAGAGCAATTGCCTGCCTTTTGGTCTGTGAGGAGTTTGGATAATGCATCCAAATTAAAATCTTTTGTAAATCCCATTGCTTGATTGCTTGAGTGCCACTGAGAGTTGTTCAACATTAATGGCAAAGGACTTCCTGATTCCCAAAGTCATTTTCTCTTCATTATTCAGCCGTGTATTAGTACCTCTTTTTTCTACACAGAGATAAGACCCTTCTACTAAACGGCCTTATACAACACAGTTAGCTCAGGAGACAAACAGGTCATACACATCCTCTTATCTGTTCCACTGTGTCCCCAGTTATGGGTTCAAATCTAGGTTGGGCCCTTTATGGATGTGGATCAAATCTAATATAATTTACAGTCTTTCACATATGTTTTATATCATAACCAAAAAATGTATAAATTTCAGTCTCTATTTTTAGAGAGTTTTGAGTTTTTAAAGTCATCAACGATCTAATAATGTACATTGCATCCATTCATCGATGATATGCTTCACCTTATTTATATGTTTTATGTGCTTTTTAGGCAGAAAGATAGGCAGCAAAAGTCTGAGACACAGTAATGGCAATAAGTGCCAAAAATCCTTGTTTTGATATTGAACAAAATAAAAGTTTAATCCAATGCAAACAATCACTGAGATGCAATTTACATACTACACTTTTAGCCACCAGCCATGCGGAGAAGTAGAGACAAGTAGTCTGATGTCAACAAATGCCACAGCAGCTGCCTGCCATCATAAAGTCAGCTGTGCGAAGATATTTTATACTGAAATAAGAAAAAGGAAAAAATAATGCACAGATTGCAATATATGTTATGCACATGATGTCCCTCATGCACAGCTATCAGGGTTACTTCCCTTGTGGGTGGCAAACACAACAGTCAGCATCTTCTATTGTGCATTCACATGAATAAAATTGCTAAAATGGTAAAAGACTATTTTGCAATGAAATGTACACAAAGATTCAGCATTCAGGAAGAAGTTTTACAAACTGCTGAGGGCTAAAAAGAAGAGAAGTAGTGAGAGGTGTCCTATTGTAAAGGGCTGTGTAATGTGAACTAACCAAGCACAATTGTATGAGTAAAACAAATAATAAAGGAAAAATATGTTTTCAAAATTGTCCGGCGACAGCAGGAGTACTACCTTTGGAGTACTAGGTAGGTTTGTTCAGACATAAAAATCCTGTGTTAGTATTGATCATTTATGTACAGCTTCAGGCTTTGTGCTGGAGTTCAGCAACAACACCACTGGTCAGATTTCCTTTAAAGCATCATGAACTTAAATTTTGCACAAAAACTCCCAGGTTTTGTGTCAAAATACTCATGATATAAAATAAAATACTCTGAAAACCGAAGTGCAACATGGACACTTACATTTAAAATGTCACCACTATACAGAGAATGGTTAAGGGATTTGCACTTTAGATATATATAAATTATCTGTTTAAAAGGCCAGGACCATGCAGGACATAGTTACTCCATCTGTGGCTACATTTCAATGCCCACAGACCACTGTACAGTACTTTACTCTTTCAAGACATTTGGTGGTTCTCTTCCCTGTATTACCGATATAACCATTGCAGATCAAAGCTAAGTTTGCCATGCCACTTCTGAGATCAATACTGTCTACATCAGGGTATTGATGAATATAAAAAATTTGTACAAACAAGTGCAAAAAAGAAAATATTCCAGAGTAACACACATTGTTTGAAGTAACTGACAGTAAAGCTAATGACATTACCCACTGAAACGTGGATTTTTTAGGCTGAATAACTAACTTTTTTTCCAAGCTATTTTTGTTTTGGGGGCAATCTGCAGTTGACTCTCAAATGAAAATCTGAAGGTTTGCCATAGATTGGTGCATACCATCTGTACAAGACCTTAATAAGACCTTAATAGATATTAAGGAACAAAAATTAGCAAAAAATTACAATCCAATGTGTCCTGTGTCATAGAGAATAGTGGGATAGAGAGGAGAGTGGGTAATCTGGGTATTCAGAGAAATAGCTTTAATTGTGAGCTTCTAAATGTACTGAATAAAGTACCCCTTGTTTTGTTTGTAAAAGGCCATGTTTAAGGTTTGGCACAACACACATTTTGCTTAGCTTTATACACAGATTAAAGAAACGTGGAATAGTAAAAATGTCGTTTTAAGTTTCTGAAACATATCTGTCTTTGTAATATACACCAAATATGCAGATTTTTTAAGCAAATCTAAAAAAAGGTTCTCTGAGTTACAATGACTTTTCAGGAGAGAGGGTCTGTCTATGATATTTTCTTGTCCTTGCCCATATGCTAAAACTACAAAGTCTACTTTCAAATTCGGGAACGTATCCAACTTGGAAGTCAAAACAATGAAAATCCAGTGAAATGAAATGCCAGTGTGGTACAAATACAGTATCTGTCGACTGCAATAATTTTTCTGTTATATCAAACACAATTTCATGGTTGACATGGTGGAAGAGGATTAACACCCAATTTATATACCTTTAAAGGAAACACAGACTGCTAATGCTGTAGCTCCTAATCCTCCCAGCACTCCGGGCGTGGATGTGTTCAGTCTGCTAGTTTGACTCTGAGTGTGCTGGCTGACCTGGATGGCTGATGACTAAAGTAGTGACTGAGGGAGTCCAAAGGCTACAGGGAAATCAAGAGTTGTTGCACCCAGCAGCTAAGAGAGGGACTTCACAGTGTCAAAGGATTATGTACTATGGGGCTAACAATACTAATGGCACTTCTTTTGCATTATGATAATTGCCAAGACAAAATTGCCACCTAATTTCTCCCTGTTTCTAATTATTGGGCTCTTCAATGCAAGCAGGCAGTGGGAGCAGAGCATTGGCAAGCAATTAAACTCCTGCAATTATGGCTCTATTGTAAAGCACAGCTTTACCAAGGATTTGTAGGGCAGAGAGTGATTGCTCTCCGACGCAATTAAATACAGGATGTATCTGGTTTGGACATGTGAACAGATCTTTTAAAGTTCACTGCTCTGTTTCCTAAAAGCCATACACCACCCAGGAAACCTGAACTAAGGCTGTTAAAGCAGTCACTTGCCAAAAAGAGCCACACCTACTGAGCCATAGCCACGTCTTTTACAGCAGCCCCCTGGATACACATACTTGCAACCAAGCCTCTATCACTGTGGACCCCCCCCCCCCCAAAAAAAAAAAAAAAACAACCGTTTGCAGAGAGAACACTTCCAGGGAGGCATGCTGGGTAGGATTAGTGCCCTTCCTTCTGAAGCGTATCGGAGTGAGCAGTGACCTGATGCAAATGCACGCTAGGAAGTTTATAGCTATGTACTATAGGATATCAAGGAGTGTGGACATCTGGAAATTCAGCAACAGGAAGGTGTTTACGAGATAAGCGGGGAGGCAGAGGGGCACAAAGAACAGTCTACACTGTCCACTTTTGTTGTAAAGAATCCACTGAGATCCGGTGCAGTGCTGTTAAAAGGCTGGTTTGGAATCCAAGTGAGGAAGATATAAATTGGCCAGTAAATTGGTTTGAGAATGAGTAATAGCCAAAGGAACAAATAGCTAGTCATCACTGAATTGGAGGACAAGGAAGTGGGTATACATGAGTAGGTGAATAGTCAAAAACATGCTATCGCATGTGTCTTGCAAAAAAAAATACATGTTTAGGCTACAATTTTTTTATTTTTTTTTTGCGATACAAATAGACATAATGGAGTAGAATGGATATTTTCTAAACGTGTTGTGTAAGAGCAATACAAGTAGAAAACTACTTGATCTTAGATTTTACCCCCCCCCCATAATGTTTTGCATGAAGGCCTCTGCATTTTTGTCTGACCCTCTGGATTAGATTATCTGTATTATTTTCTTTGTATTATCAGTGATTAAGTCTTAATCGAAGGTGCACTTATTTATAGACTTCAAGTTGTTTAATGATGTACTGGCTGTACAGTATTTGCACTTAGCTTAAACAGGAACTTCCTACGTGAGGGCTCTTCATTTGCCCAATCTGAAACCTTGGCAACAAGCAGCCACGTGTCTAGAGGAGTAGACACTGCATCAGAAGTTATACCTGTTATACAGTGATGGTCTGTACATATTTTTTTTATATATATGGAGATAGATAGATAAATATATATATATATATATATATATATATATATATATATATATATATATATATCCATATTTCAGTCCAATACAGCAGTCATGCAGCAATCATGGGGGGGTTATAATTTAAGTTTTGTGACGAAACTGTGTCAGAGAGTTGTTCATTTAACTGCATGATCATTTTGGAAACTGCATTTTTTTTGGTGCTGTTGAATTGTGTGTTACTGACATTCATTTCTATTTTGTCTGCCCTGTTTATATCACTGAGGGTAGAGTAAATAACATAAATATCTCTGTATAAATGAAAAAAAAATTAACAGCTTCACAAACATCCTCTAAAATGATCATACAGTTTAACACCCTGAAATAACTTTAAAAAAAATTTAAATTACAACCCTCCTAAATTTATAATATATTGCAGGACTGTTATATTGAATAATTATTGACCTTGTGTATTCAAGAAAAAATGTTAGCCAGATATCTCCATGAGAAGTGGAGACTTAGTGGAGACCATAGCAGGGCTAGAATAAGAGTGAATCAATATTCAAACAACTTCAAATTATTTCCAAAATGATTCCACGTATAATAAATTTGTAAATAAGCAACTGTTTGTTGCATTTACATCATGTTGGGCTGCCCCCAAGTGGCCAAAAAGATACAATTTCAGCCCTAAGATACCATTTCAGCCCTGGATGATTTGATGGCATCTGTTATTATTTGTTTTAATGAAGAAGAAAGTCACACAGGTGGATGTCAACCCATGTCTGGCCATGCCATGAGCACCTGCAATCAGATCTCAACCTGTGCGCATAACCCTTTCAGCCCCATCTCCCAGAAATTACATTAATGTATCAATGTAAATGATTAACCCACAACAGCAAATAGAAAATACAATTGAGATCCAATTATGTTTTCTATCAAGGTAACAAATTTGTTAATTTGCTTATTAGAAAATCACAAATATGTTGATACTGAACATATCAGTAAAATGTTCACAATGTCTTTGTTTCCTACCAAAGTTCTTGATCTTGTATCCACTTCTAGTGACTGTGACTTGTAGTGACTACAGCTTGATTACACTTTACATGTGTTTGTTGACAAACCCCAATCTTTCCCCACCGTAAACCAAAGTGCTTTTATTACTTAAACCTAGGCACAGACACCGCTGTGGATGTGAATCTCAGTCTGTGGTGTGACAGTTCTGCACCCTGTACTCCCACCATTCAGCCCAACCACTGACATTGATAAATTTGTGGCTTCAATCATTAAAAAAAAACAAACAAACAACGTTGTTCCTTAACATAATCCAGCCAGCTATTACATTATCAACAAAATATATTTTATTTTGGTGTTTACTTGTATATAATCATGATTTCTAAGAAACAGGCTTAGCCAATTGGGAAAGGGTTCTCCATGCATAGGACAGAATGGTAAAAGGCACTGTTTAATTTGATGATAAGTTGGATCAGTACGGTTTCCCACTAAAAGCCTGTCACCTGCAGTTTACTGTGGTGACAATATTCCCTTTTGTACTATTCCTTCATTTTCATTCAAAATTAATTGGTTGAATAAAAGCCTGAAATCATCCATGTACTATTGTGAAAAAACATTTTGAGTAAATGACAGTGCCAATGCCACTATTTGAAAACTTTGTGTAACGGATTCGATTTTAAATGAATAAAATTGCAATTTTTTTTCCCATCGCTCAATAACCCATAATAACAAAGTGAAAACATGTTTTTTAGAAACGTTTGTACATTTAATTTTTTTTTTTTAAATTAAAAACTGAATATTCTTATTTACAAAAGTGTTCAGACCCATATTTTGGTCAGGTGGGTCCTGTTTGCTTTAATTATATTCGAGATGTGTCTGAAGGAGGTACCATAATGCACATTGAATTGCAAGACAAAGACGTAGCGCTGAAGTCCAAGAAACTTTATGTAGACCTCTGTGATAACAGTTTGATCAGAACAAGGGTATAAAACCATTTCTAAAACTTTGAGTGTTCCCAAGAGCAGTCTGGCTTCAATACCTGTGAAATGGAGAAGATTGGAACCCCCAGGACTTTTCCTAGAGTTGGCTGTCAAGCCAAAACAAGTAACTGGACAAGAAGTACCATGGTCAGGGAGGTGACCAACAGCCAAGCAGTCACTCTCTCAGAGCTTAAGAAATCCTCTGCAGAGATTGGACAACCTGCTGGAAGGATGACCATCACAGCATCACTCCATCAATCAGGCCTTTTTGGTAGAGTGGTTAAATGGAAACCTCCGAGTAAAATGCATATGACAGCCTACCTGGATTTTGCCAAATAGCATTTGAATATTCTGAGAGCATGATGAAAAAAGATTCTCTGGTCTGATGATAGATGCAATCAAATACAGAGAGGTTGAAGAAAACCTGATATGGAGTAAATCTGGCCTCAAACTGGAGCAACAGACCGCTGGACAATTGAACCGTTGCATACAACCAAGGCAGGAGTGGAGTGGCTTCAGGACAAAGTTTCTGACTGTCCTCGAGGGCCCAGCCAAAGCCATGGGTTAAACCCCGTAAAACATCTGTGGAGAAACCTGAAGATGGCAGTTCACAGGCACTTTCAATCCAATCTTAAAGAGCTTTAGAGGATCTGCCAGGATGCATGGGATAAACTCTGCAAATCCAGGTGTACAGAGCTTGTCGAGACTTACCCAAGAAGACCTGAAGCTGTAATTGCTGCCACTGGGGCTTCTATAAATACTGTTATGAATGAGAGATTTGAGTTGTTAATATTCAACAATTTTCTTTTTAATCTAATAACATTTTCACTTTGTCATTAGAGGTTATTGAGTGTTGATGACCAGTATTATCCATTTAAAATTAAATCTACAACTCAAACAATGCAAAAAGAGAAGCGGTCTCAATACTTTCTGAAGCCACTGTACATAGCAGTGCCTGTAGCTGTTTAATGCAGGACCATTAGAAAATTCACTTTGCAGTACCAGCAGTGAATACAACTCTCACACAGCTAAAGGAAAGTGATCAGTAAAGAGGAAGGCTTCTATCTACGAGATAAAGTTATGAACAATAACACTGGATTCATGTATAATTTACTTTAAATGCCTTGCGCATGTGTTGGAACATTTAATACCACACTTGAAAAGCTTAGTCTTACAGAAAGAAGGAAAAACTATACTATAAAGGGACAATTACTAAATGCACACTGAATAGATATTGCTAGAAGTTACCCCGTGTAAATAGTATCAAAATGAGATTGGGTGTGATGAAAAACATAAGGATTAAGACATTCTAATAATTCTGCAATTTACAATGGTTAAAAACTTGAAATTACTGACAAAAATAAATACAGTAGAGATATGCCAATAGCTGCCCAGAATGTCATCCACATACATTCAAAAATTTAAACAAAATAAGTAAAAGTAATGTGTACTAATTGTGCTGGTAAATGCAAATGACTATTATGGTACTTCACATCTACCAGAGTTCACAAAATGTACTTAATGTAGCATTAAGAACACAGACATGGCAAAGACATAGTATAACCATCAACTTCAGCTCTTTTGTTGTCTTGGAAATCGATGCTTACCAATCAGATATACGGTTCCTCTTGCTGTAACCCATGTCTGTTGGTTTGTCTGCAAATATTTGGTAAGTAGCATTAGATTCCCAAGAGAAAGCTACAGAATTAGTGAATACTCGCTCTAAGGCATTCATTTACTTTTTGAATTTGTTTCAACACGTCCAATTAATTCCTGATATAATTGATCAAAATTTTTCTATAAAGTCCATTAACTTTTTGCCTGAGGCCAGACAAAACAGAAGGACCAAACACAAATGTCATTATCAACTGCTGCTCCCAATTTAAATTAGAGAGAGTGCTGTTAATCAAACTGTGTGCAGTAATACACCTAAAAACATAGATCAACAGGGTTCAGCTCAAAAAATGCCACTCTTATAAACCATGGAGGTACTTCAAAATGTCACAACATTTGTTAGGTGGTGTGATCGCTTTGTAATGCTGTTTAGTTTATGTTGTTGCCTTTTTTTTTTACGTCTACCATATGCTTAAGCTTTTTAACATTCCAATGTTTGGGGTTTCAAAGTGCAGAAACTTCTGGTAGTATTGCATATATTCTCACCATTTATGTCATCTACTACCTTTGGATCTCTCTCTTTCATGCCTTTCTCTTCTTTCTCTCATGTTCCTCTTTCACAAGCGTCTTCAAAGTTTCCTGCCACTGTGCGAGACATATCTGCATTGCAGTGCCAAGGGGAAAGCAGTGGCTGGAGGGAAAGAGATCTGTGTGAATAGCTTGAGACAGAGATGCAAAAAGAAAAAAAATGAGAATAAAGAGGTCTGACCTGCCATTTACCAAAATAGTGACGGGAAAACATAGCTTCACGCATCATTTGGTATATTAACTATGGTTATATATATATATATATATATATATATATATAATTTTTTTTTGCCTTTGAAGCAAAAATCATGCCCATTAAATGTCCAAAAGTCAAATACAAACACAACCATTTGCACCTCAAAGTGCTGTCACAGGGAAATCACAGACAGGGTCATCCACCCCCACCTCCTTGCAAGCCTCTGAGCCTCCCTGTTATTAATGGCGTCATCATTTTTCGTCTGCTCACTCTATTTCCCTTCTGATAGTAGGGCCTGCTTCATCGTGTTCTGCCATGTTTCTGTAATTGCTCCAACATCCTGCTTTATGCTGAGTATATAGTTTTTTTGTGTGCATGTGTCCCCATCCATTGGGCGTATGTCTGTCTATAAGTGTGCGTAAGTAAGTGTGTGTGTGTGTGTGTGTGTGTGTGTGTGTGTGTGTGTGTGTGTGTGTGTGTGTGTGTTGCTCTGTCCCCCCACCAGGGCCGGCTGTGAGTTTGTGGGGCAGAACCAAGCTGCAGGCAAGCTCCACACGGAGCAAAATGACAGCCTCCAGGCCACCATTGGTTGATGACCGTGAAAACACTTGCGGTTAACGTAAAGTGAGCGACCGGCTGTCACAGTGAGGCACTGCGCTTATGTACAGCCCTGACAACAGCACAACAAGCCTCTCTACAACTAGACTCTGCAGTGCTGCAACAAACAAAGGGAAAGCCTGACAATTCATAACAGCAACCCCTTCAGACAGCTGAAGTACATAGCAAAGAGAGAGAGGAGCAGGACACAACTATTAATATTTGTCACAGTCTTTGGGAATAAATGGTTTTGCTTTACTTAAATTTTGTTGGGCAGGACAGAAAATTGAGGGCGGTTGTCGAATGAAGAAGGTGAAGTCAGCATGCAGCAGAGAACGCCTAGACTGTCACCGATTACAGCCAAGGTCAGATAAAGTGTGGAGTAAGTGCCTAGAGAGCTACGGGAGCAGAGGCCAACTCTGTGGAGGAGGTGTGAAGGAGTGAGTGACCAAGCGTGAGCACCACCGCCTCTACCCATCATTAAATGGAGCCACTTAAAGGAAAAAAGCTCCTCTCAAAAAAGTCAATACATGGCACCTCTACAAAGCCCTGGTGGTTTTATTTAGCAATCTGGAGAATAGTTCTATCTTTGATGGAGACACAAAATGTTGTGAATATATGTCTGAAGACACTTGTCTCAGAACCCAGAATTTTTGTTCAGAAGCTGAATTACTTAATCACTTTCATTCTCTCCAGCAAACAGATTCCTGAAGTTATAGCGAGACGCGATAAATGATGTGCCAACATCGTCTAGTAAGGAGGGATGATTGCAGAGCTGCTTTTATCATTTATCTTAACCTCTATGTGGTTAATTCAGACTTCTTTTACCCCCTGCCCTCTTGCATTTCTTTCTTGCCTCCTCTCACACTCCCTCTGAGCACACAAACGTGTGCATACACACAAACACAGTTTATTATGCAGTAACATTACCAGATCCCCTTAGGCAGCTGTGCATCTCTGTATGACTGATGAGGGTAATTTCTCCCAAACAACAGAATGATCACTTTGGTGTTGAGCTCTACATACCCTCCCTCCTCCCCCGTCTTCCCTCTCACCCGTCTTCTTTTTAGCTTACCAAAAAGACAAGGAAAAGATAGATATTTATTACTATGTCTCCTGGAGTGTCTGGAATTGCTCCAGAAATAAATAGCTCCCACACCTCATAGACAGAAAAAAAAAGTAAATCATTGCATGGATCCAATCAGTCTATTGATTCTTCAATGCTGATTTTCATTCAAACTCTGCTAATAAAAGACATTCAATCCAGATTCCACTTTGCCAGTTGGAGTTAGGGGTGGTGGGGTTTCCTTATTTTTTCCTTGATTACCATAGGGATCCAATATAATACACATGTCAGTGTGAATTAACCTCAGAGTAAGGACTGGGCCAAGACACAGTGAGTTTATACTGTCTGTGTACCACTGTTCACCATGGGATATGCCAAGCAGAGAGTAGTTAGGACTTGTCTGCCTCTCTCTCCTGGCCTCATAGGTTCAGCCTCAGTGGGCTGTCTTTACCTATTTTCCCATCTGTCAGTCACACACAAAAACAAATCCACCTGTCGGCCAGGAGACTGGGCTGAACGGGGTGATGCTTCAGCTGTCTGGGCCCAACTCAGGGCAGAAGGGAGCGAGCCAGCGCCCTCCACCGGTGATGGAAACCCCATTAAAATGCTTATTACCCCACCTGTCAGCCCCGTTTCCTCACCTGCACAGTGGCACCAGACTAATGAAGACAGTCACTATTAATACAGCACCTTGAGCATGGAAGTCATGCCTCTGTGCATTTTGTGGTCCTTGTGTCCTTGATCACAAGGGCTCCCCAGCTCTGTAACAATATAGCATTTCAAGCGTTGAGAGACAGGCATTCTTATCGTGTCACCTGATTGCCTCAACAATAAAGCTATTAATGCTGCATTATGTAAATTGTAATGGTCACAAACATCTAATAGGATAAAGGCTAACTACAGTGCAATTTAATGCTGCTGACTTTCAGTGGCTCTTTGAAGGATGTTTTCAATTATAACAGAGCTAATTTAATTCATTGTTTCGGAGCTGAAAATGCATTTTTAAAGGTTGACTGAGTCTCTATTTCAGAACTCAGGTTTAATCAGTCATGTACATTGAACACTGGAACGTCCTCTAAAGAGATTGACAAAGTTGCCGGGGATCTGCCTTCTAGGTTTTAAAGGGACACAGTAGCCCTACCCTCCTCTTCAGTTGTGGAGGGGAGGGTGATCATCTAAAAGATGAAAAGACCTGTGCCTTTAAGAGGGCTGTCTCCCCTTTCCCTCATGCTCCCCCTCAACCACACAGACACTCCTCCTGTGAGCATTTGTGAGGCAGCTCCTGTCCCTTATGTCTCTTTGTGGGGAACAGAACAGACTTCCCAGAGCATCACTGGAGACAAGACAGAGCTCTAGGGAGGACACCCCGGGTGCAAACCATCATGCAACCTTGACCTCATCTTCAGTGGATGCCAAGATTTGCACAAGGAGAGAAGACACAGACCTACTCAAGCTGGACTAAAAGCTGGATCCAGGAGTCCAAAACAAGAGGTGGACCTTAACAGCTGGACAACCCAAGAGGTCAATTTTAGTTGAAAGCTCCGCGATCAGCAGATCAAAATCAACAACGCTGGACTGGATCGCTAAGAAAAAGGTGGAGTTTTAATTTGAGCTTTTAGTTTCTCTGTAGAAAAGTTTTGTTAAAGAAAAATCAACAAAGTGCGCCATATCTTTTGCAGCTATTAAGGTTAAAGCACCATATGAAATACATAAAAACGAAGGAAAGAGGATAATTTAGCTTATTATTTTTTTTATTATTTCTATCTGTATGTGGTACGAAATTGAGATGCTCTTTAAAGAGCATCTTGAATGGTCCCGACAGTGTTCTTAATTCACCAGCCAGGCGTTTATCTTTTTTCTCCAGCTCTTTCTGAGGGGGAGCATTAAAGACTTCATTGATAGTCCTCTTAGGGAGCGGGTAATATTTCTTATATGGAGTCTTGAAACTTTACAGCTGTTGACTGGAGGAAGAGGAACGTGCCATATACATAAGAAGATGGCGTTGAGCTCTATCCAAGTGTGCGCTGGTCTAACGCTGCGGTAGAGCATTGAGGACATCAGAAATGTTCACACGGTGTGGACTGGTCACTGGCCAGAACCAGTACCTGACCAGAGACGCTGTCAGGCCCCACCCAGGACTGGAGGTGAACAGACCAATCCAAATTGAGAACGGGGTCACCCCAGGGACCCGCCCTGTCTACCAGGGTCAAACTTACACCAATGCTGGCCAGTCCGCAGTGGTGCATGTTTCCAGCCCACTAAAGCAAGCACCAATACCAGTCCCTCCCCCCGCACTCAAACTAGGGCAGGAAGGGTTCAAGAAAGTCTGCAGAACTGAGGAGGAAAGCCCCTGCCCCTTTCCAGGATTGGCCTCTGGGGTGCTGGAGATGCGTGTGAAGGAGGGAAGTAAGATCCGAAACTTAATGGGATTTGCCATGGCACGGATGCAGGGAGAGAAGGGTGTAAGCGAGGGAGGTGTGAGTAGTGGTGGACTGAGGCAGGTGGTTTTCACTGGGTCAGGTCGTGCGGTCACAAAGACCATCACTTGTGCTGAGATCATGAAACGAAAAGTGGGCTCTCTGCACCAGCTGACTAAACTCCAGTACAAGGTGGTCAAAGAAGTGTGGGAGAGTACTGAAAGGGGGACATCTGAGATGACAGTGCACAGGACTGTGCCCTCCATCAGCATCCTTCTTTCCAAAGACCCCCTGGATCCCCAGGAACCAGGTTATCAACCTCCTGAGACTCTCAGTGCATTGTGGGAGGAGAAAGAGGGTGTTGATTCTGCCTCGCAGACAACATGCAAGAGACCTCTTGGACCTTTACCATACAGCAGTTTGACTCAGTGTAAGAGAATGTGTTTGGGGGAAGGAGACTCAGTCCTCCCTCCTCAATGACTGGCTGAACCGGTGTCAAACAGTGGAGAGGATTGAATCAGAGGAGTTCATTTGGCTTGCCCTCCACTCAAGCACAATGCTGAGACAATCAGAACACTCACTCAGAAAGAACAGTTTCTCAGAAGAACTGAGTACCAATTCCAGCCTCCCGAGGTCACTTTGACTGGGACCGAAAAACTTGTCTCTGTACATATAGCATTTAAGGGAAGTGTTTCTCAGCGCATCCACAAATCTGACAATATGTGCTATTGTGCTATAAAATCTTTAGCAGACTCAAGTCCCATTTAACATTGAAAAAAGAAAAAGCCATGAATTGCACAGGTTCCAGAATCCTGGTTGCAGTAAACTATTTGCAGCGTGTGAACAAAACCATTATTAGCATCCTGCTACAGTCATCTCTATTCTTCCATGCTCTTAAGTGTAGTCTTTAAAAAAATATACCAGATAGACCGAAGAACAAAAAATAAAAATGGCTTAGAGCCACTGGTGACATGACAAATGCAGAACATGCTAATTTTATTTGTCTGATTATTAACACTCATGAAAACAAAATTAAATAAATTGTTTTTTTCCCCCCAATGGAAATTTTGCTTTGTATTTCATCCATTTTACACACACATCATTGAATTTGCAAAGCTCTGATTGAACAGAAAATCACAGTGTGCTGATCTTTTGATAAGAATAACGGCAGTGAAATTTGTCTGTAGAAAAAGCTGATTTAATGACAAAGCTGTTGATAAGGCACAGCTCCTAAACCAACCCAGCCTGACAGAAATGCCTAGGGCAGAAATACAAGCACAGATTATCATTTAGATAACAACATAACATCAGACAACACAGTGGAAAAAGGATTAAAACTAGGCCTGACAGAGCTTCACACTGCACTCTTCCTGCAAAATATGAAACCAAGGCAACATGCTAAACTCTTTCACCTTTCAGCCTACCCACCCACCATAGCTATTGTAAAGTACAGTCTACATCTTCCACTATGTACTCTGCCATTTCTCAAGACAAATATTAAGCCTTACGATGCGGTCTAAAAAGAGCCGAGTTTTCACAGTAGCACTGTGCATTTGTACTTGACTGACACAATAAATGAAATGGCTAACTCAAGCTGACTTTTTTTATGCATTGCCGCACTACATTTTCACACCATTTAGATACCATTTTAGTTGCAAAAAGGTACCTCTGAGTAATTGCTCGAGCTTAACTGAATGCTGCAGACATGTATGGCAATTGGATCAAAATCCAACTCCAAGCAAATTGCAAAGTAGTAGGAAAAAAAAAAAAACATTAGATGCATATCTATGATTTTTATGAATTAAAGATTTCTTATAAATATTTCTTGAAAATTTGTCCAAAACAAGACAAACAAAATAAACCTCCCTGAGAATTATTTTACCCAAATACTTAGGAACTTTTTCCACTTTATCAACCGAGTCTTCTGGGGATAATAACTTAGACGAGTGGAACCTTGTCTGAAGCTTTTGCTGCTGATCTTAATGAAAATCTGCAAACACAGATATCGGCCTCTTAAAGTAAATTAATCAAAGTGACTCTTAACTGTGGAGACAACTGTCTTACAGCGTAAAATAGAGAAAACAAAGAGATTTCACTCCTATAGCATTACTTTCCAAATTGGTCTTTCAAAGAAATACAAATCGTAATATTTCATAGAGTGATCAGCGGTCACTTTACCAGTCTGTGGCGGACACTGTGATTAACCTCCCTCAATCCTGTTAAATGAATCAGAGCAAAGCAGAGCACTCAAGGTTGAATAAGAAACGCTGCCACTGCAATACTGCACATATGTAGCAAACTGTGTGTCCTCGAGACTGCTTGAAGGTTATCACTTCAGGTGGTTGTTATCACGGAGTTAACAGCTTTCATCCAAGAGCCTATGGGGCAGTCAGTCCGCGATGCAGGTCAAAAAGATAATGCCACTATAGGTAAATTTCAAATCGATCTGCGTCTGTTATCAAGCATTGAGAATTCTGGGCAAAGTGTAAAATGCAGTGGGGGTAATTAGGGATAACGGCAGAGCGTACCTGAGTGAGAGAGGAGATAAAACATACTAACAAAAGTATTATCCTGGAGCTAAATCCGATGTGGCTGGCACGAATAGCATGGTGGAGGAGTCAACAAAGTGCATTATAAAAATATGGACAAGGTTATATCAAAGCTGAGAGTTCATTTTGCCAATAACATTTATTTTCACGGATGCAGTCAAGGTGCCTTTGGAGAATATACAGACATAACGACTGAGTGCACATATTGTTTAAAACCCCTTCTCTTTCTATGAAACCAACTAAATTGTAGAGATGAGTAACGTTGCTTTCGGTACCAAGCAAATTACACAGATGTTTCAATCTTGAAGGAAAATTTAAGGGACAGTGGACATGTTAAAGATTATTTGGGTCAGACGTTAATTTCATGGGTGCAATTCTATTAAAGACTACTGATGTTTTTTTATTTATTTATTTATTTTTTGTGGTTACTGTTAACGCTGCTGAACTGTAGAATGAATGATTTTTTTGAAAAGATTACTTCAAAATGGTTATGCAGAGAAAACACTATTTTTTTTTCTTTTGTAGGACTTACGAATATCTTACTAAAGGACGACATTATGTTAAGACTGACCGATCATAGTTTTTCCATCATGGTGGACACAACAGTAACCTTCTGTTTACCAAAGCCTTTAACTACATGCACTACAGTCATTTTGAAGTCAACATAATGAAAGTGTTGGCACTCTATTTTTCCCCTCTCTGCTGCTGCAGAAGATGAGAGTGAGGTCTCTGGGATGGCGTGGGAGTTCGCTATCTTCCAGCCTCCAGATGGCTCCGTCTTCTCTTATCTAGAAGAATGGGTGCTGCCTCAATTTTTCAACTCGCCTTATCTGGGAATCCTTTAAATTGAATATTTACTGGGCCTATGTTTTCTGCCTGTGTTAGCCTCTGAAGTCGACATTCCTCTTGCTTGTCGAGACAGGCCAAAGGGTTTTTCTCACTCATACACTTTCTTTGTCTGCCTTGTCGAGTTGTGGGACAGTGATTGATTATGTGATTGCCAGGAGAGAATGGAAGATCAAGCAGTTAAGCAGAGAGCAGTGGCGATATATTAAGAATTGGCCATAGAGGAAATATGTTAAACAATAGAAAAATGTACATTTTCCAAAAATGACATCAGGCAGACCTCAGTTTTATGTCAGAGTAAAATAGATTAAATTAATCACTTTCTGAACAGTCTATTGTTTTCTGCACAGTGTACACTAGAGGTAAAGAGAACACTTAAGCAGCCTCTGAAAACATCTTATTGCAATATGACTAGCTGTGGTCTATCTGTATAAACAAGCTGTGCCACAGCTACTCCCTGGTAAGTGTCTGGAAATGTCTTTTCAAAACCATTTTGTGAAATGCCTCCATGTTGGATTAATCAGTGCAGCTGAGGATGTAATTGCTGTGCTGAAGTCAAAGCTGTAAGAGCAGATAATGAACACTGACTACAAGGCTGCCAGAATCCAGGGCAAAAGAAATGGGAAGTTTGGAGACCAAAATGTCTTTAGCGTTATTTCAGATGCCCGGAGGGAAAATGACGACACACTGTATCTACGCTAGATACCAAAAAAAACCAAAACAATCACCTATGACTCATGGGACACTGACATGTAAATTTTATAGTTTGTAACAGCAGCATTGTGCTGTTAGAATTTGATAGGAAACTGGGGCAAAACTACAGTGGCTTTCAGGAATTGTCTTTTAAGCTCTTTAAATTGTATATGCATTTATTCATCTATTGTTTGCAGTAAACTTATGTATAGTAACATGCATGCATGGGACAGTTCTGTATGTTAAGTAGGTATTTAGTCATTTTCTTATGTGCGGGATGGGCGTGCAAAGGTAAAGAAAAACAATTAGGGTTTGTTCTGACTGTTGCTGCCCTCTGGTGGATAAAATAAGGTCAAAGTCAGCAACAGAGAAAGATTCTTATCCTTGCTAAAAAATTGCTATTATTGGTGTATTTGATGGATATTCACGGCCCTGTGATGGCCCTAGATGGTTTGAACAACCGAGGTAGATGGTCACAGAACAGACCATCATTAGCCGAGAAATATTTTGACATGTTTTAAAACATAACACAGAATTTACAGAGCAGATGGAAACTTTAGGTCATGTTATTTTTTAAGATGATTAATTGCAGTCTCAATGCTAACACATTGAAATGTCACTTTTTGTCCTGGTTTAATTTCAGCAGGTAAAAAGTCTACATTCTTGCTTTTATCATCTTTCAATCCCCACTTGCAATTATGAGAGAACCTCAGACTCAATTAGCTTAAAGTATATGATGTATAAAGGAGGTCACCTATATTTTGAAAATCACTCCTGTGATGTCTAATGGTATCAAAGTTAGAGGCACTTCTATAAGGTACTGAAGAGAAACAGGAAAGACTATGTTTAGTGACTGATAGGTGTGAAATACAGCAAGAATGGAAAGACACCCATCTGCACAAACACCCACAAACGCAAAATATGCCAAGTGTTATGTGCAGTAGTCCTGGATTGCAAATTAACATTCCTTAGTCATCTCCTCAGCAGAGTGATAAACAAATTCTGCCAATTGGTTCTATCTGTGTAACTGGATCCCCCTTTTTCAGTGTGATCAATATAATCATTGAAAAGAAGGCACAGTGGTTTTCTTTTATTATTCAGATTGTTCGGCTGAAAGTATTTGTTGTAAGATTTCAGCTAAATCCTTTTCAATCATTTTTCTTTAATTTTTCAGGGTTTCTACAGGGTCCACAAAGTTATATGTAAGCTGTATTAAGACCTTCTTTATAACACTGAGTACCTGTTGGTATTATTATTTTTTTCAGTATTTCCCAGCAGTGTTATAACATTAACCCCTCATAATATAAATGATTAAATTTAAACAATCTGGACCTGGATGAGCAGCAAAATTTGGATCAAGAGATTAAACATTTAAAAATGAAAAATTCATTTTAAGTTGTTATGAAACTTGACACCAGCCCATCATGCAACAATGACCTATCTAGCTACCGTAGCTAGCAGTAGTGACAGGAGACTGATCTGAAAAAAACAAACAAACAAACAAACAAACAAACAAAAACGAACCCACAGTTGTCAGTGCAAACAGTCTATTACAACTCACAGTTACGTCTTATGGGTAGATTACCTCTGCTAGCTGTAGTAATTATGACAGGAGCAAAGTAGAAACCTTCATTCATGTTGGTGGATTCCTTGCATGACAGTTTTCTACAGGTCTGATGGGGCTGACTGAAACTTATAAAAAAAAAACAAACAGCCCATCTACTGTCACAACAATCCTGCTCATTTCCACAACCTGCAATCAACAAAAAACATTTTGCTTTTAAGACTTTTCAAGACGGTCAGATTCATTGGTGGGGTGGTGGTTTAGCTGTAGCTATCAAGAGAGATGGAGAAAGGCAGCATTTAGGATCGCAGACTCCATAATTGTATCGTAGAATTGAGCTTCTGATGAACTTCAGTAATGTAAACACAAATATAGAGGCCTAACTACCAGGCAAGTGGAGTATTTTAACTGTAATATGACAAATGCTGCAATGATAATTACAGACAGCACAAGTATAATTTTCAATAGAATATTGTCTTCTAATTCATTTACATTTTATTCATCTCTGAATTTATTTTAAAACAATAACTAAAATTTAATATGACTTTTTTGATGTTTTATATGCTGTTCTTTACATTTCATCCAAAATGCAATTATTTTGAAATTAATATTAAAAGTAGCACAATTTAAATCCCACAACTTATATTAATGGTACTCATGGTAAAGAAACATCTGAATCCAGTGGGACCTCATACTTGAGTTGTCCAATGTTTTTTCAGAGTTTTTTTTCTTCAAACTGTCTGTGAAGCTATCTCCACCCTGTTTTATTTGTGGGTTATAAAGAAAAACATTGTTTCTGATGAATTTTCTAAAGCAGTTTACTGGATGGTGACCTAACCCCTACACCCACGCGTTCCACTAAATTATTCAGAAACAAGCACAGCAGCCAGCAAAGCATAACATGAATTTGGCTGAAGCCCCTTCATCAAACTGTAAAAATGCAGTTTAACATGAGGGATTTTTATCTCTTGTATTGCCAGTCACAATCCACGCCAAGGTCGGCAATGTGACTAAATGATTGGGTTAATTTGAATTCAAACAGAGTCAGCTTGGGGTACACTCCGCACAGTGGGAGGATTGGTAGAGTAATATAAACACAGTTGTGATTACTCCATTGAAGCAGTAGGGTGCTCCAATCAGAGCCGAATCGCGCTCCTCATTACAGACTACAAGGCCAAATCTCAGTGGGTGGACCAGAGAATCAGGCTTCGCATCTTCCCACTAAAATTAATTGAAATTCATTTGTGGCACCCCGATGTTCCCCATCAACACCAGACACATTCACATTTGCACAATGCAACCTAGAGTCATTAAGCACAAGCGCCTTTTAAGTTTGAAACAATGTAAAATCAGAGGCTTTATTCACTGGCCCTCTGCATTAAGGCCAGCTTGTAACCCGCAGCTCACAGTATTAGATGCAGTCCTGGGAGTGATTCTTAATAAGGCAAAGCAAAGTAATCTGACCAAGGTATCTGCCAGGTCGGGGATTCCTGATATGATCTGAACTCTTGAACAGACAAAGAGAGACTCAAGGTTCGGGGCAGCCGTGATTGAGAACACACCACATATCCAAGATTCATAGTATATACACCTCATGTATTTGCACTGGTGGTTTTGCACAAGTAGTAGGGTTATCACAGACGTACTCCACTTACATTATGTAGCTTGCCCCAACCAAATACTAGAGCAACAGGTGTAATGACTGGCACGCCCTTACCTGAGGACCTGACACACCTTTGTCATCCTACGTTTGAAGCACATGCAGGGCTGAGGTTCAAATACTGTTTCTTACAATGCACTCAAGGACTTTGGAGAGTTTTCCTCTCTCCAAAACAAACAAAAGTACCACTGAAGTAAAACAAAAGCCAAAATAAAAAAAGAAAGAAATCGTGCAGTGTGAGCACTTCGTCCGAAAACTTTGAGAGGCGGTCTGTAAATCCTGACACTTTTTTCGAGGAGGCGGGTTTTTGAAGGTCAAGGTGTCGTCAGCCGGGCTGTGGTTTTTAACGAGTCGATTATTTTTTGCAGAGCACAGACAGTGTCCGTCTGACTGGAGTTTAATGATCGGTGCAAAGGCGTCAAATGGGAAAAGAAAAACCCCGCGTACGTTGGATTCAATCGTCGGAGCCTGCGAGTGCTGTAATGGAGCGGGTTGACCAGCAGATGGCGACGTGGAATCCACGTCTCCGCGATGCCTTCACTGCTCCTGGAGAAAGACAACGCGGTTGCAGAAATACATTGATAAATAAACCTTTGCAGGTGTGAAACCTATGAGAGTTCTGATTTTTTTTTTTTTCCTCTAGTGACAGCTTGTCGCTTGAGCCATTTTTTTTTCTATGGCCCGTAATAATCGGTAGTGACACATTCCCCACTATAAATAAACTCTGAAAGGGAAGAGGGGGCATTAGGGAAACGTGGCCCACGGTATCGAGCTGGACGTGTGTGTGTTTCACTTAGATTCTCGACCGGACATGAATGCAGCCGCCCGGTTCCAAGGTGTTTGCTCTACATTTGTCTGCGTCGGTCTGGGGACGCGCTGCCTCTGTGGCTGTTCAATAAATTGCCCGGTGAGTCTGTTGGGTTTATTTGTTTTTAAGTAAATTGTTTCCTGCTGTTATTTTGATAAAAAAAAAAAAAAATCCGTTAAATGAAATTGGGGACGCATCATAGGTTTACCGTCAAATGGGCATTAAAATTACTAACAGCTTAAAAGTGGACTATTTCCGTGTGTTTCTGCTCTGATAAACAGTGAGGATCCCATCACACCTTGGGCCAATTTAATCTCATCAGACTTATCGTGTAATGTTTTCTGAGCAGGACTTAGAATGTGCCTCGAGATAAATTATAATGAAGTTACCATGTTGTATTTTTTCATCCGTCACTGAAATGTGTGTGTGTGTGTGTGTGTGTGTGTGTGTGTGTGTGTGTGTGTGTGTGTTTGCGTGTGTGCGTGTGTGTGTGCATGCGTGTGTGCGTCTGGGTGGGTGAGTGTGTGTGTGTGTTTGTTTTCTTTTGTTTGTAGACACTTGTAATCAGTTGCAGTTTGAGGTGTGTCTTCTTTTTTCAGAACATGCTTCCTAGGAAAAATGTTGCAAGGGCTTCACTTGCCGTGCAGTCCCTCAGGCATCTGTTGGTCCTCTCCTCTCTGTGTCATCTCATATCTGGACACTATGAGAAAGACAGAGTCCATGACTTAATGTCCAGATATCCTCTTATTGATGGGTAAAGGATGATTAACGTCGTGCCTACACATAAGTGACATTCTTGGAATAAAAGAATGAAATCAGTTTAAAATGCCTCTCCTCCTTGTCCACCCCACTTTCCTCTTTCCATGTCTCTCCGTCCGTTAGTCATAATGACCTTGCTCTACAGCTGAGGAAACTTTACGACAATCGCCTGAGTCAAATTGACCTCTATAATATCAGCAATGTGGCGACGGACATCACCCGTCTCCATGCAGGCCACGTACAGGCACAGGTAATGTCTTACTTATTAAATCATTCTTTTATTTCTTATATTGATTCCTTTCAAGATTGTGGACTACGCCAAAGACCAGCCTGGTAAAATCCAGCAGTGGCTTTTTTACACAGTCAATGTTGAGGAGAGATCAAACCCAGAGTGAATGTCGCGTCAGTAACTCACATGTCTCTACTTGACTCTCCCTCTTCCTTTGTAAGATGTTTGCGGTCTATGTGATGTGCTCAGCCCAGGAGAAAGATGCCGTGAGGCTGACCCTGGAACAAATTGATGTGGTCAGACGCATGTGCACTGAGTACCAGGACTTTGAGCTTGTCACATCTGCCCAGGGTATGGTACACCTCAAAATGGCATAACGGGCTTGATAATTCAAAGACAACATAGATCTGAGGAGAGTGATTGATTACCAAAAAAACCCAAAAAACTGTTAAATGCAATCAGTTATCTTTTTTTATGATTTACTGTTCATTTTGGGATTCTAATACAGACTTCTATAAAAAAATAAACATCAATACTAAGGAATTAATATTATAATAATCTATGCCTCATAATGAGAAGTTAATTACTTTTGTAGAATGGAATGTTGAACTCTCTCTAACAAGTAAATATAACACAAAAACAAACAGATGCTTTTTCAATAGATGATAAAATTTCTTGTTTGACTAAATTAAAATTTGTAGTTACTCAAAACACATTTTTGCACATTTCAGTGGCTTTTACTAAAGGTAAATTATCTGAATGAATGACAATGAAATCTTAAAACAGCTACTGGCACTTGGCTTCACTGGAGGCATTAATGTCAAATAATGTGTGTATGTCACTGCAGAACTGAAGAATTCAGAGAGTAGGAATAAGATAGCGTGTCTAATTAGTATTGAGGGGGGGCACTCCATTGACAGCAGCCTGCCAGCCCTGCGCATGTTTTACCAACTTGGAGTCCGCTCCATGGCCCTCACACATACCTGCAATACACCCTGGTAATTAAGAGTATCACTCTGTTATATTTTAACTAGAATAGTACAGGGGACTAAATATGAATTTTCTGCTGTTAAAATATAACTGCACTGTTTAGATTTTTCTTGTGTATCAGTGATGTAAAAGGAGTAGGAAGATACAGGATCTCCATCTTCAAGTATTTGAAATTTAGATATCCTGTAGTAGACGCATCTGTGTAATACTGCACAGTGTTCAATTTTTTTCAAATATTTTTGTCAAGATTTTTGCCTGTTCATTGGCTTGTTCAGTGGCTCAGACCTGTATAGAGCTTTGTTTTTAACCACTGAAACCTTTGATGCCTAATTCAAGATTAATTAAACAGCTAGCAGAGGCCATGTGATATCCACGCTAGAGAACATCTTTAAAGAGAGTGAATGGAATACTTAGCTACAATTAATCTAATTTTATTAAGTGGGTGGACTGAATTTCACTTCTGTTCAAATTAACCCACAGTATATATATACTTTCTGGAAGCTTTACATTGCTTGTAGTTGAATGTGCTTCAGCCAGATAATAACCCCAGTAACCCCACTCGGATGCCCTAAATATGATAGTAATTAGTGATTTTTAAATTTTCTAATAGTTATGCACAAGATTTTCATGATTTGTGGTTTTGACAATCCTTTTTTTCAATGCAGGGCAGAATCATCCTCAAAACTTTATAGTGTCTATCAAAGACAGAATAAAAGCCTGACACATTTTGGAGTGGTAAGCTTAATCTTCAGTAATATCAACGTACTGTATATCTAAGATGAAGAGTTTTATTTGTAATGAGAAGCCATTTGACAGTTAATGATGATGAATGATCGCTGATATATAATAAAAACTTTTTTTTTCCCAATTGTAGTTAATGACTTTTAATGTATTTTAGGAAGCCACTCTCAACCCTTTAGAGTTAATTATATGTATCTCTATTATGTATATATGCATTGTTAGGTATTGGCTGGCAAACATGAGAAAATGTTTATATTACTATCACTTTTATCCTTATTTTTATTAATGGTGGTACTGTTAGGAATAGTAAAGGTAGCTATAACAGAAAAAAAGTAGTAGAAGTAGTTGTTGTAGTAGTGGTTGTAATGGTAATTTAGAAAAAAAAGTCAAGAGTATAGAGGATATGATCATTTTTAAGTCTTTAGACATTCCAGTAATTGACTTGGCGGAAGAAACTGGTTAACGCTTTGCCTACTAAATGTTTACAGACAAACTGCTGTAACCAAGTCTCTCAATATGTGTTTGTTTATTATAGCAATGCACAATATAATACTCATCTTTGTAATGCATTTCCTATTTAGTTGGCCCTCTGAACAGCAGCATGAAGGACATCCTTGATTCCTATATGTTTAATGGTTTAATGCATATATATGTAAAAATCAACTTTCTTCAACTCAGGTGACTTCCTTCTCTCCCACGATACTGTAAGTGCTTACTTAAGTGGTTTCTGAATGTTTTTTTCAAGGCGGTGGTAGAAGAGATGAACAGACTGGGGATGATAGTGGACCTCTCCCACACATCTTGGGACACAGCCTTGGCTGTGCTGAACCATTCCAGGGCACCTGTCATTTTTAGCCATTCTTCTTCCTACTCCATCTGTAACCATGGTCGCAACGTACCTGACCAGGTGCTGCATGAGCTGGTGAGTAAAACAATTTACTGAGCTATTAACTCCCCGCTTAGTTGTTTGAATAAGTCACTGTTAAATTCATTACAATTATAAGTTTTCTTTTACACCCCTAAAAAAGAAAATACACTGTATTTTCTTTGTACAGTGAAAATACAGTGTATTTTCTTTGTTAGATTTTTGTGTATCAACAGGATCAGAAAGTTATGAACAGACTAATAATGTTCAACACTTATTTTATTTTTTACGGATAATGGTCGGTCTAATTGATTCTAAACCCTAAGGGAAGAGTTGCAGTGTCAAGAAGCCAAGTTAATATTAATTTCAGAGTTTTTACTGCTCCATTTCCATAGTAATATCAACAGCCGTGTTTGCTTACAAAAATTTTATAAGCCAGAGCTCAGGAATGAAACCTCAGTGTACTGTTCAGTTCTTTTTGATGTAATGTAATGTAAATAAGACAGAAGTGTAGGTTACTGTTGTACTGTTTGTGTCTGGAAACATGTATTTATACATAGCTTATTGTAGTTTTTTTTTTTTTTTTTTTGATTTGTGTGTTGTTTTTCAGAAAAAGAACCGAGGATTGATCATGGTGAACCTCCACAGCAAATTAATTTCCTGCAAGGACAAGTCTAACATTTCTCATGTGGCTGGTGAGGCATCCATTTTAGACATTTTGATATTGTAGTAACTCTGGAGTTTGGATTTCTTATATTTCTGTTGATTTTTTTTTTTTTTTTCCAAATGGGATTTGCAGACCATTTTGATCACATTAAGAAAGTTATTGGAGCTGAGTCGATAGGAATCGGAGGGGACTTTGAAGGAGCTGTGAGGTAAGAAATATTCACTTGCATACACAACCTACAGATAATTAGAGGCACTAAGTCAAAGGAAAATGGGTATATAGTTTACAAAAAGAAAATCTATGGTCCTGTAATTGCTATAGTGCCTCTGGATATTTTATGACCAGGAGGGATGGTAATCGTATGAGACACAGCTTACATATGCAAATACAAAGTCTCTGGCCCTCTCCAAACAATATATATCAGAGCTTGTTCTTGAACCAGATATTTATCACTAACAATGTGTTTTTTGTTAACAGCTTTCCTCAGGGGTTAGAGGATGTGTCAAAGTATCCTGCTCTGATCCAGGAGCTCCTGCGGAGGGACTGGACTGAGAATGAGTTGGCGGATGTCCTTCGAAGGAATTTCCTGCGAGTGTTCGAGGAGGTGGAGCAGGTTAGCTGGAAGATTTATATATTTCATCTTAAAGAACTTCTTCCCCTGATAAATGAAGGGTAGGCAGGTAACTGAAAAGCATATTTGCATTCCATGTAATGGCCAAAGGAGCATTTCAGCTGTAGAGAACAATAAGTAAATGATATGTACTTAAAATTGGACTATATACATGTACATTGTATTTTTTCCCCTAAAACAAAACAAGATTTTTTTTTGTCTGAACACTAAATGCCTTTATTCAAAAATTTTTGGCCATTTTTTTAAACTTGTTGTTCGACATTTTATAACATTTTCAAATTCAACAATACTCTTGTTGACCTTGTAGGAATGATGGAATAATAATAACATATATAATAAATAACATGCTTTCTTTGCTCTTCAAATTTAAAAGATATTCTTAACAACACAGACTAGTTCAAAAATTCACGTTTTATATATTGTGACCCCCTCTCGTCTCACTGCATTTCCCCCAGGTCCGTAATGAGTTAAGGTTGAACCAGCCCAGTGAGGTCCAGATTCCTATAGAGGAGGTCCAGAACCCCTGTAGGCTGGTCCTTAGACCCCCTCACCCAAGTGGGCTGTCTTTCAGTGAGAGTGCCTCCTCCAGAGCCCAACATGAAGTACCAGATCTGCTAACCCTGGCTTTATCTCTGCTGCTTTCCATCCTATTTATGATTAATGAAATTCAGTTCAGCTGCACCAACTTTTAAAGTGCCTTGGTTTTAATACAAATAAGGAGAGCTTAATGACTCTGCTGTAGGCATTGTAGATCATCACAGTGCTCCACAGCTCAGTAAAGATAAGTAAATCATAATATTAATATCACACAAATGATTTGTTACTGTAATAGTATTGTATGAAAGCAGCAGTTACTTAAAGCAACAGTATGAAAACATGCCTGGTTAAGACTCAGAACCAGTACTGTACTGGCAAGGAGTTTGCGTTGGTGAGCTCATTTTGATGTTTCATTAACATTTCTCCATGTGCATGATTTGCTCTTGAAAAATGAATACTCATAGCTTCACTAAAATACTGCTCACATAAAGTTCCCAATGTGTAGGTTTTTGTTTGTTTGTCTTTTGTTTAAAGTGCAGGGAAGACCAGGAGCACTTGTAGCATTGTATGTTTAGTTTTTCATAACTGCAAACTTTGCCATGGGTTATCCCTTAGATATAAAACACCCTTGACTTGTACAGCTGATTAATTCCCCTTAAAAAGAAACATTTGTTCTCTACACTGTATGATGGCATAAAATACTGATCATACTTAACTTCCTAGAAAAAGACACAAAATGTGATCTAATAGTCCCATGTAGCTGAACAGAATTTTCTTAAAGATGTAATCCTTCAGAATAGAGTGAGTTTGGCTTTAATATTACAGGCGAAAGTGGCAGAAGGATAACTAATGTTGAAGGAATGTGTTGGTAACTGTAGGAAATTTGAAAATCACAGTGGTATGGTGAACTAATGAAAACTACCACACAGGAATTCACAGAACATAAATATATTGAATGGCTATTGCAGAAAAATGCAGACCTTTTAATGAAAATGGTTTGATTTCATGAAAATCCTAAGGAGTATAACTTTAAGCCATTTTGTGTGCAGATAAGCCTCTCAGCTCTGTAGAAAAGTACAAATGTAACAGTTCAGAGATCATTCTTGTACTTTTTTTTCTTATCAAGAACACAAATATCTGTCCAGAAATTATAAATTATACCCTCTTTTTAAAAACCTGCTTTATGATTGCTGTGTTAGTGGTCTCTGGATCACTAACACAGCACAACCAATGTCAAGAATTATGTCAATTATCTACAGTAACATTTTATTTTACCTTAGTGGGGAAGTGTTGATAATATAAATAAATAAATAGAGATGTGTTTTTAAAATATTTCAATAGGCTGTTTTAGAATAAAATCTTACATACTATTAAAATTGTTATAACAAAATGTGTACTACTCAGGACTGTGCTGTCTGCCAAACTGTCAAGTGCAGTTTAGTTTTCCCATATAAAGAGGTGTTTGTTACCTCTGAATTAGAAAAAAAATTCTTACCTAATCTTTGGGTTTGACAGGCTGACACAAATGTTCATTTTCTTAGGGAGCAAAATTACAGCTTTCATTTGTAAAGAATGGCAAAGCCGTGAATGTATTGGACAGATATATACACTAATGTGTCCCAATATTCTACAAGAATAGAATAAACCTCTTTTGTACTCAAAAGTCCATATTCAGAAATGGCGTCAAACTGATGCATCCACCAACATCTGTTTGGCAGCAGAGCAGATGCTGCCTCGTGTCCAGAAGCAGAATGTATTCTGATGAGACCAAGGCTTCTGTGTAAATGCTCCTAATTGGTCATGAGTAGATGGTGATGACCTCCCGACCTCCACCTCTCACCAGCAGCACCCTTTCCAAGCCTTCAGTAAGTACCTCCAGAAACTCCATATCTGAGGCAAAAACAGTTAAAGAAGAAAAACCAAGCAAACAATAGCCTACACACATGTGTAATGCAGCACACAACCTCCTGCAGTGTCCTTTTTTGTTTTAATCACATTGACAAAGGATACAGTTCTCGTCGCCGTCTATGTTTCGTGGTGGCCCTGGCATATTCAGCAGCACTAATCGAGCGTCATGGGACCTGTTGACTATTACTTCATTCAGCTTCACAGCTGTGTGCATTCTCCGCACATTGGACTGATCCCTGGAGGGGCAGCAGGAGGGAGAGACAGAGTAAATGGATTTGTGCTAATAAACTTTTTTTGGACCATTTCAAACCAAGTTCTAACTTTGTCACACTGAGAAGCATGCAGAAGGGGAAGGGAAAAATAAGGTGAATAGTTAGTATTTGACTCACGGTTTGAGGCTCATCAGTTCTCTGAAGTTCTCGGGTGCATTGTTTCTGTTCCTCGTCTCAGCTTCACACTTCTCCCTTGTCCATGTCATCTGAAGCTTCTCTGTAGGAGTCTCTGTTGACTCGTCCTCCTCATCTGAGTATAGACTTCCCATACGCACCAAAGAGTGTCTGTCCTTAACAAGCTGGGCCTGTTGGAGTCATGTGAATACTATGATGCTTGGCTGCCAATATACTGTGTGTAGCTAACATCATCATTCTGTTAACTTAGAGTAATTAATAGAGATAATTTTGATCGCACTAAACTTCCAATCACTACAGACAGCCAACGGTTGTCTGTAGTGTTGTAATAAACAAACCTCTCTCTGTCTTTCCGCACTGGACAGCCTCATTTGCCTCAACATCTGGGACCTCTGCTCCATCATTAACGTTCGCTCATAGGTGTATGCTGAGATGTCACTGTCATGCTGTAATCCCATTTCAGAAACAATTGTGATGGTTAATGCAACAGACGAATATGTATGTTAGCATGAACAGTGTGACAGTGTAAGTGAACGAATTCATGTTTAAATATTTATTTTCTGGCCCTACTATCTGGCTGATTTGAAGAAAGCAGTAGTTCTATTAGCCTTCACATTGCCTTTGAAACAAATGTGTTTGTGGCATCCTATAGAAAACAAAAACCTGTGTGCTGTAGTATGCTGAAATGGACTTCTGCTTCCAATTGCAATTTTTATTACTGAGTAAAATTTATACTGAGTTTACTCTGTCCATAAAGAGCCACATGAAATTTTCACTATAATTCAAATTTATAGGTGTGTAAGAGAAACTTTCACCATCTCCACCACTTCCACCTCAGCCTCTATTCTCAGCTGGTAAAGGAACATGGCCAAATCCTTCTTCATCTGGATACTGTTGTCATCCATCTGGGCCACAGTGAAGATGCGCATCTTGCATTTCCTCCACACCTAAAATACAGGTAAAGCCTTGTTGTTAATGCACCAAGTGTGATACTAAGTGCAGTATTGAATGGAAGTCAATATAAATGGCATTAGAAAACATACTTTAAAAAAGGTTTAAAAAGCCACATTCTTCAAGAAGGGAAATCTCCAAATAACATGACTAAAATTAACAAAGACTTTTCAAGGAGAGCATGTAAGCTAATGTAACTCAAATAATATCAATATAACTCTCACTTTATGCTGTTTGAGCAGAAAAGGTAGCAGCATTAACATCCCTCCATCGTGGACGATCCACCAAACGTCAATGTTGCCCTCTGTGAAACGTTCATGGTTACTCGGGTAGAAGGACACATTTTTAGGCACCATCAGGGCCAGGTGGGCAGCTGTGGTGCAGCGGACTGTGTCTGGGTAGAGATGAACACACAGGCAGAGACAGTTGCCTTTTTATTATCAACTTCTGTATTGATCAGTAATGTGTTAATGAATATGCAGAATGAATTTCTTGATCAAAAAAGTATATTCACATGACTTTTTTCAGTTCCATGAGTGCTATAACTACAAGCTCAGAATAATGAGGTGTTTGTTTAACACATTAGCATTTGACCATAAAATGTACATACTAATTCCTGTCAGAATCATGTAATCAAATCGGATTTGGGCTGGCAGTCATTTAAAAAGTTTGCCATTCTGCTGATACTAAAGTGGTGTTTTAGGTTTCATGTTACGTTTATAGTATTTCAGTGAGACTTACTGATAAAAGTCTTCCAGGCACGAGGGTCCTCACTCTGTCTCCAGCCATATGGCCATCCCATCACCACAGTATTGTGCTTCATGCCTCCCAGACCACAAGACTGGATTAAATGGACAATGCCCTCACGCACCTTAGATGCGACCACAACCTGGCAGAAACCCTTAACCCGCTCAATCTCCATCATGTTCTTGATGGCCTGGCAGAAAAAAAGGTGGAAAGATTTAACTTTAGTCCATGATCACAATAAGTGGTAGGTGAATATTTAAGCATCTGTGAATCATATATATACTGCTATTTAAAAAAAAATATCTAAAAGTTTAGTTGGCTTTGTTACATTTGCCAATTATAGTGCATTTGTTCATAAATACATCATGAGGACTTGCATTACAAAAAAAAAACAAACAACAATAGTTTCAATAGTTAAAATTACGCTAATACAGGTTTTACCTTCAGGACCTTTCTGGAGGGCACAGGCTCTAATGGTAAGTCCTCATACATAATGAATTCATATTGGCTTAGCTCAAAGTGAAATGTTGATGAGTGAGATTTTGTTTTTTTTTTCCACTTACTGTCACATAAACAAGCAGAAATTTGTTTCATTTGTTTAATCTTATTGAGAAATTATAAAAAAAAAATTACAAGAAAAATATCCTGCACTATTTCCTTATTCTGTCTAAAATGGCAAATCGACACAATGTTGTGCTGCTAACAACAAAATATTTCTACCCACATCCTTTGATTAAAGTGAAAATATGCTTAAAAAACTGTTTCCAAGGAGGAAATGTAACAAAAAACAATACTAAAGCATGTTTACACTTCTTTTTGCTGTACACATTACAAAAAGTGCTCATTTATAACAACTAGTTGCAACCTAGTCAGCAACACAGTACAACAGACAATTGTAGAGGGCATGTACAGCATACTTCCTTTTCCAGTATTTACCTGTTCAGCTGCCTGCATTTCTCCATAGGTGTTAAGGAAGTTGCCCTGGACGACAGAGCCTACAATGGTCAGACCCTTTCCTGCCTTCAGCTGCGAGGCAAAGGTGAGCAGTCGGGGATATTTTACATGGAGATCCTCATCCAGCTTCAGCAGCACCAACAGCTGAGGTCTGTAGTGCAGTAACAGAGAGACAATATAGGGCCATGGTCAAAAGACTGTCACCCTTACAAAGAAAAAATTACATTATTTTTAGTTGATGCTTTACAGAAATTATAGACCAATGCTGATGCTAGTGTTCATCTATCAAAGAAATAAGACTGAATGGTCACTGTCAATTCAAGGACTGATGATAAGATTTGGTTTGTACCTGCTTGAGTTTGTGTACATCCATCACATACACTTTTTCGATATTGCTTATCGATAGAATGGGACTTCTCAAGCGCAACTGTCAAGTATTAGTCTCTGGTTTGCAGGTAAAAAGAAATCATGCTTAAAAAATGAATTGAAAGTTGTTAAAACATCTTGGTAACATATTACCGCTGTTTCTACAGCTTTTAAGTGACAATATTTTAGTGTGAAACCGATCTCAGTTGTGTTGAAATACGGTGATAGAAGTACCATTGACACAAGTAGTATGTAATCCAAACATCCAAAACAACTTTCACTTGTCCACCAAGTTTATCCCAGTTTCAACCTAAACCTCAAGACATCTGCATCTCAACCACCAAGTAATTTATTGATACATTTTACATTTCACTGATATATTGCTTCAATCCTGTTATTTTCCTTATAAACAAGACTAGCTATTGTGTCATTCTCAGTACATTTGAAATGTTAATGGGGAAGAGGAACTTCTCTGCACACATGATGCTGATTAAGAAATGAGAAGACAAAAAAATCCTTCCTAAGGCCATAGCTTCCTAAAAATGGTTTGTATGCGTACTTTTCCTGGTGGCACTCAATGTGTGTGGATATCCATATCAGTTATATCATATCATTATGTGTACGGTTACCAGCTGGTTGTAAATCTCTCATACTATTTAAATTGTATGACTTTGTCATCGTCCTGGGGGCTGTATTTATGGAAGGCAGGGAAGCTTCTGATTCATTATCCCATAGGAATGCCAAACAATATTTCTCATTACTACAACATTTTTAACATTTTCGAAATTAAATTGACTGGCATATGAGATGTGGCGCAGTCATAACAATTTCAAATATCTGTCAGTGATCTGATTCTTCTTCTCACTGAACACAGATGTTAAAACATCTTTTATATCCAACATGCCTTGTGGGCCCTCAGAAATGCGATCCAAGCTTCTGGCTGAATGTTTTTTGAGGAAACATTCAAAGCATCTCCTGTAAGTTTAGCTGTACCTCCAGTTCTTGGTATGTGGGGGTCCGACCTCTAGCCTTAGCAGGGCGTAGCGTGCAGCACTAAGGGACAATCCTCTTATACCATCTCCCCACTCCTTCTCTGCTCTGTTTTTGTTTGTGAGTGAAAGTGACAGGACACGTTGATGAGGAAACACATAAACTGAACTTGATCTTTTCTCCACGAGTAAACCTCCAGAACAGAGGGCAGACAGAAACAGAGACACACATGTCATCATCTTATGCACATATGAGAATGCACTGTAAGATAAAAGCATTTCAAATACTCATTTGACTCCAGACATACCCCTGGTACTCTATATATTTGTAGATCATCCCAGCAATGCCCATGGCCACAATAGCATAGTACCAGGAGGAGATGAACATTAGAGCCAGACACATACTCATGCCAAGGAAGGACAGAGCCCTGTGGGTGTGACACATAAAGCCTGGAATTAAGTTTCTGCATACCAAGAACATTAAAATTATTTACAACAACATATGATGCATTATTCTTTCAATGAAGGCAGCTGTAGCATAAATCTTACAAAGGTGTGTTGTGTATTCAAAAAGTTGGTGATTTCAATTCCTGGCAGCCAGGAGAATCTGGAAAAGTAAAGTGTGCTCCCACCCCTTGTAAGAAGTATGGCGGAGATCACAACTGTACTCACCAGTGGTAATATTTAAACCTTGGCCTCCAGTTTGGTGTGCGTAAAAGAGTCTGAACTGCACAGGCTAGGTTCACAAAGAGATAGCACATCAAGAAGAACCTGTTGAATAAAGATGAGAATGTTGTATTGTATTTTAAATGGATTGATGTCAACAGTGGTGCAGATGGCCTTTACCAAACAGGTAAGTTACAGACCTTATCCCTATAACAGATCAAGGAGAAATTAATGTGTACGTTACAAATATGGCATGTCATATATTCAGCATGTGTGCATTTATTAGAGCTTACATGGAAAGGATAGGAGCCACCATATCCAGTGAGGCGATAAGGATACCCAGCTCTGCTATGAGACCAGTCACCAACAGTGCCGATGTAGGCTCTCCGTTGGTCTTTCCATGACCAAACCTCTGAAACAAAAAACTCAAAACCTTCACTTGCAGCCATGCAAATCCCTTATTGTACCATATTCAACAAAGCTTTCATTAATATATAACAAAATACAAAATTTTGCAGCACAAAAAAAATTCTTTGTGATTTAGAGGTTATCCTGAATATTCAAATTATCTTGTTTGAGAAACCACTGTCTCACTTTTTTTCTGAGTGTGAAACAGTTAATATATGATCAACAGTGTGGACTGTACTGTCTCACCCTGAGGAAAGGAATGATGTTGTCCTTGGCAATAGCCTGTAAAAGCCGGGGAGCCCCAGTCAGGGACTGCAGGCCCGCCCCAACTGTAGAGAAGAAGGAGCCAATGACAATGACCTTCGGAGATGGCCAAGAGAGAGTCCCCACCACCAAGTTTTTTCCGACAGCGTCCCCAAACCTGCAAGTATGTTTTTTTTTTTTTCATTGTTAAATTTTAAAATTCACAAAAAGTGACTTGATAATAGTAGTAACTTGTAATAGGATGCAAATGAACTTACTTATCCCTTAGCACTACTCCTTCAATACAAGACCCGAACAGTACTACAGAGCTTAAATCTGAATACAAGAGGTCAAGGAGCTGTAAATATCGCACAGATGTACATCAAATCTGTGTTCCTTTCCTGTTTTAAGCGGGAAGATTCTGAGTCTTCTTGTGTGTAGTCACTGAAATAAGGATACAAACAAGTGAAGTAGTGGTAATAGCTAGAATAGTTCCCACAGGGATAGACCTCTGAGCATCCCGGAGATCACCGGATCTGTTGGAGCCTGCCATGATACCTGAAAGAAAATAAGGGCAGTAGATAAAAGCAAAGGACAGTATAAAAAACTTTGTTTCCCCCTGATGAGTGAGAGAGGTTTGAAGCTTCCCCATTAGTGTTGAATCTGCAAACTAATTTTAATTTGTTTCTATTACCTTATGTAAAACTGACAACTTGCATTTAACGTGTTCATACGGCATGAACAATTCTATAGCCCCCTACAGAAATCATATGTAAGTGATAGTGTCTGCATCATATAGTTGACAGGTATAATTTGTCAAACACTGGCTTTTTATACTCAAGCTGTTTTGTACATTATTTTCATGCTTTAAGTAAATGACTTGTCTCACAGACGGAGGTTAGTGACATAAAAGCTGTTGATTAACCAGGTTTCCCTGGTTTATAATGTTGTTATACCTGTGGCAGATGGGAAGAAGATCCCCACCAGAAGAGTGAATGATGTAGCAATGTCTGCTGAAACATACAAGCCAAAGTTGTCCATGGTGCCATGGGCATCGACTGACTGTAGCCCCACTTTCTCTAAGATCTCTCCTTTCTGCAGGTAGTTGCTCCACATGTTTTCTAACATGGAAAACGGATACTTTTAGCACTGGAAAAAAACTGACATTACAGGAGAGTGACATTACAATAGACCATATGTGATATTCGTGAGGCAGAACATTACTTTGGCAGTTTATTTACAAAATAAAGTGGTCCTTTTTCTGATGAATAAAAAAACAATAATAAAAAATTTCTAGCTTAATTATTATGCATTTTTAAAATTCCTAAAAAAAAAAAAGCCATAATGTGCAAACTGCAAACTCACCATGAATGAGTATCATACTACTGTATTCTGACCCTTAATTAATGTATAGTTTGGTACTATGATAATTGTATGTGTGTGTATAGATACACTTAGAACATTAAGAAAACATTAAGAGATGAATCTTTATCATCCAATAAAACCACGTGCAGAATACTTCTATCCCTAGTCAATTTACCTCTAATGATCGCGCTGCCAAGTCCTGGGATGCCCTTTATCTTTGTCACATTGTTCTGGATAAAGTAGTCGTCACACTGAGCGCTGCTCATGTTTCCCGGGCAAAACCTATTCCACAGCTGACTGGGCACAGTGATGTTTCCTTTTGTCACAGTCTTAGCACACACGTCAAAGTGATCACTCACCAATGTCCTGTTTCCCAGCATGCAGATCCTACAGCAATAACATAGACCAAAGGTGAAATTATTACTATGTTATTTGTCATTATTTCCATAATCATCATCAATCTGCATTATATAAATCTTCTTTAAATTTAATTGTGTTATATTTCCACGCATTGCAATTGATAAGCATAGAATGGACTGAAAGAAAACATTTAAGCATTTGACTGAAAAAGTCACACTAGGCAAGTAAATGGTGGAAGATAAGAGACAGAATCATAACAATAAAGTAATCATCCAGAAATATGTATTATTTCTCATCGTGGAACTAACAAATACTACTCTCTCCCCTATTCAAATGCCTTATCCCATATTAGGGTCCCCATAAATCACAGCACTTCCCGTTAAGACATATGTTTATATCAATAAATGTCTCCTGCAGACTTACGAGATATCTGGTGGATGAGTCATGGATTTGATTGCCCCAGCATAGATGGAGACAATTGAGATAATAACACAGGCCAGGAAAAGAGAGGCCAGCTTGTTGACATATTTGACTCCTACAAAAACCACCACAGCCATCAGTGTAAGGCAGAGAGAACCGTAGACTCGCATATTGTTCAGCATGGCACTGTCTGCCGCAAGGGGGTCTGTGGCATGAAAAATGGCTGCCTGGGGGACCAGATATTTCTGAAGAGGCAAAAAAAAAGACAGAGGAGTTAGTGCAAAGTATGTATTTGTTTATATCTTTTACTATAGAGCAATGTTTAAGAATGACATTTCAACAAACAAATTTGACCTGGAATGACACTGTAGAATAATATTTTCAAAAAACTGACCAAGAAGATTTCAATTGCACCAAGTATGTACATAGCAGAAGCAAAGGTGGTGCCCAGATAGAAGCACAGTCCCACAGCTCCTCCAAACTCTGGGCCAAGTGAGCGAGAGATCATGAAATATGCCCCTCCAGCTACGACAGACAAAAGAAAACTATTACATACAGAATACCACTGAAGATCTCACAATTTTCACTGAATGTAGTGGATTCAATGGTAAGATTCTGCTGCCCCCAAGTGGAAGAATATGTAATGGAAAATATAACTTAATCATTTTATTCATCACAGACAATTGATAAGAAGGTCGGGAAAGTGATTATTTAAAAAAAACACCTGTGTATTAGAGTAATACCCATTCAGTTCTGGACTTTTTTTTAGAAAATAGGGCAAAAAATATGCCACAGTTGTATTTATAGTATAAATGAAAGATAGGTGCAGAATAAATGTATGACATGGGAATACTGAAGAACAAGTATTACCTGGAACAACTCCATTAGTTGCAATAGCACTCATTGATATGGCTGTTAGCATTGTCTACAGAGGAAAGAGGAAAACATAATTAATATGGAAAATGACACACATATAGATGCCATGGCAACTTATGGGTGTAATGTTGATATCTGCTGATAAACTGGTAGCTGAAACGGAGCCCATTTTCTATCTAAAAGAATATAATCATGCACCTTTATATATATAGCCTGGATATAAAAGGCAAAGTGACATTATTTTCCTTAAATAGAGTAATTGCTGCTGCTTATGCAACCATGTGGATCCTATTGACTAATTTATCAATACAAACTGGCTCATGTCCTACATTGTTGATGGAATCAACAGTATGTGTGTATGTGTACACTAGGTATGCGCATACTAACACATGAGCAGCACATGAGGACAATCAGGAGGGACTGCATGATGCCAGCCATCCCGACAATCCATGTCAGTCTGAGAAAAAGAATGACACCAAAGATGTTCTGGAGACACGGTAAGTAGACTCCCATCAGAGTGCCCATGTTTGGAGACTGTGACAGAGAAAGAGGGAGACAAAGGAGGGGGTGTACTGAGCATGACATTTCAGAAGGCAAGTGTATTGATCATTAGTATTGATTCATGTACTTTTTAAAGGTCATTCAATCATGTTATCAGCTCTTTGCATGTATCCAGGTTTTACATCACACTGTCTGACTGCAGACCAAGCAAAGGCATAAGCAATCAATCAATCAACAAGTCTTAATACAAAACTAAAACTTGGCTAGCAAGGCAGGGAAAGAGCTAGAGGTGGAGGATAATGTTACTAAAACTCAAGTGCACACATGGTAAAAACAATAAGGCAGTGTTCCTCTACTGTGCCCGGACTCCTGACCTTGGGGGTCTTTCTGCGTGAGGCCTCATTGCTTTCTTCCTCCTCATGCTCCTTGGCTCCTTGGGTGATGCTGGTGTAGTTGACCAAGCGGTTGAGCAGCGAGGAAACCTTGGGCCGGATGTCCAGCTCTTCCTGAAGGAGGAAAGAGGGAAGACATTGAATCGTTGAGTTTGGTTTCAGTCTATCATCTAGTAGAGATATTGGAAAGTAAGAGTAACAGACCTCAAACAATGCCAAGTTCCTGTCATAGAAGTCATTCTTCTTGCCAGCAGCATCAGCACTTTTGAGAAATGGACTGTCCTCTTTATGATTCCCATGTCCTGTTGGAGAGAAGAAAAAAGACTTAAAGTTAACAACAAAAAATAAAGTTGAGCTACAGGGACTAATAAATGCATATTTCCCTTCCAATGCATCAAGGAAGACAAAGTTCTTAAACACCTATTGGAGGCATTTTGGTAAGACACACAGCATCTGCAGTCCATGTGCATCACAAAACCAAAACAACGTCATGGATAGTATAGAGTATCCACTGGTGTCAGTCTTAATTAAGAGGCTTCTCTACCATAACAAGAAGAAAAAATAGATGAAAGCAATGCTGACTTGAGTTTCATAAAGACACTATCAAAATTATAGGCAAACATTTTTAGAATTAAAAATGGATCATTTACAGTCTACTTTTGTTTCATTTTGCTTTACCTTAAAAATAAGTTAAATAAATATTAACACCTGCAGACCCACAACAATTTGGATAAAAGACTCAAATTCATTCACAATTTCTTTTTTTACATGCAAATATTTGGTTATATAATGTAACAAATAAGTCACCAAGGTTTAATATACAAGGTATCACTACAGATTTACAGTCACAAATGGACATACAATAAAACAAACAGGGTTTTGATCAAAGTCACCACTTTGCATTAAGAAATGAAATAAGATCACTTGTTGGAAACAAAAATATCTAAGTTTCAAAAGACTTTGAAATGTGTAGTGTTGCTGAGGAAAAAAAAAGAAGAAAAGTGAACACAGCACCATTGCCTGTACAGTAATAAATAAAACAAAATAGACAGGAGAAATACAATTCTCTCCAATTGCTCCATGGTAATCTTTTTCAATTATTAATTAGCATTTAATTGTCAGTATTAATTATAATTCAAACATTTTAATTATGCCCATGTAGTGGTAAAGTAAAACACTATTCATGCAGGCCAAAAACAAAGGCCAAAAACACTACAGACTGAAAAAAGAGGTCCAGGTGATAAACAGGCATATAATTAGATTTTACTCTCATTAACTTCTGCTTCTGAGGAAAAGAATCAAGCAGAGATGAGAACAGTGCCTGGGGCAATTATTGCACATTAAGTAGTACTGCAAACTTTATCACACACACATTCACACTAGCAGGCGTACACATACATCATTCCCTCAAAATTACCTAACCTTGGGTTATTGGAGCATGTAAAATATAACAGTGGCATCTCAAAAACCCAAATTAATTCTGGGACAAAAGGTCTGTCAACTCACCCAGTGGGCATAAAATAGAAAGAGATCCTCAAATGTGTTGAAGATATACCAGCTTTGCTGTAAGTGAGTTGGTTGAGCTTAATTGTCAGTCTTCACTCACCTCTGTTCTGTATCCCAGTGCTGCGGGTATCACTGTGGGTATGCATAGTTATGCGCTGTGTGCAGAGTGCAACAGAGTACTCTGTGCTCTTGCTTGGGGAACGGTCAATTACTATCCAGGACACCCAGTCACCCAGGGTGAGCACTCATTCAGGGGCCTGATCTAACCCATGGTGCACGGTTAGGGGGTGGAGAATGTAGGGTACATTGCTAATTTACTGACACACATACACACACACACACACAAGGTGAATATCTGCTCATGAGGATATTAGAGCCTTGGATTGGTCTGAAGGTATCTCAAAGAAGTCCAGTATTAGAGTACCTGTATTCATATATTCTACTGATGCTCAGTCTGGATGCGCATATCTTGATTTTTCACAACTTACGATTTCTCTTCCAAGATTGCAAAATAATAACATTTATTTGTAAATAGTGTGGGGAGATATGACATCATGATTTCCTCATTAAATGAAGAAGCATAGAAGGACAGTATTGATGATTGGGAAGTGATTAGTCAAACAATGAACAATGATAAACAATGTCAGCCTTGTTTACTGGTGTCATCTTGCCATCGGTGGAATGGCATAGAACCAAAAAATCTGAAGGGAGACTATTGCAGAGGAGACAGAGGCACTGATACACACATACAAAAAACATTTTCTTTTTTTTTCAAAAATTCAGATGAATGTTTCCATGAAGTGAGTTAACTGTGAGCTGACAGGAACTATTACTCAATCAGTATTGCCCCACACATTGTGCTCTACATGACTATCCTAATGCTAAACTTAGAACAGATCAGTTTTCAACTGAGCTTCCAAACAAATAAAACATATATAAGAATGGGCTGCAGAGACGGTTGGGGTCTCCTGTTAATAAGCTCACATTAAATGTCTAATTAAAAACATTAAAGATTAGCAGGCTGGTTATGAAAGCACACAAGAGTCCTTCAGTGAGTAGAGAACAGCATAGGGGCTTTACAGCAATGTGTGGCATCATGTCACCTGTGCTTGCATCAAAACAGCCCACAACAGCAGCCAGAGGATCACAGACTCTTTGTGCTGTCAGACAGAGACATTTACAGAGAGGTGTATCTAAGGAGAGAACTTCAGGAGGGTTGTGCGCAACCTTCACTTTCTATGGACTGTACTTACTTTAACTTATATCTGGGAACAAGTATTTAAGATACTGCATCTCGTTTCACTGTCAACAGTGGCTGAAAGCACAGGTTTCGTGTAGGATTCTCAGTAAGTAAGTTTATCTTTCTATCATTAAAATTTAAGGCAGAAGAAAAAGTCACACTTTGTTTTCATTAACCTTCTCTGTGGCAAATTAGGAGCATTTGAGCTATTTAGAATTGACTTATATCGGCACCAGTTCTCATGTACCGGCTTCCCAGACAACAAATAAACAATCGTGGGTTTGACTACCACCTTTAAATCTTAGTTCCAGTCAAACACAAAAGTTCAGAATAAATGTTTTGACAGATTGCCTATTTGTCAGGTACAATTTGTTATGTATTTAGGACTACATCAATTCCTGGAGAAGATGCTCAGTTGTCAAGTCTTTTCAAAATGCAAAGTTCATGACTAAAGATTTGTTGGTGCAAAGCTAGAAAAAAAAGAGACAAAATCAATACGATTAATGATTTTTTTATAGGTCCAAATAACACCTTCCAGAAAGCAACTCCTGCCAAATGTCTTCAAGACTTTTCATCAAATAGGTTATTACTTGTACTGCAGTGTACTTGGCTTCCAAGAATTCCAGGGTTTTTTCCAATCATCTATTATATTGTTTTCAAAACCACTTATTTAAAAGAGTGAGAGATACTTTACAATCATGTCTGAACTTTTTAAAGCTGATTAGTCATTGAAAACAATATAGCTGTCCATTAGCTGCTTAGGGTTTGAAAAAGCCTCTTTGCCAAACTCCTTCTTTAAAAAACAAGACTTGACTCAGAGGCAGGAAAGTTGTGTAGCTTAACCCACGCCACTCTGTGCAGTAAGTCGGCAGAAATGTTCTAGTGATTACAAGTGTTTGTAGGTGGTCTGTGCAACTGTGTGTGTGCCTGTGTCTGTCTGTCTTGCAGGATAATAGATTTTAACCCAATAGACTAGTTTATTGGGGATGGCTTTTTCTACTCGGGACAAAAGCTGTGTCCAAAATTGGGAAATAGCTGATTTTGTGTTAGTATTTAAAGTTAGGCTAAGAGTTTGGTTAAAGCAAGTAGTTAGGGTTTGTGTAAGTTTGTGTAAGTCCATGTAATGTCTTCAAAAATGACCAAGATCAACATTTGTCTGTGTCAGAGAGAGAGAGAGAGAGAGAGAGAGAGAGAGAGAGAGAGAGAGAGAGAGAGAGAGAGCCAACAAGACTATATTTGTATATCCTCTGTTTCGTATTTGTTTCTTTATTTCTTTTATTCCATGCATGATTTCAAAGCATAACTAGACTGTGCCAATGGGTTGAGCAAACATGATGCAACCGACACATGGGAACAGTTCATATAGTTAAAGGGTAAAGTTGTTCTTTATTGTCCACTGTATTCTGGTCATTATGTAAATTCGGGCCTTTAAAATTCCCTCTCAGCTTCCCATCATCAGAGCCACTCCATCTGACCTCCTACAGCTGTCTACATTCTAGGACGTGCATCGGTGCATAAACAAAAATAGGAGGAGCAACTAATTTTAAGACTGAAAAACTTAAAAATGTCTATTCCAGCCCTAGCAACATGATCACAAACCTCATTATCATCACCTATAACCAGGGTTATTTTTTCTGGTATATACATTACCACTGTGGAGGCAGGATGCAACAACCCGTGGCTTAGTACAAGTCATCATTAAATAAAAAGCACCAAACTCGGATGTGCAATGTGCAATGTAACATATTGCGGGGGATCAATGTGCCTACCGTCCCTCTCCTCCCACTGAATTAATGCAAATGCATGTATGTACATGATAACCATTTAGTCCGGTAAGTCACATGTTTCCTTTGTTGTATCAATCCCAAAATCAGTCCAGCCCACTGTATGTAAAATCCAATTGGAAAATCATTATAAAATTCAATAAAAGTAACATTGATAACTTTTATCATGCACCAAAGTAATGTTACTTCCCGTTGTGACATAAATCTTTAAAATTACAGACCTATGTAAACCACAAATTAAGTAATTGCAAGTACAATAGATATGTAGTATGCTATTGCCTCTGCACAGTTGCATTAGTATTCATTAAATTCCTAAGCACCTAAGCAATAGTGTAAACAGGCTGCAAGTAACGCTGATGACAACTCAACAAGCATATTGGTAAGCCATGCAGGTTAAAGGTTTGATTAAAGGTTTGATTATTTGACTTTTAAAACCAGGTTTTAATGTAGTTGTTTGTTTCACTTGACTTTTCTCTCCTCCCTAGCCTGTGGCAAGAGACAGTTTAAGTCTGTTAGAGGAATAGGCCAGTGTTATCTGTAATGGCTGTGTTTCATGCAGTGTGGCATCTGAAAAGAGCAGAGGAATGCTAACCTGCTGAGCCACACAGCAAAACATATTAGCTTTGATGTGTGCTAATGATGAGAAAAAGACAGCAGCTCGGCCTGATTACCCCAGAGGCTGAAGGTGGGCATGAAGAGGCGCATCAAACAACAGACTTTCAGAAGACACAAATTAACTAAATGGGAATGTCAAAGAGTGTAAAACTAATGACAAAGCAAACCCAAAGTGTGGTCTGTGCAGTAGGATTGTGTGTCTGCTGTGTTTACAAGAATGGTTTAATTTGCTTAATGGAGTTTAATGCTGTATATATTTAAGAGCAGAATTCATATATGCTTGCTTTGCGAGAACGTTTCATGTACAGACCATAGACAACAGTCTATGGTACTGATGAACATTTAGTGCCTAGTCTATCTACTGTATGTTAGGATCATGAGCAGCACGCTGCCATGGAGGAAAACATCAAGACACTAAATGCTTATTCCATAATAATGTCAGTATGAGATACAACTACAGTTGTTTCTGAAACTAAAGTGTGCTATGTTTTAATGTCCACTTGACTCTTTCATGTCCACAAAGCAGATGGAAAAAATAGTGAATTTGCTCCCTAAACTGTTGTATTTCCACCTAATTGGCAGCATATTTCTAGAAATTAAGTGAAGAGAACATGAACAACAAGTTGCTATACAACAACTGCCTGTTGCAATTTTTTTAAAATCTAGTTATCCTCCTACTTTTATGTCTAAAACTAAAACTCAAGAAAGATTATACAAAGAATGCAATTAAGCAGCTCCTTGTTGCTATTTTGCTTGCATTTACTTCACCCATCATGATACTGTGAATAGAATTGCTTACAAATCTTGTTTCCTGGCTGAAGAATTGGGAAATACACTTAAGCCTGTTAAATCGAAAATCATTTAAACAGTTTTGTCCAAATATTTCTGAATTTCAGAATCGAAGGATGCTTCAGCAATGGGAATATGTTTCAAATTTACCACACACGGCACAGTAAAAATCATTTATGCATGCATTCTTAACTACTTATGTTTTCACATGTAGTACTGTATTTGTTTTGTACTGGCCTCTGTTTAGTGTCTAAAGTGTGTCAGTGAAGACACACTGAATACATTCAGTTGCTAGGAGATCCTCTGGAACAGCTGCAGGTAAACACTAGAAAAAAAGCCTCAGCTGCTCTATTTGCCTTGTAGTCATTTTGACGGTAATTGGCAGATAGAAAAAAAAAGATGGCAGGAGATTGGATGGCAAGACAGCTGCATCATAGGGAAATGTGTGATAAATGCTGATCTCAAAAGGGTTTTGCAATGACTTAGTGTAAATTTAGAGTGGTTAAGGGTTTAGCACAAGTTTGTGTTTATCTGTGGCTATCAGAATTTGTCCCACCTCTGTCATCTGCTCCACATCTCTGCTCCACCAGAGTGTTTATCTCTCAGGAGCTATCTGTGTGGTATGCCAGACAGCATGACAGGAGTGGTCAACCTGTACTTCTGAATTACAAAGGGAGCACACAGTAGCATTCTCAGTTCCTCCACTCATTAAATAAGTTCCTCAGGACATGTTTAGTTTGAGGTAAATGCAGGCAAAAGACATATTGCAAGTTGCACTCTATTGTTAGTGTATTTTTTCCATAACATTAAAGAAGAAATAGAGCTTTATATATTTATTTTAACATTGGATCAAAAGACTGTAATGTGAAAGTTGTCACTTATAGAGACAATCCCACAAAAGAGTTAGTGCTTGGAAACATTTTAGCATCTTTCTGCCCATAGGTTTTTTTGTTTGTTTATTTGTGTTTTTTTTTTTTACCCAAAACTATATTAGTTCAGTTTCGCAGTTCTTATTACTCTTTTTTTTCAGTCACATCAAGCAGCGGTTTTCAGCTCTCATATGCCAACTAGATGCTATCTGTCCAGCAACAAACAGCACTCAGCCAAAGTTAGCTTGCTAGCTCCTCATCACAGTGCAGAATTTAGGGCTAAAGAACCAGATACAGTTGGTGGAAAAGAAAACAAATAAAGGAGGCTAAGATAAGTTGCTAACAAATGCTGTGACAACCTTATTATGAGGACAGTCTTGTGTTTACATCTTGTTCCATTGGCCTAAAAATGAATTAATGCAGGATAAACATTCACAGAAAATCATTAAAATTAAGAAAACATTATTTTTTATATTAATTTTCAATTCAGGAATAACATCAGGATCCCTAAGGTTATTGGAAGTTGTCTGGATAAAAGGCAGAAGATATGTGACCTTTATGATCACAAACTCCTGGTTGATGAGTGTTGCATTTTGTTTGACTGCAAGAATGTAAGCGTAACAAATTATAAAGAAAAGTACTTGTCAAATTGCCAATCTATGATTAAATTAATTTTTCAATTACACCAAGATGCCAAAGAGGCCAAAAGTTATGGTAAGTTGAGTGTATTTCTGAAGAATGTTTTACATTTGTTTATGTAATTCACAATGTATTTTATCCCTGTCAGTTATCATTAATCTGCTATGATTGTATTGTATGTTTTCTAAATGTAAAAAATGAATTTAGTAAAACATATAACAGAAAACAAGATTTCATATCATATTAAAAATCATATTAAAAACTGATAGAACTGCAGGCACACAGACAGGATGAAAAAAAATATTAACATGTTGCCACTTGCCACATAATCCCACAAATCTCCCTCCCTTTCAATTGATAATTTATATGGCAAAAATCAGAAGCACAGCTGTAGACATCCTCATGAAATGAAATGCGGAGGCTATTTCAGGGAAGTTGCTCTTGCTCAGTAGTACAGCGCTCTTACAGAGACCACAGTGTTAAGACTGGCCCTGTCCTGTGCTGAACAGAGCTGAGTTCAGAGCCTGAGACAGACTATGCACTGTGTCACTTCCTCCATGCTGTAGACGTCACACTGTAGCTGACACACACAGCATGTACCAAATGCACAAGCGCACCACTCCCATGATGAAATCATCTAATGTATTCAGCCACTTTTGGACTCTTTTATCACGGGGACTACTTTCCAACTTAACATTGTCCTGCTTGAATATGTTATATTAAACTTAAGATGGAGCAATAACCAATATGTCAATGCCTAAAATTACCTGCAAATGTTAAAACAAAGTTTAATGGTTGTTGTTTTTGTTCTCAGGCTTTAGGAGGTGCTCCATCGGTATGTAAGAGAAAATTGTGACAGCAGGAAGACAGAGGAAACAGTGTCAGGCCTGTGTAAAAACTCATCCAGAAAACTCGCTCAGGTTATTTCAGGACATCTGTTTTTTTTTTCCCTTCTGTCATCAAAACCTTTTAAAGGGGCATAGTACAAAGCTCTGCTTTGACCACATTTGATCCACTACTTTTCGAAGCGTCTTCTTCTTAAGTGTTTTAGCTTGCCTTTCTGCTGTGGAGATTACCATCGGGCTCTAAAGAGTGACATCCATGCATTCCAGAAATATACAAGCCAAAAGCATGGTCAAATATGCTGAGATCCCATCTTGTTATGCTTCAAATGTCAGTTCACTGGAGTCTAGTGGCTCAGTGAAGCGTAGATCATCTTATCTGCATGGCATCTTTTTCCTGCAAATTGGTGCACACATAAATATACACATGCACTCTTTCTATAACCTAACAGACTAGTCGCAAGATTTGAACTTGTATCCAGTGTTATTCAGTAGAGAGCTATCTGACAGCATAACATTCCCTGCTAGAAAGATTGTGATATAAATGGATGGCCAGCCACTGTCTGTGTAGGATTATGCCGAGCCCAGCCTTCTGGGTGCCTGGTTTAGCGAGGGCGCGTCATTTGACGACCACGCCCATGCTTTTTTCTTTTCTTTTCTTTTTTTTTTTAATTAAAAAGAAAACTCTGTTCCATGGTTGGGTCTCTTCTCAGCCCTCAAAAATCAGCACTGCTTTCCCATATTGCTACCCAGCGGCTATAAACCCCTCGCTCCTCTCCTTGTCTTCCCACTGCCCTCCTCCGGCCCTCTCCCGGTGGCTGGTCCCCCTCTTTTTATGTTGATACAGTTGAAAAACAAGAGAATTCCAGTAAGAGACAAGCAGAGGCAGAGAAGAGAGGAGGGAGAAATCTGCTCCTGTGTTGTTGAGCAGCCAATCTCTATGAAAGGAAATCCTTCCCTGGCACAATGAGACCTCCATCTTTTGTGTGAGAAAGCACTTGGGGCCTTTTCTTGTTTGCAAGAAAAAAACCCCACCCCACGGCGGGGTTGTGTCTTCCCCCCACGGTTTCATCCCTTTCACTGCGTGTTACTTTGTTACCCCTTTGTTACTTATCCGTCCCCCAATTTATTTAAAATGGTTCCCACGGACAGGAAAAATATCACCTCTCCAAATGATAAAAGAAGTGTACCATCAACTTTATTTAAAGTGAGCTGTCAAAAACAGACCTGTCTGCTATTGAAAAACTGCTTTCTGGCCCAGGAGAATTGCCATGGTAACCATACAACCAGCTGTTCAGAAGCCTCACAGAGCAAAGCAAAGCCTTTCCAAGCTTTGTTGGGTCCCACTCATGAAGTGTCACTTTTAGGACTTTTTTACAGCTTCAAAACTTCCAAATTAGTTACTTTGTGCCCATGTTAGGAGATAAAGACCTCAGTAAAAGTTGTGAGACTTACCATCAGAGCTGACAGTATCCTGATGATCCTGGTAGTCCTGGCCAGTGTCCCTGTAATCCACCCAGTTAATCCCCTCTAGACTGTCGTAGCTGGACTGAGCTTGGTCTTTCACCGGTATCACTGTGAAGTGAGGCATGTTTTCATCACTCTTCTCTGTGTCTCCAGCTCAGACTCAACATAGCAGGCTAGCTGTTAGCCAGCTTAAGCTCAACTCCCACTAATGGCAACTACATTCCACTACACTGCGCTCACTTCCTCTGAAGGGTATTATCATATTCCCCACCCACAGGCCAGCCCCTCCTGGGCTTTTTGTTTGAACAGAAAGGAGAAGGAGGTCTCGGGGATGCTTTTGGAAAGACCCCCCCCCCCGAGGAGAAGGAGTGACCAGTGGGGCACAGCTCTGATTGAAGACTTAGCGTTGTCATCACTGAGTCATGCAGAGTGAGAGGGTTAGAGAGTGCAGGGTGAGCCCTCTCTGCTGTCTGTGTCTACTGACAGCTAACAGAGTTAACCTGGTCTGTACAAGGCTCAGACAGACACTCCTCTGTGTGTGTGTGTGTGTGGGCCTTCCCCAAGACACTCGGCCAGCAACGTGGCAGTTTGGAAAATAGTCAAACTACCCTTGGGAAGAAGACGCTCAGAGAGGAAAAGAGAGGGAAGGCGAATAGAGAGAAGCGGTTTGCCTAAAACAGAGTTTCAATCTTTGGCCTTACGGTCGATCGTGAATTGAAGCTTTTTCGGCAAAATTTGCTTTTTCATTCACTGAATGACAATACATGAATGGTAAGTATAATATATTATGTATTGAGACAGTCTACAGCTGCTGAAGCCATGAAAAAGGCTCTGCAGTGAATTATAGTGACATCACTGACAGGGGGGTAAGCTTTGCTCTCTCCAAGAATGGTAGCTCCTCTCAAACCATAAAAGCAGCAGTTCACAGACTCTCTAGCAAGGCTGTAATTAGAGGTCCTGTTGAAGGCTGTCTTAGATCTTGCCGCTGCTCTATTTGGATTGCAGAGACTTTGTAAACTGTTAGTGTGTTTTGGGTTGTTTTTCTTTTCATTGTTTAGGAAAAAACCATATTCCATTTTAGGAAAAAGACATGGGGAAAAAAAAATCTACAAAAGGGCTAAGGTGTAATTCAGGGACAATCAAAAGTACATATACACACACTATTTAATAGCTATTCATAGACATTTTGCAGACATACAGGGCAGACAAGGAGTGCAAGAAGAAAAAGTTTTTTACTGTGAATACATAGATATTTCAGTTATTAAATGAGGGGCAAGACATTTCTGTATCATTGACTCCAGACCTCACAGTCAAGGGTAATGCTGTCTTATAGGATAGACTACAAAAATGGAAGATAAATAATATAATTTCATTATAATTATCTACTTAAATACAGGCTTTATCATCTGTTAGAGCATTTTTGCTCATATGAGATGATTGTAAAATCGTCAGTCCAATATGCAGAGAATGTCCTGCCTTTTGAGACATCCTCATCACATGCTGGAATCTGTTTTGCAAGTAAAATCTTGGTTCTGTTGACAAATGCATTGTTTTGCTTTACCCACTAACAAGCACAGTATCCTCTTCCATAATCTCACAGGAACTTCTAGTGACCTAAAACCTTTTTAAAAGTTTGTCATTAGGCAATAGAACTTATTTAGTGGAAAGACAATAACTGACAAGTTATTTTTAAACTATAGAATTATAGAACTAATGCTAAAGTTTTCTTCCTCTTTTTTCAAGTGTTCCCCTTTACAAATGTGATGATTCCCCGATAATTGGTACTTTTGTGTTTTCACAGCCCTTTTCTACAATAAGTAAAACCTATTGTCATTTTCTTCTCCCTCTCCACTCTTCAAATAAACCAAGGCTGTGATGTAATAGAAGTCATTTCTATTCTTGACTGACTTGCTAAGAAATACACATGAGATGCCATCAACCATATAAGGTTATTTCCAAGATGACTAACCCATGCAGTGTTGTACACAAATGAGGGTCAGTGAGCAGCAGGCAGGCAGGCAGGCGGAGCCTCACACACTTTTTTTTCTACCACAATGACTCAGTCTTGTGAAGAGACATGTAAGTAGGAGGGGCAGGTCCCAGGAAACATGAAATCCACATGGGTGAACTTGTTTACAGCACAGGAAAAGACTTGGGGATCTTGAGGAAAGGTTGCTGTGAGGACAGGAACTGCTCACACTGATCCTGAACCTGAAACGTCTGAGTTTACATTACCTGGTTTGTTCAAAAGTTCCCCGGGGGTTCTTGATCCACCCACTCTCTCTTTGTGACCCTGTACCTTTCTTTAAGTGACTGAAAAAGCTAAATAAATAAATAAATAGATAAATAAACAAATAAATGTTTGGCTGAGGGTAACTAATTTCTCACTAGACATAAAAGATGCTTACTATCATGTGTGATTGTCAGGGTTCACTTGTGGATACAAAAAAATATGCTATTTGGCTACTACTGGCCCCTACTTGTTCCACTAATGGCACTTTAACTCCTGTGATGCCAAAAAATTAGAGGTTACTTTTGCAAGAATGACCTGATATAGTTTTCTCTCCATCTTTTGACCGTCTTTCACTCTTTAATGTTGTGTTTTTACTTGTTGCTACCAGTTTCAATACAGAAGTCTCTAATTTTGCAATTATGGCTATCGCCCACTGGATGGCAGCCTCTGAATACCTAAAACATCCAGCAAAGGCATTTTGTCTTTTCACCTTCTAGATAAATATTTAAGCAAAACACCCTCTAGGTGTTAGACTTTTAATATGCAATAAATACATCAGAGGTGGTGTATAGTTCAAGTTAATCTTCCTGCACTTAATTTGGCAAACACTGATTAATAATCAATGTCACAACAGATGACAGAGAGAGGACATATTCCTAGGAAGCGCTCTTATCACTTTCTCTTAAAGGCATTTATGAATTACTGAATATTCACAAACAGACATGATGGGTTAAACTGGAAAATGAGCATTTTACATTATTTTACTAATTAACTGATAGTGGAAGACAAATACAAGCTTGCTTTACTCCTGAGTTCAGGAAATTAAATGAAGTAAACAAAACATTGTCAGTATCAGAAAATATTAATAACTTCACTTTGTCCATGAATAAACAAAAATCAATTATGACAGCAGGCACCTATTATGTGTTCTGAATTTTGGTATTGGAGTTACCCTTTACATTTCTAAACAGAAATTGGTCTAAAATCAAATTGCATCCAGACAAGAATTTTGACAGGCATGCTAAAACTGCTTCTGCTTCCAATTGTAAAAGTACACTCTACTGGTAGAGAAAGATTTGTGAAACTCATCACAAATCACAAATTTTCTAACTGGTCTTCTGATCAATAGGTCATCTTCAAAAAGATCATGGAAAAATGAATGCAAAATAATCACCTTTTAGTTCATTTCTCAGAGTCGTTTCCCACAGTCATCCTGTCAACCCTCTAATATTTCATGAGAAAAAGAAAAACAATTGTCTGTATTTTGAATGAATGGTACTTAGCTTCATGACTAAATCTAATTGGCTGTGAAAGCTAAGCACCCCTTGTCTCTCTACCAGTGACATTGATTAGGGTTTTCTAATACTGTGCCTGAGGGGACTTAATTCGATCCAATTACCTTTGGCTGCAATCATTAGCTGGACATGGCCCCAGGGGCCCTTCCTCTTTGTCTCCAGCACTGAAGATCTGGATCTGCAGAAAATGGATGCCATGCAGTCTGGCTGCTCTGGTGACTCAAAGGTTAGCCATGGTAATGCACCGTCTCTGGAGCAGCTTTGCCAGTCTCTATAAATAGACTAAGATCCACTTTTGGTGGTTCCAGTCTATGTCACACGATGAGATGCTTGGACTAGGAGAAGGTCTTGCGCCTGCCAAACAAGATGCTAACTGTAACATCAGTCTCTGCAATACATAAAGAGAAATTTAGTTTACCCGTGGGACTTAAATCACCCGCCAAATGATAGCTTAACCCACTGACTTTATAAAGTATTATACTACCATATTGTAATATTGAGTCCAATTTGTTTTTTTCACCATTGTATTTTCTCCAGGCTTAATCGTCTAACCTTTCTCCCATTCCATCATTTGCTTTACATATGGCATCTACTTTGTAAATTTGACAAATACAGGCCTTGAACCTGACTGGTTAGGTTAGGATACATACATGTAGTATTTTACAGCAATGTACAGTTATATAGTATCTGGTTTCTGGGGAAAATTAGGTTACAGATATGGCCTACACTAAGTTGGCTTTAATTAGGTACACCTAGATAAATGCAACAACACCACTGCTTCCAAAATGATCAAACTGTTGAATCAACACATCTCTAAAACAGTTCCAAAAAAAGAACTGAACATTATAACCTTCATGGAGGGAGGATTTATGGCAGGACTGTTGTATTAGGTCACATGCACATAATAAACTGAGTGTAGACTATAAGTAGTCCCTCTGACTTGCTATTTGCAGAAAATTTCAGGTTTTGTGGTTAAAGACAGCATTGCATAACTAGAGTAGACTAGAGTAATTAGTACCAATGGAGGGTGTGGACTTCTTGAACAGTACAAAACTGAGAAGAAGCTGAAAGGAGGCTACGTGGATTCTGAAACTGGACCTGCCAAAAAAGGACAGAGTTGGAAAACCCATGGACAAGAAAGGGGTGGCCAAAATATTACTGTCCTCTGTGGTGGAAAAATTCAAATCCAGTGGGAAATTATGATGCGGTTATGAAGAACTCTGCCACTATGATGGACAAAAGGTCTTCTTCCAATAAGTAACAGTTTCCTCTCTCTGCATACAGTGTGGCTTCCTCAAGTAACTTGAATTACCGCCTCACAGTTGGAAGTCTGTTGCAGTTAAACTCAAATAATTAATGAAAAAATACTTTGAGGAAATTTGAGGGAAACTAGCCTATAACCTTTTGGATCCTAAATCTCATCACTTCATCCCTATAACCCATAAGAAATTTGTATGAAACTTTTTCATAATTAGAATATGAATTCTTGAGTTTTGGCCAAAAACATGTTTTTCAATGTCACACTGAAACTGACCTATGACCATTGATCACCAAAATCTAATCAGTTCATCATTGAGAATGGGACATTGGGATGGGCCACTTGAAAGAATAATGCCTCCAGCCATGGTTGTCAGTGCTGCAGAGGCATAAAAATTCCCACTGTGCCTGTGGCTGAAAAGGCAATCTGTAATGTATTTAATTAACAGTGGCTGCATTTCATTTAGCTGCCTTGGTTTCAAGGTCCTTGTGTATTGTACATATTGGTTCACTGTTACACTGTCAGTGTTGACTGCGTATCCTGTATTCTGTTCGCCTGAGTTCAGTGGAATGTAAAAAGGCTACTGAAGTTTTGAATTGTGTATTGTTGTGTACAGACCCTCAGTACCATGGACAGGGCCTGGTTGGAGCTTTCAGCAAATTTTGAATTTATTTATTGTCACATTATCCTATGACTGTGTGTGATTTGTGATTGTAGCCTGTGAGGAGGTCAAGTGGTTACTTGTCTGAATGTTTTATGATAATCTTAGTCTTATGCTCAATATTTGTAAATAATTTTAATAAATAATTGCTAAGGAAAGTGTTTAGTAGGTTAATTTTATATGGCTAGATCAGAGGAGTGTGTAAGTCATGTATTTGACACATGCATTTACTAGATATGTTTTAATGTGATTCATTAGGGCCATCTCACATCAGTTTCATTCATATTACCCACAGTAACTTCAAATGTCTTTATAGTCTTATATTTTACCAAAAATATGTACTTTATATTCAAGTATAAGCTTTGCAATACATTGATTAACCCTCTGGAGTCTGAGGTCTGTCAGTAACTTCTGAAGATGTTTGACATGCCTTGACATTTTTATAAATTTCACCTATCTAAAAAAACATTGTTGCCAAAGTGCTATAAACTGTATGCTTATATCAGCACAAACTCAGCACCACAGTAAGAATTTCATTGATCAATTTTTTGAAATCAACTGTAAACACACACAAAAACCTTTTTGAAAACAGTTTTAACAGGTGCTGAGATATTGTTGAAAAAAAGTAAACACACATAATAAACATTTTTGGCCCTAAACCTTGGAAACATAGGCACTGGCTCCATATAGGTGATTAAATCATTCAGAAATGTGGTTTGACTACTACAGTGTTAGAACCCTACAGTGACACAATGTTTTTCAAAGCCAGCGGCCTACCCAATAAATATTGATGAAGTAGGTGTAAACAAAGCTCTAAAAAGAAAGATAACACATGTGTAAGTCAAATTTGTACAGTAATGGACTTTTCTTGTTTCGAAGGAAGCATATCTTTTGTCTCTTTTGGGTGAAAAATACGGTGGTGTGCATGACGACAGTTGGGAAAACAATGTCAACCTTTCTTTTCCCAGTCTGCAGTCATGGTGAGCTGAAAAGAGAAGGTTGTGAAATTTTGTTATGTTTATGAAGGGTCATTTGGCTGACATTGATTATTATGGGGTTTGAACCTGTGACCGTTAACAGGACTGTAACCTCTAGGCCAACTCTGCATCCCAGCAGCATGTGGTGTCTCAGAAGCCCGGTGACAGAATACCAACTGTATTTACTGACTGGTACAATCATTTTCAATGTCAGATTTAGTGTCCGCTCTGTAAACATAATTAAAATAAAGGCTAGTCAGACCCCTTCCCCAATTACTCAAAACCAAACTGTACAACTACAGACTAAGCGTTTGTTTTCATTGCTAAACCTGTGGGCTTGGGAAATCTGAAGAAGGAATATGAGTTATTCCCTTCTTTTTTTAAAATAATTATCTAACGTCGCAAACTAACTGCTACCACAGTCTATAACCAGAGATTGGGGTCTTTGCCACAAAGATGTGTGCATGTCAAACGTGTGTGTGTGTGTGTGTGTGTGTGTGTGTGTGTGTGTGTGTGTGTGTGTGTGTGTGTATTCCTGCAATTATCCAATCAGCCAATCATGTGGCAGCAGTGTAATGCATAAAATCATGCAGATACAGATCAGGAGATTCAGTTAATGTTCACATCAAACATCAGAATTTGGAAAAAAATGTGATCTCCAGGACTTTGACTTTGATTATTGGTGCCAGACAGGCTGGTTTGAGTATTCTCAAACTGCTGATCTCTTGGGATTTTCATGAACAACAGTCTTGAGTTTACTCACAATTGTGCAAAACACAAAAAAAAAACATCCAGTAAGCAGCATTTCTCGTTTCTGTGGATGTAAACACCTTATTAATCAGAGAGGTCTGAGGAAAATGGCTGGACAAGTTGGAGCTGATAGAAAGGCTACAGTAACTCAGATAACAACTGTGGTGAGCAGAGAAGCATCTCAGAATGCACAACATGTCAAACCTTGACGCAGATGGGCTACAACAGCAGAAGAACACATTGGTTTCCACTCTTGTCAGCCAAGAACAGAAATCTGAGGCTGCAGTGGGCAAAGGCTCGCTTCCAGTTTGACAGCTGACAATTGGAAAAACGTAGCCTGGTCTGATGAATCTGGATTTCTGTGGAGGCAAATAGATGGTCGCATCAGAATTCATGGACCAAACCTGTCTTGTATCAACCTGTCTTGCCTTGGTTTTGCTGTAATGGTGTGGGGAATGTTTTCTCTATACACTTTGGACCCCTTAATACCAGTCAATTATGTTCTTAATATCGTTGCTGACCATGTGCATCCCTTTATAGTGACAGTTTACCGTCTTCTAATGGCTACTTCCAGCTTGATAATGCACCATGTCACAAAGCAAATGTCATCTCAAACTGGTTTAATGGACATGACAATGAGTTCAGTGTACTTTAGTGGTCTCCCCAGTTGCCAGATCTGAATCCAATAGAAAACATTTGGGATCTGGTAGAACAGAAGATTGGCAGCATGAATGTGCAGCTGACAAATCTGCAGAAATGATGTGATGCAATAATTTCAACACCGAATAGAATCTCAAAGGAAAGTTTCAAACATCTTGTAGAATCCATGTCTCAAAGAACTGAGACTGTTTTGAGAGTAAAGGGGAGGCTCTACCCAGTAATAGGGATGGAAATTGAGAACTGGTTCCTGTTGAGAACTGATTCCACATTGTCTGATCCATCAGAATTGTATGCCTCCCAGCTTATCAGTTTCTTCTATCGATTACGGCCTGTTTTTTTCTGAAAAGGAAGTCGAAGTCACGCTTGTACATGGCTGAGAACTTGCAATCAGAGGGATTCACAATGAAGTCAAGAGGAAGAAATGATCCAAAGCGTGGCTTCATTTTACAAGGCAAAAGATCATGATAGTGATAGATGTAATTTCTGTAAAAACGGTCATTTCAAGTAAGGGTATGCTGAATCATATTTCCATGTAACATGAAATTACTATAAATTGAGGGAATGCCAGATCTTTGACACTCTACGGCTTGTGCCACTGCTTCCCAACTAAGCAGTACATCCATTATCAAGGGTAAATATCCTTTGTTATAATGACATTATCACCATGCAGGCAGGCATATCAGATTTTTTTCTTTGACCAAGAAAACTTGGATCAAAGTAGCAGTTAAACAGTTAAAATTGATCAGGTTTCCTACAGACGTCAGTCATTTGGCTCAATCAGACATCTGTTTAATTAGAAACCCGAGTAATTAATGCAAAATGCACAGGTATTACTGCAGTGTGCAGAATAGGCCGTGTGATAGTGTTAATGCCTAGCCTAACAGGATTAACTAGAAATTATTTAGCTTGACTTCAATGATTCCGGCCAAGCTGAATAACAATATAATGGAAGCTTGTGGGCTGTGACATAAAAATATCGGTTTCTCAACTGCAACAGAAATCATACACATCTCAGGTTCTTACCTGTCTTGTAGTCCATGTGCACTGTGTAATCCTTACACTTAACAGTGATACTGTATCACCAGTGTTACCATGTTATAGCTGCCGCTATGGTTTGTGGGTCATAGAAGTTAAATAATTTGTGTCTGTGGACTTAGAGGGAGATTTATCATTATAAATTACTTCTATAGGTTTTGAGCAAATCCGCCTATTATAACAATTTTAACTGGCCATATGTAGTTTTCAACTCCATGCATTGTTTGATGGGCAGCTGTGTTGCGTGTGTTGTGTGGCATATATCTTATTGACTTGAATTTTGACACAGTTCATATTTGCACAAAGATCTAAGTCCTTCATTTACACTCTAAACCTCTGACAATGTTATTTTATTCTGTAATTGACTGATAAATGCCACAGCAAACTTTGTCATCCTCCAAGTCAAAATTAAGTCTTTGAGCAGCAACTGATGAAATAATCACAGATGTTTCTACAGAAAATTATTATTATTATTGTTATCATTATTGTTTTGCTATATCCAATACCCTCCTGAATGAATTCAGTGTAGTTAGACAAAGCAGCTCTCCAGAAAAAGGGACTATTAGCTTGCCTATTCCCCCTTATCTTTTATATTTTCCACTTTATTAGGATGCCAATCTATCAAAAACCTACTTAATATCCTCCTAGTTATCTATAATTCCCACTGTATGTCGTGCAACCCTTCCATAACTTCTGTGCACATCAGCTCCCAGGACAGATGCCCTGGGTGAGACTATAAATTTGTCTGATAAGAATAAGGCCCAGATAACTTAGCCATAAGTCTCTTCACACACACACATTCAATGCACATGCTGTGTTTTATCTCAGAGATAACGTGTCAAAGCAGTATAATTGACTGTGTTCATATCTGCAAAGGAGAACCAGCATCAAAATACACAGTACTGGTGGTATGTGCACTTATTACCTACTTTTGTACTTTTGTTTGTATTCCACAGTTCTTAACAACATATAGTGCATTTTTTAAGTCTACGTGATTAATTGCAGGCTTTAATGACCATTACCATTCAAAATCTGCTACTACAGTTTCTTTTCTTCTTTTTTCTTTTATGTTTACCACAGAAACTTAGTGTATCGCTTTTTAGCCACAAGGACACACACAGGCACAGACACACCCACACACACACACACAAAAATAGAAACACGCACAGACACACACACATGCACGTCTCAGGAAATCTACTGCTGATGGACATGATAACATCAGGACCATACTCTTTCTGTGACAGATTGCAGACTAGGAACCAGCTCAAACAGGATTACAAATGAGAGAATAGAAGAAATACAGAGAGAGGGGGGTGGGGCCAAAAAAAAAAGAAAATCAGAGTGTGGAAGAGAAAACTGAGGCAGCACCAAGGACCATTCATCAGAAGAGGTAAAGACATTAACCCAGCTTTAGGTGAAAACAAACCTTCTCTCCTCACTTACCATAAGTTGTCTTTGTATATGCACTATCCTGCTATGCTTTGTTTTTGTAGAAAGCCATTTGTATTCCTCATCTAATCTCAGTATGTGTCAGCATTGCATTATGATAAACAAAAAAGTTTTGTAGGTTCCACATTTTTATTCCAAACTGTAGCAACTTACAGGCCTTGATCTCTGTCTTGGTTTGCCTGCAGAATGAGAAGTGATGTTGATTAGCTTCCTGAACTCACTGAAGAAGTTGGATCTGACCATTGTCGACAAGGGTATTTGTTAATTATTATATCACATGACACACATTTTGAACAGGCAAAGTACTAGCAAAACAGGTAGTGTGCAGTTGTAACTAGATGACTTTATGATATATTTTTCCTCTACATAGAGTCTTCAATACTATATATGGAGTGTATTTCAAGGTCTCCAATATACATGTAGACTCAGATATTGCCATAGGTAGAACCTATATGTGAAGAGTTTAGTGCCATTTATGGACAGTGTCATGGGGTAACATTTCCATTTCTGTGATATTTCAATATTTCAAACAGACGCACCCTACAGTCCATCTGTCAGTTTGCAAAGACCTGAAAGTTATTCTTGGCCAGGAAGAAGCAGATTAGTGTATGGTAAAAGAAATCTCTAATCTCCAACAAGTTGGAATTCCTTTCCTTTGAGCTTCTAACTGCTAGAATAGCACTTCACTTTCCAAAACACTCCCCATGAGGATCGATGAAAGATGCAACACATTTCTAAGTAGTGGGCATGCAATAACTTGGGATTTTTCTTTTATAGTTGCTTATCTCTTTCACTCACTTACGTGTCTTCCCACCACGTCCCCCTTTCAAAATATGCACACACTTTAATGCTCCCTTCTGATTCAACAAGTTCAGTTTACCAGCAAGTTATATGACAGTTTACCACATAAAGATGCATAAAGCAATTTATGAAGCAAGCAAAAAAAGAAAGAAATAAACAAACCAATGCAGCCATGATATATCATAAGCTTATCAAATACTTTGGCTAACTGTCTATACAAAAATAATGTAACATACATAGAACTACATGAGCATCCCACTGGGGGTGTTTCTCCTTTTCCTCTAACTCTTGTTCTGGTCCATTGACAACAACTGGTCTTTAGTTTGCTGGATGCTTAACTTTGTTGGCTTAATCACTTGTTTATTTAGCTCTCTGCCATTTGCTGCCATGTAGATGATATAGCCAATAATGTTTCACCAGATCGTAGGTGAGGGTGGTGAGACTCAGACATATTCTCTGTGCAGAAAAGAAAACCAGAGCAATGATCCGAAAATGAGTAAAAGTTACACAGACTTGTGTGTTTAAAAAGTTTATTTTGTCTGTATCTTAACTTTTTATTGTAATCACAACCTCCCCAAAAAAGACTGAGACCATGAATTTATCTTACCACCTTGAAGTCCCAGAGTTATGTCAGATCAAACTAAATAAAATACATTGCTACTGACCTGTCTCTCTCCCTTTCTCTTTATGTTTCCCCAGTGACTTTACTGATGGGAAAATGTCACTCTTTGGCTGTGGAGTGTTGAGAACTGCTGTTAATAATGCACGTAAAATGTAAGAAAATAGACTTCAGGCATAAAGAGAGATTTTGGATTGCCGTTATGTTCGTAATTGCGATTAAAACAATAACTTGTATTGTTTTTATTTGTTTTATACACACAGGTCATACTAAAATCGTTTGTCACTGTGTGCTGTTGACACACAGACACAATAAGCCCCATGGACAGGGCCTGCTGAAGATTTCAATAACTATGGAATTTCCCCAAATTTTCATTTGTAAGGAACCCAGCTGCCTGCTTGGCTGTTTGTGATTTGTGATAGTTCTTTTAATCTCTTGTACAGGGTAGTTATGAGTGAGCAGTTATAAATGATTACATAATCATTACATCAATACATAATCAAGGATAATCATCACATGATTATCCTTGTATTTAATTATATAACTTTAATGCTTAACTATATGAATTATATATGATTATCCTTGTATTTCACTCTTATATTTTACTGGGTCTAACCCAATAACCCAATTGGCTTCCATACTATTTCTCATTCCAAGTTGCTGCTATAGTAAAAAAAATTAAGTTCATCACTTAGTTTCAGGGTTAATTTGTCTGGCCCCACTGAAACAACATCTGGGCCAAATGCAGTCCCTTTAGTTTAAATGGTCCATTGATTATTACTGATGTAAAGGCATTTACAAAGACCTACCATATGTACACCATATTACACTAACTCTAAATAAAGAGGGAATTCTTGTTTAGCACATGCACATGCACATGGACATGCATATGTACACACAAGAACACTCATTTGTTTAAATAAATGCCTGTTTGTACATTCCTGGAAACACACATTCGGCAGAAACATTGAATATAAATAACCCAACCTAAACAAACAGTCCCTTTCACGCACAGGAAGTAATGTAATTGGACTGTGATCCATAACTCCATATGCCATAAGAGATAAAATTCCTACTTTAATATAAAACTGGAAAAAGTCACTGCATTTTATTTGCAAATATGTTTTTGTCTGCACTTTGTTTTCCGAGTCCAGCCGGATCTGGCTCTGATTTGATTCATTTTCATTTCTATGTCAAGGCAAAGCAGATAACTCCAGAATTGTTCCTGTTGATACTGATGTTTTAGAGATAAACAAGGATGTGAACTGAAATTTGACTTCAGCATAACTCATTCTCACTGATCAGTTGTTGTTTCTATTCAACTTTTTATTGATTAAATAAACACAAATGTCCTCTGAGCAACAGTAAACTTTTTGCTACAATATATACATCATGTTTACGAGTCCAGACTTCAAGTAGGGCCAAAGCAGTCTTGTCCTCTCTTTGAAGATTTGGAAAGACCTACTGTAAATTGCAAAATTAACTTGTTAAATTCGTGAGGGTCACAAAGAGTAACTGGCCCTAGCAGTGAATTTATCATTTGCGCTTATTACTTCTATTTAGTAATGAAATGATGGATTACTTGCAGCACTAATAAAAGAAAACACAAGAGCAGAGCAAAAACAAAAGGTAAACATATTCAAATCATTAATTCAAGGTAATTTTATTTTTAAATCAATGATATCACTCTTCAAAATGTAAGAAAATACAGTGTTACATAAACATAGAAACATGTCTAGAATGCAATAATGAATGGACAGAATTGGTCTCTGGCTTTGTGAGTCAACTGGTATTTGGAAATGCACCTCAGTTTAAAAGATTTTCCAGCTTATTTTCCAACACTGTTTTTAGTGGAGAATTTGTGGAGCCACACTGTGTCTATTTTGAATGTGAACTTTAAAGTAACCCTCCCAGAAGGATTTATATCAGATTTTGTGGTCTGCAATTCAGGTATGTACATGTATGTAGAGTATGCGTGTATGTATGTGTTCTTGTAAAAGTATGCATGGGCCTTTGATACATACATTTGGAAGCTTGAAGAGTTCTACAAATGCTGATTGACCTGAAGCAGCTTAACCTATAGTATATTGTATGTATGTGGTATGTTGTTGTGTGGTTTAACAATATCCTGCAATTATTATTGTACATTCTTGTTTGTGTTTCTATGTATGTATTCTGTGCAAATGGAAAATTATTTAAAAACAATTGCTAAACTGAACTACTAAGCTAAAAATTCTCAAACTAATTTCCAAATAAATATATATTTTTTTACAAATGAAAAAATTGGAGATAATTTTGAATGTCTTTCACTTGACATGTGCTTTCTGACACAGGGGAAGGGACACAGATAATGGCTTAAACAACTATTGCAGCATATTGCTCTTCATTGTTTTACCGTAAGGTACACATGTTTTGTGTTTATTTGACATGAACTCATTTAAGCTTCAGAAATGCTTACAAGGAGTTCTGAGAAGCTGTGGCCATATGTAACCATATCTTATGAGGGGATCAGAGTTTGGCATCTATTAGATTCATGTCTGCTTTTGCTTGCAAGACAGGAAACAGGCACAACTTTTTATGGAGACCCTTGGATAAGTAGGAATGGACTGCAGTCACAAATGTGCAGGAAAGGGTTGCACAGGCTTCCCAGTTCTCTCATGCTTGTGAAGACTTTGGACTTATTCCAGGTTCTATGTGGTATTCACAGTTGTAGGGGTGGCCCAAGAAATAAACAGGAGATACATCATCCACAAAGTGTTCCCATGGGAGGAGAGGAGTTTCCTGCCTCTGAGGAATGCTGTGCCCACAGCTGCTCTGTGGTTGCTGAATGTCCAAGTTAGCCATGTGGTTAAAGACTGCCAGGCCTCCAGAGACCCCATTTGAAAAGGGTAGAATGTGTCTTGTTGATAAGAACAAAACAACAGTAGAATCAAATAAGTTTAATAATTAAGCTTGGTTTTCAGAAAACACCTAATGGGACCATCCATCCATCAAAATAGAAATAGTCACATGTTTAAGTGCCAGAAAATAATTTTGTTAAACCTCAAGCACTAAAAGACTGTTGTTGTCATAGTTGGAAATCATGGTGGAAAAGTTCATTGCTCACTGAGTTTCCCTCATATTTTCCAAAAAAAGAAAACAAGAGAATATATTTTGTACCAAAGAGAGGCATTGATGTCTGACATTCTCTGTCTAACGTGTCCAGCTTGGATTTAAACCTCAAAGCAACCCCTACCCTGACACTTAGTAAATCAGCAGTGAATCAGCACCAAAGTTTACACCTGTGATGTTTACTTCAAGCTGTATACACAGATTTGTGAACAAATAACACTGACATTACATAACTGTATACAGAAAGATCTGTATGTAGAAAGATCTCATGGGTCTCAATTAGAGAGATGAATCTTATAACTGATCCTTTTAAATTAGATCTGAAATCGGAGTCATGGTTGCATCTTTATTACTCACAACTGTAGTTACAGGGAGCAAAATTTTAGGTGCAATCCTCTGTGGCTTTTGCCGACATTCCTGGAACAGCATCTTCACTTGTCTCAGGATTCTCTCCTGTATTACTGCCAACCACAAAAAGGATTTTGCTGCTGAGCCACACGGTTTATTCACTGACAATTGGATTATGAGTATAGAAAAAGTCCTCAGTCCAATGAGGCACATTAAAAAATGGCTCTCCTTTGCCCCAATCACATTAGAGCTGCACAGAGTTGCCAATTAAGAAGCAGTCTATGTTGGTTCGGCTTGACTTTTATTGCCTAAACAAATCTGATGAAAGTTTGTGGTTTTGACCTTTGTGTTGCATTAGGGTAGAACTGGAGGCATTGAGAAGCAGAGCAGAGACGAGATGAGATGGAAAATGCAGACAATTCAAGCCCTACTTCAGAACAACAGATTGGGGGACGGGGGAGCATAAAAGTGGTTATCGGCTATGGAAGTGTTCATTATCTAATTACATGGTCCTACAGGAGAAAACTCTGCCTTCCTACCCAGTGAAACTATGTTATTTCTACTTTGCAAATATATCGTCTCAATAGACTGTTCTGGTCACTTAATATCCATCACATCCTGGAGTTTTCTTCATTTTACATTTTATTAACGCTGGCTTGGTCCATTGTACTGAATTGACAGACACATTCAAAGCCCATTAGGAAATGTGACATTCAGAGTCAAAGTAAACAAGAGCATATTGTATTTTTTTTGATGTGTATCAAAACAAAACACATCACAGTCTAAATCTTTGTCACATACTTTGCTAGAAGTGTTGCCAACTTGAACATTATTACACTATATTTTCTGTTGCAGAAGACTTTAACAGTGGTAGTACCTATGCTACAAAAGTCAACCATTCCCACACAGGCACATTCAAGATTCTTCTTGGGTGTGGTTACTGGTGCAGCAGAGAACATTTCTGATCACACCCAACTTATGGTCAGAGGTGAAATGGACTTTAACTTTCAGTCAGAGAGGCCAATGAAACACTGGTTTCAGTCTGGTGTTAAGTTACCTTTTAAACATACTTGAATGTGTAAAACACATATTTTATAGCTTGCTTTTGTAATGTGTTATTGTGTTTTTTTTTGATAAATGAAAATAAGCTGAGATTTTTGTGGACCTTCTCCAGCTGTTGGGCAGCTACTTGGATGTTTACAAGGCCAGAGCTTTCAACATCTCACAGTGAATACCCCCAAGTCTTCCATCTGTGCTTTCCCCACAGAAGGCCTGTTGATCAGGATGAGGATATCCTCAAAGGTGTCCTTTATCTTTTACATAATATTCTTAGTAATGATCATTAGGTGGGAGGCACTTCTACCGCCTACTGAAAACAGCCTGTGCTAAACTTTGCCTCCTCCTCTTGCATCATTGAACAGTTAGACTCAAAACAGAAAATCCTTTTTCCATGGCCTCCCTAAACTCCTACCAAACCTGTGTTTTGCTACAGTGGCTACTGAAGTAAATGTTGATCAGGATGAGGATATCCTCAAAGGTGTCTCTTTATCTTTTACATAATATTCTTAGGGAGGCATGCAAACTTTGCCTCTCTTGCATCATTGAACAGTTAGACTCAAAACAGAAAATCCTTTTTCCATGGCCTCCCTAAACTCCTACCAAACCTGTGTTTTGCTACAGTGGCTACTGAAGTTGCAACTTTCTTCAGCTAAGCTGAAAGGTTTCTTTCTTCACCTTCATGGCATCCTTCCCTGCTAGCTTCTACCAGGAGGACAAAAAGGGGTTTAGGTGCAACATCCAGCCCGATGAATTTCAGGCAAATTTCACTCATGGAGCTCCGCTTGACATCCTTCCTACTATATATTGCTATACTGACAATCATCAGTAACTTCTTAAACATGAACTCCTTTCCCGCCTGTTACAAAGACACAAAAGTTTGGCCTCTGTTAAGGAGGTTTGGTCCTGACCCTGAGCTCCTGAATAATAATAGAAGCCTAATTCAAAATTACCTTTTACCACTAAGTGCAGTTTCCCAGCTTCTAACTGGGTCGAGGAAGTATGAATACTCCTGTTTTAGCTGCCCTCCACTGGGTCCCAGTGATTTTATTGATTTGATTTTAAATTTTCATTGTAAAGCCATTCATCATCTTACTCAATCTTGTATTAAAGTAGGCTGGTCCGGTCCACTACAGCGTAGCACTAAAAGATTCAATGGCGGAGGGGAGCAGCTGCCTGCCAAAACCCACATTCAAAACCTGTTACTGCTGCACAAGGAAACGCATCTGCTAACATTATGTGATCTAAAACAACACTTTATCTCCTTATTAACTACTTCTCAGTCGTTCCGCATTGCTTCTGAACCGTCCGTGCTGTGTTTTGATACGTGCTGGACAGAGCCCAGCGACCTTTCATTGCTGCAAGTTAACATGAGGGCAAGCTTCCGCCAACGCGTTGCAGCTGACTGATATCCAGTGCTTTGGGGTTTGGCAGGCAGACGTTTGTTGCAAAATCTCCCAAGTAAAATTTTTAGCAGAACATGTTGTGGTGTTTCATGATATTCTGTTTTATTCCAGCAACACAGACAGCAGCTCAGTTAAGCTGCGTGTGAGGTGACGATCAGGGTTTGCTCTGTAACTCAGTTCAACGGTATGCAGATACGCATGCGTGTCTTTGTGGCTTTAATCCTTTACTTCCTAAACACAGCGCCTCGAATTGATGAAGGTTGTGCTAGTAGTACCAGCAAGGATTTAAAACTACTTTCATCCCTGGTTTTATTACTAACCTTTTGACCCCATATGTACCTGCTCGCAACCTGAGGTTCTAAATTGTGGCCTTACTTGTCATACCAACAATAAACCCGGTGACGAAGGGTGATGGTGCCTTTGTAGTCAGGGCCCTAAGGCTGTGACAGACTTTACCAGAAGTTCTCAGATAAGCTTGCATGTTATCTGCTGTTAAATCTCTTTGAAAACCTTTTATTTAAAAAAAATCTTTTATTAGTTGATTTTTTTAAATGTACTTAGTGAATTTTATGTACATTTCTTCCTTTATTTGTTGTAATGCAATTGATTGATTTCTTCCTACTATGTTACATCAGTCTATACTTTGGTTATTATGGCTTTTACCTACATAGCACCTTGTAACCCTCTTAAGAAACGGTGTATATAAATAAAGTTTACTATTGTTATGGGAAATGTGGACTTGTGAGGTCCCTGCTATAGACCCAGGACATTCTTGCTCTGAAGTTACAGTGATAACCACTGAACCACAAAACCAGCACACAGCTAGCTCATGGATGCAGGTAGAGAGAGTCTTGACTGCCTTAGACCTCTCAGCCCTGCCTGTACAGGTTATGGATTGATTGCTAGGTGGTAAAACACTTAGTTTTGCATTTACATAGTTATTCCACTGTCTCAACAAAGTTTTTGTCTTCTATCTGCTTTGCCTTAAGTTGTGTGTCGGGTAGGATCCAGGTTATTGTAACCCACTTTGTGTCTCAACTCTACACAGAAGTCAAATCCAGGTCATGTCCTCCAATACCTTGCTCTAAATGCTGTGTGTGAGTTTATATAGCTTAAAAGCTTTCTGATCAATATCATGTATGTGCCATCAATAGGTCTTTGGCAAAAGGTATTTTTTTGTAGGAGCATTACATAAAGGCACTCTGTGTGTCCCATTTGCCCCAGTAAGTGAACTTTCTGATTGATTACTTTTCTCCCTAGATAAGTGATTCAAAACTCACTTTTGCAAATATGAGAGAGCAATATTTTTATAAATTCTCAGTACATCATTATTTGAAGTGCTTTTTATCCTAAAAGGGCAATATAAATAATCACTGTTTTCTGGCATTAATATTCTAGCTCATCCACTTTGGTAGTTTTGCACATTAACAATATTCCTTATTTTCCTAGTTTCTTATTTATTGCAATCAAGCCATGCAAGCCATACCCACTAAACTGCATTTTTTGTATAGTCTGTTAACATTGGAAAAGAGAAGACAAAAAAGTGCGCAAGGATGTCAGTATGCATAATAATATGACTTTAATTTTAGGTTTTGATGTCCTTTGGTGTCCCACAACAAAAATAGAGAGGCTACTCACAGTGTTGGATGGTGGTGAAACAACTCTGAGAGTACCTTTGAGAATAAAAAGTTGAGAACTGAATTTCTGGTAACAGTTAAAAAACAGTTTTAGTATTTAGATGCCAGTATAAAAAAACTATTTCAAAATCTGAATGTCGTTTCTAATGCATATTGTCGGTATACAGTGTACAATTAGGACAAAGATAAGTTATTTGAATTGGATATGTATCACTTTCAGTAGCTGCAGTTGATTTTTCCCAGTAAAGACCTAACCAGAACCAATGTTTAACACATTGTCTTATGCATAGCCTTTTGGAAAAGATTTCTTCGAGAGTAATTAATGAATGATGAAACCTGGCACGTGTGCAGCTGAGGTGCATGGACAATAATAGCTTAGCCAGCAAAGGCACAGAGAATGGACACTGAAGGCCCATATGCCAGTGGAGCAGCAGGCTAACAAAGGGAGAGACAGGGGAAAGGCACAGTCAGCCACTATGAGAAGCCCTCAGTCAGCAGTAAAACTAAGCAGAGTTAGTCAAGTTTCTGATGCTAGGGAGGAGGGGCAGTTTCTTTTTTTTTCCTTTTATATAGCCAGTTGTGACATTTTTAGTAGCCACAGTCTATAGAGTGCTGTTAACTCCACCGATTTTACACACTGAAGTCTGCTTGCAGCATTTGAATTGTATTGACACATATGTGAAAAAAGTTGCACAAAGACGTTTATGGTTCCACATGGAGCTGAACAAAATCTATAATGAAATGTAGGTTACAGGTTTTGCCATGGAAGCTAATGTGTGGAATATACAAAAGTGGATATATTTTGTCACAATGATTGATATTGATTTTATATTTTGCTGTGTGTATAGTGTAAACATCAAAGCAAAGGTGATCATGAAATTCACAAAAGATTATTTTGCCTGATATTCTGGCAATTCCTTAAAAAACGATGTTATATCAAAACACATGGCCTTAAAGTTTGTGTGTAGAAGAAATTCTTTATTATCATAGATTGAATACTTCAGACTTCTTCATAGATAGTTGTCACGCACGTTCAACAGGACATTGGTACTGTACACAGTATTTTTGTAAACATAGTCCCAGAAAGCTAGGGTGTATTTGTTCACACTTGTATGTGACCCAGGGTTACACTGAAGAATATTTTTTCTAAATAGTTCATTTTAGATTACATCAAACACAATATTAGGACTGTGGACAGTTACGTTTAAAATACTTTACATTCACGTTTTGTTATAAACAATTTGATAAATACAAGATTAGATATAACAAAAGAATATATTTATATATTTTTATATCTTCTTATATATTCCACATATATTTGTTTTTTTCTTTGTGGCTTAAATCCTTACAGTTAGGGTGTTCAGTTATGATTCAAGGTTAAAATTCAACATCAACTTCATTCTGATAAATAACAAACAAAAAACAGAAGATGATCAAAAACATTCCTAAAGGAACATATTGGCACTTCTATGGTGATGAAAAAGATATGCTGATTAAAGTATGAGAGTTGTTTATGAGGACACCCATTGACTTAATGCATCCCTTGTCCTCATCCTTTCTTCCATTCACAAACACACACACACACACACACACACACACACACACACACAGAGAATAACAAACAAAAAACAGAAGATGATCAAAAACATTCCTAAAGGAACATATTGGCACTTCTATGGTGATGAAAAAGGGGAACATCACAAGATATGCTGATTAAAGTATGAGAGTTGTAGTCATGCACTTAACATAATAGTTAATATACAGTGCAGTGAAATAGTTGTCACTCCTCATGTACTGTAGACTAACAAAATCTGAATACATGCAACACACACACAAATATTTGTACTTCTGTTTTTATGAGGACACCCATTGACTTAATGCATCCCTTGTCCCCTTACCCTAACTTCAACCATCACAATTTAATAACTAAATCCAGCCCTAACCCTCACCTAAACCTAATTCTAACCCTAAATCAAAAACCAAATCTGAATCTCAAACACCCCTTTGAAGTTTTGAGGGCAGGTCAAAAGGTCCCCATTGTTCCAAAATGTCCTCACTCCATAAGGTCTAAAACTAGTCCTCACAAAGATAGAAATAGAAGTATGTATACACACACACACACACACACACACACACACACACACACACACACACACACAGAGTCTCACTCTCTCTTTCTCTCACTGAGGATAAGCCACAGATATTCCTTGGAAGATCTGAACAAATGGTAACTTGGAAAATAGAAGTCACACAAGAATAATACAAAACTGTTTGTAACAGTTATGCCATATGTTTTGTTGAATTTTCCCCCTGTATCTTAAACGAGCAGCCAGGCACTGACCAGGTTCAGCCTTGTCTTTCTTTGAGTTTAAGGCCTGGTTGTGAGTCTGGCCTTTCAAAGCATGAGAGGTGAATGAAGCCTGCCTCAGTTTTTTGTTTTTTTTTTAAAGCTTTGGTAATGCGTGCATTATTCCCTTTTTTGTAACACAATGTGACACAAAAGCAGTATATCAGGCCTGTTTTCGCTTTGCTAAGGAGTTTGACCTTGATGCTCTGTTGACTTCAAGCTCTTTGACTTGAATATTAAAGGACTAGGTCAAAACCGAGCTGAGCCATCCACAAACTGTGGTTTGATTTAGTGGGTTCCTGAGTCAACACAGTCTATTTTATTTCTTTCTGTACGGACTGTAAGAAACATGGAGTGTCTCGCTTGATAAGGCACTGACACAAATAAGCCACTCAGCCAACAGAGTGATAACAGGAGACAATTATAATAACATAATAATAAATAACCACAGGCCTGAAAAGAAGTTTAAAAATTGAAATATTTTGGTCTCCTGTATAGCATTACACAGAGATATGGGATTGTTTTGGTTTTTATTTCAGTTTCTATCCCCTCCGAGGGATAATAGTCCCATCACAAACTACAGAAAATAAATAGTATAATAATAATTATAACTGTATATAAAAACCATTATGATGTCCATGGGCAAATAACAGTATATTTCTCCCATGGGGTTCCCCCTCCCTTCTGAGCAAAAGCTATAGAATGGTTTCAAAATATTACTAGGCATAACTCTGAAATCAAAGTGCTTGAAGCCGCTGTTGACAACAAAGGCCTTTGGGAGATAAAAGTACAGGAGAGGGGGGCTGCTGAGAGAGGTTGGAGCCTGTTGCTCTGTCCAACAACTGACAGCACACAGGAAATCCAAACACCAGATGTCAGGGATGGATGAGGGAGTTCTGGATATTTTCATTCATCAGATGGCCAACCAATGTCTGAGCTGGAAAACAAAAGAAAGTCTTGTGACATTTTTGTGACTTGATGTCAAATGTATCTTATTCAATGTAACTGCCTAGGATTGTGTCACTTTCCTTGCTTACTCACTGATATAGTAAACACTAGTAGAAAAGGAGAAAAATTTGCTCTTACTGTAAATTGTCGTACATTTCCGTCCGCCACCAAATGCTGTTCATGTTCTGGGGTGATGCAATAGGCTATCCTCTGCAAAACAAGTAATTACAACACATTATTTTCAACACGTAGCTCACAGCATGTGTATCATCTTCAAGGCCTATGTAAACCACAGTGGCCCTTTAATAAATCTCAATATACACTAGTGGTCAAACGTTGTGTTGCAACACTTCCATTTTCCCAGTTTGTATAGAAATTAACTTAATGTCTCAGTGTTTCTTAAATCAAAGCATGAAAAAAACAGAATTTGGAGATTAAAAAAACATGAATTATGAAATTTGCTTTTGTAAACTAAATGCAAATTAAATCTAGATTTTTGACTTAGACAGCAGTGGAACACACTTGTGGCATTCTTTCTACAATGGAAATCTAATATTGTTCAGAAAGTTTGTCCAAACATCTTCACATTACGTCACTTTGTTTTCACCTTCTGTCCAGATAAACTAGCTCATTTAGAGTCTGGAGACTGCTCTCGTTTTCTATCACTTGAAGCCTATTGTCTTATTCTTTTCTTCTGAGGCAGTTCTGACACAGCCAAGAGGTTTTTTTTGGGGTCTTTATCTTGCTGTACACTGAACCCCCTGACCACTTAGTCTGTCTTCTTCTCTTAATTTCATTTGCTCACCAGTATGAAAGCAATATACAGTCTACTTCTAAAATTTTTTCTTAAATTGTTAATTTCTTACTTGTGCATAGTCCTAGGGGAGTCAAACGATCTGCATGTTACTTCAGATATAAGAGGGAATGCAATCAGATATAACATCAAAAAATAGTAAAACAGTCATTATGGGCTTAATCTCTTGTCAGTGATGCCAGTGTTTTTTGGAACCTTTGAGGAATTCTTATCAGAAACCTCAGAGACTTTTATTCCTGTTATTATGAAGAGGGTGCAGCTAAAATTTGATGGGCAGTGACAGGAGTTCTCAGGATAAATGTGTGTCCTAAGAACCTTGGAAGAATCTTCAACCCTGAGCACCAATGGGATGTGGGAATTGTTACAGAAGAGTGAAGCTGACACTCATTGGCTACTGAGGGATGAAAATAGCTCTCCGGTGCTTTGCTGATTATGATCATAAACTCTTGATGCTTTGAAGCGATCATTTTATCTGACAGTGCCTTACAGTGCCAGGAAATGGCACTGAAAGTTTACTCTTAAATCAATTGTTTTCAAGTTTTGTGTGAAAGAAGAACACACTTTATCCACAATTGTACTGTTAACTGCTGACTACATTTGGCAACGAAAATTCCATAAACAGTGTGTGACATCCTATTTATTCATACCATGTACCAGTGGAAAGCTGTTCTCACAAAGTGCCTGTCTCAGTTGTAATTGTTGTTATCTTATTTCCATCCTCCTCATTAATCCTCTAGACAGAAATTTATGTCAAGAGGACAGGATGCATTTATTTTTTCAACAATTGTGATAAACATGTTCTGATACTTACCTCTCTGAATGTCCCTGGTATGCTGAAGAATTTATACATAGCATAGAAAGGGACAAACAACATGGAAGACATGGCCAAACCCCAGCCAACTATGTTGGACCAGGTAGGGAAGGTGTAGTCATCATACTTTAGGCTTGATGATGTCAAAACACTTGCTACCACTACAAACTGAAAAAGAGAGAGGAAAGGACATAAAGTGAAACAGAAACATTAGTAGAGTTTTACATCTGTTTGTGTCTTTGCAGTTTCTATTAGTAAAAGTCTCTAAATTTAAGAGAGAGAGAGAGAGAGAGAGAGAGAGAGAGAGAGAGAAACTGATGAAATATGAAGAAAAGAGCAGAATAGATACAATGACATCCAGGTCAAAAAATGAAACATCCTTATCATAACAGGCATCCCCTAATAAAGGTCCTCTGTAATTTCTTTAAAAGTTTTTATTCATGAAACTGAATTGAGTTTGGCCTCTGTCTACACTGTAATAAACTATTCTCCCTTTCTGTAACCTGATTCACCTGTTCGAGACTAATTGCATGACTGCGCTACCTGCACTCTGTCCCTTGGAAACGTCATTTGTAGTTAAGTATCATGGAGAGGTCAGTATACCCCTCTTTTTTTCTGACTACAAAAAGGCCATGGCAGTCTGTAAAATGTCAACTTGGATAAGGCCAAAGGTTTTTAGATGGTACAATGGATCCATGAGGTGCTATTAGTTAGAAATGTTGATACAAACAAGTTAGTCCTGCTAATGCAGATGTGGAGCTTGGAAGATAAGTGTCAGTCACTAAACTCATTCAAATCTCTTAGGTCTTGTTGGACCAAAAGGCCCCTACAAGCAGCAGGACTTGATTTCACACTCGTGTGGCCTAGTTTTTTCCTGCCACCAGTGACAATGTCCAGGACAAAGCACTGCTTTATGTGCACTTGGACAATGAGGGCATATGTACACTAGGTATTTTGAGTGAGTGCATATCCTTCCTTGGATAATACAAGCAAAAGACTGGATGACGTGGAATACTTCAATAATTGTCAGGGTGTGGTGTTGAATAATTATTTTCTCTAACACTTTATACATCTCCTTTGGTGTGATTTTCAGAACACTCATTTACTATAACAGAGAGGACACATGTAGTTGTTGGACTCCAATTTTGTTAAGGATGTGTACAAATTCAGAATATGAAAGCTTATCATTGAGGCAGGGCCCTATATACCAAAATATGTTTGTAAACAATGATAATTTATTTTGTATTTTTCCTTTTTTTCCTCACAGTAAAGCACAACCAGCTCTCCTTATTAATGCAAATATCCATTTATGTCCAAGGGAGGGTGTCAGAAGCCATTTATACTAAAGGAAGTACAGGACTGTCTATGCCTACCCATGGAAAACAGTGGAATCACCCATGTGCATGCTATTGCACATTGAGTTGCAAGTTACTTATTTCACCAGCCAGTGAGAAACTTGCCAGCAGGTGCTAGATGTTCAAACTATCCTCCTTGCCCCACCTTCTCTCAGGTAACAAACTGGAATAAAGAAGCTCTGTGGTGCTGTGTGAATGCATTTTCCTGTCTGTCACCGAAACAATTACACTCAATTACACTTATTTTAGCTATTGATTTTGATCAAGGGATGAATTTAAAATTCTGATTCTGTGATAATCTTACCACTGAGCAGACCAGCACTGTATCACTGACACATAGACTACTTACCTACTGCATGGTGGACTCAAATATACCATTAAAAAAGCTTGCAAGCATTCGTGAATGACAGCTACTGGAATTCTTATGACACATTACATTACATTATTCCTGTCCAGGAAACCAGACTGAAGTGTAGCTATTCCTCTTACCAGAAGAAAAGCTGGGCTGACAAATTTCCAGCACAGCCTCCAATAGAGTCCTGGCTTAAAGCCCATCATTCGCTCGATATCTTCACTGAAGCGGTCCACACCTGGAGAGAGCATGAAAAGTTACACACAGCAAAGGTTACCTTGGAGAGGTAGGTGAACCTGTGTAGGCCGGAGCAAATTCTTTGGGACAAGTAAGACAGTAGGATGGATCGCAACACGAGATGGTCTAAACCCTCATAGTCCACTGATTCCTTGTAGTCTGACCTGGGCTGACATGACACACCATGTGTCTTTCACTTATTTGCTTCATTATCTCATCAAGATTGCCAAGTAGTTTTCCATATTTATTGTTGACAAGATACACTAGGCTTGATAGTTTAGATACAGTAGGTCTACTATGTTCTCCAGCAGGCGGTCTTATGATGTGTCTTTTGTTCTAATCAGTCAGCTTTTTTGCATCTCTTTGGATTGTAGTTGATCTTGCTATCATATTGATCACAGTGTGTTGTTTATTCAAGAAACTGAGTGACACTGAGTAAACCATGTAAGTTAAAATCATTTAAAAAAAAAAGGTTTTCTGATCATATTTCTGATCCTGTTGTTCAGATGTCTTTGCAGACATTTTTAACATCTCGCTCAGCCAGGCAGTAGTACCCACCTGCCCCAAAAGTGCCAACAGCATTCCTGTCCAAAATAAGCCAAACTCAGCATGTGCCCTGTGGCCCTCACACCGATATTAACAAAATGCTTTGAGCGTCCGGTCCTGCAGCAAATTAAGAACTGTCTCCCTGCAAACCTAGAACACCTACAGTTTGCTTATAGAACCAGCCAATCCAAACAAGATGCCATCTTCACTACACTCCACCTCACACTGTCATACTTAGATGGTAGAACACCTATACCCGGATCCTCTTCATCGACTTCAGCCCAGCATTCAATATGATCATTCCACAACAGTTGGTGGAAAAGCTGAGGTTTTTTGAAGGTGGACACTGGCTCCTGCCACTTGGTCCTCAAATTTCTGACACAGCGGCAACAGACAGTCAGAGTGGGCAGCCACACTTCAAGAAACCATCAAAGTGAGAACAGACACAGCCAAAGGCTGCATCCTAAGCCCCCTGCTGTTCTGCCTGCTCACCCAGTGACTGTACTGCCAGACTCAGCCACAACCACATCATCAAGTATGTAAACAGCACAACAGTGATGGTTCTCCTCAGTGACAACAATGAGTCTGCATACAGGATGGAGGCGGACCATCTTACAGCTTGGTACAGATCCCAGAACCTTGCCCTCAATGTGGGAAATAAACAGAAGAAATGGTGATTGATTTCAGGAGGGCTGGCAATCACCATCACACGCCACTGACCATTGACGGTGCTGCTGTGGAGAGGGTCAGTGACAACATGTTCCTAGGAGTTCACATATCTGACAACCTGACATCCAACATCATCACCACAGCAGACTCAGAAAGGTGGGTCTCCCCACTCCTCACCTCATTAACTTCTACAGGGACACCATCAAAAGTATCCTAACCTATAGTTTCACTTCCTGGTCTGTTCTGGGAGTTGCAAGGCCTATGAATAACAGCAGCTAAAAGGAGTAGTGAAGACAGCCAGCAAAATCATCAGCTCTCCTCTCTCCTTCCAGATGGAGATCTACCAGCAGTGCTGCATCCGTAGGGCCATGTCCATCTTAAAGGACCTTCACTTCCTTCTAACAGGCTTTTTTCAGGGAAAAAGTAAAGGAGCATCTGCTGCAGTCCCAGTAGGATGCTGAGTAGCTTCTTCCCACAAGTTTAAGGATTATAAACAGACTGTGTTCCCTCCCCCTCACACACTCACACGCTGACATCCACCCCCTCTCCCATCGATACAGAAACAGTTGACAGCTAGTCACCTGTCAAGGCGAATCTTAAATAAATGCAATTTTCCACAGTTCTAACCTGCTGCCAACGTATTGTGCCTTTTTAATGTGTGTTGCCATGTTTTTAAATGTTTTTATCTTGTTTAAGTGTGGCTTTTAGAGTATGCACTGACAGGAGCTGTTGAGACACAGTATTATGTTTCAATCTGTATGTAAATATTCAGGGAAATGACAACAAAACGAATCTTGAATCTTAACTTGACCTTTTGTCTCCTTTTTTCACCTTCAAACTTTTTTTACACTGATGATTGTTCTGTCATATGAGGATACAATTTTCAATGTTAATTTTTTCCCCCTATGATTATATCAAGATGGTGAGAATAGGTAAATGGCTAAGGGATTTGAGTTTTAGCTTGCTAATCCTGTTTCTTATTTTGTAATTTCATTGCAAGAAGACTAATTTTGCCTTTGAAGCAGAAAAAAAGTGTTCATGATATAAATGTAGTGGTTTTAGAAAAATGTCAAGATACTGAATTTCTTACCATAAAACCACGATACTCCAATGGCCTCGATCAACACACCAAATAGTATAGAAGTCCCTGCTGCATACTTATCTAACAGGGTCAGCACGTAGATCCCACCCTATAGAGAGGGAGAGAAACAGAGAGAATTTAGTGTGTGTGTGCGTGAGTGGTAAATAAAGCTTCACCCTTGGAGATGAGTGGACCCCTGTGTGCAGTCAGTAAGGAACGATTTCTTATACATAATATAATGCACCATATACACATGTTTTGCACTGTGAGGCAACTTGAAGTCCACATTAGTGACGCCTGAGCAAAGGCAAGCTGACATGAAAAGGCAGATTTTTGATTTCTATCCTGACTGGTAAAGTTTATAGCTTGTGTCAGGGAACTAACATGAGACAGGGGTCTTTCACTTTCCCAGTGATTTTATTGATTCGATTTAAGGGGAGAAACCATGTGAAACCTTTAACATAATAGCTTTCTGTCTCTCAGAGTCTGTGTTTCTGTAGTCAATAAGCATTCTTCATAGTGCTGCTACCATGTGGATGAATAGCAACTACAGAGAAAAATAATCACTTGCTCTCTGGATACAGCTTAAATCAAATTTTAATTTGTTATCAAGAGTGTGATGTAACAGCTATGACGTTTTTGGATAATTTTTCTGTGACGAAATATCATGAGACTTTCATGAGACTCCTTCCAGGTAGTGGTGACATTCAATACAAATCTTTAATTGAACATTTTTTGGCTCTGCAAACCTTCCCTACCTGAGGTATATATCTAAAGGAATACATTTAAAAACAGTATTCATTTCAGCCAAACAGCCAAGTTTGTACTGGTTTTCCTATGCACAGTATTTTTACATGTACAATATCATGGCTAAGTGAGAATGCAAGGCTACATTTTTCTAAAACATTACCCCTCAAGACTGTCACATCAGCAGGCACTACATTGAAAGTGGGATATTGTCACGTACTACATTCATATACTGAGTGTAAATTTATGGCACTAGGACACTTGATACTGACGTTAGTAATGCAGAGCAGAGCAACCAGGAAGGTTCCAAAAGCTGTGGCAAAGGTGAAGAGTTTCCTGTTTCTCTTGAGGATCTTAAAGTCATCCTGCAGGCCTGTGATGACTGCCTCCATGCCACCCATCTAATGGACACAAACAGAGACACAAACAAACATGACACTCAGAAATCCCTTTAGATATCCAGATTGAAGTTGCTGTCTCGATCAAAATGACAAAAATATTTGTGATAATTTATAATCACTACAGTTTGAAAGTATGCTTACGTATGTTGATACATACAATAATGTATGTTAAAGTGAACAGCAGTGGTTATAATATATGTATAACATGTTATGCAATCATCACTAACGAGAAATATTTTCACAACCCTTTATGTTTCCGTAAAGTATATGTCCATTTAGTGACATTTATATTAAATGAAAATGTAACTATTTGGTGTACAATACTTGAAAATATACCATAATGTTTTTCAGCTCAGACTGGCATGGGCAAATGTAACAATTGATATCCCACAAAACTTATATTTAATTGGGCTGTAAGTCGATTAAAACAGTTTGATAGTATTGCTTTCAGTTTTGACAGATTGAAAAGAATAGAGCTTTGTAATGCAGTAATGGGTGAAAATTTGCCTTTGGTCTTACCTCAGCATAACAATAAAGTAAAGGCATAAAATTAGATCATGACACAAGTAAATAATCATACCTAGTACACTACAGAATGTAATTCTGACATGGTCTCCATCTGATCTACTTGATAAATGATTTGAAAGACTGAGTTAATTAATCTGGGACATTTACTGACAGACAGGAGGTGGTTTAACTGCCCTTCGTTTATTTAGCGTCTGAGTGATTCATTGTGAGAATTTTTGATTGAATTACTGCTGGCCTTTGTAAATGTCAATGACAGAGGTTTTTGTTGCCACAGACCGTTTACAGTTACTTGAACACTCACCACAATGAGACATTGTTTATCCATGTCCACTCCTTAAAGCCTACAACTCGCCCACACCATAATGTCAGTCATGAAAGCTCAAAGTGATTTACACTTATACATGCCATAAATGTGCTGGACAAGGGTATCCTCTCCTCCACTTTATTATTTGGGCTCACTGAACAGTTGAAAAGCAGCCATCTCAAAAACAAAAGTCACTGGCATTATCGTGTAGAATAAATTATTCAAGACTTTAAGTAATAAAGTCAGCCTGAATATTTTAATAGTACTTATTTGTTACTTAACAGCCTATTTTAACATCATTCAAAACCTGAGTTGCGAAAATGATATAGGCTCCACGATGTTTGTCATGCCATGTCATAGCAGAATAATTGTTTGCATTTCAATTCAGGGTAATCTCTCATCATTCAAAAATAAATTGGTGCTTTGGGTAAACCATCTGTACTGTTTCAAAGAAATTAACTTGCGCTGGAAGTATGAAATGAACATTGTTTTCCAAAGTATTGTTTAATAGGCAGACCAGATAAGAAAGTCTGGATATCATTACTGTCCCAAACAGGTGTTGACATTCACTGTGTCTGCACTGTTCTGTACATGCACTGTAAAGGTAGCACCGTTTTTCTTAGTGCTGGGTCATAGACAAAGCATGCCTTGTTCAAGCAGAGCTTTTTCCCAAATACATTTTATTAATGTCTGCACCTTTGGACGGGCTGAATCACTGTGCAAATCTATTTCCTGTATTTTACAAGCATATGCTGTGTGTAGGTTTGTATTTCATCAGTTAAATTGCATCTTATTCTAATGTTGGCACAAATATTGATGTACTACCTGCAAAATTTTGAAATATTACCATTTGTGTACCATTGTCTATCCATGTATATAGCAGACACTCTGTCCATTCCATCCTGCTAAAAAGATTCCTATTGAGTTTATAAAGATATGATACATCCTGTAAAGCAATCTTGGTGGTTGCTGGGACTCACCGAACTGTCAATGCCTAGAGTCAGCAACATGATGAAGAACACAATAGCCCAAAATGTTGAACCAGGCAGTGTAGAAATTGCCTCAGGGTAGATGATAAACACCAGTCCAGCCCCTGTGTACACACACATTTACACAAAAGTTATGAGTTTCCCAAATTACATGTGTTTACAAAGCAAAAGTTTGTATGCATGACAAAAATATTTTTGTAGCAAGTGAGAAATAATATGCTTACCCTCTGTTGCCACATCTTCTATTCTCACCCCATGTTTGTAAGCCATGTATCCAAGCACAGAAAAGATGGCAAACCCTGAGAAGAAACTGGTGATGCAGTTCACAGTGCTGGTCAAGAGAGCATCCCTAGAGAAAGTAAACACAAACAAAAAACAAGAAGTTTGACAGAAAGCAGTGTTATTTCATAAATTCATTTTCTATTTGTGAAACCTCAACTGTACAGCCTTGAAGGTCTGGTTAAGCATTTTTCTAGATTTGTGTTTTCAGTTGTAGCTTGTCTTAGCTTAACTGAATGTTTTTGTTTAACAGAGGTCGTTAATTCAGTATTATTCTTTTCATCTGAACATGAAACTGTTGTGTTACTAACACTGTTGAACAACTGCTAAAATCAGTGCTGCTGTTTAAAGTAATAGTATATATCAAGCATAATGGGTTGACTATGTGGGACCATATGTTACTCTTAAGTTTTCCATGAGCTGATCTTCTGCCTAACACTGTGGTTTAGAGGGGATATTCAGATTAATGATCAGGTTTTGATCTTGGCTCCTGGTTGGTGGTTTGATGTAATGTGGCCACATGTCCTTGGTTGTCTGAAAGAATGAACAACTTCAACATGACCCTCGGCCACCTCCTGGGCTGAGGAAGCAGAAACATGCCCTCTGATTTTTATTTTCTTTTTGTGTTGTGTGCAGGAATGGATAGAACCTTTTCAGGTTCTATTCAGTTCTGCTCTTCAGTCTTGTCAGGTCATAACATAAACACAAATATCTTGTCCATTTTACAGGTGAAAGCTCCCAATTTTAAGTTGGTACAAGGCTCTGTAATCTTTTGACAATTCAGCTTTCAATAGTATTTCAGGATTCCTTGATCATTTTAAACGATATATATTTTTTTCTGAATTATTTCACTTGGTCCGTATCTTAAATAACTCAGGCTAAAATTTTAGCCTAATGTGGAAAAATATTGTAATGATTAATCAAACGTACATTTTGAATTCTATGCCCAAAATGAACACAGGACATTTTAAAAGCATGCATTTATCATAATCTAGATATAGTGTCCGAGAAGGAATGGCAGCATTGCTGTGTCCTCCTATTGTGCCCATTTGACTGGTGTGTCTGTCAGGGAGAACACATTTAGGCCTAGTGACAAAATAAATCTAATATATTTTTTGTGTCTTATATTCTTTAATAAATTTGATAGTACTTTATTTGAATTTCAGTTTAGGAAAGTCTTAAAAGTTGATGGAATTAAGAAACTTGAACAGTTTTAATTGTAATTTTAATTCTTTTTTACTGTTATACTGTTGAGTTCTGTGTTCCACTTCACTGTAGGGTTTTACACACTTTTACCCTGTATGATTTTCTTAGGTAAAGGTGAAACTGCTTTTTTTTCCAACAGCATATGCTACTAACAACACCACTGCAACCTATTAATGTGGAAAAAGACTAGCCAACCTCATGCCTGCTTTACTTGAGGAAGAGCAGCAGTTTGACAGATCAGTCAACCTGCTGCCTTTAGCTATCATCTGGAAACCTTTCCTGGCCTGTACTTTGTCTTTTCCTGTTAACACCTGGCCACTGGGGTCAGCTGGACAGATTAGCATCACCTCTGCTGCTTCGTGATCCAGTTACATGCTTAAAAACAGCCGGATGTTTGATTGCTGTGGGCATGTTTTGCATCAAAAATCACAAATACGTTGCAAACTCCTACCTGTAGCAGTTGTTGTCAAACTTGTTATAACTGGCAAATGCAATGAGCACACCAAATCCTGCTCCTAGTGAGTAAAATATCTGGGTCGCAGCATCAATCCACACCTACAGCAAAAGTAAAGGAGAAATAAGAAATCTTTTGAATTCCTAAAAAGAATCCCAGGCTAAAATAGCATTCAGATAGGGACTGATATGAATATAAATGCTAATTTTCATATTTTAGATGTTTAGTCAAATATTATGAACAATATGTGTGGCTTTCTTTGGAAAAACACCTGTGCATTTTTATCAGCCTGGCCTCTGCCCCCTGCTTTGCAAAACACGCAAATTAAGCATGTAATTATATATATAAGTCTATAATTGAATCAAGTGCCTCAAATATTATGCAAAACATGTGAACCTTTTCTCAACCGTGACACATGTATATCAGCTCAGCTAATGGAAGATCATATCTTAAGTATTCTTGTATAGAGTGCATTCATTCATATATATGCTGTACATTTAGTATTGGAGGCACAAATCTGGCCTTTAACCCTAAGAGCTTGAGATACTCCACCCAGTGAATTACAGTAACACCCAAACAGCTAAATCCACATGGACTCTGAGATATTTGCTACTCGTAGAGCATTAGATAGATAGATATATTTGGATATCCCTAAGGTTAACAGGATACCAAAGTTCAAGAAATAACACAAAACTGAAGGTCTGCACAGGATTGAACTCTGGGATTTCATATTAAATGCAACAATCATTCCCTTTTTTTAGTTAGTGATGGGTGTCCACCCATTAACAGTATCACCAACGCTAAAGGATTGGTTGTGGCCAACAAGCATACAGTCTCTAAACCTCGAGATTGTTGAGCCGCTTGAAATCGATGTGGAGGTAGGCCCTGATGCCGTCCATGGACCCTGGTAGAGTTATGCCTCGGATCAGCAACACGAAAAGGACCACGTAGGGCATAGTGGCTGTAATGTACACCACCTGAATACAAACACAGAACAGACAGCCAAAAAATCATCATGTTGTCCCTCTTTCGCTGAACTATTATCTCAGTAAAAAGATACAGAATGTTATTGAAAATTTTTATTAAGAAAAAAACTCCACGAGTTGAAAGATTAAATGCTGCACAAATACCAGTGTGTATTATACACAATATGTGGTGCATTATGTGATGAGCTTGATAACTTAAACCCTATGATTGCCTTGGAAATATTAAGGATTGACTTCAAAATCAAAGTGTTTGCAGTGGAATGTTTATGGATTGCAAGTAACTACAATATATTAAATTAGCATTGAAAGTAAAGGCTAAACGGGAGGGTGACCTCTAGTCCTCACAATATACATCACTGTCTTTTCACTGGACTTTTTTTGACCCAGTACCATCAGTTTATACTGAGCTGTAAAACAAGATGTCTGCAAATGTCTCTTTAACAAAAGCTACAAATTCTTGTACAGATATTATTGTTGCCATAAAATAAATCAGATTCTATTTTTTTTTTTATCAAATTAAGATATAAATTGAGAAAGTAGTAGTTATTGTTGTTTAGTTGCCCAGGCCTGTACCTTCCCTGAAGACTTGACACCTTTCCACAGGCTAAAGTAGAGGATGAAGACCACCACAACCAGACACAAGGTCAACTCCCAGCGTGGCAGGCCCAAGTCATGGATACCTGTACTCTCATGAAGATGCAGCACACCCCGTCTGCATAAGGACACACAGACAAAATGGAAAAAAATAATGTATCATGATATCTAGAAGTCCCTTTTAATTTTTAATACATTATACTTTTATTTTCAGCTGAGAAACGTATTTCAGCTATTCTAGGAGAAATTTGACTGCATAATAGCGTTCTATCGTTAATAGATAACAAAACTGCACATAACGAGTCATTGCACCAAAATAAATACTGATGTCAACCAACAGTGCCTAAGCAATACATTTTAAGTGTCAATGAATGAAACAGCCATCTGTTGCCCAACTGGACCGGACCAAAGACTCTGTCACTCTCTATAGGAAGGACCAGAGTTGACTTTTTTTCTTGCACAGGCTCTGATCCTTCAACACCTGTGACACCACGGTCTGTGGTGGCTAGTGCCATTTTCTTTACTGCCTAAAGGTAGCCCTTAACAACTGACTCAACAAACTGATTCAGAAGGCCACGTCAGGCCTGGGGGTGGACCTGGATCCCCCACATGTAGTCATGGGGAAGAGGATGTTGACAAAACTCTTCTCCATCACAGACAAGCTCTCCCACCACATACACAGTGTTCTGGTTAGCCAGAGGAGCACGTTCAGCGGAAGACTCGGAATGACTAAGTGCTCTACTTAGTCATTCCTTCCTGTGGCCATCCAGTCATACAATTCCTCTTCTGTCTGCACGTCTCAATCAGTACACAGCTGTTAAACTACAATTATTTTACTTTTGACCCACCTTTCACTTTTCAGTCTGTTTATCTTTGCACATTACAATTGATTACTGAGAAAATACTGCTAATCTACTTTGCCCATTTCCATTTTGCACTTCTCTCTATACTGTGATTCTACCTCGCACATAACTTTTTTCTTTTTGCATATTTGCAATTGTACATTTTTTCTATTCACTATGTATCAATTCATATTATCATTTATAATAGTTTTTATGTTTTACTTCCTCTGATAACAAAGTGTTTAACAATTGTTGTTAACAATTGCTAAAAAAAAAAAGTTTTTCTAAGTCTGACAAAGTGAATTAACCACTTTTCTTTTTCTCTCTCCGCCCACTACTCAAGGGATACTCCATAACTGAATAGTTAACTCTAGTATTGTTTTACTATAATCAGCCATACTCGTGCCAAACACTTACTGACCGATCAAGGTGAACATTTGAACGTTCAAGTGTTTTATTATGACCTAATGAAACAAGTAGGGAGACAAAAGGTGACTTTTCATTCCTTGGCCAGATATTTTTTGCAGCTGGAAACTGATTAGTGGGAAGGAAGCACACAACTTCCTTTTACTCTAATGGAATATACGGGATATACGGGATATACAATTGCACTGGCTGCTTTGGTCAGAAGTTGCCATCAGTATGTTGTCCTGTCACCTGGTGACAGCAAAGGCTACAGTTCACTTCTTAAAATGTTGTTCAGCTCATTAAAAGAGCTCTGCTAAAGAAAATCTGCTTTACACATGAGAGTATGCTTAAAGGAGAGGTTCAACATTTTCAGAAATATGCTTATCTGCTCTCTGTTTGAGACTGTCATAAGAAATAGTTTTATCAATCTCTGACTACATCACAAAATAGCTGTACCCACCCACAACTGTGAAGCTTACTAATTAACAGGAAATTCAAAAATTCTCTTTTAAGAAGTTGCTGGATATCTTTCTTAAGAACAACAGCAGAGCACTTCTGTTTTTTGTAGTGTAGCTGCCTGATGCTTGTTGTCAGCATGAGATTGCCAGGTTTCTGTTACCATTGTACCAGTATAGAGGCTAAAAGAGGTGTGGCACATAGATAGACAAATTCAAAAACTCATTGTTACATTTCTGTGTATGTACAGGTTAGACAAACAAGATCAACTTTGAAAATAAAAGAGCTTAATCTAGTTTAAGTAGGTCCTGACTCCAGGCCCATACAAAATGCACAGAAGACAGTTAGGGACCAAATGGCCAAAAATACAGCACTAAATCAGGGAGTTCCTTTTTCAATTTGTGTTTCCATTGCATCTAAACAGCCATTAAGATTCGGCAAATTACACTAATACAAATAAGAGCTTTGACTGAGAGGTTATTTTTCGAGTAGGACAGAAACTGTTATACTTACAGCAAGAAATAGCAGGTCTGCATGAAAAGAACTGAATAGAAAACCATTTTCTGTTGATGATAATACATCTTTTTTGCCTGTCACAGGTATGGTATGTTACTTTACTGCTCATTTGTTGTGAATGAAAGTGACCAACACTGGCCATATTTGGCTATTGTGTGTTACAGTCACAGACTCCTAGTTTCTATTTCATAGTGGTATCGAAGTTTAAGATATTTTTCTGTTATTATTTTTCACAAATACTGACTAAGACTTTTTCAAAGTATAAAAAATTGCTATGATAAATGGTCGTGTAAAATACTGTATTCACAAGACCTCAGCTTAAAAAAAAGATCTGTCTGTCTGGGACAAATGATGGGGAAACATGAATCAAAAACAAAGAAAGATTACGTGATATTGAGATGTCCTTCAACAGGCTGAGAATCACTTGCAGCTGGTTGTATTTTATTTGGATATCAATATCCAGCAGTAAAAGCATTTAAATGCACTTTTGTTCCCTTCAGATCTGTCCTAAGACTTTCCTCAAGAAAGATTCAATTTAGTTGGCATGTGATGTTATGGGTGGATAAACAGTGGAACTGGATTAGGATCTGGTACTCAGGTTGCTTACACAACAGCTCGACACGAAAAACCCTCAGGAACATGCAAACTGAAGTATGTCCAGACATACAATCCGAAGGGACCAGAGGATCTGTGAAACTCCTCTTTTGCATTTACTTATCGTTGCCTGATAATAAATTCAAAGCTATAACGTCTCACGGGAGGCAGATAGCAGTGTAAAGACATCAGTTTATTTGGAGAGAAAAATTTAGAGTCAGTTCATGGTCTGGAGACCTGGTGTTGTGCTGTAATGCCCTAAGGCCTCCTTGTTCATCTGATAGTATTGATAGTGCACTTCCAGTAAATGCTAACTATAACATCAGTCCGGGTCCCCTTGGCCCAGTTACTCTAAAAACATTTTACTCCTTTTGCCACTCCATGAGCTAGTCATTCTGCTATCCTAACACTCAGTGCTGCCATTAGTTGGTCTTTGTATACTTAAGGCTGGCACACTGTTGCATGCAGGCTGGTCCTGATGTTATTTACAGAATAAGAAACAGGGCATGAGAAAAATAAATAAATAAAAAAGGAATGCAGACCTGTGTATCAAAACACAGCTGAGGGGTTCTATCTAATTTAAACCAATTCTGTTCTTATTGTTTTAAATTAATGATTTAAAAAAATATGTGAAAATTGTGTGTGAGACTGAAGTGAAGCAATCTTCTCAAGTATCTATGTAATTAGATCTTTTAGATCAAATGAGGGCTATTTATCAAGTCTAGTTCTCCTTGACGTGAAATCAGATGTGGTTGCTTCTGGATAGCTCTAAAGAGAAAGGATATGGATATGTGTTAATGAAATGAGCTGGTGTCTTTTTTTTTAATATATATTTTAGTTTAAACATTAAGTGATATATTCTTCTAGAGAAAAATTTGTACAACCTGAATGCTTTGGGTCATCAAGTATTTTTTTAATTAAAAAACTAGAAACTAAAACTAAAAATAAGAAAAGTAAGGCTAGTATAAAGGTTTTTTGTTTCTTTCTGTAACCGAAAAGTTATATTTACAGAGTCTCTGCTGTATATATAACTAGCAAAAGAAATACTATCATTATGTACAGAATAATAATAGCTTGAAAGAGAAGTTCAAACCTGGCTTATTATCTAACCTAAGAACTCTGAAAGATCATTTCCAATTGCTTCATGATTTGGATGCCTTTCAGCAATGAGACAGCCTTATTCTCTAGGGTTAATTGCCATGATCCCCTGATTCCAAAGTTTAACATTTGTGAGATTTCTTTGATGTCTTGAGGCTGTACAAGTTATCAAATTAATCATGGAGAAATGCCCAGATCTTTTGTTTCCTGGTCAGCTTTTTTGGCAGAGGCCATGTTTTTGTCCGTCCTCACATAGTCCCTTCCACTCCACATCTTCCAGACAAGCCCTGTCACATTAATTAAAATTCACTTTCATATCACAGTCATCGAATCAGGTCATATTGAGTTTCACAACAAATTATCGCTGTATTATTGGTAAATTCCTATATGTGATGTGAAAATCATACCAGCTCATTGTTCTCAGCTATAATGGGTTTGACTGTATTCATTGTTCAGTGCTACAAATAGCAGGATGGTGTAAACTTGTACTACATAACATCTGGAGAATAAATTAGAGGGTGAAATTAGGTTTTGATTTATTTTTAAAGTTTATGAAAACATTCGTTAAAGTTATAGATACTATGTGGAATTTAATCAGTTAAGCTGACACTGTTTATTAATTGTGAATTCCTCTAGTTGCCCTTTGTCATGTGATATTTGGTGATGAAGCAGGGTTGGTGCTATAATCAATATCTCTATATTAAAAATGAATCTAATAACTGTTGAGTATGCAAAAGGTATCAGTGTAGTGATAAACCCACAGAGGAATATTGTCTGACTCTGCAGTTCCCCTCAGCTCTAAATAGCATTCTAGCTTGCCCAGCACCAAATGAAAGACAGACACAGTTGGCAACTAGATGGTGAACATAACGCAGGAAAGGGAAAGGTAACGAGCCAGAAAATTCTTTCAGAAGCTGGTGGAGACTGAAAATGGAGCAGAAATAAGAGTGAATGCTAAACTATATAGGCATTTGTTTCCCTACACATCACCAGGAGAACGATGAGATGATAAAATGTAAATGATGTGTTCACAGCATGTTGCACTTCCTGCTAGTAGCCAAAAACCCCAATTAACACAAGTCAAATGATACCTGGATCACCAAGTAGCCTCTTATTTCTCTAATGCAATGTCTTTGTCTACTTGTTTTTATGGCAGAAAGCCATCTTGAATGGCTCATCAGCTAAAATATAAGCTTAATCATACTACAGAATATACTGTATTAGGTACATTGGTTAAACCATGACTCCACTAACTAGCAAAAGCACAACAGCTTAGGTGTAAAACCAAGTTAGACTTTTTGTATTACTGTTGAATTTTTGTTGCAAGCTATTCTTATGATAGCCAAGAGAGTTTGTGGATGTAAAAAGAGAATAAGAGGTGAAGCAAGAGATGTGTTCACTCAGTTGACCTCACTCCTCATACTGTGTCTTGGCACTGCTCCTGTACTCAAAGCTAGCTGTAAGGCGGATTTATTGTCCCCTACAGAGCCTGACCCCATGCAAGATCTGTCTTGAAGTATGCTATTGTTGCCAGTCTGAGCACATCTAGTGATTTTTTTCTAAAATTTTAGAATAACAGTCACCCTGGAATATATGGTCTGCCATCTGATTTCACGTATCATGTCTACTCTCTGTGCAATATTGCATAACATTTTTGAAGGTGTGTAAGCTTTTACTTACTTATAATATATCAGGTCAGACAGTTCCTGGAAGTTGAAAGATTTCCAGGGATACTGATTAAATAAACATACAGTACAAGACACTGCAACCCAGCAGAAGGGGAGTGTAACTTTAGCAAGCTCAATTATTGGCCGGATTGCATGCTAAATGTATTTAGTGCGTCACACTTAGCATGTGTCCCTTGTATTGTCCAAATAATTTCACAGACTTCCTTTGGGCTGCACAGTCACTCTTCACAAAAGCTGGGGAAGAACTGGCTGTCTTTGAAGTATAAACGGATGGGTATTTTTTAATGTACTTCAAAGAGGACATTTGAACTTCTTATGTATACACCTTTTACAATGCAAACATCTACGGCTGGCTAATTTTGGAGCCCTCTACTCACGTTTCAGTGACTGGTCACCCTCTTCACATGAATAATGGTATGATCGGCATGTGCACACTATGCTAGCATTATTCAGATAACATTCACAAATCAAGAGAGCATCGATTCCATGTGATGCTGCCCTTGGTTGGATTGTATTCATCGCTGACACAGCCGCATTTTATCAGTTATAACTGTCTAAATAAAACAAACACCCATAAATAGACAGTGAACAAAATATTCAAATAAAGTCTAATGAAAAGAGTGGCCAATACGATGCTCTTTCTGCAATCATGAAATTACTGCAAACGTAAGATTTTTTGGAAAATCAGTATAGCATCTATCAATGTAAGTGAATAAGATCACTGCATGGTGACAGTTGTCTTAATTTTAGGATAGATTCTGCTATCATGTCTAAATAACAGCACTGCCAGAAAGTTGCATGGAAGCAACAGAAATTGCACAGGAGTGTGACTGTAGGTTACTATATTTGATGTGTTTTTTGCTGTTGAATTGGCAAAACTAGAGTAATAATTGAATAATTAATTGAATAGTTGTGAAATCATGGATAGGGTATTGCGTTCCTGTTAAAACTTGAAAAAGTCCTGTCTGCACAGAGTGGTTCTGTTTACATTTTTTTCTAAACTTGCATACAATCTCAATTATGGAGTTAACTATACAGGTATATGAATTGCTGATAAATGAATTGCTCTGATTTCCTGAAATTACTTACTCATAGTACTCTGCTGCAGGGGTGATCTTGTACTTGGCGTAAGAGGTTCCATTGCCAAGGATAGATCCGTTGATGGCTTTGGGATCGGTGCAGTTCTGACTGTTCCAGCTGTTGCCACATTTGAGCCATGGCAGCTCACTGGTCATAGAGGAGAACAGGTAGTGCAGGGACCAGGCAATGATGACATTGTAGTAGAAGCCTACATAAAGGGCTATGAGGATCACAGTGTAGCCTACACCTGGAAGATATAGAGTTATTAGTCAGGGAGCATAAAATGATGGATTACTCTCACACCGTTCTATTCATTTAATCAAGTTTTTGCATTATGCATATGCCTACAGTATTGATTTAGAGGAACCTAAGCCAAGTGTAAATTCACTTTACACACACTCTTTTTAGAATTGACCATATTGTATGGATTGCCAGCTGTTGATATAGGTTTTTATGTAGGTAATATAGGCTTAAGCATAATGTGTACACATACATGCCACATCCCAATATTTAGCTGACTGCACTTAACTTTGAAAAAAGCCTCTGCATTTCAAATCAGGAACATCAATGATGAATTGCGGGGGGGAAACCAACTCATTCTGTAACAGTATTAAATCACCATTTATCAGAAGCAACATTTCTGAGAAACCCTCCCACCACTAGCCTTAAAAGATCCGATCCATTTTTAAAATTTTATCGGATAAACAGTAATTTTTGCCTTGTGTTTGAGGCCTTGCACACCTCGCAACAACACCATGTCATTTTCACCATAAGGTGCACATATCACTCCCTCAGCAATGTGGTGGAGTTGTTTTTTTACCACTGGAATGTGATGTCCTTACATGAAAACAGAGAAGTCCATAAACCCATCACCCACTCATCCTAAGCAGGAAAGAAACAAAGCCTCCTTAGCACCGGAGCCAATGAAAGCAGTGACTGGTGCTGATTAAATAGTGCAAATGGAGGTGCTTTTCTTACAGAACTGAATACTAATCTGTTTAATAAGAGACTACAAGGTAAGAAAAAGTCAGGTATTGTGTGCAGTCACAGTTTTCAAGATATTTGTTGCTAGATCTCCTTATCTTGCAAATCCAATGCTAGTGAGAGGCATTTGACAGCTTTTTGCAGGTTTGGCTTTAGTAAACTCCATATTACAAAATAAAAAGAAACATTTTGCTAATGCCCAGTTACCATAATTAACTCAATGTAAGATTCAGTTTAAAGTTTACACAACATAATTCTACATTAGTAAGTTTTTTGTTTTTTTTTTATAATTTACTACAAGCTTTTGTCTATAATAAAGAACATAATAGCTCCTGTTTCATTTAAGATTTCAATTGTGTTTCAGATCAATATGAATGATTGACTAGCAGTTAATTGGCCCCAACCGTGTTCCTCAGTGTGCCATGGACACTATCTTGGTTTGGTTTGGTTTCACTCGTTTTAAATCGACATTTGCATAAACGTAGAATAGGGTATAAGGTTGCAAGTACAAGCAGAGCAAAATATAAAAAAATAAAAATAAAAAGAAATACAGAGATGGGAAACAAAGACGAAGGTTATGTGACAAAGAGTTTAGTTACAAGTGACACTTATGAACTCATGAAGGCAAAAGGACAAGAGTAAAGGTATGAAATGAAAGGGCAAGTCACTGAAGAGAAGCAAAAAAGAGCATGACAGAGCAGTAAGTGGCACAGTTTAGGAGGTTAGTGAGAGGCTGAAGTGAATCGATATGCAGGTTCATATGTGTGTAAATGTCTGTTTATGTCACAGTTCACCTTTAAAGATGGGGCATATTTTCCAAACTGTAGCTGCTCCTTCCCTGTTATATTGGCCCAAGGCAAGTTCCATGTAGAACAATGGCATCCCCGCAATGACCAAGAAAAGAATGTAGGGGATCAAAAACGCACCTGAAGAGAGAAAGAAATAGGTACATGTTACACTTTGCATTTTGAACACAGTAAAAAAAATAATAAAAAAATAACAATAATATATATATATATATATATTTATATATGCAAGCATAACGATAGGTGCTCAATACAGAAATAAGTGCTACACAAAAACAAAACACCAATAAAAGAAAAGGATATAAAAGTGGAGCTGTTTGTGTGTGTGTGTGTGTGTGTGTGTGTGTGTGTGTGAAACACACACAAACACACTATGTCACTATGACACCATGCCAGTGTCTATAGACATGTGTTTGACATGCTTGAAAAAACAACACACCATAAAATACAAGCAGAAAGGCCCACAGCTATTTTCATGCTGTGCCTCAGTAGCACATCCACCAAAAAGGAAATGACCCCTCATAATTAACTTGTTCTTGACATTTTTCCATCACAATGACACATTATCTACAGTAATGAATACATTTTGCTGAGGGCCAATATGATTGACGGGTTAGTGGTGGAGTCGACCCTTTGGGGCACTGTGCACAACATGTTGATTTTCGCGACGAGAAAGGACACAGAGGCAAACAGGGGACAGAGCACACCTTCTAGTGAGCCCTCTGTTGTCATGAGCGTCGAGGGTAAAACAACATTGTTTAAAACCATCCTTTGTTGATGCAACCACACACACTGTACTTTTTTTTCTCTTACTACAGAGCAGCTTCAGTGTTCAATAGTTTTGAAAACAGTGCAAGTTGCCAATCTGTCCATCTCTTGTATTCAGACCCATTGAATAACCCAGAGGTTCAGACACTTTTCAAATTTTTAGTTAGTTCTGGCAAACAAACGTCAGAGTGAATTTTCTATCAGATATTTAAAACAGCTTCCAACACAAATAGTTTTCTTCATGAATTTTTTCATTAAGCGTCTGACAATTTGAAACATTAGGATCAGTTTTAGAGTGGCTTCATACATCTACATAGCTTTATGAAAGGAGACCTTTTCTTCTTAACGTAATCTTAAATGCTTTCTCATTAACTACAAAGGGATTTAGATTTAAGCCTATTTTTGAAACATCTAAAAGGAGAACAGAAATATATTGAAGATAAAACACTGTTTAAAACACCATGTTGTTTAATGACCTACAGAATAACCAACAGCTGGGACACCTGTATTTACAGTGTTTATATTTAAAAAAAAAAGATCTTGCAGGAGATTAAAGTGTGTATTCAGCAACAAATTGTGGATATGCCACAAGATATTGACACATTTTATATCCCACAGTCTCACAGGGTTACAGTTAAGAAGTAGATGTTTTTCACAGTATCTTTTTTCATGTGCATGCCTTGATGAAATGAGGTATTTCCTTCATCATGTAAGCTAAATGCACTTCACCATTAATACACCTGGGACTATTAAAAAGCTAATTAAAGGAGATTAAAGGGACTAAAATTAGTACAACACAGCCAAACAACTAGAATCTCATCTAAATCTAATCTAAGATAGCAATGCTGTAGTGTTTATTTTGTAAGAAAGTAAATATAGAAACACGTTGGCACCTGATCCCTGCATGAAAGAAGACAGAACCTCAATGGAGAAAAGAATACTATAATTTTGCCGTGGGGACTCACTTTAATTTACATTGTACCTGCGCAACCCATTCATTCCTTCCATATTACTACGTGGATTTAGAACCTGAACCTGGCGGCGCGCCATAAGTTTTGTGACCACTCTAAACATTACACACACTAACTTTTTAAGCATCTCTTTACGCGATTTTTCTGTGAGAAATGCATGGTTTACTCACCTCCTCCGTTTTTGTAACACAAGTAAGGAAATCTCCAAACATTGGCCAGGTCCACTGCGAAGCCAATGACCGACAGGAGAAAGTCTATTTTCTTGCCCCAGGTTTCTCGGTCGTCCTCGGAAGTGGATCCGGGGGGACCTGTGTTTCGGCCAGTGTTGGGAATGATGGAGGAACTGGTGTACTGGACGCCATTCTGATCCTTCACCAGTATCAGTTCTACCTCCTTTTTCTCCACATTGCACTGTTTCAGTGGGGCCACCGACGAGAGCTTATGTTCTGGCAGAACTTGGATATTCATTTTCTCTGTGGTGCGTACGAAGCCCACGCTGGCCCGGTGCTCTCACGGCCCCCTGCGGGTTGTGTCGGAGCTGGTGGTCTGAGTCGGTGCGCTTGAATGAGGACGGCGAGTCCCGCTGACGAAAAGCGGATAAAGGAGCGCTCTGTACCGAAACTCCAGCAGAGACCTCCGCGTGCATGGGCTGGAGAGGAGGGAAGAGAAACAGAAAGTTTGGACAGGTTTGGTGTTTGTGCGTAAAAGTTTCTATACGGTTACGCACAGCGAGAAATACAGGTTAGGACTGCCAGGGGGGAATAGGTGACATTATTCCTCCTATAGCAAACAGACCCAATGCCCGTGTACTACTAACAGAAGTACAGCATCAATAGAAAAGAAAAAAACATTGTATCTGTAGCCTGGTGCAAAGCAGTAGCAGGTGTCAAGTGAAAGACACTTAGAGCGAATTCCTCTCTACGTCACCGCGGGCACTGAGCGCATTGTGCGCGGAACAATCTACTCAATCAAACAATTACCTACCTACAACATTGCTCATAAGGATAATGAGAAAGACAAATGGTTATTTGAATATGTCACCGTTACTAAAGCAATTTAAAGCCCCGCAACTGAAAGGCTTCCCTCCGTACTTGGTGAAGCTAAGGACAGCTCTCCATGACCCGATGCTGCTGTTGTCCAGGAGCGTCTGAGAGAAGACAGCCCATTCTGAAGGAACTATAAGTCTCGCCTTCTCCAGCAGGGACCATATAAAATGCGAGCTTTTAAATCGGGTTCCTCTCTCTCTTCCACGTGATATTTTATAATTGAACACTTTCTCTCCAGTTTGATGTTGACTTGGCATGATCGCTTTTTTGCCAGAGCTAAAGTTCCCATAAACTTGTGCCTCTGCTTCTGACTCGACAGTGGAACAATCAGCCAGGAGTACAGTGGTTTTAAGATGAAGCCATGTAGGATAGTATATTTTATGGCGACTTACCTTTTCCATTAGTCTAATATTTTGTTGAGGAAAAAACACTCGATGTAAACTTTATAAGCTTTGGGCATGTTTAATTTATTTGAGGAAGAGGTTCTTCCATATTAAGAGCAGACTAAAAACACACACCATGTCTTTGTGTCTAAGATCGGTGCTTGAATTTAACATTTTGAAAGGGACATAAGATCGTTTAACCTTAAGCTTCACATGAATATTTGAATTTCACATACAACAAAAACTTTTTTTAATGTTTTAATTTAGAGTTTTATCTGTTTCTTCTCTGTACTAAACAGATTGAATTACAGTTTTCTAAGAAGCCGTAAAAGCACTGTGTTCCATGTGTAATTCAATTCTACAGCAGCTTTTGCTAGGGGCAATGATTTCTATTAGATATGGTTGATCAGTTCATCCCATTAAAGTCAATGAATGTCCTCTTTGCTCTCCAGTGCTTGTTTTTATAAAACCCTAATAGGGCTGGTTTTGGGCGTTTTGTTTGTGGAGATTGAATAACTGCAGCGACGGTAAGGCAAAGGACCAGGTAACAAGGACGAATAATGTGCTAATATTGATGTTTCCTCCTGAGTTAGTTCTATTCTTTTTTGCACTTTGTTTTGTATTTTCAGGTACATTTGAATACGCTATCTCTGAAAACTTCCCTGGCCAAGAATTGACAAATATTGTGTGTTGTGCTACTATCATATGCTATCATGATGTATTTATCAATATGTATTTGTGTGATGTTGTACATTCAACAACTGGGCCTCTTCAAATTTCAAGGTGTGAGTAATGTATAGTGGTTTATGCAACTGAAGGAAACTGTCCTTCAGCAGTGAGTTATAGTGCAGGTGCACATTGCTGGTTATATGTTGAGAATGGACAAAAAGGAACTGAACCCATCCCCTTAATCATCATGGAGGTGTATTAGACTGTTGGAGGCAAAATGATATCATCCTTCACCTTTTACTTGAATCATCTTGCACCCCTTCCCCCGGCTGTGAACAGATCCAAAGACCTCAGCTCTCGCTCTGTCTGAAGGTTTGGGCTCCCTCATGTTGACATTAGGACAAGAAGCTAATCAAACCCGACGCAGCCTCTCCACAGTCATAGTATGACCATCTTGATTTAACCTAAGCATTTGGTTGAGGTCACAGCAAAGATTCTGTTCCTTTTTGGCCTTTTGACTCTGTATGTCAGGAAACATGGACTGTTACCTCTTTACATTACCCCATTACACACTACACACACTGCAAACACACACACACACACAGTCACAGATACACACATACATCTTGGCCTCTCATCACGCTGCTCAGGGTGTTTCCTGTATGTGACCTCACAGTTCTCAGTAACAGCTACATCATGAATTATGTGTAACTTCACAGTGTAAAATAAGCCTTTGACATTTATCAGATGTTTAATGCCACAATTTAAACGAGACTTTTCAGCTCATTCTACATATGTGTGAGCTATGATTTTAAAATGTGGAAAGTGCTTGGTGATCATTTATTAAAGGGGTGGCATTCTTGTTTCTCCTTTGTGCTCACAAATGAAAAGGCGTATTTTTTTTTGGTTTGTCATTCCTTGAAATACCAGGTAATTACCACATGCTAATCGTGCCAAGGTATTAGCAATGAGTGTTTTTTTTTTGCTCTGCACCCTATTGTAAACTCTTTGGTTAGCTTCTCTCTGGGTCTCATGAAAGACAGAGTGGCATTACCCTTCTCTATGGGCTTTACTAGTGTCTGCAAAGATTTTAGCTTCTCAGCAATGTTAAGTCCTTCTCCTTACACTCAGTGTAAGTAAAGTAAATAAAGTCATCTGGGAATGGCAGTGTATGACTACCAACAAAGGTACAAGCCAGTAAAGTGAACTCTTTAGCAACACCTCATCTTGTGCTTCAGTCAATACCTACATTCCAAAACAAACACTGAGAAAGTGGTGCCATTGTCCTACAATGCTTAAAATAATACACAGATTCATAGGCAGTTTCCTTTGTCTATATCTCAGAGAGTTTTATCTTTCAGTGGGTCACACCCCTTCAATCCCCAAGTGCGTGGTGAATAAAGAACACAATAGGGGGTGCACGCAAGTTGAGTTTGAATGGTGGGTAGTTATTAGGGGGCACAAAAAGGGAGGCTTGACAGCATGAGGGCCAGCATGATTGCTGTTTGAGCTGTGAAAGTGCTTGAGAAAAAGAGTAAAAAAGGCTTTGATTGATTGACAAGTCTCAGAGTTAGATTCAGACTGAACTTATTTCTCCTGTAAGAGACACATCTTTTAATTTCCATTAGGACATGTCTAATTTTATTTCATGTAATTTTTTGGACAGTCATAAATGTAGTAGTAGTAGTAGAAGTACATCATACTTTCCCTCACTTGGTTCCTAGAAATGAAGGGAGAAACCCTGGTTAAAGTGACTGAAAAAGTTTCCCTTGTCTTGCAGAGTGTAAAGAGATGAACTCGGGTTTGTTTGGAATTATAAATGTTCCGCACCTTATTTGGTGAGTGTCACTGACAAGTAAAAGACAAATGTTCTTCTTCTACAACCTCACACTGACCTATCCTCAAATATTACACAGGAAAAGTTTTTGCCTGTCATCCAAAGACTTTCTGGAAAAGAATCAAACAGAGATGTGAAACACCCAAAATACTGAGCAAGAAAACAAAACCTGGGCTGCAGATACCAGTGTAGATATCACTGTAAGACCACTAATGTTTCATTTAGTTCTCCCAACCTTGCCCTCACAAGGACCTTCACTGTTCCTATGAACCATCACACGGGAAATGAAGAACAATCACTTTCCTGAGAGAATAATAGGGGAGAGAAGATCAACAAGGTGTCATCTAGAGCGTTAAGGAAACGTAACAATGAGGTTTGGAGGAACTCCCTGAAGAGCTGATAGAGACAGCTTGCTAGGCTCAAGCCTGCAGGAGTCAAGGGTGATGTGTGTGTTGTGCGGGTGTGTGTTTGAGTGTGTGACTCAGTACAACATGTGTAAAAATTCATACATGCCAGCGTCTATAGAAGTCAACATCCATCAGAGGTCAATGAACTCTTTGCACTGAGCAGCTGGATAGAATCCATATCTGCTTTGAGAGCAGATAACACAGTGAGTCCAGCTCCCATCCTCTTCCATCCTCCATTGCAAAGGTATGTTATGTTGCCAGGCATCGTTCAAACTCATTTTATTTGATGATTAATACAGCCATGATCAACATGTTTTCTTGGGTTTGAACATGTCAGTCAATGTAAGCATCATAGGTTATGAACTGCTTCACTCAAGTGAGGTAGAGGACCGAATACCTTTCACTATATTTAATATTTACTCAACCCACCCAGCATTTACAGTATTTCAGTTCACGTAGAATTTCTGTCTCCAAATTACTGCACACCTCACTAACCTGTAGGCTCATGTTAACTTTCTCTGTGCTGCCTGTTTGAGGCCCTTCATCCATGTTCGTCATGCAGGACAAAGGAGGGGTCAAAGGAGTGTACTGTATTTACATACCCAGGTATCCTGTTGTTATAAGCAGGAGGGTCTATTCTATAGGAACACAAAGCCAAAATAACTATGATTTCTTCCTCTTACATAACAATCCAAAAACATCCCTACACTAATGAGGCCCAATCAATCACTTTTTACTTTCTAAGAAATTGTCTGTTGAACTATTGCACTTAAAAATTAGTCATACTCTCAGTGGGTGGCAGAATTACTTTGAGTTCGAGTGAATTAAGAAAGGTGATACGACACGTATAGTGTTTATCCTTCATTAGTCAAACCAATCGGCACTATACAATAGTTTGTGGTTGATCGGTGTAAATTGCTGATGGTATCTAAACTTGTGGAGTGGAACTCAGACAGGACTCGTCCTCATTTTGCCCGAGAAAGCTGGGCTACCTGGTTAAACTGAGGCACACAGTAGTGTCACATCAGTTTAACAGCGAGGCCTGTCGGTTCTGACCTTTTCTGCAAGCCTGGCACAGTGAGTCTCCCATCCATATGAGGCCTGTGTCGAGCTTGGGTCCATAAACAGAGGCTGCTCACTCACTCGGGTCCTATGGAGACCAAATCAGATTACCAACACATATCTCCCACAATCTACTGCGACAGGATCACCCCCCAGGCAGGGCTGAAATGGATACAGCAATATACAACAGCAATGCAGAGGAAAGAGGGAGGATGGAGGAGTGTGGGGCAGTATAAGAGAGAAGGAGCTATGCGGGTAGGGGAGGATACACACTGTTGTAAACTCGTCAACGGTGTGACTTAATTGATTCCATGCCATCTCATCAATTTTGATTAAAATGAAATGAGCCTCTGTACCATTGAAAAGGTTAAAACAAATTGAAGGTGGAAATCACAGCTGGTAATCACAGTTTTGTCAAACAACAGGCTTTTAATGAAGCAAGTTGCTCCCCATCATTCATTTCAACCCCCTTTGTGCATATGGAGCAAGCCTGTGCATTTTTGTGTTTTTTTTGTATTTTTGCGCATTTATGTTAGTTTAATTAAGAACAGTGTAAATTAGGTTTGTATTAGCATTATGGCCTCCCTACAGATGAACCACTCTCCTGACAGTGGTTCTGCAGGAAAAAGCATAATGCACCAAAATGGATTCATGGTCCCTGCACTCACAGTAAAAAACACGTTTTCACCAATAACGTGAATTGGAAAAGGAAGAAACTACAGAAATCAGTAAAGATGTTTATTGGATGCACACAGATTTATGTGACATTTATCCTCAGTTTGAGAAATGCTATTCACATAGACAAGAGTGTACAGTATGTGACATCAGGAACATATATTCACATGGTATAAAAGCCCTTCAGAATCTGTCAAAATCTTTTCATCAAGGAATACAGTACAGTGTGATACAATGGGGCCCATTTACCCACTCTATTTGTTTCTTTACTGATAAAATGTCCATGTCTCACACAAATACCATATATTGTAAAGAAGAATACCTACCTGCCTATAGTATTGCTCTGGGTTACGGTTACATGTGCACACATACCTGTTTTTTCTCCAACCCTTACCCTTACACGACACACCCTAATTCAGATACTATGTCATTGCTGTCTAGTCTTAAAATCAATTTAAAGTTCATGCCAAAATAATGACAGGTTTAAAATTCAAACTGGCACTTAAAGGCAGATGAAAAAAGACTACATACACACAATAAAATTGTAATAGGTAACTGCTGGCACCTGGTGGTAGTTAAGAGAACCAGCCCATTCACTTTACCTATGCCTCATTGTAAAAAGTTCCTTAAATGTTTCCTCATTTGTGGGGGAAAAAAAAAAATTGAAATTAAAAAAAAATTGCATATATATATACACACACACACTCACACACACACACACACACACGCACACACACACACACATAAACATACACAGACATAAATATATATATACACACATTCACAAAACACAAGTCAAGCAAGAGTTAAATTGTATTTTTTTATTTTTTTTTTATTTTAAAAAGCAAACTTTGCAGAGTTGGCCAAAAAGAAAAAAAGAAAAATATATATCACGTAATTGCAATCCACCCTGCTAAATAAATAACAGTGGTGCTAGTTAATCTGAAAGCATACCCCACTGGAATATGTTGTTGTGAAGAAGCACTGTTGCCTTTTTGCTCACAAATTGCCCTATTTCAATGTTTGATTTGCTTTAGCAAACTTAATGCTGCGTAGATGTGCTGCTGTCTCAGCAAAATAATCTTCAGTAGAAATGCAAATAGATACACATGCAAAGCAAACCTCTGGCTAATTATACAGCCGTATTACAAGGTCTGTGTCCCTGAGCGCTGGAAAAAAGTGTAATACACAGCATGTATGCTCTGGTTAATAACTTTAATACAGAACATCTGCATGTTGCCTGATTGAAGAGAGCTTAATAAAGCTTAGTTCACACTAATTATACAGCAACACAGAAGCACAAGGACTTTGCTTATATTTAAAAAGGTGTTGGTTTGGCATTTTCTCCACTCATTTACAGAAGACCACAAAGACAAAGGAGAAGGTACACAAAGTTATGTTCATCTAAGATATGCACAAGGGTAAGCTCAATGTATCCAAGTCAAAAACATGGTGAGGCAGTTTACGGTGATCTGGACCAGGAATATTAAAGAATATCATATAACACTGTCACTAACATTAGAACTCTAAAGCCTGCAGGACTTAGGCAGTTAATTAAAACACAGATGAATTTTCTGTCATCTTAATGCCACATGACTAGCTTTTTTCTTTTTTTTTTTCTCTAATCGACGCATAACCAAAGCATGCACATGCGTGCACGCATACACACACACACACACACACACACACACACAAACAAAACCTTACAGATGGAAATAGTCTGCAATGAGACATAGCTGTGTTGTGACTTAGGGAGTTATTCTATAAGGCACTAAAATTGAGAACTGAAGCCCTCTAAAAACCATGTCTATACATAGGCAAGCACATGACCTATAATACTGCTCTGCTGTAGCAAATGACTTTAATTTGCTAAAAGTCAGGGGACACTGCCTTTTCTTTCTCAGGGCAGTGAATACAGTTTTCTGTCTCTCAGTGCAGTAAAGCAGGCTTTACAGTTATTGTATTTCTCAGTCATCTTTCTTGTCAGAGGTGCTGTCTTCCTGTTTTTCCCCTGAGCAGGTCAAGTCAGCCAGTTCTAGATCACCTGACCTCACCTCCTGGATTGCTTGATATCTTTGAAGCTCAAGGTAGGTGGTGAAGAGCTTGGCATACTCCGGGTGGGTCGAGGCGAAGGATTGAAATTCACCTGAAGATTGACAGGCAGCCAGAAAATCATTAGGATCTAGTTCAGCTTGGCATTAGGGAATTAAAAATTAATAATGATAAAATACTCTATGCATACTTTTAATGGCCATATTCCCATTTCTCAATATCCAGGTTGAAATTTTAAAAAAGGAGGCTAAAAGACCAAAATGTAGCTTGCTGTTGGACCTCTGTCTTAAGGCAGGGTCTACTCACTGAAGGTGATGAAACCAGAGCCGTCAGCATCAATCTCCTTGAAGAGCTTGGCCATGTTTAGATCTGACACACCCAGAGCAGAGCGCAGCAGAGCAGCGAATTCCTCTCGGGTGATTTTCTCATCCTCATCTGTGTCAAACAGCTGCATCAGAGAGGACAGCAGGGGATAAATTTGTATGTGCCTTTCAAGTGTCTGCATTTTCAGAAAAAAACTGAAAGTTATTTAAGGCGTGACTATGGGTAGGCAGTTGAGGAAAAAAGCAAGCATAAATCTGGGGATATTAATTTTTCCTTTTACATTCACATTACTCAAAAACCAGAACTGCTAGTCCAAAACCACATTTGATCTTATGGCCAGCCAAATGACTCCGTGCTCTCCACAACAGATGTACATTGTTAACTTGACATTATCCAAGCCTCTCTGAATGCTGCCTCTGCTCTTCCTACAGTGGTGCTGCTACTGTTAGCTAATATTGACCAAAGATAGTGCTTGGTTATTTAGCTTAAAAACAATACTCTTTGAAATGTATTTATTATTTATTTATTGCAATATTAATATTATTTCCTTTTTATATGTTGTATAATAAGTAAACATTATATATATATACACACATAATCATTCTCAGGTTCTTGTCGTAGCACCTCAACATTGTGTATTTTACCTGGTATAACCAAAATTTACTAAGAATAGAATGATAAAAAAAGGAACAAGTTGAAATAAAAAACTCGAACTACATGATTCAGTGGAATCAGTATTATGAATGTAGTACATTTCTAATACATTGCTAAAAACTTGCCTTGAAGTATTCAGGCTGTTTTCAAAGGGAGAGGCTCTTTAAGAAGTTTAGGAAGTACTAGCCTGATTAACCTAGGAAATGTGAATACCAACACATACACTTCTGTGTCTCTGTCTATCTGCACATTCAAATGCAGTGCCGTACTTTCCTTCAAATCTTAGTAGAAGCAAAGCAATATCACAATATTTCTGTCCTACCTGGAAAGCCATTCGAAGAACATCTTCAGTGTTGGCTGGTCGACACAAGATGGTCACGCCAATAACGTACTCTCTGAAATCTATGGTGCCATCTCCGTTCTAGACAAAGTGAAAGTGACAGCAAAAAAATGCTTGATTAGCATGATGGACAGTACCTTCCCCTTTATAGTGTACAAACAGACATGTGTCTGCTATTAACAGCTTTTGATGTGGAAGAGAGTATGGGGAATTTATAAGGTAACATGTTATACAAAAGTATTGAGGATTTCTTTGAATGGCAATTCTCTGAAATCAATGAATTGTGTTTTGTTTTTTGTTTTTTTTACTGAGTGAACTACATGTTAGAGGCTGTTTTTATGTTTTCAATCCTCTCTTCCTATTCAGACTTCTGGCGGACATTCCAGGGAACAAGGCCAAACTGCTTTGATCATAGTTTCCTCTTCCAGAGTTTAGAGATCCTGAACCCACAGTATGATGCCCTCCCTTTACTTTCATGAGTACACATGATATGCAGTGATATAATGTGAATGTGATTTTGTAAACTGAATATTGAGATAATTAGAAATTATGTTGTCAACCATTAGTTTTGGGGCAATTTCTTATGGTAGTAAGTAAAATTTCAGCAGCCTAGCTCTGTGTCCACAAAAGGAACTTCAGTATTTAACTGGTCATTTATATTGATATTATTCAGTGGTCTAACATGCAAGAGTCACATAAAGGCTATTGGGAAAGAAATTATTTTTACATACAGTGCATGTTGCTCACCCTGTCAAACAGTGCAAACAGCTCTTCAAGCGCTGGGCTGACAGGTAGCTTCAGGAATCTGGCAAACTCCGCAATGGTGATCCGTCCTCCCTTACAGGAGCTGGCCATGGCGGCAAAGCCCTCCAGCTCTTTTCTCACGTTGTCCCACTTCAGTCTGAGTGAGCAGGTTACAATGACTCATTTAAAAAAAAAACAAAAACAAAAAAAAAACAACAACAACAACGACAACTTTCAAGCCCTATTTTTCAATCTTAATTTCCCTGCCTGGCGACACCAACAGTGTACGTAAGGGAGTTGTTCTTACTGGAGTTTGCAGCTAATTTTGGTGAACTCAACCAGACCGGCCTCCATTGGCAGAGTTAGCTCACCAGCCGAGATCATCAGGCGGCAGTCTTCATAAGTGTGGTCTGTTACTGGAACTCCCAGAGCGCTGTAAACCGACAGTTTGCATATGCAGTGTTTCAGCTCAAATTATTGTGATGCTAGTGAAGAGCTGGACATAGCAAGTCAGGGAGGTATGCAAAGGCAAAACTGATCATAAGAATGCAATAACCAAACTTACTGTGTGCTAATTAAGTTCTAATGTCAGTGGGAAATTTTATTGTTTTGATTGGAATTTTGGAGATCATGTTAAACAGCATACTCTCACCACTCTTCATTTTCTTACTTCACTTCATTCCACATATGTTTAACATTGTAATTATCACCTGTATAAGCATATACACTTTTGCTTTTCTATTACACTTTGTTCTACTGCATGCTGGACAATTGAATGTGCACTTGAGACCAATGACTTTACTCACTGGGCCATACTTTCTCGCACTCTGCTGGCAAACAGAGCTGGGCTTTTCTTCTCTTCCTCTGTGGGGATATGTGGTGGCAGGAACTGGAAAATAGAGCAAACACATAGAAAAGCTCACAAGAAAGGTCAAGCAAAAGGCAAACTCCTAAACCTTAGCATGAAAACCTAATCCTCTTGCAGAAAACTCATACACTCCTTCATCTCCTTTGAGTACAGCATACAATCCCACTATATTTCAAAAGCAATAGTAGAGAGTTGCAATGATACTACCAGTAAAGCTGAAATAATTTAAGAAGATTTCAAACCGTCTCCTAAACAAGATGCTGTGTAACCCCACTGCAATTCACATCAAGTTCCACACAGAAATGACAGTGAGTGAAATATAACAAATTCTTCTTATTTTACAATTTCTTCAAATAGGTCTTACAAAACGGTTTTATAATATTGATAACGTAAACAATAATTTAAAAAAAATCAAAGAGAACCTGTTACCTCGATCTCTACTGTGGTGTACAGCTGGCACAACGTTAGAAGGAGCAGTGTCTTCCTGCACATAATACAAGCAAGGCAGTCAGTCACTAGTACCAACAGCTGTTGCAGTAGAAGGTGATAATGTTACTGTGTTTTAACAGTGTTTATTGTCTAAGAAAAAGAAGCAGCACACACCACCCTCACCAACCATACATACTACGGAGGGAACATGAGAGAAAGCTTAAGATGCACTGCTGTCAGAAGCATACTTACGAGCTGAAACCCTGCCAAGTCCAAGTCACTGTATCCTGGAGTAAAAGCAGAGAGGAATACAATAAAGCCTCATAAAACATTAACAGTGGGATGACATGGCTACATGGTAACTAGTAGGTTTGTGATACAGTTAAGCATCTAGTGTTGCTATCAGTCTGTCATTGTGAATGACTGCATTCAAAAGTCTGCTGGTGGTTCAGTCAGCAAAAGAAAACAACGGAAATATAAGAGGATGATAACAACACATAAAAGTTGCTCATGTTTGGCTCACTGAAAATCCATGTATTATCCTTGACATCCTAACAGGATGTATCATTCATCTATTCCTCTGCTGCTATATATCTAACTTTTTTGCAAACTAGTAAAGTACAGTGTGGCATAAATATAGGGTGTTTGGCTCTCAAGATGTGAGGTGAAATAAATATCAATGCTGTGTGACAATCAGAATCACTCACCAGTTTGTTGGGATACCTCATAATCACAGGCTGCACAGGGACTCCTGGGATAAAGGCTCCTAGAGGCAGGGTAGGAAAACACATTATGCAAAATAAAAAAAAAAACATGACATTTGTAATATCTAATTTCAAATGAATGAAAGCCAAAAAGGTGTATAACAGTGTGACTTCACCATGTTCAAATCCAGTCTTGTGGACTTAAGTTAACAATTAGTCCATGCACAAAGATGAAAGTGCTAGAAAATAGTTTGCTTATTTTTTTCTTTTGTTTGTTATCATTTTCCTTGTATTTCTAATATTCTTGGTTGCTAAATACAACTACTTACTACATTACACTACATGCAGGTTCATTTTCATATCTTACCTTGTTTGAAAGTGATAAGACAAGAGCGATTTGTACATGTTCCCTCTGGAAATATCAGAACCTGAGGAACAGAGCGTCATTAGTGAATGTTAAAATCACATACTTTATAATTTCTGTCAAGTAGGCAATCATATTCTACTACCACCAGTTCGCAAAGCAAGTTTATGAAAAACAGTACTTGTATTTGCAGTGAAATTTTATGCATTTTAGCAGATTCTGTAAAAGTATTAAATAATTTTAAAGAGGCATTTTCATAGAACATGGGACTCCAAAAGTGACAAAGGAAACTGTGAAGCCTAACCAACATCCTGCGTTATGGTTCTGAGCAGTTAAAAGTCTTCACAGTAACTATTCAGCGGTCTATGCCGATGTTTGTTAGAGATGTTTTATTTGGTGTGGTGTAACAGACCTGTGGCCAGCAGCCTCCTGACTTGGCTCTGCTGTCAATCTCTTGGATTGTATTCTTTCTTGAGTCTGGATCCTTTCTGGACACCAGCACTGGCTGCAGGCAGCGCACAAACCCTTCAAGGAGAGCAAAACACATAAATGCACTGTATATAGTCAGAACATTTTTCATATTTTCACTGATTTTTTCACATAGAGATTTTTTCACAGGGCCAATTCCTTAAAAATTCACCCACTGATGATTTCGCCCTAATGTGACAGTTGTTAAATGAAAAGAAGCTCTGTGGTGTTACTCCTATCAAAAAGATGGATGATAAAGCTCATATCAAGTCCTCAGCGCACTCTCACATGAAGAAAAGAACATTTGTAAATCCTGTTGACAAGGGTCTCTGTCAATAGGATTTCTAAAGTGATGAAGTGAATGATATTCTACAGGCAGCATTACAAAATGACTTTGCATTACATCATTTACAAGCCTCGTGCAGTTGAGAGCAACTTGCACAGAGGGTGTGAAATTGTAGACTAGATGAAGTTGACCAGAAATTAACCACACAACTTACGTTTCACACTTCTGTGTATTTCCATACGTGTATACTAGAGATTGTGAGAATAAGACAGCCCCAACAGACTCATAAACAACTTCCCTGTACTGAAATAAAAATGCGAAAAAAAAAAGTGTCTCACTGCCGAAGATGGGTGTGGCCAGGTTCTCAACACGGGAGACGGTGGAGGGCAGGCCTGCAACAATGCACACGATCCCATCGAAAAAAGTAGAGTGGGGGGCTACAGCCAAGATGGGGGCCTCGCTGCTGTTGGCCTGCTTGCCCTTGACCACCACTCTGAATCCCATGCAGAAATAGTAAGTCCTCCCCAAGGCAGCCATTATCTTCCGACACATGAACCTGAGGATGACCGCAACACTGATTATGATCAAATTCTCGAGATTACTTAAAGTCCCCTTACACGGAAAACAAATATGTAGCCTGAAAGCAGTGAAATGCAGAAATGTATAAAATCCAAATTAATACCTTTGTATTTTGATTTGCATCCAGCATGTTTCTATAGACTTTCTTTGTTAATCACAGCCAACCTCCAGAGATTCTATGTTATTTTTAACAAATGGACTGAATTCATGTTTAAGTAACAGGAAGAGTTGCACCATTTGTACTATTATTCAACCCTCTGCTTTTTCCTCTACCAATTACTTCCTCATAACCTTGAGAAATGGTAGGAAGTCATAGTGCATGGTAGATTGGGACACAGTCAACTTACAAAGCAATGAAACATTTAAAGCTGCAATAATCTTACTGATCAATGGTACAGAAAGCTTCAAGCAATTTAAATCAGTTTTGAGAGTAGAAATCTTACACAATCACAAAGAATAAATGACATCTTGATATACCATCAGCTTATAAAATTATAGTGAATAAGATATTGCCTGCCTACATATACAGCGGGTAAAGAACAACATGGACTACTTTAAGCTTTTATAGAACTTAAAACAGTCACTTTTAAAAAAAAATACTAATCTAATTGTGAAATGTTACTTAAATAATCTTCCCATCTCATGTAAAACCTTAAACTTCAGTGCTTTAGTGACTGAGAATGTCTGAGGCTTTTAATAGCAAACCAATAAATGAGTTAAATTATGATTTAACAAAATGTGCCTACTCTTGTCTCTTGTTACATATACCGCAATTGGTTAAAATTGCATAAAAAGCCATGGTTTTTGGTTACAAGACTTTGATTGTTAGCTGCAGAACTGTGCACTATGTGAGTGTATGCCACAGCTCCTATCTGCAAAAAATGAACAGTTTAATATGCTGCACTCTGTTTTATACCCAGATGTAATATCTCATTATCTCAACACAAACACAAAAAGAACTTCACATGTAATGTGTCAATATATAAATTACGACATGCTAATACCTTAAATGGATATACACTGTGTCTGTTATGTCTGATTGGAATTCCCATTACATAATAAAAAAAAATTTCATTAGGTGATGAAAAATTTGTTGGTATATAAAGGGATGAAGCCTTTTTTTTCAGTTCTCCTTTCTCTTCTAAGAACTGAGGGGAACTGAACTGAAGTAGTGCTTATGGTGCAGATGGATTCTAGAGAGGCATGATTTGGCAGAAGTGAAGCAGAAGCAGCTGCACATTCTTTAAGCCATTTATGGAACTATTACTTTGAGAATAAGCTGTCTTTGCCGTGTTCCACTGTCCAGTTTATGAATCCAGCAAACCCACTAATTCTGCTACTTCTCGCTTCAGTAAAATTATATATTTTAATACAGTAAAACCAAATATATAGTTGGTTATTCAGTGAAAGTCAATATATATTTGGCTAAATCCTGATTTATTGCTTTGAAAATAATTAATGTTTGTAGACACTCAATGGGATGGCTTACATGCAAAAAAAAGAACAGGCACACTTGCCAACTCCCTCTTTATAAATTATTTGTAAATATGGTAACAAATTATGTTCACAATTGATGTAAGTGGCTGGAGAGACTACAAAAAAAAGGCCTGGTTTATGATACCCTAGCCAGGCAACTGTACTTGTATTAAGCCAAACTCAATTAGCTTGAACAACCAAACTTAAAAAATGTATTCAATGTGCCTGTAAACAAAACTAATGTCCACAAGGCAGAGAAAGATTCCTACTTTGCGCTGTGTTTTTAATGGATTAAAATTTTCTGGGACTCTGACTGTGTTTGATGTCCAAAATGCCACGGCCTTTGACGGAAGTCTGGGACCCAGTCCTCCTGTGGCCCGGGGCAGCTCTGTGGCAAACTGTGGTGCAGCATGATGGTGTTTGTATCCTAGTTACCGTCTCCAGCCTGTCATTGGCTCCACGGCTCCTTTCAGAGGATGCTTGAAAGTTATTATGACAGCCACTGGCCATGTCACCATGAGAACCAGGGCGATCAGGATGGCGCGAAGAGGGACCAGGAAGATTCCCAGGAGGAGGCACTGCATGGGGAGGAACGTAGGTATAGAGACACCATCAGTTAGAATAGGCCTGGACCATAAAGGGGAGACTCTCAAGAGTCAGAGCCAGCTAAACCTTGGTTTTTAGACATTCCACAGAGCAGAAATATGCACCGATGTGTAAATCCAAATTATGGACAGCTTTTGTAGAAAGCACACAACGGCTCTCATTGTTTGTGCCGCATATAACGAGGCGTTACAAGCCGACTGGTGAAAGCCTCGTTGGAGATTATAGGCCCCGGTGACAGAGGCAGCCCGGGGGTGTTAATCTCACAACAACAGAACCAAACACCGCAGTGTGCACCGCGTTTTCCCACCGGCGAAGCCTACATCCCCGGCGAAAGGCCGCCTCTACCTGACCCTTAAACTCAAAACACCATACTCACTTTGATTATAGCAGCCTTGGTTAGTTTTGTGTCCTGCACAAAGGGGTTGATGACCGGAGGCAGGAGCAGGGATTGCTGCCTCGGCAGAGCGAACACGCGTTGTGGAGGCATCGCAAGTCCGGGCGAGAGGAGACGCGGGCGAAAGGCTGCAGCCTGGGCGCCGCTGTGTTATCACCTCACTTCCTCGACCAGGGCCCAGCGCTCACATTTCTCCGCGTATCGGACAATCGCACCGGGGAAGCACAGTCACGCATGAGCCGGAGCGAAACCGCAGCAGCGACCGAGGCTCCACCTCCAACGTGGTGGAAGCGGAGGTCGAGTCCGGTTTGGTGCGGGGGGGGGGGGTTGTTTGTTTATTTATTTATTTATTTTTCTGGTTTCTTTTTCCAGGCCGCCGACGGTCCCGGTGACCCCCGGAGGATGCTGACCAACCCGTTCAGATGCGGCCCCGGCAGGATGTTACAAGATCAGCTGAGAGAGGGGAGCAAAATGGCTGCACAGGTCACTGGTCAAAACAAACAAACAAACAAACAAACAAACAGAGAGACGATAAAAAAAAAAAATCTTATAAAAGATCCTATCGCACTAAAGATAAAGCAACATTGTGGATTGAGGGGGTAAAGTGATTTACTGACGTTTGTGCAAAAAGTCTCTCAAGAGCCCGCGAGATGGCGCAGTTTCATGTGAAATCTTCGCTCCGATCTTGACCCTTCCCCCCTAGAGATAAAGCTCAGCAGGGATGGAAGGAAGTGTAGTTAAGTACCGTACATTTTTGATCTAAGAATTTTCATTTTCGTGTCACTTTAGGTTCACTACATTTTTTTGGTAGAAATATTGTGCTTTGTAATCCTTTACATTCACTTTATTAACACTAGTTACTCTGAAAATTCAGATTTTCTTTACAGAAAATTTTTGGTCAGATCATAAAGCATCACGCGCTGCTACAGAATGAATTACCCTGTAATTTATATAGTGGCTGAGACCTGTCCCACCATGTCAAGCTACACCTTAAGAATCCTGCTCACACATTTCTCACAGAGTTAATATTCAAATGACTTACGCAAATATACCACATACAGGGACCATTCTACCTGCATTATAGTACTTTTATTTTTGAAACAAGTACATTTGTGCTGATAAAACCTGCTAATTACTAATTACTTTTACATGTAACAGAACACTCTCACATTGTGGTATTGCTGCTTTTGCTCTAAGAAAGTGATTTGAAACCTTTTTTCCACCACTGTTATTTAGTATTTGGTTGCTATATTCACAATCTTAACTGTCAAAGCCTGTAACTGTGTCAAGGCACAGCACTGCAAAGTACACTGGAGCTCCCCCTCTGTTTATCACTGATCCACATTATATTGACCATCTTTCATCTTTATTGATGACAGTAACAAAGTGCACAAGCATTAAAAACAACACAAAACACAATGACTGTACTGCTGAAACCCGAGAAAGAAAAGATAATAAAAAAAAAAAAAGATTATTAAAAAATACTACTGTGGTACTCTAGTCATGATTCCATCATGCAGCAAACCTATACAGCCTCTGTAGGCAACCCGTGCCTTTAGTCTTTCTGTACCATCAGTGAAGGAAAAACCAACATGGTGTTGCCATGACAATAACTTGGTAACCATATTGTGCAGTTCCCTTCTATAGTCCTATAAAAAGTGCTAACCAAATGAAGAATAATGAGGACCTGCGAATACTACTTTCTGACATTCAGAGGATACTGAGTAGTCCCATCAGACATCGTTAGACTGAATATAAGTTGTGTATATACATGTATATATATTTAGGACTATATGCAAAAAGCAATTTCTAAAGCACCATTTTCGGTCAGACACATTATGCAAATTCATTTTTTCAAATGTATTGCACAACAATGAGAAAATTAATTAATTAAAAACGGATACATTTATAAAACTGCACTTAGTACAATGGACTTAGAAGTCCTTCTAAACCAACAGGAATTCCTCATATGGTGTAAAACAGCCTTTCAGAATCAAATTTGCATAAAACGGCAATATCTCACAGCACAGTATAGCACTGCTTTCAATGCAGTGTGGACATACCTGATGTCTGAGTTAAAAGAAACGAAACAAAAAAAACTATAAAACAATAAAACAGGGCGTAAATATTATAATAAATCTGCATCAGCATAACAAATACAATATCAATATCACACAGTAATATAGCAAATAATCCAGTTGCCTATGTTCAGCCAGAGTAGAAGGTCCAGAGGTGCCTTTCTACAAAGCTGGAGGCTGGTTATACAGGCTGGAAGGGACATGTCTCCCACAGAAGCGTGCATAGTTGCCAGGATAAAAACTTACAACAGTGTGCACTGCAGCGACCTCAAATTGTGTAAATTACCATAGCAATGTCCTCATGAGGCCAGACGTCATTACAGGAATTAGCGAGTTGAAAGACATTTTGGAAATGCTCAGCAACCGAGCCAGTCCTTTGTGATTTCGCCCAGCATGACAATCTTCAAGCTGTTGTCTTCCAGTTTGAAATAGTGGTGGCCTTTGAAGAAGTAGCTGTAATCTGTTAAAAGAAAAAAGAAAAAAGAAAAAAACAAGTGTAATGAACACAGTATTCAATATATATTCGCTTAAGTTAGTCTTCCACAGCATAAATAATAGTTTGTGTAAAACAAGGGGAAAAACTACCTTGTGACAGTGATATAATCAAGCTTAAAAAGCCTATAGACTAACAGTGTAATCAGTCTCAATCAGGCCTTGGCCTCTCTCTCTCTCTCTCTCTCTCTCTCTCTCTCTCTCTGATTTATGCTAATCAGGAAGCATACAGAGGCACCTCTGTGGAGGGAACAGACTTCCTTTATATAAATTTGTTTGTTCACTGAGTGGGGAAGGGGTTATGTGATGCTTACTGTACTCTGTGTATGTTAGCAGAGCAGTAATGGAAAAATCCCTGGTTTCTTGCCATAGACAAAAATCTACATACCACCTCTAACCCCAAGGATACATGGCTGACAGTGACAGTCTCAGAGCAAGTTTTCCGGCAACATGCCTAAAATTCGCAACCATAAACTGGATTTCTTTCTTGCACTGCAATTCCCTGCTCACTAATAAGCAAGGCGGTCATAACCCGTCATTTGTTTATAACTGACGGTAAATTCTAGCATTTAGTAAGAGATATAAAGCAACTGCTCACCCACTGACTGTCTCCTTTTATCAACATCAGACCAGAGATGACTCCCTAACTTCATAGCTACTCCCTTTGGCCTGTTTTACTTCTTTCTGTTCTTTGTATAGTCAGTTCCTCTGAACAGTTCACTTCTGGCTAGATGGCATCATCATTGCTTGCTGGGTTCTGGTATATGAGGATTTTTATTGACAGATACACAGTTCCAGGCTCACTGATAGAGCTGATTGGATTTGTGTGTAATCTTACAAGTAGGAAAGCCAGTCTGGCACACAGTGTGCAAGTTGTGTTATAATCAATACACAACAACCACCACAAAAACTCTGTTCCCTCAGCTTGACTTAAAGACTTAAACAAAGCTTGAGGTAGAGGATGCCTTGCTGTTTTGTCTCTATTCTTTGATTTACAAGCAGAGCAGTGATCGTTATTGGTTTATTTTTATACAATTTCCTGTCATCTCTTATTGTCTTTATTTGCTACATTAATGCATTGATGTAGAATTTGTTTCATGTTGTAAATATATACCCTCTATGTGCCATCATCATTGTGAGCATGTTAGCAACTTATTCTGCAAGTCTTTGGTAAAGGTTTCCATCTTTACATCATACAGAGCCTCTCTATTCACAAAATATGTATAAATAAAGTTTTTAAAGTTTTTTTTTTACCAATGCCATTAAGACTGAAGGCAGAGTCTATGCCATCTGGGATGCCATTCCAGGAATCAGCAATAAGTTTGGGGAAGCCAGGGTCCATTTTCTTCTTATCTTCATCATATCTGTACACACATGACAATAAAAGTGCATCCTTTAATGAGTGTCTCAGAGTTCCTCACATACACAAAAAACACTCACACTCATACTTCCTACATGGAGATAAAACATTAAGTTTTCGAAACTATAAATTCAATTGTTGTGAAAGGGCTAACAGGATTGTTGTGGTTTACGGTACAGTTTAGGGTACACCTAACACTAAGTAGATCCAGATATAGCCTGATGTGCTGCAACAGACAAGAGTTTTTAGCTCACAAATGGTTGCATAAATTACCTCCAGAATTTGTCCCCAGCAAATAGGTAAGTCTTTCTGTTCTTCCTAAAGCTGAAGGCAGCGTCAATTTGCTGCAGGTCAGTGGGAAGGTCAAGGCTGGAGAGTCTCTTGGGGTAACCTCTCTCCAGCTGATCTGCTTTGTAGACCCACATCTCTTTGCCTGGGAATAAAAAGGAAGAGGAAATGTAGAACTGTGGTTAAGATAACACTGAGGGCTAATGAAAAGTTACTTTTTTAATGACTGTTGAACAAGGTTTTATGCAATATTCCTACAAATCTATTAACCATGTATATAATATCATAAGTTTGAGATCATGCATTAACTATTCAGGGTATTAAGTCTCCCCCTAGAGCCAAACCAGCTCTGCTGCTAATGTCTTCAAAGCTGACAAGTATATTATGTAAATCTCATCAGCATTCAGGAAGATCGTCATATTACTAAAATGCAAGTAACGCATCATAAACCACTAATAACTATGGTGGAATATCTCAAGTGTCCCCAGAGTGCACACCGCACACAAGAGAGCTCAGCCAACATTCCTACTTCTGCTAATGTTTCAGTTCGCAGAAATGGCTGACCGTCAAGGGAAAAACATCCAAATGGTGAAAAAAAAAAGTGAAGACACTTCGTCATTACTCATAGAAGTGGAACGGTCTGTTCATTTAATCACCACGGAAGCACAGTGATGATGTGAACAGGGTGCACAGTTCATGGAATATGCTATTAACACTGAGGAAGGATTAAATCAGCTGTTTCTTCACAGTTACTTGTTTTCCAACATACCTGAGAAGAAGACTGTTGTTTCATCCACTGGGTTTTCATAGGCAGCATCTATCTTGGTAGGCAGGTCGGGCCAGTAGGTGGCCACAAGCAGAGGGCCGTTAGGCTTGTTTCTGAAGTTGACTGACCGGAACAGGAACCTGCCAGACACAGATTGAGGGACTTAGCAACAGCAAAGTAAGGTAGTTGTGTTGGGAATGAAATGAGAGAGCAAGGGAGAGAGGGACCGAGGGGGTTGATGAGGTGGGGAGTGTGTATGTGTTTTATGTGTGAGGGGTGGTAGGGGTGGGTTGTGCAAGTGCTTCACTGGCTGAGCCAGCCACAATGGCCTGATTCATGAGCATCTGGTTCTCGTTAGGACTAAGGCTGCAGACGCCAGCAGAACAAGACCCATCTTGCCCGGATTTCCAATACACAGCTGCACAACAATGGCAGCTTCCCAAACTCTTTTCCACTGACCTATTTTATAAAAAAACTAAAACCTATTGAAAGAATGAGTTGTTAAAATGATAAAATGAAGATGTTGATGAATGATGACATTAAAACTTTACACACCTGAATAACATACATCCTTTTGTCGGGATGGAATTGGAGATATTTTCCAAGCTAAACATATCATCGATAAATTATTCATCATCTATACATTATGTTAGCTGTGAATCAGTTTGTTAAGTTTATGCTATGTACCAACTATATCCATAGGGCTTTAATTTCAAATCACATCTTTGATGTTATACTTTCTTCCCTCTGTCTTTTCTTCTTTTATCTATTCAATAAAATGAAAAAAATATATCTGGCTAAGTGACTGGTAAAGAGGACAGACTTAAGAAAGAGATTATATCAAATTAGAAAGAGATTTTTCCAAAGTACTGATAATGTTTTAGATTTTTTGATGAATTTTTGATTTTTTGCTTTCCCTTTTGGGAGGCCATTGGTTTCCATTTTTTTTAAATATAGTTTTATATAGTTACAACAGTACAGTATTACTATATAATCACCTGGACTTTTAATCGGCAAGTAGTAATCTTTTCATCCTAATGGGTTGTTATCAAAGTAATGGTATACCTGTGTGCTAACGTAGATTCATCTTAAAGGTCTGCACTGCATTACGATGGAACCGATAGTGTAAGTCTGGCAGACAGCAGGCATGATCCTCACTTTAAATGATTGTACATCTCGGACAAATTCTACATTTGGACACTGTTTAAACTTTAAAAAAAATCTAAATCATAAAATGCCTTGGAAAATGGCTTTGTGTTCAAATTTGTGTTTTGCCGCAAATGGCCCAACAAATGCAAACACACTGTATTTACCTGAGGGTCCTATGACAAATCCTTCATGTATTTATCTCCTTGCTGTCCAGTGAAAACCTGTTTGGGTGGCAGGTTTGGTGGAGAGGCCTGCTGGCACTTGAGAGGCTGCTCTCAGTGCTCTATGCAATATATTCAGATATTCAGATAGTGATTCACAGGAAAACAACGCATACATGTAATTCAGTTCAATTTTATGTTACTGATAGCAGCTTAACTGTTTACTCTTCACTGTCTTCATACCAATTCCCTACTGTCCCTGCTTCAAGTGTTAAAACTAGCAAAGAAGGTGTATTTTATTTTGACTACATTTGAAGCAGCCCCGGGAAATGGACAACAACATTAGTTTCTTTGGTTTTGCCGTAAAAGAATACAGCAGTTACTCCTCCGTTGTATTTCTGACAAAGTTGTTTGTTTTAGTATTAAACTGCAGTTTCTGTTACCATAGAAACAATGTGTGTTGCCAGATCAACTGGAATCTTAAGGAATACAACAACAGGAAATAGGGTATATTGTAAATAGCCTCTGGCTGAAGCTACATCCTTGGACATAAGCACATGAGCATGTGTTACCTCTGTGTGAATATCTCTTCTGTAAAAACACAGTCACAAATACAAATGGAACCTAATTAGTGGGTTGGACAAACTGTTTCTATGAGATGGTCTTTATAAATGCCTTCTCCTTAAGCCTCCAGACAGACAGACACACTTAAATGCTGAGCTAAGAGCATGCTACAAGCATTGCTCATTGCATCACGTCAAGATTTTTCCTGCATCCTAAATATGCAGCGCCAGGAGAAAAGGGAGGATCCCACTGCAAGTTAAACTCTGCTGTACTTTCACTCCAGGGCCTTGAAGCCTGTCCTCAATTTCTTTCCATAACCCTCAGATGAATGGCTCATAGATTTTTGAGCATTGATGCATTGTTCTATAATAACTAAAATTCAAGGCATATCAAATTAATAACTGCTTGAAAACATCATGATTTTGAATATCAATATCATATAATTACACATGAGAGCTAACAAAGGCAGTGAGTTGCTAAACAAACCATGGCAATGGATAACAATAGTATAAATATCGGTTGAAGTATGCCAAACTGCAGACAACCAAAGAGTGGCATAGTTCCATTATTCAAATATAACATAGGGAGTACAGTATAATGAACATCCCATCTACTGATACCCCAAAAGCATCTAGATTTCATGTTTGCATCCTTATGTCATGGTTAACAATCATAGGACAGCAAAGATAGTAGTCAGGTATGTTTATTTTTCTTTTTCCTAATTTTAACTCAGCCTGAAGCTTCAAAGAGTATAAAGTTTGGAAACAGCTTGTTTCCAACAACTCAGCCAAAGTTTCATGGTCAACAGAGCTCCCTGACAGTTCATGTGCTGCTCTGTTGATCACTGTGAATATGTGAATATGAAGCATAGTAAAGTGAGAAGTAACGGTAATATTACAGCAGGATGAAGCAACATGATCTTGGCTTGTTTCTTCCAGTTTCTAAGTTCAGGTTCTCAGGGAGGAAGGCTAGCTGAAAGACTGAACTCTTTGGTATGGAGGTGGGCTGGCTTTTTTACTTTGGAAATTTTTTCAAAATGGCCATGACGGACATATAGTTCTGCTAACCTTGAAATTGCCAGGATTTATATTACGCAGCATATCTACAAGTAACTAATAGAAAACAGAAATGGTGTCCATGTTATGATGGACACCATTTCTTGTTCTATCAGTTACTTTTCCCAAATTGCTGTTTGCGTTCTAAGTGACCTTAAGAGAATTTCGCCGTAACAAAGTTCAGCTGTTTTTGAAAATGTCCACTGTTTTACGGGAAAATGCACTGACTCACAAAGATTTCTCGACCAAACCACAGCACTTCACGAAACTCTCCTACACAGGGTCTGCCAGTAGACACAGTAATCTTACAAGACTTTGGATTCACTGGCGCCATTGGAGGGGCAGACTGTAGACTGTGTTTATGACTGATGGCTATTTTGGTTGTCACTGCATGCATAGATGAATATATTTTTCCCGCTTAGTAATTGTCAAATCATGACACAAGCATTTAAACCACAATCTCCAAGTGGCACAAGACTGCAGTATGAGAAACAATAATTAACAGGAAACCTCATATAAAATTACTCATTGTTTATGGGGAAACTATATAAGAGCCGATTCCTGTAAGCTGCTTTATCTCACTTACACAAGTCATGAAGCCAGAAGTTCGCAATTGGGTTTTGTTTGTCGTTCTTCCCAAAGATCACAGACAGGAAAACCAGTCAGATTTACTTGCAAGTTTCGAGTGAGTAAAACATTGAGCTTGTGAAAACATTGCAGCTAGCACATTCAGACAGCAAGATCAAGAGCTTTGAGTTTGGATGGATTACTTCTTGGTGCTCCTTCCATATTTGGTCTTATTGTGGCATATGCACACTTGGCGAGGTCTCAAAATAATATTAGGACTTCCTGTTTGATGTGATTACCTGTCCTTGAAGAAGAAGGTCTCTCCTCTGATTTGTGCTACAGCATCAAAGACAACTGGCTCCTTACAGATGTCCATTGGAGTGACTGGACCCTGGGTCGGAGGCAGAGGCTTGCCTGTCGCCGCACCTGATTTTAAGAGATTTACCAGAATATTTAATCTTTGAGGGAGTAATTACACACACACAGAACATTAATCTTTACAGAATTCTAGGAAAGTACAATAAGGAAAATACACTTATTTTGTTCTCGTTTTAGACTTAGTCCCTATCAAGGAAACTAGCCACACATAACAATTAATCCCACCGTAGAGCTCCTGGATGCCCTGGATGTCATCATGAGAAAGTCTGAAGTCTTTGGTGAAGGTGTAAATGGGGGCCATCAGTGCTCCGGGGTCCTGAGAGTGCTCCAAGCCAAGGGCATGACCAAACTCATGGGCCGCCACCAGGAACAAACTGTAGCCTGAAAACATGTAACACAATGAACACAGGGAATCTTCACATCAAACATAGCATTTGGTTTACAAAGTCAGATTAAATAAGTATGATGACTTCATTTTTAAGCACTCACACAATAGATAAAACATCAGTTCCCTTAATTCTGACTGACAGGCAGATGTCTAAACTTATAAAGGGTAACTAATACATAGTTTTTGTAAATATTTAAACTCTCTGGCACCCTTTCCTTTGTCCTTTGTGGCAAATGAACTTGGCTGCTATTCCCACAACTACAGCAAGAACTGTCCACAAATAATACTGGCCCATGCCTTCATACCTTGGTCAGGACAGAAACCCCATATGCGGTCATCATCGTAGCTCCTTGTAGTAGCACACCACATCTTGCCATCGCTGCGTCCAGATGAGGTGCAGGATTCATAGGTGTCTCCCAAGAAGGTGAAGGGGAAGACACAGGGGCTTCCATCTGCATTTCCTCCCACTGTTGACATGGCTGGAGGGGAAAACAAAGAGGAAAAAGTGTAAAAGTGAAGTGCAGCGCACTTAGTTCATCTCACTCTTATGAACTCATACTTATGCCAAAATTTCCACCAGAGCAGTTTGGTTTGGATTATATTGTGAAATCAATGCGGATGATGTTGAAAACAACATCATGAAAGCAGCTGGCACAACGCACACAACATCAATAGCTAATCCACCAGGCACAAAACCAGAAAGCATCCACCCAAATGGATTTTCTTTCAGAAAGTTAATTTTCAATTTGGCAGGACTGGTTTTGTGCTTTATTAAAGAAAAATAATTTCTTATTCAGCACAAGTTAGCACACATGGCTTTACAACAAAGCTATATTCAGAATCAACTAGAACCAGATGAAAGTCCCAGTAACTGTACCTCTCTCTGTCAATCTGTCTCTCCCTCCCTACTACACTTCCCCAACCCCTAAACCTTTCCCACTGACAGAATGGAAAGTAAGCCCTGCCACTGCAAATTAAAATACTTTCACAGCCATTCAGCAGACCACGAGCAAGACTGAAAAGCTCCAGCTAGAGCATTCCTGTAGACCAGCACATGGCAGGCACCATACAGTGCACATCAAAATAAACAAAGAGTAAGATACATTATATGCATCCACACAAGCACAACAACTGGACACATAAACTTGGGACAATGTATACACCAGTACACACACATGTGAACATCTTTACAACAGAGAAGGAGACTAAGTTTTCATTTGATTGTGTCCTACGTGACTAGGAAGTATCCTGTTATGTGATGAGCTTAGTCTGACATAACAGACAGAATTTGACCCCACCTACCAGTTTCAGGGCAGAACCCGTAGGTTTTGTCGCGGTCATAGTCCTCAGTAGTGGCACACCAGCGGTAACCATCATCCCTGCCAGTAGTGGTGCATCCATTATACTTCTCCCCCTGAAAGACGAAGGGGAACTTGCATGGAGAACCCTCTGCGTTTCCAGCAAGAGTGAATAGCACTATAAAACAAAGGCGAACAAACAAAAATAAAAATTACATATATTATAGACACCCTAATTATATTATTAGAAACATTTATATATTTTAAAAAATTTTTTACAAGAATAAACTCCAGTCTCTGTAACTGAGACCTTTAATCCCTGAGTGATGATTTTAGACAAAGGAGAGGAAGATAAACTATGATTAAGAAAATAGATGGAATGGAATTTTTTTTTTTTTTTTACATCAATGCAAAAGCTTAACAGAACAGATGGCTCCAGTATGAACAGTCCTCAGTTGTGTTCTCATCATATAAAACAACTTAGTACATGTGTACTTTGGCAGTTTGTTGTAATAGGCATATGATCATGTTAGTACCATGGACAGCAACATAACACTGATAAACAAAATGTTTGACAAAGCCCAGTGTTCTAAAGTGGGGCAGTAACTTGGAAAAGAAATATTCTACACTCCACTCCAAACAAAAAAAAAACAACAGTTTCCTGGCATACTTTCCAACCTACTTTCTTTCCGTCCAAAATCAGCAGAGCAGCTTTGAATAGAGCAACAATCTGATATGAACTATTAATTTGCCTCTGTAGGAATCATTGATTATATTTATCTTGTTTCAGTAAAATGAAAGCAGGGCACAGCACCAATGTGTTAAGGTCAAATGGGGCCACAAATGTATTTAGATGAATATGTAAAAATGTGTTAGAGACATTGCAATGCTATATTACCTATATTATGTATGTTACATCAAAAAATAAAGGGGAACCAAATGAAAATCTTACATTCATGAGGGCAGAATCCGTATTTGCCGTCATCATCAAAGTTGTAAGTTGTGGAGCACCACAGGAAGCCGTCGTCACGACCCTGGGAGGTACAGCTGTTGTACTCAGTGCCCATGAACAAAAAGGGGAATTTACAGAACTCTCCATCAGCATTGCCAAACTTCACCTTCACCACTGTAAAGAAAATAAAATATCATCCCGATTATTGTCAGTGATAGAACTAACTCACTGTAAATCCTTAATACACTGCATTACTGTTATCCATATAAAGGTGACATGGTGATATGTATAAAAGACTACATACTCAAGCAAGTTTAACATTCCGGCAAATAAACATTGATATTTTTTTAAACTAAATGGAAAAAAATGGCTACCTAGACAACGGGAACACATTTAAAATATAGGTTCTGCTGTTCAAAAGCAAGTTACCACATGAGCAATAAGCAATAGTAAAATCTATTAAAAGCAGTAATATACTGAGACAATAATTCATTCTAAGTGTTGTGAGAGATGGATTGATAATTCAGACAAGAGAATCTGAAAACTGGGAGATACATAAAACTATCTGGGTCAATGCGTTCAAATACAAAACAGGCAAAAGAGATTTCTTTTTCTATTCTGCTTCCAGATGGCTGAGATTTGCTGTGCTGAGTGCCAGAAAGTTCAGAGAAACTTTAGACAATCAAAACAAAGTATCTGAAAGTCAGAATAGTGTTATCAATGTCAATATTTGTGTCCTGACATCTTAAATGATAAGTACTTAAGCTGTTAAATAAAACCAAATCACCTGTACTATAACAGTCCCTTTAACTTGTTACAAGTAAAAGATTGAACCCTATCTATCTCTAGATAGGCTGATACAAATTATATTGCAACAGCTACAGTAAAACATAGTGGAGCTTTTGCATTTTTTTAAATAGTGTTTCTCAATTACCTTGGCCCTCTCCCAGTGTCCACTGCTCATCATCGTCAAAGTGGGAGTCTCCGCCAATGCCTGGCCCCGGAGCAAAGGCATGAGCCAAGAGGCCGTCTTTGCCATCAAAGGGGTAACCATCTCCGTGCTCTGTGAATGACATCATTCAATATCAACGAATCAAGAGAAATATAAGAAGGGGGTTTTCTTTTTCTAGACGGGTAACAACTGGTACAGCTATTAACTAGGCAGTACCCAATAAGCGGCACGAGAAGTTGTTTTAAAGAGGTTATACTAACAATAAGAATGGGAAATAATCTCAATTAAAATGTTGAATATTTCTTAATATCTTTGTTGCTAAAACAACAGTTAAAAACTTCTGGTTTCTCTTTGTGTTCAGCTAAAACTGCTGGATTCCATTTCAACAGGGTCAGATATGGCTAGACGGAGTGCTATTAAAACTGTGTGAAAATATGTCAAATGCTTGTTTTAACTTGAATGAACTTGAACGACAGGAATGGCCTGTGTTATAACCACGGTTCTCATTATTCTACAAAGTGTTCCTAGCATACTGCCAGCCAGTATAACATGTGCTATTGCTCCTTCACCATTAGTCAGCAAAGCAGTGAATTCCTGTTTAACTGTTTCTAAACCTGGCATCTATTTTCCTCATCAAAGGGGAAGGCATCTTCACTTAATAATAAAATAGTTATTAAACCATTCTTGTGGAGAAAATCTTTGAATTTTAACCTGAGATATCTCCCTATTTTTGTGCCTCATTTAGGCCCCATTAAATATCTCTGAGATCTGAAATACTATTAAGAGCATACACTACTGTCCCACATCTATAGCTATAGTAAGCAGTGTTTTTGAGGCTGTATGGGGTCATTTTGCTTTAAAATAAACTTCATGTGTTAATGAAATTTGAGTTGCATGCATGCAGTCTCACTGCAGCCGTTTTTTAGGTACGACATTTTTACAAATATCACAAATATCCATGCGCTCTCTTGTCTATGTGGCATACCATTGCGGCCAAAATTAATCATGATATCAGCCTCTCCGTCCATGAGGCGGGTGAATGTGAGAGGGGTGACATCACTCCATACTTTGAAGGCTCTGTAGAAAGCATCATTTATGACTTCCTCATCCAGGTCATGAGTGTATCCCAGGATTCTAGAGAGTAAAGAAAAGGAAAGTTTCATTCTAAACCAAGACAAGCATAGAAAATTAAGATAAAAATCACCTTAGTTACAAAAAGCAAGTTTGATCAGGATGGTATTTCTGTGTCAGATTTTGAAAGGTATGTAGACCTATAACTAGATCTCTTACTCTATGTAAGATCATGGAAAAGAATTTAGCTAAAGCCAGACAGAAACAGTATTTGAGTAATCTGTTGAAAAGGCTTCCTGAAACAATGTTCAGCCACAAAACCTCTTATATGACTGTCTACATAGCCCCTTTCCTTATAAACAATCCAAGATCTCTTGGTTGTTATTATCTTTGGCTTGCAGTCTTCCTTACAAACACACAGGCAGACGGGCTGGAATGATTGGGGCACACAAAACGGCTGATATAAATAAACCAGTTCCACACTCTGCTGTAAAGTTCAAAGAGAACAAAAACAAGAGGCCTGACACACACTGTGTAGGAATGCTGCTGTTAGCGAGACACGAGATGCAAGCGCTTCATGTCTGCACGAATGGGGGTGGGGTGGACAGGGGGTGGGGGATTGGGGGGGTGGGTCAGGCGGGGTCCATCTCTCAAAGCAAACAAACTCTGGACTTGAATTTATACCTTTTCTGCACTCATTAAGTGCTGCTTTGGGAATTAGATTCAAACTGACAGGCTGCCTACTTATTGAGGGACTCAGACATACCCAGACATTCATATTGACACAGACAGACATATTCTTAGTAATGCTTCTCAATACTTATGGTTTGATGTATGGACAGTGGTCTGTTGGGGACAAGTTATTTCACCTTTGTGTGACATAATTTCCTGTTTTGGTACAGGAAATTCATCTATACTACTGGGTCCATTTGTAATGTTATTACCTTTTTATGGGCCATATTGTCAAAAACATCCATGATATCATTAGATTGTCAGAATGAATTGGAACCGTCTCCCATCTTAATAATGTCCCTTGCAGGGATTCACTTGAACTCTTAAAGTGCAGGATAATCCAATACCTCTTCAGTAATGTGGGGGTAATGTTATTTTTCTGACCTGTAGGTGATGTCTTTATTCTGCCACATGGGTTTTCTGTGGAAGAAGTTGTAATTGGCCACATCTGGGACGCCACAGCGGGGCTTTTTCATGATCTCCACAGTTTTGGCATCAATCTCTCCAGTTTCTTGCAGAGAAAAGAACTTTTGCATTTTCTTCAGCGTATCCTTGAGCACCATAAGGTTGCACCTATCTTTTGGGCATCCATAAAACTTATTCAGATAGTGCTAAAAAAGAAAAACAGATATGCAAGTGTTAAGTGGGTTAAATCTGTCCAGTGCATAAATTAAAAAAATAATAAACTAACTGTTCCCCAGCAGTTCAGTTCATATACTTGAGGAGTCAAAACTGTTCATTCTTAGCTGACTGACCCATTTAGTCATAGTATTTGGGGAAAAAAAAACCAAACAATAAACTTACCAGAGCAACTTCTTTGTCTGTTTTCGGGGTAGTGTCGTCTCCAGGAAACCTGATAATAGGCGAAGGGGCGGCATTTGTTGCATGAAAGACGATGAACTGAAGTAAAAAAAATTTGAGAATAATCCGACGACAACCAAATATCGTCGGAAAACCCATTTCCCCAAGTTAAACAATATCTTAAGCGTGTTAGATGCCGTTAAGTCCGGGTTGCGATCCTTCCAGCCCGTCGGCTTGTGTTGCCTCTGCTTCTCTGGATGATTTTTTTTTTTCTCCTTAACGGCACATCCTGCAACTTGGCTCTAAGAACTTTCTCAGTTCTGCTTGCACATGCAATTTTACCCGATGCTTTCTGCGCAGTCTCCAGGTTGAGGAAGAGGAGCGGGGAGCCCACTAACGCAGGGATCATTTCATACTTACGCACATGGATGGATGACTATCTCCCTCCTGTTTTTATTAAAAGCCTCGGATCAATATAGGAAGTTTTCAGTAGGATTAAAAAGCATGATGTGCGGACATGACAGCTGATTAACGCTGTCTAATATAAAACAAACTCTATATTTGCTGACCTGGACTGGACTGATTCAAATAATACTACGTGTGTTCTTTCCAGCGTTTTCGTGCACCGGTTCAACACTTTGTAAATCTGTCATCAAGAATGAGCCATGAAATCCAATTTTTCCATTTGAATGAAATGGCCATTTTACATGATTGTAGCCCCCGATAAGCTGTAACGTGAGAACAGCGATTAGCTTCTAATTGATGAGTTTTGCAGGATGTGCAATTGTGCACTTTTAAGTCAAAATGTTTTTGTTCTAAAAACTCAGAGGCTCTGAAAATAACATAATAGCCTGGAAACTTCCATTCCTGTTTTTGTGTCTCGGCCACTGTTTGCACATGACTTTATAATAACAAGAAGTGGGTGTTGCCTGTATCTTGCACATCTGTTTACTTCAGTGTCCCAGCTTCACCCCCTACTACATGTGTTTTTACTATTTCCCATCAGGAAAACATCTTTCCCCCGCAGGCACAGTACGCTCCTAAAATGGCTTCATTGTGCTGAGGTGCAATTATATGAAAACTTAAATTATGTTGAACCTGGACCTATCTTTTTTTCCACCTTAGCGCCATAATCCTCAAAGGAAAACGGGTAATGATTGTAACTGACTCGAGTTACTTAGAGATACGAAACTACATTTTCGATGCAAGTGTCATCAGGTTTATCACATGGCCGGTACCACAGCGACACCCAGCGGTAGACAGGCCAGAAAATATTTAAAGTGTTATGTTGACATCTGGTGGCAGGACGTGAAAACTCACCTCGGAATCAAGTTGACGAGAGCCCATCTAACTATACAACCACGAAGGTGGTAACGGCGACTTATCCTGGACGTATTTTTAGTTTTTCATATAATGTTTAAATAAGCTTCCTAATTAAAAAAAAATAATTGATAAATAAATCACAATTTTCTCACACCTGCACCAAAAATGATTCAGGTGAGGAATTCCAAACCATCTGAGGCCATTTATTAAATTGAAGAGATCTCTGTTATTTAACTTCTGCACATAAGCTTGAAGAATGAAAGGTCTCACTGCAGATGAAAAAGCAAAAAAAGGGCTATGAGTTTCCAGAGGTAGATATACTTGCAGATGAAATATTTTCAGGCGTTGCCAAAATCATCCCAGTGGGAGTTGGGAGTTGGGCTTCAGGGAACAAATCCAGAATGTACAGGCAGTGAGGATCTCTGCTCCTTAGCTATATTAAATCGAACTCATATTTTATTCAATTTATATTACACTTATGTCAAACTTTATTATTATTATTATTATTATCATGATTATTGTTATTATTATTATTATTATTATTATTATTATTATTATTATTATTATTATTATTATTATTGTTGTTGTTGTTATTATTATTGTTGTTATTATTATCATTATTATTATTATTATTGTTATTATTATTATCTTTCCCATCGTCCTGAACTACCTCTAGGGTGTTAAGTTGTGTTGCCGTGGACTAATTATCATGTGTTGCATGAAACCATGTTGCATATCGTTCCCTGTCTCACTGCATTCTCAGTGTTTATTGAAACAGGTTCCTAATCATTGCCAGAAAGTCAGATCAGCACATAGTGACGCACAACTGCTGAATTAGAGACAAATTCGAGACAAACTGTGCAGAGTGCGTTGGTTGGCATCAGCATCACTGCCCTCTGGTGGCTGACATAAGCCTAGCGTCTCTGTCTAATCTGAAGCCCTGGGGGCCAGTCTTCTCTACCCAGTTCTTGTCTATGGCACGGATTTAGGATTTACTCTAACTCTCTCTGACATGTCTTTGTTTCCACTCTCATACGGGTTTAATCTGAACAGCATATGAGAGCAGACTCTTTAATAGAGAGAGCTGAAGGACTTTTTGTGCAAAGAGATCTGACAGATGGATAGCTCGCAAACAGGATTTTGTGGTATACCTAGCAAAGCAATTTCCCTTCCCTTTAGCCAGAGTACAGTTAATTTTTCATAGCTGAGGCTGCTGCTGGTGGTTGCAGAGTGAATTTAACATCCATTTGCCAACAATATCCAGGGCCTGTCACTTTGGAGCAGGAGCTTTATTTCATGCACTGATACATGCTGCCATCTCCTCTAACTGACACACTCGCACTGATCCCTTGCAGAGCCAGGGAACAGAATGGCTACCTATTAAATGTACATGGGCCTGCCTCTCCAAATAGAAAATGCTGAGATGTGAAAAGTTGAGCCACAGCTACAGTAATTGAATGCCTTTGTTCATATGAATGCAATTTTGCAGGCGAAAGTGGCATAAAGAGATTGAGATGATAAGATTTGATTTGCATGTAAATTGTTTTCTTTTTTGGCTTCTGTTGAATGCCTAAGCCTCGCCTAGATTGGCACACCACACAATGTGTGTGTGTGAGGGATTTGATGAAATACTGTTTTCTTTTGTTGTTGTTGTTGTTTTTTAATGTGTGTCTTGTTGATTGCAAGTGCATCTCTTCCATTTCTATTTGTATGTTGCTGAGGTCGCTGATTTAAACAGAGTCACAGTTTTAGGGAAAGCTTTACACTAGTATAGCTGATCTGATTTGTACCTCAACATTTCAACTGAAAAATAAATATACAAGTAACCTTCATTATAAAAAAAAATCTTTTTAGTTTAAGCAAGGGATTTCTACATGTATCACAGATGCAACTTAAAGGAAAGCTGTAATACGCTAGATCTGGTCTTACACCATAGAAACTCATGTAATTAATAATGAGGATGAGTGGCTTCCTCTTACGACTGGGAATGGGACATTCTGGATATGAAGGCCAGTTGTATCATGGCTTTCCAGCTGGCTTTGGGTCTTCAGACCCACTTGATTGACCACGGTCCAGTTGAACAGACCACAGCCCTGGATGTCAACCTCTTCCCTCAATCTGGACAGATTCTCTGATGGGTCATCAAACCAAACTGTCTGAATGGCTGGCTAGCACCAAGGCCATGAATGACACATATCACATTCCCTCTGCTCTCTTCACATTAAAACTCCGAACTGCTCAGAGTGCTTCGCAGGATAAAGTTTGTAATGTTCAGTTCTGTTTGGTTCAGACATGAATTCCTAGTTAGCCTGGGTGTGTAGTTAATTCTGACACTGAGTGGTTTAGAATCAGTCTATTGGCATTGTTTGTTTTATGTGCTTTGCAGGAGTAATTAAGCAATGGTTGCTGAGTAAATGAATGCAGCAACAGCCCTGTCAATAAATCTGTTTCAAGATAACGTAATTTGGCTAAGCACTGTGTTACAGAATACTGTGACACACATTATATCACTTGGTTTGAAACATTCCGATGATAAATTATTGAGCATAAATCCATTATCTTGAACATATTTTATTTATGAATGCACCAAGACACTGGAGGACTTTAACACTGCAGGGTAATTATTGTTCCACATTGTATCACCACTGTTCTCTCAGATGCAACTGCCGGAGCAAACTACAATGAATCAAAGAATCGCGACTTTTGATTGACATTTTGTGTGTGCACAAGGCCCAAAGCGACATTAGCCGAATTGCTTTATTTAATGCTTTCTCCCTCATTCTGTTTCTCTTTTAGCACGCCTTGTAAACACTGATGCAGTAATGCATTCCATTATACAGAGGAGAGGAGATGAGTGTCTCTCGTGGCTCTTCTCCATCTCAATAATAGGTCAACAGCTGTATTTAAAAAATTAATCACATTCTTGGCAGTTGCAAAGGTTAGCCACAACGCTCTGAGATGCAATATTGGAGGCTCAGATCAGCAGCAAATCTCGGCGGAGATGAGGAAGAGCTGCCTTTGATGAATACAGCATGTAAATGATTTGTGTGTGTTTATAGGACACGGGGCTGGCCCTGCCTCACTCCAAGACGGCGGTGTCGGCACCACTATATGGCAGAGGCTGGCAACAGCAGATGGAAGTGAGCGAGAGGGGGAGGGCTGACCCCACTACAGCACATCACAGTTTGTACTCTCTTTCTGCAGAATGTTTCTCTTTCTTTTTCTGCTCACATTCCTCTGTTTCACTTTAAGCCCTGTTTCATCATGTTTTTGTTTCTTCATTTCTTATATACAGGATCACATGTTCTTAATTTTTCCACTTTGTTTCTTGTATGTTGACAATTCCATGTTTTTTTAAGTATCTTAGAGATTTCAATGTCACGGAAGGCCCTGCGGTGCTATATTATCAGAGATTGTTCTTCCGAGAAACATGATATCTCTTTTACACCAGATTTCACACTTTTCCAGCACATCCTCAGGACTCTCAGGTTTAATGTGAGCTCTGAGTTGTAGTTATCACAACTCAGAACAACTAAACAGCTTGTTTGTTAATCCTGTGTTTCCTGACGGAGACATTATCAGCCTGTGTGGTATCTTTTAAGAAAATAAAATATTGATGCCTTTCTCACATCAAAGACAAATTACTCTCAAAGATATCTTGAGGTATGAGGACATGCAAATGAAATATGCATGTCTACCTTGGATTGCTTTTAGTAATTCTAAAATATTCAAAGTGGTACTTTTGGAATGCCATGGCTCCTGCTCATTGTGCGCAGGGCTGACACTTGGGGATGAATTTTTCAGCAGGGATCTGATTTGGCCGTCACAGTAAAAAAGATAGCCTTGATAAATCAAGAACATTGCTACTTGTGATTGTTGGATGAAAATGGAATACTGCATGATGTAAGTGAATGAAAGGAGTGTTGAAGTGCTGCCGTCTGTCTGTTGCTCTTGACAGTTCTAAGACCTGTGCAACAGATTAGCTATTATGTTGTTTGCACAGGTTGGCATTGTAAACTTCTCTGTATCTCCCAGTTTACTTTATCATATGATTTAGTAAACCTTATGATAATTATCACTTTACCTAAGTGTTCAAACTTCACTGGGAGAATTTATCTGAACACATTTTGGCTCATGATTTAGGGGTCCCACCACAGCCGTAGTTCATACATTAACACCAGTTTTTATGCTAATGTTGATTTTTTTTCCCCCTTCGAGTATAATTAAGAATGAAAAAACAATCAGAAGATAAGTAATCGGCCATTAAAAGAGAATGAGAATAGTGTTTCCAAAACAACAGAGAGCCTTGGGAAATCAGACACTATCATTTTTGCCTTCACTCATTAAAATAAGAAAACAAGCAGGTCTGGCAACATCCTGGTTCCTTCAGCTTTGAGACTTCCTTGACGTATTTCTTCACCACATAGTGTCCTTTATTGCAAGGTAAGAACAGTTTTGAATCAAAGTCTTTCACTACATTAAATAACTCAGTTTTGGGAAGAGGCTGCACAGTCAATCAGGAGACGCTAGGAGTGACTAGTCGCTCAATGTTGTTCAGAGAAAGTGCAAATTTCAAAAGCTGGATCCATTTTTTCCCCCAAAAATTCAGAGATTAGACATTTGAAGTTGTTCAAACAAATCTCAACAGTCACCTTACCAAACTTGCTTCCTGGAAGGTAACAAGAATGTCTTTAAAGCTCAATAGGTCATTTATTATTATGGTTTGCGCCCACACTGACACAAATTTTAGAAAAAAGTAAATTTCCTATTCCCTGTCAATAACAAGCTTGAAGTCACCTTTGAGGGTGAGGGAGCATGATTCAGTAAAGTTTGGGTTTTTTTTTTTGACCCTGTGTCACCTTGTTAGTAAGAGAGAGTTGAATTACAGTTTTTATTCTCCTCTGGCAAGTGCCCTACAGGCTTCCTAGAAACTAAGCAGACTGATCATTGTACACCTCTGATAATGACAATGACATGATGAATTTAGCCTTCAAAAATCAAAGTTGAGCGCCTTGCATAAAGTGTTTGTGACACTCTGATGTTTTTGTTGGGAGAAGTTGATAAAATTATTTTAATTCTTGATGCGGCCATAAAAAGAAACCCCTGTTCTGTATTCACAAAAAAATTAGAAGGGTTTACTAATAACATTTTTTTTTCCATGTCTAGACTGTGTTCCATGAAAACAGCTTTGTTGTGTGATGTGGCATCGGAGGTGTGTCAATGTGTGAAACAGTATTCTGCCTACGGAAGCCGTGCCTCCTCCTATTGCTTCTACCTGTGATCTGAGTCCTGTAGTAGGGCTCTGTCTGCAGCCCATAGGCCCCCTGTGCTTTAAGTACTGGATGGCACGCATGCCGCTGCCGTCCATTTTTGCAGGATATTGAAAAAGACCTCTGTCAGGAAGCAGAGGCCCACCGGCCTTTGGGGAGCAGTGATCGTGCTGCTCTAGATCACCATATCAGCTTTCCGTCTTCATTCTAATAAACAGCGAAGTCCGACATCTGAATGGTGACACTCAGGTAACTGGCTTCTTTGGTATAAAAATTGCACCTTAAAACAAGTGGCAAAAGATGAGTAATCTCCCTGTCTCTGTTTGATTTTCCACTGTTTTTCCAAAATTTACATATATAACACATGGCAGGTAGTAACATATCTTGTGTGCATTGTGCATTGTGTTTGCAGCATTGAAATGTGAGTAGAAATGAATCAATGTACAAGCTAGCCCTGGTGCCATTACTATGCAAACCAGATAGATGGCTTACATTTAATTTATATAATATTCCCTGAAGAATCATTTTTATTACTGGGGATCTTGGTTAGAATATTTGGCCTATAAAGAAATTAACTTTGTCTCTTTGCTAAGTACACCAATGCATCAAGCCATTATCTCCATGATAGATGAATCATATTTGATATTATGCAAGACAAATGTATTCATATTGCATATTTTTCTAATTTTTCCTGTCCGACCATCTGTGTGTGTTACATCTTACCAAGATTAATCTGCTGATCCTATTGGGATAGAGGGCAGGTGTTTTTCCCTAACACAGAACTGTAAGTAGGAGCTGATATCAATCCATAATCTACCACATTATATTTTAGATCTTTGTAATGTATCAGGGACAGTGATTTCCACAACTGGGCCATGTTGAGACCTGATTTATTCTGTATAACTCTTTTATGTGTGAGTGTGTGTGTGTGTGTGTGTGTGTGTGTGTGTGTGTGTGCGCATGTGTGTGTGTGTGCGTGTGTTAAGACTAAGCAAAAGAGGGCAGACTGTGGCCAAAAAAACATATGTAGGGCATTGTGAATATCAGTGGCATATGAAATAGTACTTTTGTCCTTGGATCAGGTTGCTAAATCATTTAAGCAGAATGACCCTTGACTGGATTAGAGGAAGGAAGGTGAACCAGGAGCATATTGAGACCCATTTGGCTGAAGAGACAAAGGGCAAAGGTGGCACTCCAATAGGGTCGCTTTTCCCAAATTCCATCCATCCTCAGCTACAACGACCTAATGATTATTTTTCCAGGAAACTTCAGCATTTGATCACACCAGCACCTCTTTCTTTACTGAAGCGGCTCTAGTTTAGGTGTAAATGAAGTCAGATGATGATTTACACAGACAATCACCAAGCATGCTGTTTGGCCTGTTGTCGGCACTGTTTTACATGTGCCCTCTTAAATACACTTATGTAGAACACTTGTCTTTCCCAAGGTATCAGATGGGATGAGTGGACGCACAGACAGATTGCAAACTAGTGTTAATGATCAGCCTGTCAGGCAGAATCTGTATTACTTAATCCCCTGGTCCTGCTGTACATGATCAAAGCAATGTAAATGCAATGGGGTATTGATTTCTACAGCATCTCTTGAGTTTATATTACTCTTTTTACCGTGAGTCCCAGTTTCCATCCACCTCTCTAATCACAGAGCTATTGTCATTAAACAACCTGTAACAACAAGGATGATCTTTGACATGTTTTAGTTGAGGTAAATAAAGCTGTTTTTTGCATGATTGTTTAACACAATATGCAAGTATATATGCATATATATATATATATATATATATATATATATATATATGTATATGTATATGTATCTCATTTTGTTTTATTCTATAATCTGTATTTTAAAATATCTGTATATCTCATTGTGTGATTTGAAACTTGTCAAGTGAAGATCAGGGGATTAAAGAAAATATAGAGCTGTAACAGATGGTTTGTATGATGTGACTTAAATGCTAATCCTGTCAACATTCACATAGACAGTTGTGATTGATACATTATGACATATTGTAAAAATTATACTCTCTGTGATTTTTATTGTGACCTCTGCACTCTCTGAAACCCTGCCTTCATAAATGATACACTGTCCCCCAAAAAACGGGGCAAAAAACGAGAGAGAATTGTAATTTATGCTCTTTTGATCAAGATGTCTGTCGGAATTTCGTTGTTACTACTCATAAAGAATGTTACTGGATAGATAAGAAATTCTTTTAAAGTCCCATTCTTCAAACGTGAGCAGTCACGGTGAATTCTCTGTCACAATGAGACATGGTGATTAAGACAGCTAGTGAGAGATGAAAATGAATTCCCTCAGTTCTGAAGAGGTGTATGGAATTGTCACAGGTCACCCTCCAGGCATCTGCCATTTGCAAAGTAATTCATCCAACACATAATCCCATTGATGATAAATTTCAAGCATTATGAATTGGGATGTTTCCTCAGACTTTAAATGATATTTAGGTAAAAGGTCTAAGTATCATTTGCCAACCTTTTTTTTTTTTTTTTTAATTTCTCACATGCTCCTGTAGCAGACAGAGATTCTGTTTAATCTCAATAAGCAATCTGTGACCTTAGACCCGCAATAAAAATATATTTTTCACTACTTGTAGGAGGCAGAAACAAGCTGAGAACACAACACTGGCATATTAAGACCCCTCAGATTTATTTGGTAAAACTGTTAGGAAACTTCCTTATTTACGCATCAGATATTGAACAACATGAGCATCTGAAGTTGTGCTTCTAGACACCTTGCAGATGTAAGTCTAATATTCACTCTACTTTTAGATCTGGTTTGATTTCCATCAATTCCCGAGGGGAATATATGGCTCTTTAGCTGCTAAATGTTCCACTATGTTCGCCATCTAGTTGCAAATATAGTCAGTCTACTCAGGCAGGAACTGGACAGTTGGTTGTTGGAGGTTTTATTTATTTATTTATTTATTTATTGCTGAAAACACTGTGCTGTGGCCAAAAATGATACTATTAAGAGTGTGAGTGTTGGGAGAGTAATCTCTGTGGATTTGTCACTATGAGTGACTCTTCCAAAAGTATTGATTATAGCTGCTTTAATTTCCCATCCAAGGTTTAAGAAAATAGACTGAGAAGTGAGAAGCTAAAAATGATAGGCTATATACAAATCCATGACAGCTCACTTTATCCACTTTTTACATTTGTCAAGTTTTTACAAATATAATCACTGTGATGATGTATGACTTCGGAATAATAAATGAATTGGAACTTGGATTTGGCTGTCAAACATAGCATATGTTGGAGCACTTACCCTGTCATTATGTGCTGTATGCTTGTGAAATATAATTTCCATCATGCCAGTGATCCAGTGAACTTCCTTTATATCAGCTTTATCAGCAGCTTTGCGCAAACCTTTCAATCTTGTGTTGCGACAGAAATATGATTCATTTCCAAGTATTAAGCTTCTTATTAAAGCAACTTTTTGTTGACCTTATATTAGTCTGATCACAGTGTTATTAGTGAAACTGTTTTGCTGAGTAAGTTCAAACAAAACCACCTATGGTGCAAAAGTGCTGTTTACTGGTCCAGTATGATTGTAGGCCTAAAATCGTTTAAACAATGCTGTCTGCTTAACTTACATCCAAGTAGTAGCTGTGCTTGTTTGTGGATGGCACCATTCAGTTACCTAATTGATGACTACTGGGTGCAGTCCGACGGAAGCAGTCCGACAGGCAAACACATGGGAGGAAACCGCTGCCAAGACAGTTTTTCTGTCAGATTGCTCTTTGAACTTCAGGCTTATGAGCTTCTGGCAAACTCAGACTCTGCATGGTAGTGTGCTGCAGAGCCCCTTGCCTTCCTTCCTCTGCTCAATCCTTTAGACCTTGTGGAATTTACAAAGTCAACATTAGAGTCTAAAGAAGGGGAATATCCTGCTGTTTTTCCCTCACAAATGTGTGCAATTTCTGGCGCTCTCTGATTCCAACTTATCTCTAAATGGAAACAGTGTTGTTTCTTTTCTTTCACGCCACCACCTAGCAGCAGAACAGCGTGTCAGACCAGTTTCCCCCGGATAATTTCAGACATGAGAGGCCCGTTTCAGCCCTCTCTTTTGCCCCCCTTTGTCTGCATGGCCTGGCCTTCATTAGGTTGACTTATTGGTTGCACATGGCCAAAGTGGACTGTGTGTTATCCTCACGCAAAAGGTGCTGAGGAAATTGCTGAGTCTTTTGTCATAAGACAGGTCCTGAAGGTGATTTCCTTTGCCTGCTTTGCACACGTGGTCTGGCGTCAGCCCAGTGGCGAGGGGGATAATGAGGCTTAGAGTGAGCAGGGCCTTAAGCTTGGCAGGTCCTCATGCCTCACTGAAAACTGATATCTACATTGGGCCGAATGCAGAGCCCTGAGGGATCTCTGATGCAGTCCTATGGGAGATTAGCTTTGCTACCCTTCACCTTGTATGCTTCCTTCCTTAATTCACTAAACTAATGGTATGCTCACACACCAGGGAGAAAAAAAATAAGATTAAATAATCATAGAAAGTGGCTACTGTAAAGATTAGATGTGTTGTGGCTACTTCATGTGATTAATGACAGGGCTGGTGATGGAATTTAGCATAGATTCAGTGGGCTGATGCAGCCCATCTGATATATGTTTTGTAAATGTAATCTATGTGTCTGCATGCAGGAATGCAGGATTTAGGTTTTCATCCTGAAATAACAGATAAAGGGCACAAAAAAGAGGTGAGATATAAGTTGAGTATAATATATATATACACCGATCAGCCACAACATTAAAACCGGTTTTGATGTTGTGGCTGATCGGTGTGTATTGGAAAAAAACGTGATCCATGAATCATGACACAGAGCCAATCTAAAGAAATATTGCTGTGATAAACAAAACAAGGTGGAGATTTAAGCACATATGCACACACATACTATTATTATGTGTTTATATGTCTTGCCATGTGTGTGCTCTTGTGCCCTGGGTGAAGATGAAAAGTTTTTTGGACTTGTAACCCCTCTTCCCCTGCCGGTAATCACCCCAGAGCCCTGTAATCCCTGGCGCATGCAGATGCCGCTGGGGGAATATTACTGTTCATAATATTAATCTGCCCTCAAATTCCTTTCTGTTACCAAGATGAGGGGCCTCGTGCACCATGTTCTTTTGGGTATTAAGTGTGCTACAAGAGATTCATCGAGAGGTAGATTCTGACTCGTCAGGGATCAAGCCCAGCCTGAGGTCGTATCGCTGCTTTAAGGAACACCCGCGAGCACGCAAAACCCATCTCCATATTCTCATAAACAGCCTGACATGAAAGACGCTGTGCCACAGCAGGGACTCAAATCCTCACCCAGCCCACATGGATCATGTCAGCCTGATCCAGAGGAGGGTTAAAGCCTCTTTAAGGTGCTCGGTCCCTGGCTGTGATACCTGACTTAGCAGCAGGTAAAACCCCTGTGCCACAAGGCTGAGGAGGACTGCATTGTCTCCGTCAGCTGATCAAAGCGGCGACAGCATGGCAACACCGCGCACGTCTAAAACCAGAGGAACAGAAATGAATAGGAACACGCCAGATGGGTTTGAACCCCTTCCCCATTCAGCTGCTGTTCATCATCCTGTACCTGGAATTTGGCATTGTAACATTTGTTATACATAGCTAAGCGCCAGGTTGGATTTTTGGCTTTTCAAATGGATTCAGCACAACAGTGTAATCATACTAAGCCTGTGGGAATTTATTATTAAACAAATGCAAGGCTAATGACCACAATTACTTTAATCTCAGAGTGGCTGTCTTTGAGGTGTGGAGACACAGAGTATTTAGCTAATATGAGCTGTTAAGCCCTCTGATGACCCTTTTCCCAAATGACAAATTCCTCAGCTTCTCTCAATTTTTATGCTGTTGATGTACAGCACATAACATCACATCACTTTAAACAAGAAACCAGATGAATTCAGGAGTTAAGAAGCTAGCCTAGAAGATGAAAGCCTCACTCTGTCCTGAGGTGGCCCTTTGTGTTTATTAGTTAATATGTCTTTTCTTCCCTCTTCTTCATACCTCCTGCATGTACTTGCCTGAGATGTCTGAGCGGGTGTGGAATTGGATGCAGTCCACTGTGTCACTGGGAGTATTTATGCAATCAGGAAGCGAGCAGGCAGAGGTGGGGTGGTGCCAGTGGCGTGTGAAATCTGACAGCAGGATTGACACTTGGATGACGGATACCTGTAAAATACACTCACGCTCTGAGAGGGAAGGATTATTTGTCTAGTGTTACATAAAACAGTCAGCCACACAACCGATGGATTTCATCCTCCCTCGATGGTCTAAGAAGAGGAACCCTGCTGAGTTGGGCTGAGGTAAAATGAAGGAAAAGGCCTCCAACACCACAGTCAGATCATTTTGAAATGCACATTCAATTACAGAGTCAGTCCTGCTTGTAAAGCTGTTTTTTTCAGTTCCCTGAGCAGGACAGCCAAACTGAGAACTTGTAATGGAAAGTCGTTCTCTTGAAACAGCAGGCATTTACATGCAAGGTGTTTATGTTCTGCCTTCAAAGGAGATTGGATGGAAATCTACATTATTTCTACATTATGTGTCTCTGAGTCTGATCTTGTACAGAGGATCAAAGAAAGAGAGAGGAATATGTAATGCTACATATTGATCGGCGTTAGCTGGTGCCTCTGTATCGTTCTCCTGTAAGTGCTATGGCGTGTTATGACCCTTACCTTCCCTCTACAGGGGTATTAGTCACCATTAGCTGTTCTAAGGTCACCTTGCAATGAGCCGACTATCCCTGTGGAGGTGACTCTGCCAGAGTATCACTTGGCATATGTAGACTTGTATCTTAACCTTGACCAAAGAAAATGTATTTTCCAGTAGTTAAAGATTTCCAATGGGACCCAAGGCTATAAGGCCTCAGGGATTTTACTGTCCAACCCCCTCTGCTTATCCTGCTGCCTGCCCTGTTAGCTATCAGTATAAATACAGACCACCAGTCATGCATTAAGTGCATAATTATTCCATTTCCAAGATAAATCTGGTGTGTAGTGTCATATCCATCATGGCTGTCACCTCCTACATGGAGAGTAGGGCACTAAATGAAAGTCTTTTTGCTCATATGCACTTCTATATAGTCATCAATTTTGAGCAGTCTATTCATTGTTCGGTTTGACAGACGTGAGCTAATAATGAATGATCAAGCAATGCCCCTCAAACAAGAACAGCCAGCATAAGCATACACAGGCAGTTAGGAAGAGGAGGAGGGGTGTCATTCCACAACGTAGATCTAGACAAGCAATCCTCTTCTGCATTACCCCTTATTTTTTTTTTTCAAGGTTGCTGTTTTGGCCATGGTGACAATGTCAGAAATTTGTAGCGATCAATATTTGTGAGTATGTATGATCAAGAGAAGGACCAATATACAATATTAACAAAGGGCCTAGGCCATACCAATGTGGGTTTACAGCTTGTATACACTGGGATATGATGTGAAAACAGTGGTTCAGTCCTCAGATGGTGCCCAAAAAGGAGCTCTGATCCTTGTCCCCGCCTTGTTTCACAAAAATTAACATTGCTTGTTCACTCAGAACGGACATGGAAAAGAGATTTAGGCCTTGACCATGGGGTGATGTTTACTTTTTCCTTTTATTATTTGTTATTCTGTTTAACAGGGGATTAGGCATGTTACAGCTGATATAAAGATGAAGTAAGGCTTCTGGACTGATTGGAAATAAAGCAGGTTATGTGATGTACATAATAAGAATATTTATGCAATATTGGGGTTATTTTGAAAGGCTTAGCTGAGGGAAGCAATCCAAAAACCATTGGTTTTATACTACTTCTCTCTGAGGACTTAGGTTATAAGACATGCTACAATGTGCCATTCCAGGATTGAGAATAAAAATAACTACCATCTCTGGTAGTTATTGATGATTGAAAAACAACTTGCTGACAATAGTAAATATTCTATAAATGTATCATAAATTACAGTGATATTAATTATTTTGACTGAAATAGCAATTTCGCTTTTGGTTTGATTCAATGATGGCTGAAAACATCACCTTATATGTATCTGATATTAGAAATCTGCCTCTTTTTGTTGGCTAATGTTAGTTTCTCACAAAAGATACATTATAGATTTATCCAGCATCCTTGAGGGGATGTATGTGCCATGAATTCCAGTTAAATTAGTTCAGAATAATGTTGGCTACCCTACAGAATTTCACAAAAGATAGTCCAAAGGCTGCTTCAGGCTCCCCAGACTGAACTGTGAAGATATGTCAAATGTTACATGCTTGACTGCCCCCGTTGCATTTACAATAATTGATTCTTTTCAATGATTTTAAAATGGTGAGGCCCCTGCTGGCATTGCATGTTTAAAGGAGTGCAGGCATGTCACGCATGGCTTACTTCCACAGATATGCTGCTTCCTTGTAATACAATCCGGCCTTTCAGCACCAAACCAAGGTGATTAACTCCCTTGGAAACAAGTGCTGCTGGACTTTCTCTCCTGGATTATGTCCATTATCACTCTCGTCATGTAATCTCATGCATAATGAAAATTTCTGTACAGAGGTCTGCAATTTTTTTTCTTTTTTTAAGATATGAATTGGCTTTATGGGTTTGTTGTATTTTTGTAGTTTGCTGTCAGCAGTACTAGACAAAATGGAGTAAATATGCATTAATCTCATTTTGGTCAAAATATGCTAAAACGTAAAGATTTATTAGAATAATTCCCATGTAAAATACTCTGCTAAATGTATAATTTCTGCAAAAACAGCAATTTGATATTTTTAGGGAGAAAAAAACTAATTGGAACTAAAAACCATGGCAAACTGCAGTATCTGCAATCTTGCTGTGTTATTTCATTCTTCCTTTTTCATTGTTGCACAGGGGGAAATTAATAAATGTGATTAATCTCTGGGCTGTAGTATATAAACCCATTGTTGTACTTAGATACTCTGCCACAAAGAAACAGCAAACTAGATGGCAAAAGAAAGAGGGCTTTATCCAGCAATAGTTAGCTTGTGACATAGCCACAGCTAGCTACAGCTAAAACTAAACCTAAATTTGGGCTACTTTTTGATTTATTACTTAGTAGTCAGTAAAATATTCCACATACTCTACCGGTCAAAGGCTTTAGAACACCCCTATTTTACTAGTATTTTATTGTCATTTCAGCTGTTGACGTCCAATGAATAATCTTAACAAAAAAGTTAAAGTCACTAAAAACTGTATATCATGGTCATGATTTTCATGCTATAAGTGGATGAAGCAATGTTTTAATTTACAGCTCTCCTGCAGCAGTGAAAGTAAATGAAGCTTTGAAACTTAATGCAAACGATTCCTAGACACTATGTTGCTACATCCTCTGACACATTGATATTAGGACCTTACTGTCAGAATGGTGAGAAAAAGGTATGTGACCTAGGAAGACAGACTGGTTGGTCAGGGTTTTATCCTACAGCAGTATAATGACCCAGAACAGTAGAGAAAAGAAGTAGATGGAGGCTTCATATGATGGAAGACTAGTACAATCTCCAGACTTAAACTCCAAACCCTGCTCCAGCTACAGGTGGAACACATTCATTCTAGAAACAACACTACGATTGTGTTAAGCTGCTGAATGAGTGAACAATTTGGATAAAATTTAGGCTCTAAGATTACAGAAAAGAAAAAAGATCTATTATTATATTCAATGAATTCTTTGTACAATGCTTTAACTTCAGAGTACACTGAGACATAACATTATGTAAATCTGGGGCATTAGGTAAATCCATTCATGATGGAGATAAAAACCTAGTTAAGTTTCCACTAGCATAGCAATAACTGCCATATCAGCTTTAACCTCAATGGAATTTTTATGTTATTTTGTGTGGTTGGCTAACTTAGTATCATGTACTTCAATGTTTTATATTGAATTTTTTTTTTTGCTTATTCTGATTTGACTGTACTAGTCTGACAGAAAGACACCTGGCAAAAAAACCCAAATTTAGTCCCTGTAAGCTATGGACTGTATCTAATCAGAATAGGTGTATTACCTTAACAAACTAGTTAAAATGGACAAGAATGTAGAAAAAACAGATTTTGTTTTTAGATACTCCCCTTTCCCCTTGCATTCCTTGAGGACCACCATATTCACCATACAGCATATGCATTTTTAAGGTAGGCTGTTATAAGGGTTCCATGGTAATGATTTTTAGAGGTGAAGTAATCAGCCTACATAGTTATAAAATGAAAGCATTACAAGATTTTTATCTGTGCAGAACAGATAATGCCAGGGTGATCTGTTTATAATTTTTAGAATTACATGATGTGTCTCTACTCTTTAATTTTTTGGGTTTCCATTTTTCTGTGAGTTTTCAATGTTGCTTTCAGAAGGACTTCACCCACATCATTCTGTATTTTAAAAAGCAGACTATGAGTTTTTGATAAACACACTGTAGACCAACCAGCGAAGTAATGCACACACAATTCAGAAAAAAAAGAAAAGAAAAGAAAAGAAAAAAAAAAGGGATGCATCAAATGTGCTTCACAGCCTTTATCTGTATTGTACTGGTAAACAACAGAGAAGTTATTTTAGAAATGAAGCAATTAAGCAGATCCAAAATGAACACAACCCCCTTGTAAACCAGCACATGGCAATGTCATTTGCATGCCTTTGAATAACTAATCTCTGAGGGGAGTTCCTTCAGATGGAATTCTCAATGCCATGCGCTCTTTGTTTTAAACACAGCAAACAAACAAACAAAAGCGTCCTGGGTCCAGAGTTATTTCAGCCGCCCCCCCAGCCCCTATCCCAACTCTCTGTCTCTCTATCTCTGCTGTCAGATGACCTACAGCTGACTGACAGTGACTACAAAGGCCACTCACCACCACCAGCAAGAAAAAGGATGGGGGGTAACCTCTTATTAGATAAACAAAAAGAGGGGGAAAAAAAGGAAAAAAAGCATCTCAAGTTCAGTGTAGCTCTTTTTTTTTCTCTTTTTGGTCTTAATTAGAATCACCATCCATCATGGTCAGAGCAGTTCTATTCATCCAGCTGATTGGGGACATGACAAATGAATGTGGGAATAAACGGAACGTCAGGCTTGGGAGGGAGATGGATGTTCTCTCAGCAGGGAGGAGCGGGTGAAGTACAGTTAGTGCTGGCAAGTGGCCAGAGCTTCTGGGCTCCATGTCTCTCCATGCATCACTCCAGGGGCCATAAGCAGGACCACCTTCCCTCATCTGGACCTCCTGTCACCCTCCCTTCCCCTGTTTATTAGTAAATTAACACCATGTCACATTGATACACTTTCACTTCTCCCACCACCTGCCCCACATCTCCTAACTCAGCCCCGTGACCCGAAGTATTTGGACGTCAATCAAAAAAAAAAAAAAGAAAAAAGAATTTCTGTTGGCACGCGAAAAGGCTTCTTTAAAGAAACTACTCTTTACAGCTTCCCTGGTGTGAATGCGTCATGTAGCAAGAGTGTATGATGAATGTTAAGAGTTGTACTAGTTGTTGCCTGGATGTAATTATAAAACAGATACAGTGAACATTAACCAAACCCTAACAGTGAATAGATTAAAGACAGTTTAGTACAATGCTGTGTTTTATTCTGCCCGACTGTGTTCTCGGCAGGAGCTGGAGGGCCGCTGTGCTCACTGATGTGTAAAGCAGAGCGAGCAGTGCAAAGGGTTGCTGAGTACAGACTGAATTAGACACCATTAGAAAGCGTTTGACTGACATACTGTAAGCCCCTTCTTCTTCAGATATTATTAGCAAACTCACTTTGATCCTATTATACAGCAGATAATTGTTATTCTAGAAATGAAGAAAAATAATAATGTTATAAAGATTAATGCACCCCTACACCTCATTCTTCCATCCGCCCACTTTTGCATAGACCCAGCTCTCATATAAATTTGAATTGGTTTTTCAATTATTAGAGTGCCTCAGCTCTCTCTGGCTAAACAAAGAATTTCCATCGGATTCATTGAGATGAAGTTAGATTATGCATTACTGCAATATCCAATTTAATAACTCAGATTTTCCTTTATTGTTTTTTCTGTTTGCGTTGTATTCCTTTGAATGACTTAAGCAGGCTGTATGGCAGGCTGGCATAGACAGGAGTTCTGAAGCTTTGCCTGACAAAGACATACACGGGGCTCACTTCAGTGGCTAAGAGCATGAATAAATACAGCCCCTCTTCAGTGAAGATGACAAAAAGTTGAATTAATGGTTCAAGTGACTTAGTGGAGCAGAATTAACATGATTAAATTACGAACCGAGTAAATCACTATCTCAGGCAGCTCAAATAGCTTCAAAAATAACAATGATCATCGTCAGTTTGTCAGTTTAACTTATATTAATCACATTTTAATCAAATTTCATTTTAGATCTTTCACTTTGTTGTTCTGCCATTCTATTGCCTTTATTGTTTGAATGCCTTTACAGTTTGAATTAGCACATATTTTATCTACATTATATATCTATATATTTAAGTATTTGGTAATATACACCGTATGTGTGTATATACTTGTGTCTTAAATGACAATCGGCAAATCTTTGCATAAAGTGATCTCATAGCTCCACTTCTCTAAAAGTGAGCACGTCGGTGGTGTCATTTCAAATTTGAAGAATTATAGTGATTGAGCTGCATAAACAACCTGCCGAGGAAGTCACTGTCACAACCAGACACTTTACTTTGGGAAACAAAGAGAGTGGAAAAAGGGATTGTGATCGCGGCTCCGTGGCATATTGGAACAAAAGCCCAACCTGAATGATTTATCTTTTTCCCCTCTTTGAAGCAGAGAAATGCCGTCTCCCCACTGCCTCTGTTTGAGCTGCGCTAGTGGAGTACCTGGGGAGGGCAGCACTATGCAAGACAGAAGGTTGCGAAGCTCTTGTCCCCATATTTAGTCTATGCAGAGACAGTGCATACAAAAGGGAAAGGGAGTACAGCGGTTCTGGCCTGAGGCTATTTTGTGTAGGGCTCCCTGAGCTTTAACTAAGTGCGTGAGACATTTTTGAAACACAGATGCATTTTGTTACAGAGGAAAAGAATAGATAAGAAGTAATGGCAACTCATGAAAATTAAAAAAAGAACAACTCTGATGCATGCCATTGTACAGCAAGATCCCTGGGTGATCACATCCTATTGAAATAACCAACATGATGCTTGCCATAGCTTGCCTGTATTAAAAGCAGAGAGGTAGTGTTAAATAAGGCCATTTGATACAAATCTGCCACTTGACACCCCCTCTGGTATATTATAATGTGTGATGTAAGTGAAGAGCCCTTGAACTCCTGGTTACCGACCCTGTAAGCCTGACTGAATGCGTGTCTAAAGTTTTTATTTATTTATGAATTTCTTTTTGAAAAAATGTGATTTCCCTTATTCATACCAGAAATATGATATTCTGAAGACATCTGTTATGTTATTAATTTCACATAAATCTTAAGCTCCTCTATGCTTGAAATGAGGCTTCATTCAAGCTGAATTAATGAAACATGATTGTAAGTCCCTCACGTGGAAGAGGCTGTCATACAATATTGCATTGCTTATAATCACTGTGTAATCTCACTGTCTGCCAGGGGAGGGCGGCGCGAAAGCCCTCTGTAAAACAATGTCTTGAGGAGATCAGAAGCCTTTGCTTGTATGTGGCAGGATAAAAAGCCGGCGAGACTGCGGTGAGAGAGGAAAAATGACTCCTTGGTCGTCTGCAGAGAAAATTGCAGATAGATGCTGTGTACTCAACTGCTGTGCTGTGTGGTAATTGTCTAGATCAGAGTGCTGCATGTTTGCTTGAACTTGGGTAATTGTGTAAGTGATTTCTGGCAGTGTACAGAGAGAGAGAGATGCTCTTTGTCCTCATCTGTGAAGCAGAGTTGAGGAAGCCCACTGCCATGACTGCCAGCATCACCAACTCTCAAGCTAGTGGGTGAAAGACCCATTGGTGCAAGCCACAAATGGGACTCACCATGAGCAAAAGCTGAGGTAGGCCCTTGCTGACGTGAATAATAAAATATAGAAGCAAAAGCAGAAGTATGCGCATGTACTCGTCTTCATCAGCCTTTTTTTTTTTTAGATTGTTATTTGGCGTGTGCTGTGTTACATCTGGTGTGCACATGGCTGAATGCCATGCAATGAAGGTCTCAGGTGTTTTGATGTGTTTAATGTCAGTGGTGTGGACAGCACCAGCCATAGCACTTCATCAGACAGACAGCACCTGTTGCCAAGGGTCACCAGTCACGTTGCACCGGATGACCAGGCTCACACTAGGCGGTTCTTGTCACATTGTGTACAGCTTGTCACACCTCCACTACAATGCCACTTTATTACTTGGCAAGGCTTGTTACACACCTGCCCTGCACCGGACAAGTTTCCAAAATAGAGTCATTTTGTAAATCGTTTTGCAGTGCCAAAACAGCACACAACATTCAATCAGGGTTAATACCCACCGACGTATAGTGTACTTCAACACCTACTGTACGTCAGTCAAGGGAACACAGCTTTATCTGCCATCTCCATCCAACACTGCTGCTCCAAACCAGCCTAATTATCTTTTATGCAAAGCAACACAAGAGAAGCGAGTGACACAAAAACACAGTTGAAATTGGGCTAGACCTCATCATTGTTTGGCTTCACCCACAACTTAATTAAAGTTCGCAAGGAGCCTGGCTTCTTTGTTCCCTCTCTATTGCAGCATTGTTCATCAGAAGTGAGCAGGAGTACAAATAATCGAGTGCAAACACTTCCTCCGGTGAAGCTAGCCCTTTCTCTAGAGGTTTACCCTACTTTACTTTTCAAACTGACAGAAATGGGTTGTCTCAAATCTGCCACGGCATTTCTTCATTAAAGAAGTAGCCTGCTTTAAAGCAAACAAACAATACACCCACCCTACCCAATCCCACACCCCCCTGAGCGGGCACATGCACACTTGACACCCCACCCATCCAAAATGTGTCACAATCGAAGCAATCTGTAATTTTGGACTCGAGGGGTTAATTGCCTGCCATGGCATCAAAGGAGAGTTTTGATGTGCTTTTTGAGGGCTGTCTTTAGCCAGGCTAGGGAGTAGAAGGGAAAGAGGAGTGAAAAGAGGGAGGGATGTGGTGAGAGCAGAAGGAGAGGAGGGCACATGAGATTTCACTCGCGGCATAGCAGCGCAGGCGTCTCCTCAGGTAATCCTGCCTCTCAAAGGCATTATTGAATTTTCTTGTTTTTCTTCTTCTCTTTGTCAAGGCAGGGAGGAGAGAGTGTGAGCAGAGGGAGAATTGGGGAGGGGGGGGGGGGGGGGTTAAACAGAGTGAGCCTGACTTCTGAAGGGTCTGCAGTGGGTGCTTGATTCTCATTCACCTCTGCAGATCCACGTCAAAACACAGCCAGACCTTTTAAAGCGCCTGGCTTTGAAGTAAGAGGAGAGCCTCAAATCCAAGCTCTCCGCCACATATGCCCAGTCTGAAAAATTAGCAGCCATGTGCGTCTCCCTGCCCCTTTGAAGTTCCACAGACTGCTCTTCTCTCCATGTTCTAACAGAGAAATCAGAAGGTATGCAGGCTGCCTCCCAGATTAAGGATAGTGATCGTGCTAGATGGTAGCGCAGGAAAAGTGCCTCATCTCTGGCTTTTGTTCAGTCAGACCATGAAAACCGCTACCTTGTTAACACTGTTTACCCAACTCTTCAGAAAAGCTGTGCAAAGTTGAAACAACTAGTAAAACAGTCGGTTGTGACAAAACCCCTCTGTGATCTGCCTGACGTGGATCTAAAGAGATGCATTTGAATCAAACCAGCAGCTGCACACATCTTAGATGTTAACCAGTTTTCCTTTCTTTACCAATAAAAGCTGTAGAGAATGTTTTGTAATTGACGGCCAGGTCTTTGCTGTTTTTAAGCAGCAAAATAGAATTAGGTATGACTAACCTGTCTGTCATAAAGTCACTTCAAATGTAATCAAATGTGCGACAGAAGGACAGCATTAAAGGGCAGAGCATTTGCCCCGAGAGACCATGATGTCAAGAAAAAGAGCGAGGGTGTAAAGGGGCTGGAGAAAGCCTCCTTAAGCCTTCGGAGAAAAGGGGGTAACACAAAAAGGGATTTAACAAAGAACTGCACAAAATCACAGAAAAGTTTCTATAATAATATTTCTACATGTTGCTTCATCATTTCTGGCAAACCTACTTTTTAAAAAGCAGTTATGAAAATAATTTGCATTTTGTTGACTTAATGAAGACCTTCTCTAGTCGAAGGCGGTAGGGACTGTGGAAGACCCACCAAGAAACGAGTATTAACCACACAATGTGCTGCTTATCCCATTGTAATCTGACCTGATTGGAAGGGTTTGATTAAAAGTGAAGGGGGCAACACGCCTCCTAATCCCTGCAGAGCAATGCTCCATGACCACTTCTAACCTCCTCAAGTGCCATACGGCCTCCTCCTGTCAAGATGGCTCAGTGCACACTACCAGACGGTTGAGTGTGCTGTGCAGGAGTTTAGGGCAAGTAATCCCCATGCTTGTCTTGTCCCATTCTCCTCTTATCCTTATCAATGAGACTTTCTCTCCTCACAAGAAGATTTGGTAGATGATTGCTATTTTGGTGCTGGAAAGTGAAATAGCCCTGAGGGGCTATGTAAACACTGTGGCTTAGCGCTAACCGTCATTAGAGAGGCTTCGAGACAAGTCTCCATACTTCTGAGGAAAGAAAATCCGCATCTTGTTTTGAGGGAATCGGCTGTGCTAAAGCCTTGCTTAGTGACACATCTTGTTGTCAGAGGGTTTGTCTAAACAGGTATCACAGCTGTAAGCTGTCATATCACTGAGCATCATCGGCATCCTCTGAACTTACTGTCATCACAACATCCACCCAGTTCATGGGGAAGCATTGGTATCAGGGGTTTCAGTGAGAAACATCCTTTTAGTGGCAGTAATACAGGAAAAATCGTCTCGGTGTGATTGCACCTGTGTGTCTTCAAACAAACGTGCATTTAGACAAACCCCCATCCTCAAGAGCATCTTTAAGATGCCTCGTTTGCAGCAAGTGTCGGAAGTTATCTCCAAAACCCTGCAACTCCCTTCCATTTGGAGTCTGACTACAATGAGAAAAATTGTCAGGTAGAGATGTGTTTGTGTGAGTGTGAGAATGGGAGAGATAAGGGGAAGGGATTAGTTTGCTGACAGTGCCAGTCTCAGATGTGTTTCCTGTTAGTAGACTGCAAAAAAGTGCATGTTTTTGACAATATATATAGATTTTTTACAAGGTATGTATGTGTGTTCTACATGTGTTTGGAAGTAGCGTAGTTCTGCTGGTTCTCTGCGGGTGGCCTGCCACGTGGCTCTGACGCGATATTATGGTGCCCATAGAGGAGGCTGTTGCGGAGCAGCTGGCTGCTGGGTGAGTCTGGTTCAGGTGTCAGAAGGGAAAGGGAAGAAAGATGAATGGCCTCTCTGAAATGAAGGCCTTCCTCCAGCTGCCATGGCCCTGCCTATCAGGGACGGGTCCGCCAACTGACCAGGGATCGCCTGGGACAGGTAGGGTGATTTTTGACGCCTCTTTGCTGATTGGATTGGCACATCCTGTAGAGGGGTCACTGAGTGATGGAGTGGTGAGGAGACAGCGGACTGCCTTTGGTTGGCCTCTTCAAACAGCTGCCTCATTCATAGCCCTGAATCTAGCAACCCCCCAGGGGGTCAGCCGCAGATGAAAATGTCCTTATAAATTGCAAGTGGGTCTCAACACTCAGCAGGTCTCCTTATCTGATGAAGATATGAAAAGACCAGTTTGAATAGAACCAAACCCCCAGTCCTTGTTGTGCTACTTTCTTTTTGTAAATGAGGTGAGGGTGCTGTGCAGAAACATGTTTGCAACCAAGAAGTGACAGTGCTGATGTCTTTGCAACATGCAGACTTGTATTATTATTCTCAAATGTCTAATAATTATCCTCATTTGTCTATTAACTACCATACCATATTAGGGTAGATCATGGCCAACAGAGAAAAACATAGAGGAAGATTTTCCCTGGGTTTTTGCTCCGACCCTGGAACTATTATGTGGGCTTACTGCGCCAAAAATTGTTGTGAGGATCAGACTAAAAGGGATTTTTAACAGGTTCCACTGTAACATGAAATGTTATTTTTTAGTTTTTGCTTGACTTTTGAGTGCTGTAGGACTGTAGTATTGCAGATCTTTACTGTGTCCACTTTAATCTAAACTTAACTTTAATCTGTTCAAATGTATTTGTTTGCTATCTTGGATATTTTTTTCCTCAATAGATTGCTCATTTGCAGGCAGGTGGAGCATACAGGTTTCCCAGGTTTGAGAGTGCTTCTTTAGCAAATAAATGAAGCAATAAATAATGCAGTTTAAGACTAAATTAAAATGTTATTATGTGCCTGCCCATTCCTCTGGGATCTATAAGGAGGCGGAAAAACTGTGAGCGTTGCCAGATTTGTGAAACACTTCTTATGAATTGCATATTCAGTGTGTTTTAGTTCAATTTAATTAGGGAAAGCAACTCAGGGAGAGTTTTGTTTTTATCAGTAGTAGTGGCACGCAGAGACGGAGGCCTTCGGCGGGAATATGCAAAGAGCCTCCTGCTCACTCAGGAACTCCAGTCATCTCACCTTACTTGTTCACACTGGATCAAGAGTCTATTGTGTTCTTCAATCAAAGCGCTATTAGCCAGTCCCCACCAAGGTGGTTTTGTGTTATGTCAGAACAGGCTATTTACCTCTCCCTGATGGGCTGAGACACTTTTTTTGGCTGCCGTCACCATACTTATAGACCTTTATTGCATAAACATGTTGACAAATGGTCCTTTGTAAACTTTGTTGCCTGTGATATTTATTCTGTAACTGAGCAGTTACTTGAGCTGGCTCCATGGGCTTGCTTTCTATTCAGGCAAGCGATCAGTTGTCTGCACGCCAGTTGCCCCTGGGCTTCTAGCCCACCCATGATGGGGGACTCAATGAAGGAACTTATTTATAATTGCAACTGAGGAAAGGTTTACTAAAAGCATCTTTCGCTTTTATGAAGTTTACTGGCAGTGATAGGCTGTTATGTAGCCAAAAGGTTTTAGTATTCTTTAGTAACATGTTAATATGATTTGTTTTGGCGAGAAGCAAAAAAAAGTGTAATTGGCACAGAGAGTAGCCATGAGCTGGAATCCCAATGCCAAATTTGTCATCCATGCTTTTACTTTGAGGTGGGGTTGGAGGAAAAAATTTAATTAAGGCCATTGTTGCAGTTCTCTGGGTGTGTGTGTGTTTGTGTGTGTGATGGGGGAGGTGTTTAGTCTGCTTTGGGTAAGCCTTGTAATTATGTATAATATCCTCTTTGGCCTGCTTTGTTTTCTGTCCCTGCTGCAAAAATTGGATTTGTTCCACACACCTCTGCAAGACATAAAATAATCTTTGACCTGAATTGTTGTCACCCACAGTCGCTGTTCAGTGCAATGCTTTTCCAATTCATTTAGCCCACTCGACTAAAAGCTTGCCGTCTCAGAAGCCACCATGCTAACACAATGATAACAAAAAATGACCGTCCCGCCTTCAGACAGGCTGACTGATCCCATCAGCATTGGGTTACCTAGCTGATCTCCTGCTCACTTTACCTGTTGAGAAAGACATTAGTGCAGTGGTATGCTAAGGCAGGAGGGTGGGATTACCCCTGAGGGTTTGGTTGATGGTGTGAAGGCTCCTCCAGGCCTGAGTGCTCTCTCTCACTCGCTTGCTCGCCTGACCTGGCCACTTAGGTCCAGCACAGACTAGGATTTCATTCAACCGAGTCTTGCGACTTCAGCTCCTCTTAACTCAGTCGACATTTTCCCACTTTGCTCTAAATGGAGAGTCAAGTTTCAGCTGAGTGAGTGAGTGAGTGAGTGTTTGATGAACTGTGTATAGCTGTGTGTATGTGTTTAGTAGCTTTTTGACAAGAATTACGGCTCTATAATGAGATCCTTAAGAGCAATTTAGTAGGCAGTGGTTAGAGTATAGACGGGTAAGATTTATGGAATAATCCAAGCATTACTAGTAAAAAAACATTCCTATGTGTGAGTAGTATGTTTGATACATTGTCTGCATTATTTTGCATGTTAGCTAGTAATCAGTTGTATCAGAGATAAAGTACAATTAAAATCTTGTAGAAATGAAAATTTCACTGTAGTTTTCATCATTTTTCCTGTTCTTAAGGAGCAACTACAAACACAAAACACCAAAGGCACATAGGGTGAACAGCTAAATGATATGAGTAGACCTGAGACTTCAGAGGCCCAGAAAATTATAGGTTTGTTTTAAAAGTCTGATTATTCTCTGGTTCAATGAGCCAAGTAAACCCATAAATTTACACAGCTGCCTGAAGGCAGGGCCCAGTGTGTCAGGACTGCACAGTGTTTTCTCCCTAACACCCCTCTTTAACAGCTGAGGATGGTGTTTAAGGAAATAACACCCCTTGTAGCAGGCACGCCCAGGCTTTGTTAATTGAATGCCCTTTTTATCACTGTTGTCTGACGGGTGCCTACAGTGAGTCTTTTTTTCTTAATGTAATTATTACTCTAAATACACAAATTAAAAGACAATCTTTGTACAAGGTGTCTGTAATCAGAATGGTTGGGTGATGTTTAATGTTCCCTCCTCTGCTTTGAAATACATCTTTTACCCTCCGGTAGATGAATTAGGACCCTTCAGAGTAAGTTAAATTGTTAGATGGGTTCGTTCACATTGGCAGTTAAAAGGTTAAACAGTTAGCTCAGCTCTAAAAAAGTTGTGCAACATAGTATGTGTTTATTGCAGCTAGGGGATTAAACGTTGCTATATAATTATTGACTCACTGCTCCACTGGTTTTTGTTTAATTTCCTGATGTTGTTTAATTATGGCAGACCTTAAGTTTACTGCTGGGAAGAGAGAAATTCATCATATCATATCATATCATATCATATCATATCATATCATATCATATCATATCATATCATATTGTATTATATCCTGGCACCATTTTATATTGTATTTTGATCTGTCGTTTCTTGTCCCTTCATGTAGTATCCTAACATATTGTATAGTTTCCTGTCAACTGACGTCATATTGCATCATGTCACATGGTGTTTTATTGTATCGAATCATACTGAATAATATCTATCCAAATTGTAATCTACCGTGTCATGATATATTATATGTATCATATTGTGTTGCATCATGTCATACTGTGTTATATTTTGCTGATTCACATCATAATGCATTGTACTATATTATAGTGTGTTGTATAATATTGTATTGTATGGTGTCATGTTAGATGATATTGTAATACATTGTTTTATATTACTGAACTTTGTTGTATCACATCATGTACTAACGCATTGTATCAATTTGTATCATGTATACTATATTGTGTTGGTTCATATCATTTCACATTGTATCATATCATATTAAAATGTTTTGTATTGTATCAGATTGCATCATATTGTACTGTGTAAGATTGTATCATATTATATAATTTTGTACTCTATCATGTAGTATTTTATTGTGTTGTATTATGTCATATCATGTGTAGTATTATATCATTTATTATATCATATATATCTATATATATTATGTATAGTATGTATCTTGTGCCATTTTGTGTGGTGTAGTATTTTATCATATTGCACCGTATTGTATTGTGTCCCATCGTATCATATTGTAACATGCTGTGTCATTCTGTATCTTGCTGAAATACATTGTCTCATAGCATTTTGTACACATCAGTGTTAAGGGGAATCAGGCAGGGATAAGGGAGCTGTCATTGCGGCTAGCATGAGTACACAATTTCAAAACAATAAAGATGTATTTTACCTCGTAAAAAGCGCAGTTTATCAAGTGAAGATACCAGTACCTTTACCAGTTGCAACAAATAATTTCAGCACATAGAATTTTATTACTTATAATATATGTCAGTTTTCCGGTGTTTGAACATGTTTAGGAGTAAAATGAATGGCCTCCTTCTGGAATTTCTTTGTGATTCTTTTCTCTTTTGCATTCTTTGCAGCTTGTACACTGCTGTCCAAATATCAGGGAAGCTTTAACTTGGGCCTTACTCACTAAGATCACAGAGAAAGTATTTCCTGACATGTGTTGGTGCCCTGGCATGTACCCGTGCCCAGCTCTGTGTGTGTGCCCATGGCTCTCGACAGAACAGGGGGGAAATGAAAGCGCTCTTATGCTGGTGCCAGTCACAGATGTCCAGCACCACCACCCGCCCATGTCACCGCCTGCTCTGTCTGCATTCCCCTCTGACACTGTCCGGACGGGACCCTGCACAGACCTGCAGGTGGCCCCATTAGCAGAGAAAGTATGTCAGTGGAGCTGCCCAGGGAGTGTGAATGGAGCAAGCTGTTCCTGAATTTTGGCTCCATAGGAAAGAAAAAGATAGTTGGGTTGTGCAGATGATTGTAAAAACGTTAAAATATTGGCCACTACAGTGTCTTAATTATTTTAGCAACATGGTATTTCGGTGGTATTGAACGTCAAAAATCAGGCTGTGTTATAGAGATATATGTTTAATTTCAATACCAGCATTCTGTATTTTTTTAAGCATGTGAAAGCATAAACAAAAAGCTTCCTCAACACATATCAACATATGCAAGTACTGTGTATTGCAACACAAGTTTTTGGTCAGATGATGGTCATATACGCAGGCCTATGGGAGAGGCTATTGTGTATGTGTGTGTGTGTGTGTGTGTGTGTGTGTGTGTGTGTGTGTGTGTGTGTGTGTGTGCACCATGCAGTGCAGCATCCAGACCTCAGCCTAGCCAGATCCAGGCCTACCCTCACAGCTATCTGTTCCACAAGCTGAGATCAAAGTCCCAGTGTTGGCAAATTCGCCCAGGCTCCAGCACAGACTTGCTCCAGTAGCTGTTAAGCAGGAAAAGTCCCTGTATGCCTTGTTGAGGTTGAGGAAAGGAGCTGAAAGATTCATGGGCTGGATATGTCATTAACTCACTGCATGATTGATATCCCACATGACTAATAATGTCACAACTCAAAAGGAGACAAGAAAAGGGCAAATATTTTCAAACACATAATTTCTTGCTCGTTTTCACACTGCCAGACAGACTGCAAGAGAGCTCTGTTTTGCAACTCTCCCTATCTTGCCCTATGAGCTTTCAAGGACTTGTTTGGCACTTTAGACTGCAGAGTAGCAATGAATTCATTGATATGATTTTTTTGTTCCTGGCATGGATCTCTGGGTATCCCAGTAGCTGCTGTCGTCCACCATCCTGCATTTCCACCACCCTCTGAGAGAGTGTTTCTTTTGTTGTATAATCATACAAGCACATGATTTTTTTTTTTTTAATGCAAATACCATAAAGAAATTTCCAGGCCACCACAGAGCTAACAAAAAAGACCAATAATCAAAATCAAACTTACACCAGTGGGTAATTAGGTTTGTTTTGGCATGTAGAAGCAAGTAGATAACCCAAACAAATATGAATGCATGCAGCTCCATTGTTGCTATAGTTATACCCTGTGAATACGTGGCAGCTTTGTCATGAAATATTTGATGATGCATTGACTTTTATGTAATACTCGAGTAAACACAGAAAACATGTACCTATTGAAATGAAAATGTTTCAATTTAAAGTTTTTGACTATGATAATTAAACTTTTAATCTAAAAGACATCTAATCTTCTTTTAAAAAGACTGTATTGGTCAAAAACTGTGTGTGATATTTCATGCTGTTGGCTGGTACATTCTGTCCAGTTGATCTAATTTATTTCCCTTTTCAATAAAGGGCCTCCTGAGGCAAGGTGGTGCACAGAGACAGACATGTGAGCCTTTAGCCGTCTGTGAGTGTCTGCTCATTAATTAGGCCAGGGAATTCCATCGGCCCATGTTCTGAGAGGGAGCAAAGGTACCAGATGGACTCCGGGAGGGGTGTTAAGATAAGAAAAACAAAATGGACAGAAAAAGGGAGAGACAGACAGGCCTAGAAAAGAGACAAAACAAGCATACACACCCACACGACAACAATTAAATCATTGTCAAAATTGTCATGAAAGATCAGCCAAGCCCAACCTACACCCCTCCCCTCTCCCCGCCCTGCACCAATCCTTTACCATTCTGACTATATGACCTATTAAGATTCAAAATTAAATACTGTAAAATGTTATCAAGCCACTATCAAACTGAATTTGTGTTCTTCCCTGAGAAAAAATGGCATAATCTGCCATAAAGCCAGCTAGGCTGTGTTTGACCCATAAATACCCTGTTTGCATTTTGCCACAGTAAATCCTCCACCCTCTCCTAGTAAATGCCAAGTCAAAGAAGCTTAAGAAAAGATAGAGCAATGAATTTGCCGCTCATGAATACAGTTAATGTTGTTTTTTCATGTTTCATATGTTATTTGATTTGATTTTCTGTTATTGTTATTTCAGCTCTTAATCTTTTGGGATTGGAATTCTCCAGGGCGAGTGTATCTTAGCCAGGCTGATAGACCATGACATCACCAGCAGACCTTGCACTTCAAACAAATACTAAGATGTTGACTATTTTGCAGTATGAGATTTTATGAGGAATAGTTGTTTTTGACAACCTAATTGGAATTTCCACAAATAACAAAATTCTCAATGTAAGGATAATATTTGGAAATAACAGCTCCTTGTCAGTGATTGGCTGAATCTTAATACATGTTTCAAGTTTATCCAGAATCTGGGAGGACCTCCTGAACTTGTTTTGCTCACCCTCATTTCCTTCCCTGTTTCCCATTGTATTTTTGAACTGTGAAAAAATACAAATGTGTGGAAAAGGAGGAGATACAATACAATAATTCCATTTCATCCGTATTTCATTTTGATGGAAGGAAAGTGATAAAAGATGACAGATCGATCAGCTGATGAATTATGAACAGGAGGGGAAACGTGCAGTACCAGAAGATTCAGATAAAAAATTGAGGAACTGAGAATGGCAGAGTGAGAGCGAATGGGCTCAGGGATTGAGAGAGTCAGGGAAAAAAAAGCTGCAGATAGATAAGAGTCAATGTGAGCACATGGAGTTGAGTCGTGATAGATAGATAAAGAGGGAGAGTGAGAGAGGGGAAAAAGCTTTTTGATTGCCAGTCTCAGGCAGTTTGACTGGACGGTGACAGCGTGCTCCTGCTCCGACCATACGGCCTGTCTCCTTAGCTAACAGCCCAGCTGCACGGGGAATGTCCCCAGGCCTGACATCTTGACATGAGCGCCACGTTGACAAATAGCTGGAGTTTTCACCTCCTGCTACACTGTCTGCTTCCTGCTAAACCAGCCCTCGCCGACTGTATGAAGTGAGGGGGCGGGAGGGCTGACAGATCTGCTGTCAGACTGGGGGCTGCTGATCGAGGTCTCTGTGGGTGGTAGACTCATACAAAAAGGGAGGGGTGGGGTGTCGCTGGCCATTGACAGAACAGTTCAGCCAGTTTTTGGGCTCTTCAAACATCGGTGATTGCAGCTATCTTGCATCCCGCCCCACTCCTACTTCCATGCACATCCCCCTAACCTGTCCCCCATATACTCCCAGCTGAGAGGGCTTGTCAGTTTGGTGTTGGCAAGGCAGCGTTGCAATCACAGCACAGTGTGACATTATAGAGTGTGCACCTGGCTCTCAGATGAGGTGTGGTCACGAGTTCGATTGTGGAACGATCTTTTCTCATTAAGTCCAATACACTCCAATTTGGGACATTTCAATCATTTTTATTTATTCATTTATTTTACTGAAATTGTTGACAAGGTTTAAATTACAATTATCTTAGCTTGAAAGTGAACTACCCTTGAGAAAGGAATGTTATCCTAACATTGACAATAAATTATTTTTTATTGTGTACAGACATTGCTGACTCCTAGCTGGGGCACAGACAAATGGTTTTAAGGTAGCACTTGTAATTATTGGCAGACAGTTTGGTTTACTTTGTTTTCACAGCATATACCTATCCAAGATCATGAAAAAAGGTGGAAAACAAATATCTTTGTGTTTAATCTGCTCCTCCTTTTTACCTGAGGTGTCTACAGAATGTCTTTCACAAAGTCTTGAATGGAAAACATACAGGTGGCCATGCATGCTTCTCTGTTCAAGTTGGCTGGGGTTAGTGTGTTGTGCCCTGGTACCTGAGGGGTTTTAAGTGCTGCTGGTTGGCTGCTATTATGGGGCTGTATTGATTAATCCCCTCGCCTGTATAACCTCCAGCTCACTTTGAGGTGTCCCCAGTGTGCTGGTGCTCTCAGCAGAGCACACGCTGTGATTAATGCCCATCTCCTGAGTCTACCCAGTACAGAGCAGCGTGTCAGGCCAGATTTGTCAGCTCACAACTATAGATTCTATGTCTCCTCCTCAACTTTGAAGCCACCAGTGCGCTGTATTGTAAATCTGTCCCCTCTCTCCCCTCTCACTCTGCACCCGTCCCTCGGGTGAGAAGATGGCAGATGCATTAAACAATTCACTTAACAGATAAGCTACAATGTGCTTGACTTCCTTTACCCATACCCTCTCTTCTTTCCTCATGTCCTTCCTCCCTCTCTTCCCTCGTATCTCCTGCTGCTGAAATGGAATTGGATCAAAGAAGGAGAGAAGGGGTTTGGGTTGGAGGGAGGGGTCCTCATTGGGTTCTGTTGAAATATTTATAGTTCAGGGTTGACTGGTTAAATTGAATATCTATGCTGATCTCACTTGCCTGTTTAACTTGCGCCTAGGCAAATATGTTTCCTAGGTGATAACCTTTTATGTACCAGTCTGACTTCATTGAAATGCATAGAGATAAAAATGTGTCACACTTCACAGCCAAGCTAGGCAGCCACTGATGCTCGATTATTCAAATGATAATTGACCCCACCTGTAGCTTGCTTATATTCAGTAGTCAATCACTCCATTTGCTGTTAAGATATGAGGAAAATACGTTCTGTCATTTACATTACAAACCACTGGTGAATGTCAAGTACCCCAGGCAAGCCATTTATATGGAGAAGAATGGGAAAAATATATGGCCAATTATGATTTCCAATCTTTTTAATAATTTAAATGCTGTTGATATGTGAATTACTGGAAGCATAGCTCTCAGTCCTGTGCCCTGTTTATTTCCTAGCAGTATTATTTTCTCCCTACCAAATGACTTGATGTTAATCTTCATATATAATTTTCATTTGTCTGATATAATGGCTTTTAGTGACTTGCTGTCAGAGGCTGATAAATTGACAAGCAGTATCATAGCGCAAGAATCAACAATGCAAAAATGTTTGTTGGCCAAGACAGGGCACTCCTGCTAATGAATGAATGCATATTCATGTTTGCACAAACATACATACATGCATGTATGTGAACACATTCAATCATTTAATATTTTTGCAATGAAAGCTTTGTTTCTCATTGTAAAGAAAATCATTCCTTGTGCAGGGTTTTTCCTGTAGTTTGAGTTTCCTCTCAGCATTACTCTTGACGTTACTGTCTGATCTTTGTGAGTATGAGCAATGTGTCTTAACGTTGTCAGTTTCATCTTAGAAAACACACAATATGGGTACAATTTGCATAAATTTTCAAATGGAGGGCGTGAAAGCATGCTCGGCAACTGCGCTTGTTTGTTTAAAGTCAGCCAAAGCTCTATAATTAGCAGTGTTTAATTATGGAAATGGCTGCCGAGGAGAATTTCAAACACACTCCTTCCCTGGATCATTAGTCACAGGGGCAAAAAAATGAAATGCTTTCAGCAATGAAGGGTTCATATTTCAAGCTTATAGCTGCTAAAAGGGTGTACTCAGAAAATCAATTTTATGAAAGTCCGTTCAGCACTAAAGGGAGTTCCATGCAACTAAGCAATTTTGAAATAATGTCGGCGGGGGCTTGATTCATGGACGGTAACAGGACTTTGCTCTCCTTGCCTGGGACATTATCCTCTAAACCCAGGTCAGAGGTCAACCTCTGGTTTAAATCAACCTCTGTTTAGCATAACTCGATTCTTAAAGCACTGCTGGCAACCCCACACTGAATAAATAAGTAGTCTTCTCTGGCAGAGAGTATGCAATGAAGCAGATCAAAGCTTATGAAAGCTGTCTGAAGACTGAAGTGGGAGGGGAGAAAGTTCAGGTAAACTATAGGATGAAACCTAACCTTGAATCCATGAAGTGCTAGTTAGGCTACACCACAACAATGATGTTTTAACCTTGGCCACAACCTCGCACACTGACAGTAAACATAGTTTCTTCATGCCTCCCAGTGCACAGGCACCCTCCACCCTATAAATCCAGCTTCTTTGATAGACCCACACATCAAGCTGGGTGTCACTCCCCAGTACATAGGATATGGACAACACATGTGCCGGGGACTGCCGGAGACGCATGGGAACATCAGGTCTCCCAGGCTCCGCTTTAGAAACCACATCATCACCACACGGCACCCACACACTCTGTGGGAGACCCCTGCGCTAATAGCTTGTTGTGGGGCTTTGGTGTCTTTTGGTGTGTGTGTCCTGTGTTCTCCGGTGGCAGTGGCTACAGCAGCAGTGGGGACATTATGGTGAGTCGTTTAAGCTGGGAGGTCACATATAAAAACGGCTACAGCTGCAATGGGACGGCTGGCCCAGGCTCCTCACAGGGGATTCCCATTAGGCAGATTGATTGTTTCCTCTCCTCTGCTCCTTTGATTCATGTCTTCCATCTGAGCTCTAATGAGCCATCGGCCGTATGGCACCACTCAGGGCATCTGTGCATCAGTCCCTGTACTGTACATGGCTTATGAGAAGCACATACAGCACTGTAAATACACACACATTAAATGCGGAACATACATGGGATGTGCATTGTCTATCCATGCTGCTTTTTGGAATCCTTAGATGCATTTACTTGCCTTGTTCCTGCACTTAAAAAACCAAACCCATCTTACAAAGATAACACAGACTTTCATCACTTAAAGCTCTAAATCTCCAGAAAAGACTTATCAATAACTTAGCGTTGTAGTACCTAGTGACCTCACAGAACAAAACAGGTTTAAGATGAGTGTAGATGGTGACTGAACACATATTATTTATTCTGCCACAGAAAAGAGGAGACAGCTTTACAGCCCTCCAGCACAACCATTATTTACAGCTTCAGCCATCCATATATCCTCCATCATCTACTTTTATGGTACACGCCAAGTGATAATTATGATAACAATAATAACTACCCATATAAAATACCTTCACAGCACCTGGGAGCATGAAAGAGCTCCATCCTTTCGTAGATACTGTCCTCAGTGTTCCTCAGTAGCAAGTTAAAGCAGAACTGGTTTCATTCAAATGAAACTCTGTATGCATCTGATATTGATTCTAGGCAACGTTATGGAACGTATTATTCAGGATAATTTTATACCTTGGAAGTTTTGGATTGTAAAGACACCATGGTGTATCATTCAGCAATCCCTTTTTTTAAGCCACAGTCCCTCTACTTTCATAGTGCAACTGAATGTTATACTCTCGGATTGGCGGGTTTGTACATCAAAATGAGCTGGAAATGTGCATATCTCCATCTCTTTCTTTATCAAAATATTTTCTATCTGCTGAGAGGAACCATAAAATACTATTTGGCCTCCCTCCTACTGCAGTGGTTGTGTTGCAGATTTTTACTTGCAGCTCTAGATAGACATATTTGTTCTGAAAATATGACATGAAATAGCATTTTCCCCCAAGTTCCCTTGATCCATACACCACTGTATATTGTAGTGCTAGTTTTAATGTTGCAATGCACGTTAAGCTGCAAAACACTGAAATAGTTAAAGGTGAGTATATGTATGTGGAAGAAAAGGAGGTTATAAAGAGAGAGTGACAGAGACATGGTCATTGACTGGAAGAGAAAAAGAGAAAAAGAGCTAGAGGGTGTTTCAGCTCAGATGAACTGCAGATGAACTGAGTGAGTAAAAGCAGAGTCATAAACACATGCTGCTCTGTGTTATTGATTGGGGAGAGTAAATGAGTGTTTGCTAAACATATTAGATCAGAGAAGACATGGTTCTCACACTGATCAGGGTGATCTGCAGGGTGGCCCAGGGTCTCATCTGTTTGTGTTTGTTTGACTGTGCAAGTGAGTGTGAGTACTGGTATGCACCTTTAATGATGTGTGTGCATGTTAGTGCTTGTGTTGCTATAAATGCACGTGCAATTCTGTTTTAATGTTTGTGTCAGTGTGTGCATGTGTATTTAAAAGTGTATCGAGGTTTGGGCCTTGAGCTGCCTGCAGTCTAAACTTGCCTGAGGTCACACACACACACACACACACACACACACACACAGACACACACACACACACACACACACACAGACACACACACACACACACACACACACACACACCATCACTTCACCTGATTTGTGCCAAAACACCTCAGGTTACCTCAACATTGTATGTGGAGAGAACTGTCTCTAGAGGTCACTGCAGTTCCATGGGTGACAGTTGCAGCTGGGGCCATCAACAACATGCTGTCTAACACAGCCACTTAGACAATAGGCATGAACTGGATGGGGAGAGGGAGAAGCTGAGACAAACCAGAGACTATCACAATGAGTTTCACACTGTCAAATAGCCACACACAGACACACATGCACCTATGAAACAAACCTTGCAACCTTGTCACCAAGGCTGCTGATTCAAATTGGCATGAGGCTGTATTGGGTGCTAATAGCAGTGATTTCACACTGACACTGAACGCTCCATAGCTGCAGCTCACAAGTCTGCTGCTTGACAAAGTAGGAAATAAAATGTAGCCAAGTCTCCATTCTCCTTGTTTACCTTCACAACTATTATTTAAAATCTAACTCAGTGACATCAACTATTATAGCATGCACATAGTTCAATAAATTATTAAATTCTGATTTTCAGATTTTGAAGTGCTCTCTTGGGAAGCCCAGTAATAGAAAAAAAAAATGCAAAAAAAAAAAGAGATGCTGAAGGATTTCCCAGCCACAGGCTGCTCACAAGAATGATCTTAAAAACACAAAGGTAGCCGCATCCATTCCTTAATTTTGGTTAGGCTTCTCAAACTATCATTTTAATTTGGTTCAGGAGCCGAAAAAAGGAGGAAACATGCTGCCAGGCGCCTCTCTGCCACTAATTCTATTACACTGGGTTATTTTTAAAAGTTCCTTTTCTAAACATTTACTGTCAGTACTACACTGGGAGCTGCTGTTCCATATGCTTTGTTTGTATTGTGGTTGTGGTTGCAGTGGGGCTGAACCCGCCTGCTTCCAGTGAGCTAGTGGCAGCTACATGGTCCACCATGCCAAGTTTAAAATTAGTAACAAATTTAATATGTGCTCTGCTGGCATACAGTGCCTTTTGCAGAGTGCAAAATGCTCCGACAGTTTGTCGTGGGGTCTCACTGTTAGACCACAACCAGTCCCAATATAGAAACTCCAATTGGAAGACAAGGGGGAAAAAGAAAGGAGAAATCCAGAGCAGATGCGGATAACTTCTACAGTGATCAGGCTAAGAAAGCGAAAGCCCTAACACAGGACCACCAAGACAAACTCAAGTTTTGCAACGCCTCCCTCTTGCTGGCTAAGGGGAACATGCGTTGCTCTGTGTTTCTTCCCTCACGGCCACAACCTCAAGCCCAAACTATTAGTGTGACCTAAATGACAAAACCATACTGCTGTTAATGGTATAATTGTGGAGGCAAATGATTTATTGCTTTCATTTTTTAGGATCATTCTCCCCATAACTCCTAATATGGAGAAAAATATCTGTTTTCACTAAGGGAGCCCTCCCATAATGCCTTATAGGCTGTTAAAGCATGGAAAAGAACATATTGGTGTCATAAATCTAGATTTCAAACTAGACAGCATAAAACATAGTGCAGGATTACAGATGGGGACAATAGTGAAGAAGTTAAACCAAAGCAAAAGATTACAGGACATCTTGACTGGTTTGGATATGAAGTCTGGAAGTTTGAGGTAATTTCTATTAATAGTGCTTCATCAACAGAATCTCTCCTTGGCTTCCATGGCCATCCGTCACATCCTTGGCTGCCTAAAGTAAAGTACATCATATTTTGAAAAAGGATAGCAACTGTTTTTTGCTAAATCAAGTTATCCATGAGTTTTAAATGGAATTAGAGGTCCAGGGTTACGGATTATTTGTCCTTTAAATATGTCAGTTTTTTATCCTCCTTCTACAAATGTGTTGATGGAATTTAAATTTCTTTAAAAAGACACATTTTACACATGCTATTTTAGATATCTAGTCACCCAGAAGGATATTGAAGTTAACATTAGTTAATATTTTCTTAATAACCCCTGGCTCACCTTACTTGCATTTTTCTCCAGTGGTCATGAAGGCAGACAGAGTCAGAAGGCTGGTAATTCACTCTACTGTAGTTTGGCCTCTGACCAGTAGAGGGAGGTCATTGATTTATTTCTGTCATGTTACAGCAGGGATCTGCATTTGCCTCCTAGGGATTCTTGATTATGAGTGATTCTAAAGAAATGTGTCAGTTATTATTTTTAGACAACCGCATAATGCAAGCACAGTGGGACCTTTGAAGGCTCATTTATTACCGAGGAGATAAGCATGTTCCAGCAGCCAGATTCCTCAGGAACAGGTCACCAGCCCTGATTAAAAGTGACTTCACGTCAGGCCATAAATATTTGTCAGCCCACCTTTGAAAGGCAGGCGAGCTGTGGCTTCTCTGCTCGTTTGCCACATGAAAGTGCAAATGGAAACACTTAGGGTTGGGAGCTGCATCAGTCATAGCTGGAATAAGATGGCCAATAAAAAGGGCGTAATTATGATGCTTCATCATTTGACACAGCTCAGGGCTTTGGGCTTTTTGCCTGCATGCTATAAGAGAGAGAGAGAGAGAGAGAGAGAGAGAGAGAGAGAGAGAGAGAAATACCACCCGTGAATAATGGGACCAGTACTTTTATGAGCGTAGTGTGTTTAAGAGTGAACTTTGAAAATGTGTGGTCTGTGTGTCACCTCCCTTCACTGCTCCCCCCTCCCTCTCTTTCTCCACCGCCACCTCCTCCATTTACCACCTCCTCTCCCCTCAGCTGTTTACCTTGCCGCTGTAGAAAGTGGCCCCTTTTTGATGCCTCTTATTGCTCCGCTGTATCAAAGCCACGGCACGACTGGCTAGGCACCACAACAACAACGCCTTGTTTTCAGCCACCCCACTTGCTTGTTGTGGGGTGCTTTATGGCCCATGCATTGATGTTGCTTGATGAGAACCCATTCAATTTTTTGTGATAAACAAAGCCATTTTTCACATTTCATGGCTTCCATACAATGTACTTAAAAGATGCGATTTGATTTACTGGCCGTAAGGCTCTCTCCAGAGTTATAAATGACTTTTGTTTTTGATTAGGAGTGCTCTGCTGGTATTCAACATGACATAATTGCTTCAAAGTGCACTTCTGTAATTTTTAGTCACTTTACATGCATGGGTTTTTGAGGTCAGCCTTGTCACAGTAATGATACGTTCTGTAATCAGGGAGATACTGTTCTTGGAAATGCCTCTACATTCCTTGGTGTGTCTGTTTGATACATGGAGGCCATGAGTAAAAGCAAAGCTGATGTAGACATCAGGCAGGTGTGGAGACACCATTAGAGCCAGAAACCATTTAACTTGCACAAGAGTGTCTAGTCCTACACAGGAGGTTTCACAAACAGAGGCAGGCCCTCAAGTAGAACCTAGTGGAAAAGAGTGCTGTTGACACTATACTGTTACATAACCCTGCTATGACTTTTTTTTGAAATATTGTATGTTCAGTTGGAGTAAGCTGTTTATTATAGGTGCTACTGGTACTACTAATCATTTTTTCTGTTTAAATGAGAAGAAGCCAAAAAAGGGTAGGTAGGTGTAGAGTCTCCAAGAGAGACAAGCTGCTGGCTTCACATACTCTCAAATCTGCACTGGTGTCAGCATAGGCTGAACACTGGAAATTTAGGGACATAAATTGAAAAAAAATATTAGACCCACTGCTGCTTTGCAAAAAGCTGTTTCTGAACATGGTTGCCCTCCAAATGAACCACTCAACAGGCTGTCACCTATGCAATCCCACAAAAATAAAACTATTGTGACTGGAATTTTCTCTAAATCATCATAAATCAAAAGTTCAGCCTTGGATGTAATTTCTGACTGCGTAATGTGAAATTACAAAATTGTCCGGGTGGATCTGCACTTCTTTTTGGAGATATACAGGATATTTCTACGCATAGAAATTACTTATAAAAATAAACATTTCATTGCTTTAAAATGCCTTCAAAATTATAATCTTGTCATCTCTATAAAAACCTAAGAAATATCAGTGAAGGTCAGAGAACAATCTTTCAGTGGAGGGACACCAGAAAAAACATTGGAACATCATTCAATACTTTATTACTGCCATGTGCCTGGAGTAATAAATTATTATGGCCAATGTGTTAGCAAACAACTGCGTACTTTTACGTCTAATATTTACAAAGCCAAATAATCATTCATTTTGAGTATTTTTTCTGTCCAACTGACAAATGTTAGTCCAGTATTTACCTCAGTTTTAAATCTGCTCTTAATGTGGAAATAAAATGCAGGTCTTTAGATAGGTGCTAACTTTGTCAGCAGTTTATCAGAGCTTGTCTGCTGGAAGCTGGTGCATTGAGGAGCAGCTCAAACAAAACCATAAATTATTTTTGGGGACATTAAAACCAAATAATAAGCAAAATAGGCTAAAAGGTGAAGGGATAAAAGGATAAAACAAACTGAATAACGCTGAATTAAGTTATCATTACAATTAAATGTAATATCTTACTCAATCTATTTTTCTAGTACATAAAAGTTTCAGGCATAAAATGAACACTGAAAGAGAGACCTAGATGTGAATTAATATACCCATCCACTATCCCACTCAAAATACCTCTGCGATGTTATTTCAGTGTTAATACACTGCCTATTTCTGTGAAAGATCTCTTCCTCATCTTTCATGGTGTGCTATGTTTCATAACCAGAATTTGTTTTAAGCATACAGCAGTCACATATCTTATAGTGATTGCAGAATTTCAGATTTATACCTATTTTTTGGTGAGGCTATAACATGATACATCCTGTTTAAAAGTCAAATGGAGACCCAACAGCAGGCATTAAAGGCCAACAGATGCCCAACATGTACAGAAGAAAAACAGAAGGAGAGGGCGAGATTAAAAATGAGATGCAGGGGATTATTAAAGGGCATTAAAATGACACAGAAGATTATTCTGATGTTGGTGACGCCAACCTAACCAAACTGCCAGTCCAGCAGGCAAACATAAAAGAACAAACAAGATAGCAGGAACAGCAGTACCCACAGTTGAGCAATGCATGGATACAACCAAAGTTCTTATAGGCAATTCCCGTCAATCGGCAGCCATCTTGGCAACGCCCGTGGGCAGTTATTTTGGGCTATTTAAAACATTTTCCTATCTAAATGAATGAGAGAGCCATAATTTCACTTTCAGTGTTCACTGGGACATAAACACTGCATGTATCACCTGTGAAATTTGATATAAAAAAAACACTTAAATATTTTGATGACTTTTCCCCGAAGTAATGTTTAACATGCCTTTTTTCCCGCAGGTTATACTTCTTTTATGCATGGGAAAGTTTCGCGAAACAAACTTCGTTTATGGCTGAATCCAGAGTCACTCGTCCAGTAATCCCACCAGATCACTTGAACCAATTCAAGAATTTAGGTCTGATGTTTGAATAAGTAAAGCTGATGCATCACACAAGTGTTTGTTTTGATCATTTTCCCTAGACAACAAGCACAAAGCCTGACAGTGGACTGGAAAGTTAGCTTTTGCTTACAAGCTAACTAGTGTTTTGAAACTGTTGTGAACCTCAACTATGCACTTGCATCAGTGCAACAACACGATTGGCTTGATGAGTTTTCTGGTTTGGCTGTCACAGAGCAGACAATTAGCTTTTTGAGGAGAGGGGCAGGACATGTGTCATACATCCACCATCTTTGGCAGTATGAATGTTTCTATTAAGAATTCTTCAAGTGTATTGTCTCATCCCTTATAACATCTCTGTCAAAACTTAAGAAATTAGGCCACACATGAAAGCCCCACTTGCTCTGGTTTTCAGTAAAAATTTATTTCATCGTGTTTCCTCGTGGGTTTGCCTTTTATTATGTGATTGGAGCCTCTTGACCTGGGTACTTCGTATAACTTCAAAGTGAATATAGCAATCCTTGCTCATTTTATCCTTTGAGCACCATATGCACTCCCTCCAGTGGTTACAGATGGCCCAAAGAGTGAAATTGAACTTGCCCTCTGTTTTAGCAGTGGAATTGACACCAGGACAGAATCACTGGGCAAGGAACAGAAGCCATGAAAGCAAAGATTTACAGCTTTGTTACAGGGTGACGCTCATGTCAGCGGTGTCACTTTAGCTAGAACATAGCTAACCCATTCACTGAGATTGGTGGCAACAAAGGAACTCAGAATTTGAGTCAAAAGTCTTTACTTACCAGGTCCTGAGCAAACTCTACTTAATCTAAAAGGACCAAGGTTTATAATAAAGAGGAGGCTCTGAGAAATAGCTGCACTAGGTTCGCTTTGTGCCATGCTCAAGCCTGGTACATTGGTTTGGGGCCATAGAGTATGAAGAGGGCAAAGGTGCTGGAGCAGATCACTCAGCCTTGGGTACATCACTGATAATGGAACTGAGGCCTGGATTTTTCAGACATGAAGCGCAGGTCACTCACAGGGTATAGAAAGAAGTAGGGGTCACAATACAACATCTACCCAAAACCCACAAAGCCAGCTTTTCATCCCTTCTCCTGCAGTTCCACCAAGTCCGTAATTGTCTTTGACAAAACTCATTAGCAGAGACCTTGTAGCAACATCGGCAATTAGAAATTCCATGGAGGGAGACATGCACAGAAACAATGTCCCACACACATTTCATTGCGCCTTTTGACAAAATTTAATGAAGTGTGTATATTGTCCCCCTCATCTGAACTCTGAGCCATTGGTACAGAGACTTCGTTTTATGAGCCTTAGCTGCCCAGCGTGGGACACATCAAATGGCACCTCCATGCGGGCTCTTTTGTAAGACTACAGGGCAAATTATTGTTTGGTATGTTGTTGTTGTTGTTATTATGGATCCTATTTATACAATGAGGCCATTACTATCGTGTCAGAATAATTCATAAACTTTTATATGGCAGGCACATGCTCATTAAGTGGGGGGCCTTAAAATAAAGTGCACATGTGATGGATGTCCCTGACAACGCTTTGTCAGAGGTAACCCCCTCATTGACCTTTAACATTATATCATACAACTTACCACAGTAACAATCTTGTTAAAATGGTCACTCGAGAAATGCAGACTTGCCTCTGAACTACATTAAGTATGAAATGTTTTTGTGCATGCATTACATATTTCTTTAACATTTTAAGCTACATTTAGGCACTAAGCTGACACCTGTCTTGCAAAATGTATAGAAGCAGAAGAAAAACTGAAGAAAAGATATAGAATTTAACATGGGAATCTCTAAATAACTGTGCTCACTGCATCCATTGCTCCCGGACATTTCAGCTGTCAAAAATTATATTCATGTGGATGACCTGACAGAGGTGTCCTTGAACCCAGAAGTGCTAAAATTCACACATACAGTACTTTTCTGCAGTCCAAAAATGTTGAGATACAACAAGCCTACTCTATTACAAAGTAACTACAGTATTTTACACTGATATTAAGAAGTAAAGCTTTTATGCCTAAATCCCTAAAATATAACTTAACAACTAAGGGCTGACTAAGAGCCTGAAATACAGCAGGTCATAGGAGAGAAAAAGAGTATTAGTTGTTAATCGAAGGTTCTTTCTTATATTTTAGAGCATTTTATTGATGAAATTATGTCTTTAGTTGACCTACAATACTGAAAGTAAAGAAAAGATTAACTATATAGAAAAAGGGTTGAAAGTGCAAAGTAGTCATGAAGGATATAAACTGACTTAAATTTGGTTCAAATTGTTGATTTGTGTGAATGTTTACTGTAAAATGTTACATAGTATTTACATTTTGTTTTAAAGTGACTATGCATGTTCACAGGGGTTGACACTATCTTAAATGAACATGTTCACACTTATAATTCTGTTTCTTTTTAAGTGTTACTTGTTCCAACCACTTTAACAGAACATCTGTCATTTCTGGCAGTCACCTGGCCTACTGACTTGAAAAGAACATAGGGTGCAAACAGCGTCTTGGCCCAGGGAAGCTCAATGATCCATGACGGCAGATGAGGGGTGGGGGTTAGATTAAATGGGAAGTGTTTGATAATAACAGTCATATGAGCATAAAGACACCCCCTGATTTCACACATCCATAGTCATACATTTATAATGTCAAACCTATGTAAGTATTCATGTTTACCATAACTTGTTTTTCTCTTTTTCGTGTATTTGTGCCTCATTCACAGATTATCTAAAATCTGTTCTGGATTATGCAAACATGCTCTATTAGACACCCCCTCATTTGCCCCCTCCCATATGAAAAATGTAATTTTCCAACAGGAAGGCATGTATTAGGGAGATTTATTGTGCACAGAGCTATATAGGTTACCTAAGGAACTTATTATTCTGTAACACTGTAGTATGCCACAGATTTCATGTCTAGCCTAAGATTAAAGATCTCAGACAAAGGAAATGTCTTGTGTTTGTCCCCTCCCCTCCCCCAATCATCACCCAAACCATCAAACATAATCCCACATATCTGTTTATTTATCTTTACTTTCACTTTTCGTTATTTTTTTAAAAATTCATTTGAGTGTTGACTGTGGTACAGATCTAAGTAGTAGCAGCGCTGTTTCTGATCAGCCTCCATATTCTCCTGGCTGATGTGTCTCTTGCCTGTCTCTCCTCTGTCCAGCTGTTTCGGTGGTATGTAAAACCCTGTGTAAAGGACGGACTAATTGACCTGTTAGCTGCTTCAGGAACACGCGGCTCTATGAGCCCGTCGTGGCCATTATCTGTGGGTTTTCCCCCAGGTGCGTATCCCCTGGTGGTAATCCCATTGCGCATGCATCATTGCCTTCAGTAGCATAAGGCATCTTTTCTTTAAAGCCTCCGATTTAATTAAATGTGGTTGTAAATATTTTATACCCACCTACCCTACATTTTAACTTAAAGAGCAACGTATCAGGCGTCATGAGTGATTAATGCTGTGGAGGAAGAGAGAGGCTCCCTGTTAGCAGCTTGTCATCAACAGGCGAGATGTTACATACATCAGCGTCCTGACTGATCTTCATATCAACCCTGTCATCGCTGCCTCACATACGGAGCAGTCAACTGGTATTTTTTTTATTTGCACTTATTCTGCCGATCATTTTGTTCCAATATGTTTTTTGTTTTTTTTTTCTTTTCTTAATTATTCCGCAGTGTTACTGTTTCTGTACAAAAAATAAAATCCCCCCAGAATTAACCTCCGGTTGAAAAAAACAAAAAAAAACAAAAAAACAATGTGACTCTCACCTGTTACGGAGGACAATCATAAATCCCACGTGGCCGCTTTATTGATTATGATATAAAATGTCAGATTCGGACTTTTGAATGATCATTTAAATGGCCTACTGCATATATCCTAGTCTGAAACCATACTTGTTTTTGACTTCAGCTTCGTGCAAATCATTTAGTAGGTCTCAGATTAACACAATAGGAAAAACTGAGCCGGAAAAAAAAAATCTAAATAGGCCTAAGTTATTATTCCTAACCTTCCTCATCCACATCATGTAGATTTCCCCTGGATTTACGAGGCTCCGTGCATTACTGACAGCTCCGTCACTGGCCAAGGACACATGGGATGACCACAGCTCCTCGGAATTGAGCCTGAATTGCCCTAATACGGAAAAGACTTTTATTACAAGCATAATCCCCCAAATACGACCTCAGATGCCGTTTTGAAGGTATTGTTTCAGCGGTGGTCTGGAATCAAATGTAGTCATAAAATCTAAATCTTTTCCTGCTGATGTAATAATAATTCACTGGTTTCAGACCAGATGGGAGATCAAGTCAGAAACAAAACAGAGTACGCTTTCACTTCACTACCAAGGAAATCATTGATTTAATATTATTGTCACATTATCACGAAAAGGGTAAAAGCCAGCTTTTCCCTCTTAGTTGCTGGCAGACAAGCTGTTCAGAAGTTGTCAGTATTTTACATCGTTTGCTCTGTAAGGTAGAACAGGCTTCAGGTTGGTCACATTGAATATTTCTGTAGTTTGTGCGGGAGGATAGCGCGTCAAAATCAAAATCCCAACAGAGATGAGTTCACACAACGCTGCTTTGTCGTTTCCAACAGAACCATTTGATTACGATGTTTGAACTACTTGAAAGTTTGAAACTGTGAGGATGAAAAAGTTTTTCAGACCGTCAGCGCGCATCAGACTGCAGAGATCATCTTATTACAGCTGTGTGTAGGAGAGGCAGAAGAGTTAGCCATTAACGAGATGGACTACAGGCAAAACAGACAAATCAAAGGGACTTTGATGGACCATGTGAATTTCTCCGCTGGGTTTGATCCTACAAATGACCTTTTAATTAACACAATGTTAAGTTAGCGCAGCGGCTCGCTACACAGGGGACAAAGCAGCATTCATCCCAGGTTCCTGCCTCGTTGCTTAGCCTGAACAGTAACAAAGTGTTTGATGCCACTTCTGATTAGATGCTGACAATAGAGAGATGATGTCCCCTTTCTTCCTCAACTTGTGGATTTCACTCACGTCCTCCTCTGAATTATGACCTTCCATCAGCGCTGCTGCTTAATGCGTCAAGTCAAGATGATAAACTTTGATCAAATGCACATCCGCAAATGTTTTAATTGGCCTATTGGACGTTCAGCTCTATAAATAACCATGACAAAGAAAACCAAAGCTCTTGGAAAAAAAACATGTATTGTTAGAAAAAAAAAAATCATGAATGGCAAAACAGAGGAGTAGCTCACATTTTAACACAATGACAAAAATCTCCAATCCACGCGAAACACAGGGGATCCAGTCCTTTTATAGTCAACTTTATATCCGACAAGCTTTTCTCTTTTACATCAGGCAAAATGACACGAAGCCACAGCAAAACGCAACATATAACAAAGTACTTAAAGGAGATACGAACTGAACCAATAAACACATTAAATAATAAACAAACAGACAACGTAACAAAAATAATAAATACGCTGAGAAATAAATAAGGTGACTACACTACACGATTGCCATACACAAATTCGGCCGTTTTTATTTGGCCTCTCTCATACCTCTGCATGTAGAATTTTTGCATAAAGTCTTTAACACCATAAAAACAATGTTGTGCAAAATGACAGCCACGTCCACAGCTTGGCAGCTCTCACTGCAGCGGCGCCAGGTAGCTCCCGTGCGTCATACTGAGGCCGTTGCTCAGCCAGTGTGTCCTTTAGTGCATAATAAATGTCCCATTATTTATGGTCGTGCAGTTTACAGAAATCTAGAAGAAAAGAAAAATGACAGCAGCAAATATAATTAGCTCCCAAAATGGGGATTAATAAACAGTTTCTATGATAAGGTAAAAAAATGTTTATTACTCAGATAAGTTGAGCAATAAAAATATTTATGTTTTGTCTCACATTCAGATAGTTATTATGAATTTGTTTTGAAGTTATACTTATGTCACTTTGCAGTGATTATATTTAGGTAAAGTAAAGTCTTGCAACATCCAGCCTAGTTAACAAAACTTGGTTGGAGTCTGTGTGTGTGTCAACAGTTCAACAGTGAGTGTTGCATGGGTTTTTTCCATGCCCCGTGTTTGCGTGTGTCATGACTTCACTTGTTTCTTCCAGTTCAGTGCCGACTCTCACCTGCTTCACCTCTTCATCACTGGCCTGAACGCAGTGACCTTGTCATCCTGCAGGGTCCCACAGGCTTCGCTGAGGTCTGATGACTGTGTCTCCACTTTGCCACCAGAGAATCCTACAAACCCAAATAAAAGCATATCTAAGGAGAATGCCTTGGGTGCAAGCTGGAAGAAAGTGTCTTGTCACATCATGACTTAAAAATAAGCTTTGACTTTGACTTTTTTGGCAGTGGGAATTACTTTATACCTGTCTGTCTGTATAACATTGAAAATCTATGCATATCGGAGATTTAGAACCAATTTTATCCCCTGTAATATGTTAAAAATTACAGGGAGAGGATGACATACCCTCAATGGTGGAATATTGACATGTGTCTGGAAGTGAAGCATAGGATGAACAGTGCAGTTGGAGGCCCTTGTGACTGTAGCTGCCGGTGCCGTAGACTTTTGAGTGCAAGGAAGAGCCTTCAGAGAAGGGGCTCTCCGCATTGGTAACACTGCTGGATTCATGGAGGCCTCTCATGCCCCCACATTGTTCAGTAGTAGCCCTGGTAAGCCTTGTAGTCTGGAGCTGGCAGTCCCCGATTGAGTTGCCTGTCCTCAGCTCAGAGCCGTGCTGCTGAGGGCTCAGTATAACCCCCGAAGCTGCTGTACGAGCCAGAGACCAAATCCGTGGCTTATCTGATGCTTCAAAGTGAGACAGGGACACAGCTGCTGCTGCGGGGCCAGTCGAGGAAGGTGCCTTGGACGCTACGGGATCCAGGAAGTCAGATGGGAGAGGAGGGAGGGCGGCGACGCTTTTAATGGCACAGGGGAATGTTTGGAAGTTGTTAGTTATATTCAGTTGAAGCTCAGAGCTGCAATCTCTTTTCTGAGGGGCTCCGGATATTGTCATGGCCCTCTGCAGGTCCTGCTCATCTGCAGCCACCTTTTCACAGTCACTATCCAGCTTGTCACAGTCATCCTCGTCCATGTCCTCCAGATCGCTCAGATGCAGCTCCTTTTCCTCCTTACAGTCACTAGAATCTGGATGGAAGAAAGGAGATCTTAAGATCACTCTGTTTAAAAAGTTACCCTGTGTAAATTTAAGGACTTTTTTTTTTCCAAAAATTTTGAAATAACCTTTACTGTAGAACCTACTTAATTAAAATTATGGTCAATTTGATTGGGAAATATATTTCCCTAAGTTAATTGTAAGTAACAATATTTTTCATTTAACAATGGGTAAGAACTTTTTGCCACCATAAAGTGGACTCGAATACCTTTGGTGACACAATCTTGATCACTCTTAAGGTCATCCTTCCTGTCGTCACTGGCCTTATTCTTTGGTGACCAGGTCATCTTGTTCTCCTTCTTTAGCCTCCTCCTGGCGTTGGCGAACCAGGTGGACACCTGGGTGAGGGTCATCTTGGTGATGATGGCCAGCATGATCTTTTCTCCCTTGGTAGGGTAGGGATTTTTGCGGTGCTCATACAACCAGGTTTTCAGGGTGCTGGTGGTTTCGCGAGTTGCGTTCTTTCTTCTGGCTGTGCCATTAAAGTCTACTGTCCCGTATCTGGAAAGGAACACACACACACACACACACACACACACACACACACACACACAGACACAGACACTGGCCATTAGTGCGGTTGGTGAAGGATATCATAGGCTACTCACTTAGACATCCTATAGCCCTGTTCCTTGCTGTTTGAAATATATACAGCTTCGTTTCATGCAGGTAACAGTATAGGATTACACTCTGACCTTTGATCTGAATGTTGTATATTCCCCAAGTGAATGGCTGCTTTAAATGATCAGGGGTAGAACACTTTTTGCCATTTTTTCTCAAGCTCATATTATATAGTGGACACAAATGAACAGACCTTACCTGTCATATTGATACTGTCCCAGTGAATGATCATAAGGGTAGTATGCAGCAGTTTGAGCGATGCCAGAGTGTAAAGTGCCCGTGCTGTCCTTAATGTCATACTGTGGATTCTGTAAAAGAGATGGAGGCTGTTAAAACACTGCATCATTCTGAGATTTGACATTAAGGTTATTTTTCAGCATGTTGATGATTTTTGAAAATCATCTCATATGTAAATTAAAAACATTTCCCAAGAGTAAGTCCCTCTAACCAAAAGTGACCATAGCTATAGAATTCCTAGTCATTACAACAATATGTCCTTATTGAATGTATTTTAACAAGCCTAATGCTTAATGTGCTATACATGATCCAAGAAATGGGATATGTTATCATATTATTTATTTGTTGTTTTTGTTTTACTTATCATTATACATCCTTTTTTTTTTTTTTTTTTTTTTTTTTACAATTTTCAGGTATAATATGCACTGACAGTAAATTTTAGCTGACTTTAGGTGTTTCAAAAAAAGGAAAGAACAAAAGAAAAGTTTCATCCAGACTAACAAGACAGTATGTCCTTTATTCACAGCAAAGTGAACAAGTCTAAGCATAGGGTGATCTAAATTTACTTTTTCTTGTTCAGCAACAGAAAGAAGTTAATATAGTTTTGAAACAATAAATAAAAGAGGAGGATCACTTTGTAATAATAAAAAGGCAGTAAAAAGAAGTTAGGAGGTTCCTATGCATTGCTTCTACGCTTCTTCCCCTAACCTCAGTGACAGTTGTTTTTTTTGTTTGTTTGTTTGTTTGTTTGTTTTGTTTTGTTTTTAAACTTGTTTTAATAAAGAAACAAACGAGACTGGATGCTGGATTACACCGATTGTCCTGATGGATGTGTTTGCGGTGTGACATAAATTGATTGAACAGACCCCTGTTGATCGATCAACCTGAAATCCCCCCCCTCCCTCCCTTTGTGAGCCCACCAGAGAGGAGTAGATAGCGGACGGGTCGGTGCTGTAGGGGAAGTAGTTGGCATAGTTCTGGCTGGCGGCTGCCGCTGCAGCGTAGGGAGAGCTGTACATCCCCAGCGCCGCGTTCAGCTCCGTCCGGCTGCTCGCCAGGAGCCGGTTCTCGTAGGACGGGCAGCAGAAGGAGGCGGCGGCGGCGGCGGCGGCGGCGGTCTGGGAGCCGCCCGTCCCGTCAGAGACCGACCTGGAAATCGAATCGCAGCAAGTCGTACTGGGGTTTGCCGACACGAAAAACTGCATAAAGAGAATCGTGGATAGACATGGTCATTGGTTGTGTTGGCTCCTATCTGGATGTTTTTGACAGCTCTGAAACGATGCACTGCAGAAATGTATCCATCTTAACAAGTTGCGCGTCTAGTGTTGAGTCTTGAAATCTTAAAACAAGCGAAGAAATGTAAGCTGGTTTCGTTTGTTACTGGTGCACATCAGTTTCATTATCATGAATCAGGGGTCGTTATTTTTAACTTGTGACCTGCCTTAATTCAAGGTAAGTCACTTTTCAGTTAATTCCTACAGTGGGAGAGAGCAGCTTACACTGGGGACAAGTGCAATAAGCGATACCACACCATTGGCTCTTCCTCTTGTTAAGAAGAAATTTGAAATAAATTCTTCACATGAAAGAATTTCCCACTGGGTATTAAAATGAAAAGAGATGCGCGCAATCCGAATGTAAAAGTGACTTGCAGTAGTTTCCTATCGATTTCAAAATTTTAACCTCTACATCAAATAAGACATTTTTTTACGGAATGTCAGTGTCAACTAAACCCCCCCTTTTTATACTAAATTTTAAAGATACGAGTTTTACTTGTGATCTACTGAACGTTAAAAAACATTATCGAGATAAAAGTTGGGTGACAACTTTGCCAGGAGGGTAACTTTTGTCCCCGCGTCAACTTCAGCCTCTTGGACCTTGTCACGAAGGCACAATAATAGTGTGTTAAAATCTAAATAAACCGCTTTAACCGAGTTTTCAAAGCTCCCAGAATAAACCAAATTGTCTACACGTCCCAGCATTTTCAATAGAAAGTTTGTGTGTACAGCGGCGCTACAGCCCAATTACACCTCGTAGTGCGCAATAGGTGACATTCATCTCTATTGTCATCAGAAAAACACGTGAGTTCATTCATAATTCAGTGTAATTGGACACGGGTGCGTGTATATCGATATTTGGTTCAACAACAAAAGCACCACGTGAAAATAGCTGTCAATACTGTCAAAGCAGTCACTCAACCACAAATGTTGCTTATAAGGGAAAGGTGTTCAGACTATAGTGAAAGAAAAGAAAATGTGCCAAAAAAGCAATTCATGTGTGTTTACACAAAACTTTGGAGAGATAAAAAGCAAAGTGGCTTACCTGTGAAGTTGCATTGTAAGGGTATCCAAACTGCGAGAAAGACATAGCTGCTTCTTTTGTTACCATCAGCAATATTCTTCACCCTTGATCGATTGCAACCAATTCTACTTCAAATCCACCGTCTTACACACATTTCCACGCACGGCCTTTCGCTCAATAATAGATGACTTCACTCACAGGAGGGAGACTTTGGGCTGGCACCAGCTGCAGATTGTTTTATATGAATGAATAATCCCCCCTAAGGACCCGATAAAAAAATGAAATTAAGCGTCATTAAGTGCAAAAAAATTGTTGTTTTGTTAGCTGAAGGAGGCTTAAAGGATAACGTAAGACTTGCAAGATATGGACTCTGCTTGTGCTATTATTTGTGGCTCCATAGTTCTTTAGCATTCATCCATGCAAGGGTATCAGCGTGACGTCACTGTAATCCCGGAACGGCAGGGTACCAAGGATAGAATAATGTCTTTGCCAATCACGTCCAACATAGGGTTTTCTTAAGGTGCACTGCACCTCTTGTCCCGCTTTTATATTAGAGATACAGAAAATTGTATTATTGTTCATCCTTTTTGAATTGTAACATGGCAGCATATGGAAACCTTTTGTGAGATTAAATAAATTATAAAAATGAAACACTAGATATTTTCAGTCTTGTTAGTTATCAAAAACACATCCATCAGAACAAAATTGTTTTTTTTCTTTTCATCCTGGCAAATAGCAATCACACATGCAAACCTGAAATGTCTCTCCAAGTATTTTCTGTTAATAGTTGAGATTTTTGTTTATAGCAATTTCTTTTATTCACAATCTATTTCAATTAAAGCAGGTTGAGTATAAACTTCTAAGACCTTTTTTCTTTTGTTTTCTTTTTTCTTTAATCTTTTGATCTCGACCCCCGTTCGTCTGTTGCTCTCTGGCCAGAGGTCCATCCCGGAGTTAATGACGATTATGTTTCTATCTTTCTCTATTAGAGAGAGGGGCAGTCCTAGCAGGAATGGTTAGAGGGGTTTTTGGCAGGTCAATAGACCAGTGATTGATGCGCGCCTGGAGACCTACGTGACCATTACGCGTAATGCGTAATTGTATCAATTAACAAATGGATACATGCCCTTGTTTAACCAACGAGTAAGAGAGTGAAAATATGCCTTAGAGGTGAGATCCGAAGAGCTGTTCCAGAAAAAAAGACAGTGGAAGCCCTTTTCTCCAGTCTAATTAAATATCCGTTGATGGGGGCGACGTGAATTGCATTTTAATTGAATGATGCTCACTTGAAAGATGGGCAAGGAATGTGAATAACACAGTGAATAAAACGAGAAATAATTTTAAGCCTTATTAGATCAGCAGTTCAACCATCGCCAGTTCTCTCGCTCTGTCCCATAAACATAAACACGCTGTGCCCCCTCCTGCGTTTCCTCCCCAGGAGATCAGCGAGAGATCTGCGATTACCGGCTTTCTCTCCGAGGGGCGCTAAAGAGCCGCGTGTCGGAGATGAAGATCTCCCATCAGAAATTTTCCATAGAGATAAAGTGGACAGAGTGGTCATGGTCCAGGCCCAGGGAAGTGCCATTTTTTTAAATACCCACAGGCAAGAGCAGCTCTCACACACACCACGTTTTTGGGTGTGACAAGCGCTCATTGCTTTTGACATTCACCTAAGCTACTGCAGGGAACTTGTTGAATAATATACCCGGGTCCTCAACAGTGAGCATCATTCCCTGTGTTACCAAACTGTGTTCAACCTTTCATTGGGTGGAATTATGCCTTTGAATAAAATAGGACCCATGGCTTTAACCTCCATTGTTTCCAACTTGTTGAAACTTTTTATCTCAGGTCATCTCGCCTGTCAGCCAGGGTCAGTCATTTTTTTAGTTGATGAAACTTATTCAAAAATGTAACTTGAAAATAATATGTACAAATGAATCAGGCATGCCAGCTTGATTTTAACTTAACTAATTTTTAAAATATGTTCTTGTGGCATGGTATGAAAATGTAAACATGCAGTAGGGGAACTGAGTAAAACAGTACTTTTTGACAGTGCATTTTCAGATTTTCAGATGATCCAGTTGGATTTGAAATAGTTTATTGACAGTAAGAATTGGAAGATTTTTTTCCCAGCCCCTAGAGACACTTAATCCTTCAGTTATCCGGAAAATTCACAGTCAAAACTACATACATAGGATATATATACATAGGAGGATGTGAACACACAGAGGTTAAAAAAATCTAAATGTAATTGCATGCCATTGGTTGGTGCATTTTCTACAAGGGCATGCATGAAGGCTCAAGTGCATATGGACAGACTCATGCATAATGCATGTCCAGCAGTCAGCGTAGATCTCACTGTATCAGGCCCAAATGAACCCTAAATGTAATGGCAGACTGACCACCGTGCCCTTCCCTAGAAAATGTATGACTACCTAACAATGAACTGGGTTTTTTTTCTTTTGCAGAACTACCTGGATTACCTAGTGATCAAATTGTAACAAGGTTTTGTTGTTTAGTGAATAAATGGCTGACTGCGGCAATTAGCGATTCCTATTTTTCAAATGTTTAGGATGTGCCTCTGGTTCCTACTTGTATATAGAATAGCAATTTTGTCTAGAATTACTTTTGGATAGTCTGTCATTTTATGGTTGTTGCAGTGTAATTTATCATTTTATGATGCACTTTTTTTTCGGTCATCTGCCTGGTTTGAAATACTTTTCCCCAGCAGTGTTAATGTAATGGGAGCAATATCCAGATAGCTGCTTCTCTGGCAAGGTGGTGTAGAAGCCTTCCTTTATCCATCAGGCCCTGTTCAAGTCCAAGCCCCTGTCATTTTCTGCATGCACCACCCTGTGTTTAATTCATGTACAATTTACACGACATTTTGGCTTTGGTAAGTAACATGTAGAAATGGAATGGAGTAAATTAATTTAATCTCTCCTGGAGCAACAAATTGGTGGGGCTAGTCAGAAGGGCCATAACAAAGAGGTGAACATAAAAAAGCATTGCAAGTAAATGTTTAGCATCCCGCATACCTGCTTTCTCATGATACAGCAATGTAATAATACTTCAGCTTGAAACAGGCTGAAACAAACTCTGACAGTTGCAATATGTAGACATACCTTTTGACCCAAGACCAGTCATGTAATAGAACATTTAACTACTAGCAGACAAAGGCATTCACCCTTACGGTGCATTCACTCATGTTATTTAAGAATAAGCAATTTCAAACCTCTATGATATCTTGTTCTAACTGATCCATGTGGTTACTAATGAGACTGACTATTTCATGCATCCTCCATTAAAAGCATCACTGGTTGGAAAAAAGAAAAAAAAACTGAAAAGGTTAAGCCAACACTCAATAGCTCCCAGCCCTATTCTCCTACTTAATACATTTCCTATGCTGACTTAATGAACCACACAAAGCCTTCCTGCTTTTTCATCAGATGGGGGTTGGCGGCGGTGGTGGTGGAGATGGGGGGGGCTGTACGAAATGGTAATAAGGGCAGACAGACAGAGAGACGGAAGGAGAACCCCGAGCCAAGCAGGGAATGAAGAGGTACCTACCTGGAGGTGTGTGATCTCATTAAAGCCAAATTGGTATATACCAATAAATCCAAGGCACTTGTGATCTAGAATTATTACACAAGCACACACACATACATGGCATACACTCAAACTTTGCCCAAGAAGAGCATTATTAGTACTGCTAAATTATCCAAAATGGAAAGAAAAGTAATAAATATTGTAATGAGAAATAACAGAGCAATAGAGGATCTGGTCACAGCAGTGGCCAGTTAACACCCAAACAAACATCCTTGGGGCTGGTGAATAATTACAGCGCACAGAAGAAGTCATTAAAGCTTCATCAAATGGAGAAAAAAGGGATAGGGTGAGTATGACATCATGGCGGCTGTCTCAATCAATCTTGCATAGAGCAAAATACGAACGATGACTGTATGTGATGACAGTACAAGTTTGGTTACTGTATAAGTAGTGCCACTGTGCTGCGGTATGCTTTGATTGGTATCTTGGGTTTAAAAGACAATGTGTATTTTGGAAGAACATAATTACACATATATCCATTTGGTTTTGTTTTCCACAATTTAAACTTGGATCTGTACATGAATGGACAGGCGTAATTGCTGTTTCTTTTGTACCCTCACCCATCAGTTTGATTGCTTGTAGTCAGATGTTTAACTCAGACAAACCCTAGGCATTTTGTGTTGGGAGCATATCCCAGAGGCCCCTGGGGCTCCTGGGAGAAGGAGAGAGACAGAGAGGTAGAGAAAGTGAGAGAGAGTGAGAGAGAGAGAGAAAGAGAGAGAGAGGGGAGAAAGGCAGAGTGAGAACAAGGCATGTGTGTGCTGTTTGTGTGTGCTGGCTGGTAGAGTCCCCTTGAGGCTCTACTGTAAAGCTATCATCAGTGGTGGTGTCAGGGATTTGTAGCTTGTCACTGAGAGAGAGAGTGCTGGCAGTGACTCGGGGAAATATCTGCTTATAGAGAGAGAGCCAGGCTCGCACAGCTTGTGCGAGTGTAGGTGTGTATAAGAGAGATAGAGAGATGGAGAACGAGTGGGAGGAATGTGTGTCTATTTTCTCCCCAGGGTGTCTGGAGATGTGTGTGTGTGGTGGACCAGTAGGTTGTGTGTTGATCGTATGATGTGTGGAACCATGTGCTCTTTTATCTCGGGGCCTTAGGCTCTTTGTCTATGTGTGTTCATGTCGGCAAGTAGTGTGTGTACATATCTATTCTGGGTGTGTCAAAGCTGCTGTGGTGGCATTGTGTGGATCTCCTTGAGCATTAACACTCTCATTTGGACGTGAACGTGATCAAATATGTATTTTCCATCACCGGCAATAAGGAGGCTGTGTAGGCTACCTCCCTGCTGCTGTGCCCATGGTTGTATATGTGTGGTCCCTGTTACAATGGATGCTGACTTCAAACCAACTCCGACTTTCCCTCGAGTCGGAGGGCCAGCAGCGGCAAAACACTGCTGTTGAGTAAAAGTATCTGCAAGTATCTGCAAAAAACAAGTTCCTGTAGAATGAGGGCTCGTTTTCCTATTGACTGAAATTGCATCTGGGTTTCAAGGGCCCGAGTGTCATAAAATTCACTCAACGCATAAATGATAATGTCAGCATTCATATAGGGGAAGAAAAAGGAAGACAAGGGAAATTGTAGTTACGCGGTTTCCGTGTGATTGCAGTTGCTAAATCCACAGCAGCATTATGGCCCACCTCTGGGGCCCACGGAGACAGAAAGACAGTTACTAATACTGTCAGTGATGATTATAAACATTTAAATTTGCTATATGTAAGTTTTTGCTATCACTGCATTGACAGCATTAACATTAACATTTCTTTACTTACTAAGAGCTTCAGCCATTGTTTTTTTTCAGAAAGACTAGAGGTTAGAATATGTTGTCGGGGCAGCACTACTTCTTCATCCTCTCATGTTGGACCGAGGGCAGAGTGGATGCTACAGTGACTCACTAGCACAAAGTAGTATAATGAGGCAGGATGACCGAGGTTCGCCAGTTATTGTACTGACTTAAGTATAAGAAAAGAAGTGACAGAAATAGAAGTAAAACAAGAGTTAACTCTGGTGTTGTTTTTCATCACTGGAGACAGTTCTTGGAGAGTAAAGGAATGAAGATTGATGCTGAACTCATCACATTTCGTCTTGACTGGCAAGTAAAAAGATGTTGATGCTAATGTTGGCTATTTAGCTATTGCAGAGACTTACATATAGCACCTTTAATGTAATGCTTTATTATAAATTAGGAATTATTTGGGGTCAGGAGTTGATTAGATTGGGAAGTGAGTAAAGACCTCGCTCGGTATGAGTAGCTAAGGACACCAACAAAACGGTGGAAGTGTCTATGGATCATAGCCTGCTTAAGAGAACTGCACTGCAAACAAGTAAAAATGAGTGAATAAAACATTATGACACAATACAATATAGAAATAGCTGCAATATTTCCACTTGTAGTTTTATGTGTCCTTGTGGAAATCCACCACACATATACACCAAGAAATGGGGTATGTGATGGGAAGTCTAAATATTGAAACACTCTCTATTACAGAAGACGCTGCTTTGGGTTGAGTGTGTCTGCTGAGCTGCCTCTTGTGTTGCACCACACTGAGTAAAGAAAAGGCCCAACCCCATCTGGTCTTGGTTCAGTCTGGTTTACTACAAAGTGGAGCCAATACAAATAGCTGAGCTTGATGTTTGTTTGCATAAATTGTTTTGAAAGGCTTCACCAAGAGTTTTTTGGGTGGATTATGTTGGGGAAGTTGGGGAGTCAATGGTGGTGGAATAATCCTCACAGAGCTGACAGTTAGATTTGGTCTTCTTTAAGAATAAAAAACGGGGATTGTTTTGGATTTTTCTTTTCGGTTCCTGGCAGTGAGTTTGGACCGTGAACTTTTCAGTGGGTTGTGTGTGTGTGTGTGTGTGTGTACATGGAATGTGGGTGTGTGATGATGGAGAATGCTAAACTGCTCCCTCTTCTCTCGTAGCATAGCGGTGTCAATTTCGATAAAATCAATCTAGCATTTGACACAAGCTAAAAGTTTAGTTGAAAGTTCAGACGCCCGATGCAATGAAGGGATAATGTCTCTCTTCCCAGAGCCCTTGCATATCCACTTTAATTTTTCTTCCATAGGTCAAGGAAACAATGAAGGAAGGAAAAAGCAATGTTATGTAGGGAGGTGAATTATGATTGTGTTACACATGAAAAAAGTAAAAGTGTATCTTCCACTACTGCTGGCAAGTTTTTGTTTTGAATGCATACTGCCATCCTGGAAAAAAAATGACCTAGCGACGAATTAATAATTGTCATCATTTAGCTCTGGCTTTGCTACAAGTATAAGAAAATTTACCTGATTTATTTCATGTCCATGTAAAAATGCCAGCTTAGTGATAACTGGTACCAGACAGGGTTTTTTGAAAGTTTTACAGATAACTAGGCCCCCCGAGTCACAGCCAGAGCCCCTGATAGGATGAAAATTGTGATTCCACCAATGACAGTCCATCGTTTCGGCCCTCTGTTCTTCATTTGCTGCTCAGCCAGTGGAGGTCCTTCCATGGTCGACTCCCAACTAAATCCAGATGCAGCTAAAAATATTTTTTTTTTGCTGCAACATTTGTCTATGTCCTCAGCTCCTTTGCAGCCATAGCGTGTCAGGCTGCAGAGCTAATGATGGTTTACTTTATACTCCATTGAGAAGTACTATCTATGCATAACTAAAGCTCTGATTTACACAAATAAACTCCAGTGTCAACCAGCATGATGTTGTGCTTTGTGCTTCCTAAAATTTCTGGCTCATCAGTTGGACTTCTGCTCTGACATGCTTATTTCATTTCCCTTTCATTTTTCTTTTCCTCAATTCAAGCTCTATCAGCAGGCCTGAGAAAAGTTTTTTTTTCTTCGATCCATTCAACTTAAAAGCAGATGTTGCATGGTTGCCGACATCAAAAGGTCCTATTAACTGTAGAGAAGGTGAAATCATATACCTCTGATTAGCCTTTTTACTGGTTAATGTAAACAAGCTTAGTGCATGGTTGCTGAGTGAACCCTGACCTTTGCCTCATGGCCAATACATCATCAGATTACAGAAAAAAAAATGTTTCATCTTTGGCTTGTTAAGGCTAATTTCTGATTTGCAAATTGTCAAGCTTACTTTGGAGAAAACAAGTGAACTGGATCAAATCTCCTCAAGGTCCCCCCACTCTGGACGCCTCTAAATAAGGGGGCAGTATCCTTGTAATATAATTTGGTTCATTTTCAAATCGTCTTTCCCTGCTCAGTTCAAGATGTGTTCCATTTTGAGGTTGAGATATCTAGAATGTAAACATGATTTCTATTTATCTGAAGGATATTTATTGAGGACAATAAAGGGCAAAGTATGGAGAGAAATGTGGTGCATGAAGGGAGAGTGGGTGTAATAGCATTCCCTTTAAATGTATAGTGAATGAGGGTCCTTCAACAAGTGTTGTGTTTACATTGCTTGTGGGAAAACAAATCGACACAGGCAGCGTCTGAGGGGGCTGTAAAACAGCTCCTCATAGGGAGTAGGGCTTAAATTCCAAGCGCAAGCATAGCAGTGTCACCCCAAGGTGTTGAGGGTAAACATAAGGTGTTACCTTTAGAAAAAATGGGAAAAAAACACACAGACATTGAAGTTCATATCGCTGAGAGTAAAGTGAGTGTCTTACCTAGGAGCAGCAAAAAATAGAAAAAATGACACTTATGATAGCCTTAGTTCTGTTTATTATAGAAGACACACATTAGATAAGTAAGAAAAGGAAAACACTTGCACCTGTATGGACTCACACTGCAGTAGGGTAGAAATTATCCTTAAAGCTCAAATCATGATCAAATATTGTAATGCAAAGAGGGTGAATGCAGGTATAGCAATGTTTCATAGAACTGTGAAACAAAAGCAATGTCTGAATCAGTATTGTCTTGGATTGAGTAAAATAGTCCTGTTAGTACTTGTACTATCTACTTGCATTTCTGGTCAGAGAGTACTCAGCTGGTATCTTGTCAACATACTGGTCTGGAAAATCACCTGTGTAAGCAGCTGTTGCAATATTACTTTTTGACCGACAAACTTATCACTTTGTTGGGGTTTGTGAAATGCAATCTTTGCAAACTTTTTTAATAGCAGTATGATTCATAGTGGTGTTCTACTCATAGAAAACACATCTTGGCAGTTTACAGACTCACACTGGCTTGCAATGGACCTTTACTAGATAGCAGCCAAAAGTTTAAGTTAAATATAGACGCTTTGGGTGTGGGGAGGTTGTAATGATAGAACATTTTATGGTTTAAAGGAATGATTGACTCAGTGGCACACTCTGGCACAAAGTTCTGAGAGAGGTCAGCAACTTTACTCTGACAAGACGCCTGCTAGAAAAAGAAACAATAGCTTAAGAAAGTGAAACCCATTTCTTTACAGATTCAAGAACATAAAGAAGCTTTTACTAAGACGGTTCATCCAGCATCATCTCCTTATGTGTTCCATCAGATCTTCCATCTGATCTTTACCAGGTTCAAATTGGTTTTACTGTTACCTTCATTTACTTTGTCTCTATCTAGTAAGTCTGTGTTTTTTGTACTTGTGTGTATCTATGTTGCATACTGTGTGGATGTAGTATGTGCTTGACAGTGAGGGAGCAAATACAGTGGAAGAGTGATACCAGTGTGTGGTCCTCTAATCTGCTCACTTAGCTCGGGCTTTGGGGCTCGCTTTGCTCTGCTTCATCTGAAGCTCTCTCATCACAAACTCCTGGCAGTGTCCTCACAGACTAGAGCCCGGCTGCCTTCACACTACTCCCGCTCCGCTTTTCTCCCTCTTTATCTCTATCATACTTCTTTTATTTTTCTCTCTCTTTTCTGTTCTGCTCTTTTGACCCTCAGCCTCATATGACCTATATTGCTTAAGTTTAATCTTGGTGTGCATTGTAGCACCTCATTATCAAAGTACTCTAGATGATGTATTTCTCTGTGGAATGAGCCTGACTGCATTCACATCCAGCTCTCTCTCCCTCTTGCTCTTGCCGTCAGCTCTCTCTGCTTAGCTGCTCTTGACTTTTGTGTACTTGCAATCTTTGGAAGCACTACAGCAGTCCAGATTAGTTGTTTATCCTGAGATGGGTACCTTTCCTGCTGCACAAACAGGAAACTTGAAGACTATCGTATATTTTCTCTCAGGGTGCATTCACTGGTGCTCGCCAAGTATTGGCTTTCAGAGGCCAATAAGTCGTCTGTGTCATCTCTGTTCTAGATGGGGTAGATATCGGGGCTATCAACAGATCCTAAAAAGTCTGACATACAGGGATTTCAGGGGGGGTTACTGTTGAAATATATACATTCTGTGGTGTGGTTGTGAATACAGGTTGTTTCATTATTAGATGAAAATGATAAAATCGTAAAAAAGTAAAAGAAATCTGAGTGAGACAGCACAATAGTGACAGGTGCGATTTTAAATTTTTAATGCTTAATTGAACTGATTTTGAAGTATTAAAGAATTTCAAAACGTTTAAGGTAAAAGAAAGGAACAGATCCACTTTTTTTTACTTTTCATAACAGCAGCAATAAAAAGTTTTACATTCTTTTGTCAAAAGCTCCTCATCTCCAGGGACTCAGCAGGGGTGGATACAGTGTAACAATTTCTCATTGAATAAGGTAATTGAGATTACCTTTCCATTTTCCAATTTTAGATTTTTTATTTTTTTAGTATTTGTAGGAGCAAAAAGAAAATCAATTTTGCAAATTTTGCCTAATGAATTTATATGTAAGGAACAATTAATTACAAGAGATGATCTCCCAAGGACCCACATCATATAAATACAGGATTATTAATACATACTAGCAAATAATATCACATACTGTTAACACATTGTAGTCGAACACATGCTATGTTAAAAGCAGTCGCATTCATGGTTAAACTTGTTTTACAGTGCATTCAGAAAGTATTCACACCCCATAGACTTTTTTTTCTCACCATTTTTTGCAGCCTTAAGCTAAAATTGTTTAAGTGAATATTTACCCTTATCAGTCTACACTCAATACCCCATGATGACAAAGCAAAAATAAAATTTTAGATTTTTTTTTTGTAAATTGTAATTGTAAATTAGAAAGGAAGAAGTTAAATATCATATTGACATAAGTATCCAGACCCTTTCCTATGACACGTGAAATTTATCTCAAGTGTCTCCAATTTTCTTGATCATCTTTGACATATTTCTATACCTTGATTGGAGTCCACCTGCGGTAAATTCAATTGACTGATCAAGATTTTGAAAGGCACACACCTGTTAATACAAGGTCTCACAGCTGACAATGCATATCGGAGCAAAAACCAAGCCAAAAATTTGAAGAAACTGCCTGCAGAGATCAGAGACAGGATTGTGTTGAGGCACCGATCTGGGAAGGGCTACAAAAAAATTCTGCTGCACTTAAGTGTCCCAAGAGCACATGATTCTTCAATGGAAAAAGTTTGGAGCAACCAGGACTCTTCCTAGACCTGGCTGCAAACTGAGCAATCAGGGGAGGAGGGTCTTGGCAAGAGAGGTGACCAAGAACCCAATGGTCACCGCTAGTGAGCTCCAGAGATCCCGTGTAGAAATAGGAGAAACTTCCCGAAGGACAGCCATCACTGTAGCACTCCGCGGATGACCACACAGAAGCCTCTCCTCAGTGGAAGACAAATGAAAGCCTGCTTGAAGTTTGCAAAAAGCCATCTAAAGGACTCTCAAACTGTGAGAAACAAGATTCTCTGTTCTGATGAAACCAAGACTGAGCTGTTTTGGCTCAATTCTAAACAACATGTCTGGAGGAAACCAGGCACCGCTCATCACCTGAACAATATCATCCAAGCAGTGAAGCACTGTGGTGGCAGCATTATGCTGCAGGGGTGTTTTCCAGCAGCAGGGACTGCGAGGCTGGTCAGGGATGAGGGAAAGCTTAGCCGAGCTAATTACAGAGTTATCCTTTATTAAAACCTGGGTCAGAGCGCTCAGGACCTCAGACTGGGCTGAAGTTTCTACTTTCAACAGGACAATGACACTAAGCACGAGGCCAAGACAATGCATGAGTAGCTTAGAAGACATCTCTGAGAATGTCCTTGAGTGGCCCAGCCAGAGCCCTGAACCCAGAGACCTGAAAATGTCTCTCCACTGACAGTCCCCATCCAACCTGACAGAGCTGGAGAGGATCTGCAGAGCAGAATAGTCGAATATTCCCAAATCCAGGCGTGCAAAGCTTGTGTCATATCCAAGAAAACTTGAGGCTGTACTCGCAGCCAAAGGTGTTAATGTGATATTTCAGTTTTTCCTTTTTAATGAATTAGCAAAAAAAAATTCTAAAATACTGTTTCCACTTTGTCATAATGGGTCATTGAGTATATATATTGATTAGGGGAAAAATTAGTTTAAATAGCTTTAACACATGAATTCTTGATAAATACATTTCATACCCGCCCATGACAAGTGTTTTACAATACTTGATGCCTTCAAGTATTGCTCCAAAATTAAGAATCTAGGAGAAAAAAAGATTGCAATTTGGTTTGAATTTGAACTAACTTCAAAATATATAATTTAAAATGAATTTTCAAATGAATTATTTCACTTCTACTTGTAAAATTTCATTAAAAGAGTCGACCATTCAATACAGTCAGATATTGCAAGTACATATTGTCTACAGCCTTGGCAATGTTCATAATATTACCTTGGCTGGGAAGGGTCATCAGGGACAATGGTATGACTGAGCACTGAGGCTGAAGTCTTGTAGCCCCCAGTCCTTCCCCGGGGTGAGGGGGTCCTTGCCAGAGGCTTATCTCCACACACACATTGTCATTTCCTACAGTCTTTCCCCTACTCACCCCCCATCCCCATCCTCTTCCTTCTACCTCCCTCCAGTTCTTCCTCTCCTCTCTCTCCTCACTCCATAGCACCTCCTCAAGCTGTCGGCACCCTGGTTCTGAGGGTTTCCCTCAGGAAGGAGAGGTCCGTGTTCCGAACACAGACTGATAGAAGGAGCTTGATAACCCCTAAGCCAAGTGCTATACTGCCAGCTGACATGAAGCAGATGTCCTTCTGACCCCATTCTCTTTGGGAACAGGACACCCAAACATAAATACTGGGGGCTTGAATGTCAGCAGAGCCCCTCTGCTACTGAGAAGGTATGACCTTATACTTCAGACTTTATGAGCTGCAGAAATTGTTATGATAACATTTGAGCTCTAGGGTGGTGTTCGTAATTCTATAGATATGATTGAAGGCATATCTATTAAATGTAGTGACAGAAATTAATAATGAAAGATGTTTATTTGATAAAGAAGAAGGAAGTCAGGTAGAGAATAATAGGGATTATGACTATTTTGTATTCCCTGTAATATTAATGTCTTCTGAGTAATATTCATAATGTTTCTATGTATATACCAACTCTATATGAAATGCTGTTTTATTATATCTTGGGGTGCGTTTGCTTCTAACGCTGGCATATCTACAGACCTTTTTTCCAACAATCACCCTAATTAAAACACTGAAAATTTCCAGTATATTGGTTCTATGGCTATTGCAAAACTAACAAACATAGAACTATAAAAACAATATAAAATAAGACACAGAACAGCAAAATGTGAAGGTGCAACATTATTTTAACCTATACATGCAGACACTGATAGCCCCGCTGCTGTCCAATGAAAACTATGTTTCTCCACATTTTTGGAAAAATGCATCATCACAAAGCTTGGTAACATATCTCTTTTTTCTCAGCTTGTGAAAAGCTTATGTTTTGGAGATGTTTTTTGAATTTTCAGAGGAGAGTAAGACTACACTCATTAGTCGTAACAATAATTAGAACATTGTCTTCAGTGGTTTCTTATCAACAGTGGCAAGTTCAGACAAATCCAGCCGACCTGACATGTAATCTCACAGGTAGTTTTACTATAATATGGATTCTTCAGGAAATTATGTAATGTCTGTCCTCAAGCCTAGGTTATCTCACATATACAGGCACTTGCACACACTAACAAACTGGTCAGCCTCTTGGGGAAAAGGGTGGAGTTGAGCGTGCACAGAGACCTTAAAGCCCTGTGACCTTATTGGTATTCAGAACCGGTGGTGAGAAGACGAGCGGTGCCGTGTTCCCAGTACAGTTCACCCCCAGAACTAGTAGATGATGTGCACGAATGGGGGTGTGTGTGTGGGGTGGGTAGCAGCTTCCCCTGAACTCCACCCCCTACCACTGCTACACATACACACACATACACATACACACACACACACACACACACACACACACACACACACACACACACACACGCACACACACACACACACTCACTCACTTCCTCCTGGGTGATAGGCGGCCTCTGCTTTCTGTCAGGGTGTCCTCAGCAGCAGACCCCTGGGGCCTCTCGCTTGGTGGGAATCTGGTCTTCTCACTCCACAGACGCCCCCCTCCCTGCAGATGAGAAGGAAAACAAGACCTCAGGAAGACACTGCAGCTCATCTTTTGCCATTGTCTCCCATATTTCCTTTGCTATCTTGTTTGTATGCCCCTCTCCCTTTCTCTTCTTCTCCTATTTCGTTCTGGGTGGTCGATTGTGTTAATTGGCTCACTCAGTCACTGGTACATTGATTGCGGTCACTAATAAAAGGGCTATTGATTGATACCTTGTTTAACACTGGCCAATGCAGTGAGAGTTACCCTCTAATACTATCCTGACAGCGACCTTTTCCCGTTTGCTAGTCTCTTAATATCATATATTTTTCTGTCGATTAAGAAGTTTTTTGGCTCATTTTTTTCTCCCTATAAGTGTCTGGAAAAATTTACATTATAGCACGAGAAAAGAGAAGAGAAGTAGCCCCAGAGAGCTGAAAAAAAAAAACTTGACAATTTTGGTACTTTGTCTGTTTGCTTTCAAACCCATAGTCAAGTGAGAAGACTGACAACAATTTTATGTCTATAGAGATTTATCTGGGATGGCACTTTACACATTGGCTTGTCTTTTCTTAACTCATGTAGAGAGATGCATGAAACACTACAGAGGCAGTTAAGTGTTTTATTTCTTGTCAAGTATCCATTTATACATTTGCCAAGCACCTCTGCACAGCATCTGCAGCCATATGTTACCAGGTATGCTTAGTAATCATACTGTAGTGGAATAGGGAGTATTGTGATGAATTGATTTTAACAATGCATGTTACGGGTTAAGAGAGGTTTTGGTTATTGATAGATTTCCATTTAGCATTCCATACTTCACAACCGAGCAAATAAAGAAAGAAATTTTGAATCACTGCTGTCTCTCAGTGTTTATTGGACAGGAAACACAGTACTTCCATTATATAACTGCTTCTAAAATCATAGGACACAATAGAAAATAGAGGTACAGAACCAGTAGATTTTGAATAGAACACACAATGATATATGGCAACAAATGTACCACAACAGGCTCACAATGGGCCCTCAGGAGACCAGACACTGGTGCTATCAGCACTGCATCAATTATATATTTTACACTTAAATGTAATTCAATTGTTAGTTGATATTTTTTATAAAGTATGCTATCATTGACTTCAGTGATTTTGCACACTTACATTTTGGTCACTTCGGATACGTCTTTTGAGGCCACGAATGGTACATATACAGGTTACACAAACAGCAACAAGCTTATAGGTCCATCCAGCTCTAATTTGTACAGCTAAATGTTATTTTATTATATATATGGGGAGGAGGACCAAAGTTCAGCATTGACAGTTCAATGTCATGTCTAATATGAAAAAAAAAAGATACACACTCTGATGGGATTGAAGACAAAAACGGTTGGCAACCACTGACCTGTAGCATGAAACCGCCCTGCGATTGTAAGAGTTGCAAGAAATGATGCATGTACAGGGTTGTTTTTGAACCAGACTAGCCTAGTCACTGCTTTCCATTTCCCAAGTTACTTTATGTGTTCCTCGTGTGTTGGCTTTCTCACGAAGCCAACAAGGAGCTTTAACAGTAAATGCATAATTTTTAGAACATTAATTCATTGAAAATTTTACATAAGGCAGAAACATTTCACAGCATTTGATGATAATATACCAGCTCAATTACAACTGTTAAAGGTTATTTTCACTTTTTTTGGCAGGTTGACAGGAAACAGCCTGTACAATATTTTCGGCATGAACCCGGAATCTAGTTCTGTTGTAATTAGCTGTGCGCTATTCTTCACCAAGCAGTCCTAAAGCCTCACTGAGTCAAAGGCAGGTCTCCTGAGTAGGGCGATGAAAACTGGAAATGGGGTGTAAGTACCTCCACGAGAGATTTAATTATCACCATTAAATATTCAATGATCAATAGAAATTGTTTTAGCCGATCAATAGGTTGCCAGGCCTGAGATGGACAATGTGCATAAGTTACTATTTGCATTTCAAAGCAGCTTGTGTCACGTGGCCTCATCGGAAATCCATACCATTTTGTTAGGCTGTATTTCATATTTAGCTGCTTTATCCCCTTATCACTGACTGCTATTGATTCCCTTCCCTTTATTTACTGCCTGCAAACTGCCTAAGGTTTAAAATGTCAAAATGTTTTTAGGGAATCTGATATACCTCCATCTGCCTTCCTCATCCCACATCTAGCTCTTTACCCCCCCGTCTCTCTCTCTCTTTAATTTTCCTGTCCCTCTCTCCACTCTCTCCCTCCCTCGCTCTTGCTACTCCTCTCAGTAGAGTTGGAAATTGAACCCTGTCATCTTCCCACCCACTGTACAGATCTCTGCTCACTCGGCTGTGAATCTGCACATTATTCAAATAAATATCTCAGGAGTGTCAGGGGAATACTCTGAGCCACTTCAAAGACACCCACCTACCCCTCAACCATTCAATGTTGCTTGTTCCTGCTGGAGTCCTATTTTGTTTACCTGAACCGTCTCTAATGACTTGTTTTTCCCGGGACCTATCACGTGTTCAAGAACAACATTTAGCCAAGTTCAAGTGCATGCATGTTCAGGCCTCACCTAGGCTTTGATTGTTCTGTAACACTGAATGTGATGTTGTTTAGTTTTGGCCAAAAACACGTTTTCTCTCTGTTTTCATTGCAGTCTTTCATCTGTGTCTGGGTGTCTGGGTTTTCATACCTCTTTTTTTACCTCTTTTTATCCCCCACTTTCTGCCCTCCGCCTCCCCTCTCCACCACCTTTACTAATTTACCCAATTGTTTTCCCCAGCTTGGATTTTGTTTAAAGATGCCAGCAGACAGTGTGTACAGAAAGGATGGGCCCTAAGAAAAAGAAACACTGGCCGTGCAAACGCAACCTAAAATCCATATGCCTGGGTTACAAGTCCACTTAAATGATAAGAATGAATACATTTCAGTAAACTATACACTTTACACTGTTTATTTTGTAATAGTATTAAAGTCTGTGATCGACAATGCCTTCATGTACAGTATAATGCAAAGGAAAAAAAAAATAAAATTAAAAATTAACTAATTTTATTTAGTATTTATATATATTGTATATCACTTAATAATCTATATCACACATACACTGAAATGCATATAATATACTAATTTAATACATGCATGTGCAAATGTGCCAGAGAAAATAAAACCAATGCAATCAATATGGATTATATTGTACAGGTCGTAAATGACAGCTAAAACACTGATGAGGGTCACATGACCAGCACAGTGTTCCTCACACTGAGCTAAACATGAGCTGTTAGTATGGAAATATTGAACTCGATCCATTCTGTAATATCTCACAATAGCTGGATTACAGTGCTGTATGCTCTCTCTGTTGAACTATAGTGTTTAGGACAGCCTCTTTATCTATGAGCAGGCCAATCTATCACAGCAGCCCTCATCCAGAAGACCACAGAGGTCAGGCAGTTAACCTTCAGAGGCCTGAGGGCTGCATGAAGCATCATCAGTGCCATCAGGATACATGGCCTCAGCACTGCTGCGCAGCTGGGGGAAGGAAAATCTGGATGGCCTGAATGGGTGTCTATGTGCACATGTATTTACTCCCACATCTGTAGTTGCTTGTGTGCATCTGTCTTGGTAGTGTAAATATGAGGGTCATGAATGATGGTTAAGATGTTGCTAGCAATAAACTCAAAGGCAGAAAGAGACACAATCTGGTTAGAATATAATATGTGAGTCTGCTGAACACCTGAATACAGTATGCATTGGTACAGGCATTAACATGCCATTGTCTGGAGCCCTTCTGAAATATGATAATCAAATAAATAAATATGAATACAATATTATAATATTATACGATATAATAAAAAAAAGATGTAGTATCTATCTATCTATCTATCTATCTATCTATCTATCTATCTATCTATCTATCTATCTATCTATCTATCTATCTATCTATCTATCTATTTATCTATCTGAGGTCTTTCCAGTCCTTTAGAATTCCAAGATCTAGACTCCTGCTCCTCAAATTTGCACGGCCTTGGTATGATTTTACATGGTGAAAGACATCACTCACGATTGGGCCGGGACACTTCAGCTTGTATGTTTAAATTGCTCCCAGCAGTGTCCTTAATCTGGGTGGAAATCAATACGGCTTTTACTGTCACACTGGAGAGGCGGGGACCATGTATTGATGTTCAGATGTCATTTCAGGGAGATTTGATGTTTGTGTCCTCTCTTCAGATGGCACTGTAGATCAACTGATGGGGTCTACTTGCTTTCTCCAGGGTTTTACTGGAGTCTGGCACTGCTTGGAGGGATGTAAAGTTGAGTCTGAACGTGCTGAGCTTACAAACAAAAACAAGAAGAAAATGTTTGGGGAAGATGTTATTGATTTTTTTCTGTCAGGAAAGCTGTTTGAATTAAAGCCTGATATCTTAAAGGGATTATCATCATAAGCTCCAAACCTAGTATGAGTGCTCTGAAAGGACATTATAACACACAGATGATGACAAACACACACACTTAGGCACTTTATCTAGCCATTTGATCAGGATAGAAGCTGTTGTATATCTCAATACACTCTTGTTTTGTCCTATCATTGAGTAAAACATTTATGGTCTTATCCTGTTGTAATACAATTTTTTTTTATTTCTGTCTATACTGGATGGAGATATTAGTGAGTTAGTTAATACACAGAGAAGGAGAGAGCAAGAGACTATGATGATGTTGAATGGCACGAAGAATGAGTAATGTTTAAACCTCATGAATGGAGTTGCTGTCATGGTGTGTAATGGCTAAACCAGCAGTAATTAGCAATGATTAGGAGTCGACAACAAAGGTAGGGGAGGGATGATGCTGTACCTGGATCAGGATACATGTTAAAAATCATACAGAGTACACCTCTTTATTAAGACTTCCTGGTAACCTTTTTTCACATAGACTTACATATAAATTTAGTATTCCATATTTAATGCTACTGGTAGTAGAATGTGAATCCTAATAATTTTAGACACACAATTTGCCCCACTGAATTGAGTTCATTATGAGTGTGAAATTCTGTTTGCTTTGCCTTGATAAGGACTGAACAGTAAACGAGGATGGAGCCATAGCAAACTTGTCAAAGAGGAGGTGCAGGCAACAGGTGCTTACTTAGTTACTCCCTCGTATCTTCCAGGTAAGTAACATCTCTTGCTGTACCATTCCTGTCACTTGTGTGAGGCCCACATCACATATTCTGACCACGGTTTCTTGTGGAACACACTGCTCACTTATCATAACTTTAGGGACTGTTGACAGCTGCTTAAAACACCTGCAAGTATGGAACTGGTGGGCACCTGATGTCATTCCAACCTTGTGCACTGACAACTGATACATAATTACAGGTCTTCTTTTTTTTAGCTTACCTGGCAACAAGTGACAGAGGCTTTTTCCGCTTGTCCCAGTATCAGGAGAAATAACCTTCGTTTACTTTAAATTGTAAGCAACCTTACTGTTTAACACACTACTGAGATATTTGTCACAATTAGCAGTTGTGCATTATTGGTTTTGAATGTTTTTCAAATTCTTATACATGTTCCATTAAGTACACCAGATAGGCAGCTTCCTCTGTGTTACCATGTTTATCTCTGTAAGCACCAATTACTACCTCACACCTCTCTCTACCTCTCTCTTCCCTTCATATTTATAGATTTAGCTTTCTGCTGTCAGTCAGTCAGTCATCCATCCCTCTCTGTCCCTGTCCCACTGTTTCTCTCTAAGGAGTCTTGCCTCCTCCTCCCTAGCAGCCTGTGAGCCCTAGAGTCACATTTCAGGCCTGGCTGCTACTTAAAGGCCCATAATCTGCTTGGCAAATGGCAACAGTGTGGCGGCCTGAACGGAAGCAAATTATTCGCTTTAAGGACTCCTGCTGCTGTGGGACCTGGGGCTAGTGGCTGGTGCCGTTAACGTTAACGCTCACACAGTGCACAAACCATCATTATTTATTTAGTCTGTTAAGTGTTTAAAGTGAAAGGGGTCCACTGGGATATGGTTGATGAAATTATTCCTCATATATATATATATATATATATATATATATATATATATATATATATATATATATATATATATTTGAGGAAATGCTGTGGGTTCTAGCGTGCTTGGTCAACATAATAGTATTAAAGACCTCTCAATATTGGAGGTATTTGCTGTGATGTACGTAATGTGAACATTTCCTGGGCTGTGTTTGAGTGATAGTGAGATAGTGTATGTCTGTGTGTGTCAGACAAGATCTATATGCATAAGTGTTTGCAGTTTTAGCTGACATAGTGTTACCAACTGGCAATTCCACATAATGCCACTCTAACTAACCTCTGTTGTTGAGCGAGGCTGGGCTGATGATATGTAACAGGCATCACTGATTCACCTTAAACAGAGCGTGTGTACACAATACTGTTTTTCTTTGTCCTGGTGCTGTTTGATCACAGAAATAGACCGAGAGAATAGATTATTTGCTTTCTCTATGTGTGTGGAATAAGGAGTCCCAGCATTAATAAATAATCACTGGATGTTGTCCCTACCATAACATGTTGGGGCATCAGTACTTGCCCCCCGTAATGACACCATTACAGGACTGAAGTAGCCAGGAGTTGAGAGTTCACCTCTGGGAATCTCCTCTGTCTCCACACAGCCTCACCTCCTCATGGTATGGGCTGAGAGGTTCTCTGTTGCACCCAAACTTGCAGTGTTTTGGACCCTCCTTTTTTTAACCTGTGTTCACTTGCATTAGTCCATACCCTTTTGTGGTTATACAAATCATGGTCTTTGTCAATGCAAATACAGCTGAAGCCAAATCCAACCTATGTGTATTAATACAAGGATGTGATTGCAGTCATGATTTGGGGGAAGGTTGTCTGGATGTGTAATTTGTTATACAAAAGGTAACACACAGAAAGAAAAGGAGAAGGCTAACTTTTCTTTGATAATATAAACTGTGGTGATCACTATGGTAATGGGGTGGGGGGGGGGGGGGGCTGAACAGATTGAATGGCTAATGGAATGGGTACCTCCAGGCCTGTATAAATTCTCTGGTCTGGCGATTCCCCAGGATGCTGGCCTCCCAGGGAGATTAATGACCACTGGGCTGTGGTATAATGAAGTAGTTTGCCTTGGCAATGTGCTTGTGAATTCATCACAGTGTCCACAAGTGGGCTGGCCATGCACAACATCTTTATAAATCTTCCTCACTTTTCTCTCCCACTGCTGCTGATTTATGGTTCTGCCACTATCAAATGGTTTAGCCCCTCTCACTAGACTCCGCCCCGCCTGACCATCACTATCCTACCGAAATCCAGGTCACTGCACTGATGAGGAAGAAATGGGAGGCTAATCAGATAATGGGAGGTGAAAATGGGCAAGAGTGAGTCGGAATCTTCAATCTCTCAACTCCTGCTCTGCCTGTCTCTGTTTCTCAGCATCCTTCAGGATCAGGTTCAGGTTCACTTCCAGGCAATAGTGCTTTATGGCCTGACTGTGCACCCAGCTGTCATTATTTGCAGATGGGAAGTTGGTTAGGGATCATATCCAAGTTGTTTAGACCTGTAAAACAGCAATAATGATAAAAGACTGGCACTATTTGCAAGGCGACCTTTGATATAAATATTTAAAAATACAGTTTATCTCTTACTACTACTGACCGTCATTACCAGGTGATTCAGTCGAGCACATCCATTTTAGCTCCCTATTCAGTCGATTCCAGTGGGTTTATCTCTGGAAGCAGTGGTATTGTCTTGTAAATTAAAACAAACCAAGAGCTCAGATCATTGTGCAAAGTTATCAGTCTATTTTTCTTGTAGATATAAACTTTGTATTTACATGGAAGTATCCAGAGCTAGCCACCTGGAGTCACAACGGATCCTTAAATTGTGATGGTTGCACATACATTCCTACTGCCCAGTGGAATGAAGCTGCATATAACTGAATATACTGTATTTGTATCTTGAACCTTGAATCCTTCAGACAAGTCAGAATACTGTCGAGAATATCAACATCATGTAGCTTATCTTCCTTTCCTTGCTGCACCTATGGCAAAAACATTGTATTGTTTATAAAAAGAAAAAAAAACACCTTTCTTTTCAACAGACCAGATCTGCAAACATCCCTATGCCAGTAGAAACTAAATGAGCATCCTCACAATTGTCCCTGATCTGTTATTTGTGCATCACAGCTTCCATCACCACAAATTTCTTCAATTCATGGCAATTTTTCAGTGAATAGGTATTGTACATAACTTAGAAGGAATTCCAAAACACATTTGGAAATAGACTTAATTACCAGTTGGACTGCAACTGCAGAGTTCTTGAGTTACACTGTAAATGGTCAAAAATAGTTCCACTTGCAAACATTATCGTAATTGTGTAGAACGTGTTTGCACATTCTTCTATATTGAGCAGTAGTAACAACAAAAGAACTCAGAGATATTTTTTGCTAGTTGACATACAATTAAAGAAACCTTAAGTTTATTTTTTAACCAATTATAAATGACTTGTATCTGTAATGTCTCTGAAATGTGAATCTACTTAAATTACTAAATGAAAAAATAGCTTGTCATAGGAAGAAATGGTCCCACTTAACCGGATTCCTGGCGTAATAGTGCTTTCATTTGTTAATTCCCCAACCCCAATTCTGTCCTGCAGCTATCTTTAAGTAACAGCCACATCCCCACGTTCTTTCGCAAAAAGTTGTACATAGAGCTGAATAAGCACAGTTACTTTAAACTGATAATATGGCCATAAAGAAAATGGAATGCCAGTTTTCTGAACAATGAGGTTTTGTAAAAGTGCAGCAGCAGAGCAACTGTATCATAAAATTTGTCACTTATTCATCTGTAATCCACACAGATATACAACAAGAAGCAGATTCCCTGTGGTGTTGATCAGGGAAACCTCACAATGATCCAACACATTAAAACTTTACAACCAAACTCTCATTTCAGCATGTGATGGATGCTGTGTACATCCAGTTGTTAATAAATGCCGATATCTCCGGTGATTATCTGAGGCCTGACTACATTCCCACCAAACGACATGCATTTGTAATAGGATTGTGCCCCTTTTTGCTGAGACATTGCCAGTCTATTAATGGCTGAGTACTGATGAGCCCCAGCGTTGCAGAACTCTGTCGAGCTCATAAAGCCTGCCTGCTTGATAACTGAAGCTCCAGGAATAGCAGCAAGGAAATTAAAGAAGAACAATAAAGCATATTGAGGGATATTTAGATTAAAATGCATTTAATTGGGTTTTCTCCTAATGCAGTTGAGATGTGGTCTCACATAGCCGTCTGTTCTGTGGGTGCCCTTTGCTAAAGCTAAATGATGCTGCTGTCATGATGTCTATATCCTAACCTGGTAAAGATTATTAATGAGTGCAATAAATCCAAATTGCATAATAGGAAGTTATGAGAAAAGGAATGTCAGAGTTAAGTCTAATGAGTATTTAGTTTGTTTACCAAGAACAATTGTCACACTGTGCCATGTGTACTTAGTAATTGTCAAAGGCTTTACATCCCCATTCTTTCTCAAGACAGCTTATCTTAATCTACAGTGTCTTATTTTTCTTGGAAAAGCATGGATGAATCGAATAATTGTACAGTTGACATCAGCTTAGACAACATCATCCCCTTAGTCCCCAGCTAATCCTACAGAGTGATAACAATAATGGGAAAAAGAATGGAGATTTTTTTTTTTTTTTTTACAAAAGAAGATATGGAGTTTAATTTGTAATTAGCTACAGAGGTCAAAGACTTGATCAGCCATCTGAAGGTTATCCTCCCTTATTTTTTCTTTTTTCCCACCTTTTCTTTTTCCCTTTCCCTCTCAGTAGTCATCCTCTGAATCAGATTATAACCTTGCTGTGAAGAAGTCAAATGTTAATTGTATGAATGTGTATGTGTTTGTTTTATGCGCTTTGAGGAAAATCTGTGAATAAAATGTGAATATTTCCCTCTTGGTTGCTTGACAGTTTGAAAAAGATAAGTGTGTATTTGTGTGCAATTGTGTTTGTGTGTGCACATGTTTTTTGATGATTGGAAGTGTAATTTATTTTGGGGGGGTTATGACCCTGGACCCCATCCACCCCCCCCCCCCGTCCCATCTGCCCTGCATCAGACAGCTCTGTGTAGCCCCTTGGGGGTTTGAAGTAGCAGGGTTGCCCTCTTTGCCCATATGATTTTGTGTTCGTCTGTGTGGAAACTAAGACCTTTTTGCCTGTGTGTGCATATGGGTTTTAACATGGACGTGTGTGTGACTGCGCTAGTATTGATCTCCACTCCTTTTTTATAATGAAGTGGAACTACATCTCCATTACGAGCTGCTCCGCCATTGGCTGGGGGTAATATGAAATTAGCTAGCGTGCCATGAGCCTGTCAGTATTGATTTCACTACCCAGATTAGTTGTTACAAAAGAATAGAGCTGTCTGTGGCATAATTGAACAAGTTAACTCCTTGTCTCATAAAATGTAGGCCTGTATTGATTGTTAGAGGGGAGGGCTCGATGATATGCAGAGAGAAAGTAAGTTACATGGGTGTTAACTGCGAAGAGGTGCTGATGGTTTCTTTTCTTCCCCGCCAGTGTCACCCTGACACGTGGATCACAGTGTTTCTTGCTGAGTTGCAGGATTGTGAACAGCAAATGAGTACTGTTCCATCAGCTTCACGTTACACACATTTCTCGTTTTTCCCTTCTCTGTCATTTTTCATTTCATTTGCCTCAAGATTTGCCTCAGTCCCATTTTCAATTTATTACCATATGTAAAGGTTGTCAGAGCTTGACATTGTCAGAGAAGATTTACTTTGGTTTATCTTGAGTGACCTGTTTGTAAGTAAGGCAGCCATTGCTTGAGTTGTGATGAGGAATGATGATGATGGCCCCAGAAGCCCTCTCTATCTCACTCTTTTGCTCCGCTGATGAAGTGGAGCATGCTGGCCCTGTCTAATCACACTTGGCAGATTTGTGCCATGGAAAGTGAGGTGTTTAACAAGCGTCCCGGTCCATTAATTAACAGCCTCTTCAAGAAAAAAGGGGAGAAAATGTGTTCAATGATTTACATGAGCTAAAGGCAAATAGAGCAGGCTTTGCCCACAGAGAGAGGTTGAAAGATACTGTGGTCTCTTAGCTGTATGCATGGATGAAGCCAAATGGAGAGATACACAAACCTCTATATGCATACACAGATACACACTCCTCCCCACCTGCAGTGCGGTGGGCTTTTAGCCTGTTAACCCTAGCCAGCTAATTCTGAAGCAAGGTGCTCTGTCAAGCTTCTGTTAAGGGGCTCTGTTATCTGGGGTAATGAGAAAATGAAAATGGGGCTCAGTCAATAATTAAAAAAAAAAAAATGGATGGTTTATCCAGACAAATTTCCCGTAATTGGTCATTGAAGAGCTCAAGAATGCAGAGGCTTCTCTGACCAGGTATGGGGCAAAGGAGGGGGTGATCAATTGTTTGATGTGTGCATGATGCTGTTCTCCCTAAAACAGACATGGAAGCTACAGCGTTCCCCCCCTCTGATAGGGTGAGGGGTTAATGAAATGCTCTTCCATGCGCCGATTTCCTGTACTCCACTGCTGAGTGATAAGTAGCTAACCAACGAAGCCTGTAATTACAATCTTACAGAAACCGGCCCGATCTGTATATAAATCTCACCATCCAATTACAAGATGTAATAATTCTGCACTCAGGCTGGTAATGAGGTCTAATACTGGCGCATGTGATAATCCCCTCTGGATGCGGGCTTGATCAGATGTTGGCTTTGTAATTAGACTGGCAGAAAATCATTATTTCGTGTTCGGAAAAAAATGAGGTTGGTGGGAAGTTAATTTTCTCCCCATTCTCTGAAGCGCAGACAAGAATTTAATGATTTAATCATGATTGTTAGCTATTTTGCAATCAATTTGTAATGATTGTGTCGCAACAGAGGCTTTCAGGGAGAAGGGCCTGTAAAGATTGAAGGTGTCATTGATATGGCATTGCTCTGTCAATAGATCTATACAGTAATTCTGAGACTGTGGAGGATTGGATGTTTACCTATGTGTACATGTGAGTGAATGTGTGTATGTGCATGTATGTATTTCTTTTTGTTTGTTTGCTTTATGTGTTGTTGGTAGCTGATAAAAGCCACTTTTAATTGTTTAAAAAGCTTGAGAGGAAGATTGATACCCTTATTTCTTTGTGTCAGCTACAAAAACAAGCAGTTTCCTCTTCACTGTCTCAGTACTGTTTAGCCATAGAAACAAAACATCTTGTATTTAAATTGAGGATTTCTTTGTGAACATCCTGGTGAACTAGTGCAGTTAACTTCTTACCCACTTCCACAGAAAGTTGTTTTTGTGGTTCAGTAGTTGAAACTTTAGAATTTTTTGGTAAACAATTAGCAAAAAGTCACTGTGAGTCAGTGATTAAACAAACTGGAGAGGTGTGAATGCAGAGGAGTGTGAGGAGAAGGAATGTGCACCACTCTGTGCACCAAAAGTGAAGCAGAAAATCCAAAGTAAGAATTGCTCAGCTTTATATATTTTTTTTAATTGCTTGATATAAAGAAGGTGATTCTTGAAATTGATGACTTGATATTACCTCAGGATTTGTGACCTTTCCTGATTAAATTAAAAACATGTATATGTTTGAAATATACTGTATAATTACTTTTATTGTCCATCTGGAGATCACCTGTTGCTCTTGAAAATAGAGTGATAAATTTTGCCATCAAGGGAAACTACAGTATTTCTACAATTGATGATGCCCTTTGAGTCTTTTAATATGTTCATTATGGGACCTAAAAAGAGGAGTGTGGCTTAGGGAAGGCTGTAAAACTTTTTGCTAAATGCTTAGATTTTTCTCTGAATTGTTTTAATGTATATCTTTATCTATCTATATCAGTTTATATGTTTTTCTTCCTCTGAGAAAAACACAAGAAAGGATTGTAACCCCAAACCTGTTAACTTCAGGAGGTAACACACTGATATAGACGTTACAATAGATAGAGCGAAGACAGTGCCGCATCTCCATTCAAATGTTTCAGTCAAAGCTTCAAAGCAGCTTCTCCAGAGGTTCACACTGTATTACAGCTTCTGCTACTGTAGCAGAATGTATGCAGTGTTTGATTGGAATACCTCTTGTTTGATCATCTGAAGCTACTTAGTTTACTGAAGCATCCACCATGCAGTTGATTTTGTCAGTCCTTTGGGTTTGCACTTGGTTCATCTCTTCCCTAATCTCTTGGCAATTACCGCTGAATACTTTATTGATAGGGAATTGACTCCTCTCCTCCGAGTCGATTTCTATAATTGATACTTTTTGAAGTTGCTCTCAGAGGACCAAGTGTTCAAAGGCTGGCTGCTGTTTTGATCAATTATATTAAAGTGCAAACTTTAAAAAATCTGGATTGCATCAATATTGCCTTCTAGCCTAAATTTAATCCAACAGTGTTATGTAGCTCTCATTGAAAACAGTGTCATAATAACTCATACATTAAGGGCTGTCATTACCATTGCATGGATTAATATATAGGATATTAACTTGCTGATAATAACCCTCTGTATTGTTTCCCATTGTTAATTTTGGTCTGAAAGTCTGAAATAACTTTTTTTTATACAAAAAGTATCATTTCAATGCTCCTGTTATTCTCAAGTTGGAAGTATCTGAATCATGACAGTCACATAATGTCATAACTTAATAAACTTACAAGACTTTTGAGATTTAAATGCTTCCTCCTTGGGAATAAGAGGAGCATTTAAATTGTACTTTTTGTATAATAAAAGTTTCAGACTTTCAGACCAAAATGAACACTGGGAAACAATATAGAAGGTTATTATCATTAGTGTAAAAATACTGGGATGACATTTTCAAATGTTTTACCATTTTAGTAAAAAAAAAAAAGGCCTAAAAGCCTAATTGTCATTGAACTGTCTCCTGAAATATGTATCAGTGTTGCTCTCCTTTTTCCAAGCGTGCATACTTTTTGGGCAGCCTTTGTGCTAAGCCTTCATCCTGGTTGCTCAGCCTCACACCTCCAATTTGCACCTTCGCCTGAGTGAAGGCTCCTCAGAGACGCTTGGCGGGAGCTTTGGGCCACTGTGCCTTTGGACCTCTGAGTCCTACACTTCTGTGAGCTGGATAGAGAAAGAGGGAGCTGCTTTACCCAGACCTGCCCATTCTCGGCCCTATTCCACCTTAACATACACTCCCACCTGCTCAATACCTCAGAAGAGCTTTCAAGTGCTCTTTGAAAGGGAAAAAAGCAGAAGGGGAAGAAATCAGAGACTGTGCTCTTCCAGGCGCTCAATAGCATGGCACAAGCCTTTCTCAGCTCCCATGACACCACTCCCCTGCCCTCTTCTCTGCTCTTGGGTTTTTCACTCAATTTATTTTTCAGTTTTTTTTTCTCCTTCCATCTTCTTTTTCTTACAACCTCATCTTCCCCCTGACTGCCTTCTTGTCCCAGGCTCTTGGCTTTTTCTTAGGGTTAGAGCTGCATTAGCCATAAACCAGGCCACTAGTTTTGCAGCCTGCATGCAGAATGAGAAAATAAAATGAGGGATGACAAATATGTATATGTGGAATTATAGAAGTGCAGTCACCTCTTATATTTTGGCCCCCAAGAATGAGTAGACCATATCTGTACATTACTATTTACAGTAATGTAAAACATTACAGTTTGGCAGTTGGGAATCATAGCTCAGTCCAAAGAGTAAATCTCCTCATGTCCACTGGCCATAGCAAGAGTCTAGAGTGTTTTAATGAAATACAATATTGTCATCACACTATAAGAGACAATTAGTCTTGTCTCATCTCTTCTCTCCCTTGCAATTAAATGTGACCCATCTATGTTTTATGGAGGCCGATGTATACCCCCTCATTGCTAAAATACCAGATATATATGAGAGGGGAAAATATATTGTAAACTAACTGCACAATATTGGACAGAGGCCACTTCTGATGGTACTGTAGGTTTGTATTATTGATATTATTATTGGCTGTGTTTAATGAACACACATACACACATTCTGCAAGAGCATCAATGAATGTACACTGTCAAAACTAATTCCAGGCCCACTAACATCTTCACTCTTATAAAGCGGAGACAGTGCTTGGGAAAGCTATGATTTGAAGACATAAGCCCCGGGCTTCTCATTCCACTCTGCCTCTGAACTCCCCACATACTCCCTGATATCGAGACACATTATAAGTCCCTCCCTGTAGCTCTCCGCTTATCTTTGCCTGCTATAAACTATCTCAGAGAAATAGGACAGGGTTGAGGTTTGAAGTAATCTGTTTCTTTTCATTCTTCCATGAAACATATGCCCACTTTGTAACAAGGGAAAAACTAATTATAGACTTGTACAGGAAAGATAATGCAGTAGTAGAGATTGCTTTGTACCCAGCACCAGAGTTGTGCGTCGACAGTGTATATGTACAGCAATGATGGCTTTATCTAGTACCAATACTCCTATACAAACCTACAAAGCCCTGTAATTATGTTAGATGCCCACAGAATGGCAGACACACACTGGGACACTGGCCATTGTGAGGAAAACACATACCAAGTGTCTACTAAAACTATTTCACTCTATGATTGTGTTTCGGCACATAGGTTACAGCATGGGCAGTGGCATGCTTGACTGGCAGTAAGCATGCATGCAGCAAGTCAACACGAATAAATACATGGAAAGGTTTGTTTGCCGATGCTCATAGGTCGAAGGCTCATGGATCCTCAGTGCAGCAGTTTCCACTCAGCAGTCCTTGCAGACTGTTTACACGTAGACAGATGGCTTACAAGCCCATCATTATGTATAAAGGCTAAAATGTTTATATGCTGAACATTGAAAATACATCAACAGATTTTAGAACACATGATCATAACACTTGGGGCAGAGTTTTCTAAACTTTTTTAACCTGAGCTTAGAATTGCATATAGCATCCTTACACTATCTGACACACCTCACACTTCTTCTGAACGAGTTAAAAAAAATAAATAAATAAAAAAGGTTTTGACCTGATAAAGTATCATGTTTATGTGTGCATTTTGAGAGCATGTTTTTTTGTGTGTCCTTATGGACATGTGTTTCCATGAGTTATCGATTAAATGTACAGGATGTACACCTGTTTGCATGTGCAAAAATACTCTTTGACTGCACATCTCCTAAACAGTTCATGCTTGCGTTGTTGTGCTCTGGACTTGCAGATCAAAACCCGGAAGTCTCTCCTTGACCTCCAGGTTTCTGTCTCTTTCAGTCTCACCCGTCTCTTTTTTTCTCTCTCTCTATTTCCCACATGTAGAGAGTCAGGCAGTGCAGCGTCAACCAGCCGTGAAGCCATTTGGCGGAGTGGAGAAGGAGTGGGCCAGCTGAAGGTCAGTCTGAGGCACAGACAGACATACATACAGTACATACAGAGAATCATGCCTCCATTAACAGGGCCTGTGTTTACCATGGGGGATACGCCAGGGATTTGGTGGCATATGCTATAGCCCCTGGCACACTTGTGACAGAGCACTTACCATAGAAATGGCAGGCCAAGACCTGGTTAGAGGGCCACCCAGAGGCTGTGTCCTGAGGCAATGCTACTGGGCTGGGATGGACAGTGGGGATGATTGGCTCTCCAGTTTATCTGCTGTTCCTCTACCAACCTAAAAGCCTTTCATTTTTTGTGCCTATAGAATGGACTTCAGACAGCATTGAGAAATTTTCATGAAAACCTCTGAAGACCAATGTCTTTCTTTCTTCAAACTACAAAACCCTGACTTGTTGGTGGTCTTGGTGCATTGCTTTTAGGAAAACTTGATAATAGTACAATTTGTGTCTGAGAAGGTGAATATTTAAATTGTATACATGTCCAAATTTTCCCATTAGAAGTTTTTGGGCATTAAAAGTTGTCAGGGAAGAGGTTTTATTGTAATTTGCCTTAGTAGATGATATATTGCTGTTGAATACAAATTTACAGTATAATTTTGTTTTATCTACCTCCAGTTTTATCTTTCAATTATCTTCCAAATTCCCTCTTGGCCTGATGCATTTTTTTAAATTCTTTTTTCTAGGACCATTTAGTGGGGAATGTTTTAAAAATCTATGGAAACTCTGTATCCCAATGTGCATATGCATATTTAATAAGTCAGTTAAGCAATGTCATGGTTGTGTTTTATTAATAAGACTGGGGAAACAAACTGCAGTAATTTATATATTTAATGTCTTCTTATAGTTACGTGCAGCCCACCATACAAAATAAAAGTAATATATTAAACACTGAACAAAGGCATTCCATGAGTGCTGATGTACAGCATAAATCGAATGTGTTTTATTTAATGCACTGTATGTATCAACACAGCTGTAATTATCCACAGTATCTGGCCTGCAACCTTGTATCTATAACTGAGTTTCGGGTGTGTGCTGTCTCTCAACTATGTTCATTCCCTTTGGAATGAACAAAATCTGTTGTTGGCTGCCTTGGACTTACAGGTGGATCTTCCTTTGCTCTTGTTAGGGACTTTGCGTGGGCAGTATTCCACAGTATTGGAGATGGATAATAAGTGTGTCTGCTTTTAAGCTGGGCAGTTTCAAGACAACTTGGTGTGAAGCTGTCTTCATTAAGACCCTCTTAGACCTTGTTTCACCTGACTGACTGACAGACTGGCCGTGATGAGGCTCCATTAGACTGCTGCACAACTCTCTGTGGACTGCCTATTTACTGAAGGACCCTCTCTCTCACAGTCTCTTTCTTTCTGTCTCTCTCTCGCTCGTTCTGTCTGACCAGGCTAACCCCAGGAGCCCCCTTAACCCATAGTGGTTGAGAGCCCAGTCAATCAGACCCAATGATGTTAAACTCCTCTCCAATGAATACCCTTCACCAGTCATCAGAGAGATTGTCTGTGTCTGGCGGCTGATTAGGAGTTCATCTCAATTTACAGTCTGTCTGAAAAGACGAACTTGCTATTCTGTAGCTCTGTCCTCAGCACGATTACTTTACCTTGGAGCAGAGAAACCTGTAATTAGATAATAGCATGGCTTACCAACTTTTAGACTGCCCTTCTCCTTGAAGTATTTAAACTAGGTTTCTTCAGAACTGTTCACAAAGTAATCCCTGTGAATGGAAAGATATGAACGTGATCATATGTATACCCTGGCATATGTTTAATGAACGATATTTGATTAAGCTGACCTCAGAAGCTGTTCGATTCTTTAGACAACATCATTGTCCTATATTCAGCAATAATTAAGAATAAAACACAAAACCAATAGAGTCTTTTTTTTTTTTTGGTTCACAACACTCCTCAAATATTAAATTTTCTATATGAAGAATGTACATGATTATACAGTCTCCTCCTATAGGTGCTGCCAAGGCTAAATGTTAGTTCTTATGGAAAAGATTGTGTTTACAAACAAACATTTTTTTTTTGCTTAAGCCTTTGTAAAACAAAAATGGAATAGAGATCTTGCCAATGTTGTGCCAGGACCAACAGGCTTTGAATTGCTGTTTTTGGACTCCCTCCTGTGACACATTTTCAACAAAAAATGAAAATTGCATATATGGCATTGATTTCCATTATGCATTGCTCCCTGTTGCCAGAGGGGCAGGAGGGCAGGTTGGACAGTAATCACAGGAGTATTGTGGTGTAAAGAGGTTACTTGGCAAAGGATATGATCATGCTTGGCCATTTGGTTTAGTGGTGAAGGATGCTGCAAGCATCCGTGTCAGCCACTGACTGGCCATCAAGCCAGACAAGTCAATAAGGCCCCATCATCTCTCATTGGTCCTCCAGAGTGATTTGCCATTGGAGAGACCCAAACCACGATCTGTCCCTCCCCTTCCCCCTGTCTTCACCTATCAAGTGATACAGAGGCAGCAGGGAATCAGCCTCTTATCATAATACTCAACATTCCAGCCAGCGGAACTTGTTGCGGCAGCCTTCAGAACTCCAACGCTCTAAAGTGTATTATCATTCAAGCTAATGTGATTGCTGACCTCTCCTCAGCAGTTTGCTGTGTCTCTGCCAGATATCTGCAACACCAGGTTCTCCAGTAGCACAGCAGCTTTGATTTGCCTATAGGAAGTGAGCAGATTGTGACTGACTGTGAGCTAAAAACACTCAAAAGAAACCATATGTCAGTCACTACTCATGCTCTTGAATTATCCTAAGGGCTACTTTAGTGCATTGACAAGGAGGATGCACATCTAGAAATTCGTGTGCAGAAACAGCTACAGCTTAACTTGGGTTGTCTGCTGAGAGATCTGAGCTTGATTTGTGAGGAAAAGGTAAACTGATATTATCTTGCTACACAAAATGAGACTATACATTTGAGGAATATAGTGTAATAATGTTCTTTCAAAACTGATTGTGTGAATTCCATTAATACACAAAGGCTCTATTATTAGGCAGTTCAGACTGTTAGCAGTAGGAATGAAGGATTGGAATGAGTAAAACAGAAATTAAAATCTGTATCCACACTCTCTATATCTCTCTGGAAGATCAGAGAACATCAAATATATGCTGAGGAGAAGAAATATGACCCCACTTTCTTTTCTTCTCCTCAGTTGTTCCCTTTATTTCACTGTATCTCTACCTAAGCTATAATCTCTAATTTTCCATACCACTTTATTGCTCCCTTCCCCTCCTACACTCTGCTTGCCTTATAATGAATGCAAGATAAAAAGTAAATTCTAAAAAAACCTGTTTCTCTCTCTTGGACTGCTCCCTTCTTTATAATCCTCTTGGTGCTTGTAGTTTGGAAGAGATGGGGAAGAAGAGAAATAGAGAGAGAAGAACAAACAGCCGGCTGTGATAGTGAAAGCAGACTGTCAGATTCTGGCACCAGTGCAAGCTTTATGCTTTGTTGTGTTCTCTGGGCACTTTGGGACCAGGCTTGCAAGATACTGTTGGATACTTTTTTAACAGGCCTATACAAGACTCAGTTTTATATGGAAGTAAAAGCACTGTAAAATCTCATTTTAAGATATCACAACATAAAGAGTGAATTATAGGGTCAATGAACGGTCAGACAAACAACAATTGCTCTCTTTTCTTTTTAGTTTATTGAGTGTATCCATCATATACAGTATATTTTAAACTTCCCAAGCATTGTTTTTTTGTCTTAATATGACATAAGCAGACATTATATGTAACAGAGCAAAAATAGGGATTTCCTGATTCTGTGACAAAACCATAAATCAGTGTTATTGTCAATTGCCCTGAGAGGCAAGGTCCTGCCATATGTGGTATTTATTATGCATCCATGAGTAATACCCACGTTCCTTTTTACTTTGTCAAAGTCTGTTGAAATATTTGAAGAGAAGTAATTTCCAGTGTAGTGTAAATACATTGGATTACATTAGTTTCATTCTTCTGGTGCTTTAACTCATGGTCTCAGCTTAGCTGATAAGTTTTTCCAAAACTTACCAAACTACAGTAACTGTATGCTCATTCAATCAAGCTCGGATCTTTAGATCTGTTTTTGCTTTTACCTCTGACAATATGTGAAATCTACACACGATCATCACTGTAAACTCACTGAAGAGCCTCAGGTAGGTATAGTACAGTTCACCAATGGCAGAAAAAGAAAGAATAAGAGGGTTATTTCATTAATCTTTTAGAACTTTAGAATGACCATTAATTGTTAAGATTTTAATGGAATAATTATTAGGGTGTTGTAGCTTTGTCTCTTAATGTAGTCACTGTTGTTAAATTGCTATGTTAACAGTTTCTATATTTTCAAATACTTCTGCATCAGCCAAGACCATATGCTAGACTGAGCATAATACTGCCTGGCTTAATGCTTCTACACACATGGTTGTGGTTTAGTTGGCCTCACTCCCAAAGATTCAGTCTGGTACGTCTTTCTGTGGGGGGAATCATGCAGGGGTTAAGGCTTTAAAGCAATCTGATCAGGTGTGATGTGTTAAGATGTTACAGCTTAGTTCTGCTGTGACCTAAGACCATGAAATATCTTTTTCTGCTGTGAGCTTCAGTACATTTGAACAGTCCTTTCTTTGGGCAATGGTTTTCCTAATGCTTTCCCATTGTAAATAGCCTTTGTAGTATTACTAGGCAAAACTTCCTTCATGTTCCTATGTCCTTCATATAAAAAGTAGGAATCCAATGATTTTAAGTTGTAATGTATCAAAATTAAATCTTAAAAAATAATATCATGTACTATTTTTTGATACCTTTTTTCTCATGAAATGAACTTTTTTTAAAGCTTCCAATCATCCTCTTGTAATTAATTAGATTAAATGTATTGATCTAGTAAAGGGGAGATTTCTGTTCAACAATGACAAAGTTGTTGCTTACTGTATGCAGGCTCAGCATGTTGAATGCACATCCACTGAGCTGGAGAGCAGGTTAAAAGCAAAAACGTGGACTAATCTGTTTTTAGCAGTTGTAAGCCTGTAAAGTTGACAAACCATTGTCCCAGAATGTGGCGGTTGTGTAACTCGACCAGTTTAGCTCTGTGTAGGGGTGGGTTTATTTAAGGAATATGATGTGAACATCAGAGGCATAAACTGTGTTGCTATGTAATTCTGGTTTTGTGACAGTCCCAGGGAACTGTGGCCTAGAGCCACAGGAGTATGTGTAGAGAGGATTAAGACCTCTTAGACAGACCCCATCTTGTGGTGAAAGACTCAATTACATTCACCTACATATTCTCAACCCCCCATCTCTCAGACACTGCACCCATGGCCTGCATCGTCAGTTTTTTCATCAAATTAGATCAGAGTGTAAATAGCATTAATGTTACTCACATTCATACTTTCTTTTGTCCTCCTGCCTCAGACAATTAACTGTATATCCATCTTGCATAGATGGGACTCAAGAGTGTGTGTGGCAAACAGTTACATTACAAACAATGTCGAGAATAATATTAGAAATTACTTTGATCATGTGGTGTTGATGACAAGTAATCTTCTTATTTATAGTATAGTGCCACTATATTTTATGCTTAAAACCAATGAACACATGAAGTTTTCATATCTACATTCCACATTTTTACTCTTAGCTAAACAGAGCTAAAAATCACCTAAAACAGATGCACCACAAACAGATTGGTGGAAAAGATAGATTTGCCCCTCTGGTGGCGGCATAAGGATGGAGGCGTTGATCAGTTGGTCAGTCCATCTGTTCATGAACACTACTGCCAGATTGCCAAAATTTTGTTCTGTATATTTAAGATCTGCATAGGTTGATTTCTGATGATTTTGGTGACCCTCAACTTGTTGTATGGAGGTCACCAAAGTTACTTTTAACTGACACTTTAGATCCATGACATCTAAAAAAAACCAATGGCTAGACTGGCATGGCAGTATTCATGGTTCACAGAGGATAATTCCTAATATTTTTGATGTCCTCTTGCCTATTTATTTGCTGTTGCCATCATTCCAACATTTGCATTTGTACATGAAAAAATATCAAATCCAATAGGTGATTATCATGAAACTTACTGAGCACACACATGGTCTACATAAGAGGATTCCTATCCAATTCGTCCCTGCAACAACTTTACTCAGGGGCCAAACTCAGCCCAAAAATTTGTTTTCGAACACAGTATATATCTTTTAATTCTATATGCAGATTGAATGGACTTTGCTAAGTACTCTAGTGCTCCTGAGTAGATAAACCTCTTCAGTTTTAATAACCTCATGGCCTTCCTGCTAGAGCCTAAACTGCCTATTTTTAGCCACACCAAGGATAAATAAGCTTTATCAAAAAAAGCTAAATCATCATAATGGTGTTTGTTCCAATCAACTTCTTCGCATAATGAGAAACATTCAATTTTCTGTTTTAGGTGTTTAGTTGTTGTAACCCTTTTCATTAAGTTTGTTAGGCACTAGTTAGATGAAACAATGCAGTGTTATTCTAATTAGACTCTTCTCTTTCAGCTTTGCCAGGAGAATGTTACCCCTCGCTGATTCTTATCAATAACTTTGCTTCACCAGATCATATAGGAAAACTCAAAGCGCCCAATTAGATGTCTGAGCATCGGTCAGATAGTCACAGTCTGTGTTGTGGTCTGCCATTTCATGGGTTAAATGGTCCGATGAGACACTTGAGGTGGGAGATCCAAGCAAGCTTCCTGGCGGCCTTTTAGTACCTGAACCTCTTCTGGGATATCTTTCCACATCAGTATTCAGGTCCACTACCTCAGCCCCTTCTCATTCCATCCAATCCTGGATTTATTTTCATACTATGGGGGTATGATAGCAACTTAATAATTCATATTTAGAGTGTATACCCATGCACTGAGAAATTCTGATTCATCCTCCTGAGTAGCTGCCCACCGTCTTGCATCATTTAAACCTCCACATTCTAGCTGTGGCTTATTCGCTCAGTCTGTGCAATGCACTTAGGTGTAGAGCTGTCAAAATTTTTAGCGTAAGAGGGAAGTTTCTGTGGGTGGACAGAAGTGTCAGTTTTCTTTTAGTCAGCATGCTTCTTTAAGGAGTAACAAGAGCAAGCAAACCCAGTCTAAGATCAACTTATAAATGATCCAAGACACTAGGGTGGCACAGTGTGACATGTGTCCCTTCTGAAATCTGACTGAGTCTGTAAATGGTCTGTAATCAAATTACAGTATCAATTTTGAGACGGCAGATAAAGTAAGGCCAGTCAACCAAGACCAATGGTGCAATATTTTTTTTAACATAAAAAAAACTAAAGAATAGAAAAGAAGAATTGAAAAGTGTGCATTTTGCTATTAAAAGTTAAAAGAGATCCACTTTCATTATGATACAGTGAAACAATCTAAGCAGCTGTCCATTGTCTTGCATAGTACATATTCCTATCTTGTCTATTTTCTGACCAACAGTGTGAACAGTTACAACCCTCCAGACTAATTCTTTGACCCCTGAGCACTTGAGCAGCCAACCTCGAAAGTTTGATGGCACAAGCAAAAACTATTTGGTGACACAAAGTTCTTCTCTTACATGACTTTATAATGAGGGAAGAATCACGAAATCACACAATCAAAACTTGTCAAGATGCTGTTTAAACTATTATTTTGTGAAATGATTTCTAACAATAATTTGTAAAATATATTTTATCAAAACTGTTTAGCTTGGAATGACATTAAATTTGTCCATATAGGCTTCCAAAACCAGTGGGAAAGTGAACTTTGACCTGAGCTGCAATGACCTTTGTGGGCACAGTCAGTCATTGTTGATGGCTGAATACTAATTAGCCTACTTGGGCTTCTGAATTTCCAGAACTTTACAATAACAAATCATATTGAGACCAGACAAAAAGATAACCTATTTGCTTGACTACATAAAGTATCAGTGTGCACCTGCAACACTTAGGTTTTTTACAAAGCAATAGCATTGTAGCTAAGTTTGGTTATTTTATAAAAAAAAAGAAACAAAAAAATAATTTTGCAATTTAAGAAAATTCAGCTTTTCTATTAGTTCATTGAAATAGCAAGAAACTAATAGAAAGAAATCTGTGATCGTCATCCTTTTTAGTATATTTATTTCTTTAAATGAGTAGACCCTGATCTGTGAAACTGGTACACCAAATTAAAATAAAGCCAGTATTTGAATGAGAGAGTTATAGACAGTACTTTGCCTTTAAAGGAGGAAGAGAGAAACAATAAAAAATGTTACAATATAAAAATAATAGAACACTGGCACAACATCAGTGGCATCTGTATTTGTATTAAAAAACACCCCTGCTGGTGAAGTACTGTGATCTATTGACTGATCCACTGCTCTGAAACTGAGTGGAACAAAATGTGAGAGCAAAGTTTAAAGTTGCTAGTAATGTGATGAGCACCAGTGTTACCTGGCTGCTCATTTTGTTACATGCAGTGTCCAAATCGAAACATCATGATGGTTTCGTGTGAACGTTGAAACTAAACATCATTTATTCAAGACATATTTGACAGCAGTGTGCTCTGTCTTGAGCTTTTTATCATCTTGGTTTTCCAATATTATATTTGTCCATAAGTGTGTTTCCTTTAATAGACATCAGACACTGTATTTATGTATGACTTGTTTATCAACAAGTCAACCAGTTAGCCTTTTAGGAGTTCAAATTACATGCCTATTAAACGGTTGTATGAATAATCAAAATATTGGTTAACAGAATAGCAGTAGTGTATATACTGCAGGCCTACAGTAATTCTTTTGACTCTGAGAGAGTTAGAGAAGGAGAGCTATTTGGATTTTACTCTTTACACTATGTTCTTTTTCAAGTCCCACTTGTCAGAGAAAAAAAAGATAAATATAGTTTAAGACAAACCAAAATATATGGGTGGGTTCAGAAATGCGCAGAACAACAAGCCACAGAGGAAGATGCGGCCTACACAGGCCACATACAAACAGCCTGCCTGTGCCACGGAAATAGATGCTTACATGGGGAAAGAAAATAGTTGTGACACTGTCACAATAAGTTGAGCTGGAATCGGTGTTAAGTGTGGTTGAATCCTCTCATACAAACCTGCTTGATGTTGAATGTAATTTTAACTGTGGCTCTCTTTGCAGTTTGGACTGTGGGAAAGTTTAATTCTGTTATTTAGTTTTATTGTTTAACCGGTCATAAATCATTTGCTTTATCCAATCATACCAGGTAGCACTGACACAGGTAGACAATTTTACTGGAGGTGCTTTAGTGCAGAGCTGCATAACCTTTGCTGCACATTTTAAGACTACAGGGAAATGTAGATATTTGTTAATAGATTCAGATTTGGGAGAAATGACTGAAAAGTATAAAGACAATACTAAAATCTTCTTATAAATACAAATATATTAAAGGGATATAAACGTTTTGCCTTAACTATTTTCCATGTCATATCAAATAACTATATCTATTGACATTGTTAGAAAGTTTTTGGAAACTAGAAAGATGAATGGATCTGGGAAAACAAGTTTAGTTCATAAATACACATAGCAGTATATAATGCTACATCCACGGACAGTGGAATTATGCTCACAACATTGGTACTTAAAAGTTTTCATAACCATACTCATCCTACTGCACAGCACACATGTTAACTTACTGTTTTTTACAGCAATAATCTGCCATATCTAGTTAGACACTGCCAATAATACTTCTCATAGAAATGCACAGATCTCCATCGGTATTATAACACTCCTAAACACACCCATCTTCCTAACCCCTCATCTTCCTAAATGATTTCCAGGAATAAGTGGCAGATGTTGAAGTGTTAGAGCCCACATGATTGGTGTCAGGCCTGACTTTTTTTTTTAGTGCCCCTGCATGCCAAGACTGGCTGTTACACAACAACGATTAGTAAACAGTTTCTTTGCTGCTATTTATGATACGAAGTGGGGGATATTTTAGCTCACGAAGTGTTGAATATTTCATCCAAAAACTCCAACAGCAGGTGAGTTGAACAGACCATTCCCAGGCCACAGATTGTCTTTGGAGAACATTCAGCTAAACGTTGACATGGTTTGACTAGTCTACTTGTCAATGACCTAGTAAGAGCTGTATATGTACTTAGAATATGTGTATCTTTTTTTGGTCATCAATCAATTTACTGTGCTGGTCCTTGCTTAGCTCTGAGGGTATATGGGAGAAAGGAGCTACCAGCAGACCATGACAGTGACAAAATGTTGAATACATCATCTGCAATTACAGCAGAAACGACATATGGACAATAAGAGCGTACACATCCGCTTTTGAAATAAACCCCACACTCCCCAATCTTACTCCATCCACAGTTTAGTGACTATTCGATATAACAGCAGAAAGTCTGCTGACAGAGGGGGAGCAGGAAGAGGAGAGGATAGGAGGTCTCCCATGAGAGCGCTGCCCGGAGGAGGCACGATTAGGAGGTGAAGCAGTCAAACGCTCACACCAAATGTGCTGGCACGTCATAATAACCCCAGGCTGTTCCAGGGTAAGAGGACTGACAGGCAGACTCTCCTTATGGCTGACTTCAGATGGATTATTTATCATCTCGTATAGCCAGGTTTGTGACTCGGCCTCTACCCTCCTCCTGCTCATTTGGAGCCTGCACACATGCAAAAGCTTGTGCGCTGACACGCAGGCACATAGTAAAACTCAGCCACCGAAAAACACGCTGCTTCGAACAGCATGTTTGCTGAGTGACTACACTTTGGCTTCATCCCTGATATGGAAATGACTGGAAAGATCTAGTTGTTCTCTTTTTAGTTGTCAGTAACTAGAAGGAATGAGGATAATAATTCTATATTCTTGCAGCATATGTCATATACCAATGAAGAAAAGGAAAAATGGACCCATCCAGGGTACTCCAAGAAAAAGTGTACTTCCACAGGGTCTTTGACCAATACACTATCAATACCTACCTCACTTTAAGTCACAAGCTAATTGGTAACTTTGTAAGTACTGTACCTGTATGTAGTTCACATACATACAAACCGTTATGAAGATACTACTCATGTACTACTCACACAGAAACACCTTAATGTGAATTGAAAGAGACCAAAATGTTTGTCCTACTAACCCCCTATCTGACAAACAGGAGTGCTCTAAATGAGCACTGCACCATCACCAACAGATGTGTAATCAAGACAGAGCCATCTCGCTTTGTTCATTTGTCTTTGATTCAAATAAGCACATGCGTGCACACACACGCACACACACACACATGTGTACACATACATCCACGCTCAATGTGCTATGAATAGACTCCTGGGAAATGGAATAAGCACCAGGTTGCCTGCGGTGGTAATCTTTCATTTCATTCAGCAGCTTGTGTCAGCTGACAAGATGGCCGTCACTATGAAAACACCTTGGGCACTACTGCTGCTGAATGGCTCCTTTGTTTTTGCATTCTTCTGTTGTGTGAACACTATTTTGGTTTCCTTGGCTGATAATTACTGAAGCAATGTTGGCTTTTCTTGCAGGCTTACACAGACGCCTGCTGGGCCTGTAACCTCTTTGTGTGTGTGTCTGTGTGTGTGTGTCTGTGTGCGTGTGTGAGTACATGTTTGCATAGACCTTCACTGTAATAGTACCTGACACCTACTTTAATACCTTTCAAGCACAAAGAGGCAATAATCTGCCAAAGTTTTTGACTGGGGAGAGGAAGAACAATTGTCTTGGCATAAATGGATAGGAGAAAGGTTTTGTTTTCCCAGAGATAATTTGAAGCAGGTCAAAAATGAGAGCATCATAATATGATTGCCAGGTGAATTGAACGAGGCCCATGGGCTGGGGGCCCTCTTTGTTTTTCCAGCAGCAGTGGCTGGGAGCGTTTGATGGATCCTAATTGAACACATATTTATTGTGCTAGGTTCAGCTGGAGTGTGACGGGTATGATGATGCCTCAATTAGAACCATTAACAGGATGATTGTGCTTGCTTTTCTGGAAAGTTTTATAGTGAATAAGGAGATTTTTTTTGTTGTTTTTTTTTTTTTTTTTTTTGCACTGCCACTATGATCTTGCCTTCAAAGCACAAGTGCCCAGCAGCCATCTGGGAAATTCACCTCATGCTTTGACGAAAAGGATGATGAAGGCTTGATTCTTCAGTTGTCGTAGAGACACAATGCAATAACAATCCTTTTAGCCTGTGAAAGAAAGATGCCAGAATGTGTGAAACAGTCAGAAAGGATAGGAGACTGCCCTTTGAGATGTCTGTCCAAGAGCCAGTGATTGAACACAAAGTTATCCTCACTGCTGTCTTCAGGGCAAAATGTGAGCAGTCACAGGAGACATGCTAAAGTGTCAGAGCCAGTGGAGAACTTATAGCTTGTTTAAGGCTTAGGAGAGTGTTGTGACCGTAGAGGCCTGTGTACCAGCTGATAGGTTTGAGTGTGTCTAACCCTGTGATCTGTGTGCTAACATTGGCCTACTGGGGTAAGATCAGTTCCTCAACTCTCTGCCTTTGTCCCCTGTGAAGGGAGGCTTACCCAAGGACCCCCTGTTTACTCTGGCCTGCACAATGGCAAAGTCTAAACTCCTTTTGTAGGGTGGATTTAGGCTAGATTTACTTCAATTTGATCTGGGAGGGCCCCTTTTCATTAGCCTGGAGGTCTAATGCCCTTAACTGGCTTAACCTGGCTCCCCCTGTGAGCCTCGGGTCCTCATGCCCACAATCTCTCGCCTCTTTGCCACTCCTACTTATCCCCCACTCTCCACCTCACCCTCAAATCCCCCGAGAATCCTCAGCATCACTGGGGTTTGACTGTGGTAAAGCATGCAGGGGCATGGTTGATGACACCTGAAACTCATATTTTATATGTCATAAGCAAGCTGGGAATCAGCATCAACATGAAACACATCTTGTGTCTAAACAATGTGTGAGGAATCAGCATTCTGGGAATGAACAGGTAGATTATATGGAGTTATCCTTTTGGCATCAAAATGCCAGGAGACAGCCTCTCAGGTTAGATGCTCTTTTATATGGAATTCTTGAAAAAAAACTGTTTGGAGTTTAATACCAACGGTATTGGCTATGCTCATGAATAAAGATGACACATTTTTAACAGTATATATATATATATATATATAACAGTATTTTTTTTCACCCCAGGACTGTCCTAGACAGGAGAGTGCCCCCTCTGCAAGAGGAGATTACTCTTTCAGAAAAACGTGTTTGCAAGCTATAACTAAAAGTGATAAAAGTGTGTATTTCATCATGACCTTTATTACATCTGTAAAGCGTCATCATGCACTCTATATGGAGCTTAAGTGTATCTGTGGTGTTTGCCCCTGTAAAGGTGATATTTTTTTGTCCTCACCATGTTATCATCTCCGTTTGTAGTAATCTTGAATGGACTGTCCTTTTGGAAAATGTAGAACATCCTGCGGGCTTGAACTGGGCTTCCTGTTTGACAAATCAAACATTGTACACTAGAACAAGCACAGTAAAATTTTATTGTCATGTCCCAGATATGCCGCCAGTCTTTAGTTGTCATCTTTTGATGCGGCCAGGGGTAGGCTAGCCACAAAATGGTCTCCTGTAGTTGCTATGTGCAATTTAAATCCTGCCTCCCAAATTCTGTATTCATGAGACGAAGAAATATTCTTTTCAAAAAGTTGTTTTGAATTGCAAATTTCCCCAAATCACACCTAGCAGAGCACAGTGGAAAAGAGTAAATGCGGGGACAGTGTGGCGCTTATCCGTACCCCTGTAAGCTTCCCCACACTGACACACTGGCTGCGAGACTGTACTCTGACATGTGTGCCCAAATTGTCATGGCATAATTATGTAACCTAGACCATCCAGATTATTCAAATACTGCCTGAAAGTGTTATCTTCAGTGCTGGTGAGGCTCTTGAGACCTGTCACCTACTGAATTTGAAATGGTTAAATTTTGAGGATGGGTCTCTCTCTTTCTCTAGTTCAACCCGCTCTGTTCTCCTTCTCCCCTTGAGCTTGGCCTAATCCAGAGGCACAGCGTCACTGCAGTATCAGTGTTACCTTTGATGGGCCCGGATTAAAGCAAATCTCCATTCCTTTGGTGGATTTCAAACGCTGCCTGAACAATGATGCCAGCCAGGGGCAAGTTAATGAGGCCTGCAGTGGACTGGCAACGAGTGACTTTAAAATCAACCTGATTAGAGGCAGAGATATTATCTCTGCACCTCCCTCCTCCTTTTACTCCTTCACTCTCATTCTGTGTGTCTGTCTCTGTCTTCCTGTCCTTCCACTTCACTTTCTTTGCCTCTTTTCTTCTTTCAGTTTTCCAAGTCTCCTCATTTTTCTCTCTCTCTTTTCCAACTCCACTTTACTCCTGTTCCCAAGTGAGTGAGGCCTTACTTAATTAGTGGGCTGGAGTGTGAATGTGCCTTTCACAGGGTGTTAATGAAAAGCTTTGCGTTTTTCCTTTCAGTGTATTAGTGACTGACTGCAACCTCCCTACACCCTCTTTGCCTGACTCCTCTCCTCCTCCCTCTTCTCCTCCCTCGACTTCTCCTCAGCCCTTCTGACCAGAGGGAGGTGTTATTACAGGGGCTGTTGACTCTGTGGCTTTAGGTTTCGGGACTCTGTTGTACTGAGCTGATAACTTAATTAAACATGCAAATCGGATCTATCGAATACGTCTTAACAACCATTCTCTACGTGGCTGTTATGTCGTGTCAGATGGCTTTTCTTTGTGTTCGAGGCTTTTTTTAATTGAATTATGCGATACCAGCTTATGTGAACATGCTGTTCCATCTCAAGGTGAATTAAATTTAAAACATACCTGACTGATTTTGGTGCAGTAGTATATGTACAAAAGTGCCGGTCATTGTTCAAAGGGCAAGCATCAAACCAAGCCAGTATTTCTAAATTCTTTTCACACTTACTCTTTTGTTCTCCCTTTTGTTATTGACACAGATGTCTTTATTTGATCCTAGTGCAATTCATCAATTGAGGCTGCATATTTTTCATTGTGTATTCAGCAGATATTTACCTTTTTGATAAGTATGGAGGGCCATTGTAGACAGAGCTGTATTTATACTTACAGGGAGTGCAGTAGAGAATATTTTTAGTCCTACTGTGTGCCACCAACATTCCGCAAAACAAATTATGAGAGCGTAAATTCCATAACCACACAGTGCCCCAACAGTAACATAAGCTAACATATTAATCTGTCACCAGTAATATTCATGTATAAGCACCTTATGTCAGTGCTACTGTCACCACAAGCTTGTGTAATGGCTGCTATGCAGGCATGATTAGAAGTATTTCAGCAGGGGTTAAGCAAACACTCAAGACTGATTGATGCTTTTTGACTACTGATCTGGTTGCACTGCAAGTAATGATGATTTAGGGACAACTTCTACCTCCTCTTGTCTACAACCCCAAGGAAACCATGGTTCAGTCATAGAGAATATGTAATCTTACGTATAACACAACAGATACCTTCGCCAGCGCATGTTGCTGTATCAGTTTTGTGCGTTAAACTATGATGTATCAGCAGTCATTCTTGGCTTACACTACCGCTTCTGTAAAGGACACTTGCTATTTCACAAAAATAAAAAAAAAAAGATGTTTTCACACACTTGAGGGACCACACCTTATACATATTGCTTCACTGTGCTAAATTATGGCAACTCAGTACTGGGTTGGTGATCTCATGAGGTAGTCAATATATTAAGTAATTAATGATATGAAGGAATAAATTTTAGTTCTATTTTGGAGGTAAATTGACATACACTATGTCAGATTTTGTTATTTCTGAAATGCTTCACCCATCTTTTCAAGCCAATTTAAAAACATAACTCAGTCCTTTGTGCATAATTCAGTAAATAAGATGAGCCACAGACACACTCAACAGAGAAATAGTGAATTTAAAATAGGTACAATAGAAATTAAAAACTACATGCATTTTTTTTTGTGTACGGTGTTGATGATGTATGTTTTTATTACATATGCTATTATTATTTACTTGTATTTTAAATGTAAATAATAAAGAGGTCCCTCCTCCATGGGGGGTCACAAACATCATCAACTAGAAATCATACTTTACTACCTTTCACCTTTCTCTAAAGCATCATAGTTTGAATTGTGTTATTAATTTGAATATGGATACTATTTGTGTTGGATGAAGGTATATTTAGAGTAGAGCCATTCATTTATCTATTTCTGCTGTCATCTGCTAGTCAGTCAGTGATATTTGATGAAGCTGTCTTTCCCATAGACTGCCTCATGGCACTTCCCAGCTAGGGAGCAAGCTAATCCTGTGTTTCAGGGATGTATAATGATATCCCAGGGCACTATAGGATGTTTCTCTCTGTATGGTGCCAGCTTCCTGGGCCTCTGGTGCTACCCTTTTTGGGCCCTAGCCCAGCCCCAGCACCCCAATCCCAGCCATAGCTTTCAGGCAAGGGGAGGGTTTTGTAAGGCCTTGCCTTGTCACTTCCCACCAAGGAAAATACAAAGCAATGACATAAAGAGCAATTTCTTGGCCATTGCTTGTCATTGAGCTAATTGAGAAACGAGGGTATGTGGGGAGTAAGGGGGTGGCAGACAAGTCCATGTGGCGGAGGTGGGGGGGGGGACTTCTTGATTGGCAGTGGCCATGTGGGAGAAAGCAGTGCTTATGAGTGTTTGTGTGTGCGTGTTTGCATGTGTATGTGTATGCGTCTGGGTCTGTGTGCAGGATAATCCTGGAGAATCTCTCTCTTTGAAGGGGACCAGATGTAGATTTACATATGTGGAGAGTCCCCAGCCTGTGATGAGATTAGCTGGTTGGGATCTTTCTTCACAGCCACTGGAAAGTGCATATTTAATAAATGCCTAAAGCTAGGCCGGAGCGTGCAGTGCTTGGCCCTCAGAGAGCCACAGGACAAAAGCAAATGAGGCCCATGGCAGGATGGCCCATATGGGAACAGGGTTGCCTACAGATTGCACTGGCCTTTCACTAGTTGTGGGACAAGGATTTAAGGGTTTATATACAGACAGGGGACTACTTGGCGGGCCACTTCTGTATCCTCTCCTCAACAAGAGGTAATAAAGGGATTTTGAGCTTGTAGTGGCTCATCTGTGTGCTTGTTTGCCTGCTAGGGTGCTTTTGTGTGTGAGAGAGGGAACACTTTGCGTGTGTGAAAAGGTAAATGTGTGTGTAGTGTATACACATGTGTTTACACGTGAGTCTGTCTGCATTCGAGCATATCATAATATATCTAGTTATATGCATTTAAACATGACATATAGTGTCAAACCTAGCTGATGATTTAATATGGCAAAAAACACAATATAAACAACAAATTGAAGATAATGTTATGTAAACCTAATATAACATAACAGTGGATGTGAGTATGTCAAAAATAATTTGCTCTTGCCTGCTAATAACTTTTAACTTCAGGCAATAAAGCAACTCAGTTGCTGGGTTTCTGTTGCACAGTCCCTCTCTTGCGTCAGGTAAGGTTGTCATGTCTTTTGTTTACACAAACAACAAGTAGAACAATTGTCCCCATATTTCTCCAACTTCCCATTGGAACTACTACTCCAGCAAACCACAATGGATTTGTATAACCGCGAACAGACTTTATACTTCGTGTACATCTGTTATGAATTCCGACCTACTAATGGAGAAGTTGTTATGCACTGATTTCAGTGTAATGTTTTGGCAAGTCGATGTTGTTCACGAGTTTTCTTACACAGAAGCCCAAGTTAGTAAGTTTTAATCCTTAAACAAAGTCACAAGTGTAGTATTTTCCTGAACAAGTATCAAGACACCTGTGGAAACTTCACTTTATCTAGCCTCATTGTTATCTTTGTCTTTTTATCCTTGTATTGCTCTATTGATTTTCTTTTTTTCAATGAGAGCATAACAAAGATAAAACATATCCCAGAAATCCTCAGTCTTGTTCTTAGACTATCCCAATGAGCTATTCCCTATTCAGTGGGGAGGCAGCTCAGTGTTTTTTAAGGGAATATGGAAAAAAAGAGTTTTGGAGAAGTCTATTATTTCCATCTATCTTGTTACTCTCTCTAGGTTTTTTCCTTCCAGTGAATGGAGGGACTGTGTCCACTCAGTATGGTTTGATCATCTCTGTCTCACAGGGGAAGGGGAAAGTGAGGTAGAGTTAAAGATGAGAGAAAAAGAGAGACAGTAAAAAAGAAGCCGGACTCTCCCTGTGGTGCGGTCTTTCTCGGCGCAGCCCGGCATAATTCAAACATGTGTGTGAATATGTAACATTTTACCTTTCAAAGGCAGTCACTGAGGGTAAAGTGTAGCACCAGATCCTAGCTCTTAGGTCTCTGGTTTGTTTACCCCAAGATCTAGTGTTGAGTGGAGCTGAGAGACATGAATTTTTTTCTTGGTTCCCTTTCAATTCCACATCTGGAGAGATGGAGAAAGAAACAAACACACAAACATCTGGTTTGTTTACCCCAAGATCTAGTGTTGAGTGGAGCTGAGAGACATGAATTTTTTTCTTGGTTCCCTTTCAATTCCACATCTGGAGATGCATTAGAAAGAACAAACAACATGCGTATGGGGGGTTGGAGAGAGGTAAATGGAACCTTATCACTGGAGACGAGGAGGATGAGAGGATCATATGAATTCAGAAGGATTCGCAAGATAGTAAAGGGAGGTTTTGAGAATATTTGGGGTTAAAGAATTGCATAGAGAATAAGGCGGTGGGTGATAATGATAGAGAGACTGAAGGGGAAGGAAAGAGACAGTAAAAAGTGCACAGGAGGGCTTGATTGGAAGAGGGTATGTTAGTTGGGGGATGGCCTTACCCCGCATCCTCAGTGGATGTGGCAGTCCTCTGTGGACCTCCTCACACAGACAACTAATGAATCAGACCTGGTTTCTACCAGCCAGAAGAACTCCATCTCTACGTCTCTGTGCTCACCAGAACAAAGCACACCTCCATTAATATTTTAGCATTCTTTTTATCTCAATGCTAACACCGCTCAACACAATTTTTGTCAGGGAGACAGTCAAAGAGAAATATTGGGGAAGATGGAGAGGGGGAAAGTGAAAGAAGGAGAGGCAGACAAAAAGACAGTCAGAAAGACCCTGTGTTCTCAGAATTTCAGGTTGTCTGGTTTAATAGTCCCATTGGTAGAGGAGTTGCTTTCTCTGTGCCGCCCAGCAGGACATCAAAGAAAAAACCCGATATCCAAACTACTGTACACACAGGAGAATCATCTGGACGAGTTCAACACAGGCAAACCTGTCAGTATGATTGCATTGGAGCCAGATATTGTACTTCTATGATAACCAAACTAAAATGCTTGTCAGTGCTGATATTTACATGGGGTGTCAAGCAGTATATGGCTTCCACTGTTGAAATTGTCATTCTCCCCACTGTACATGACAGGGATTTCAACTGTCTTAGACTTTGTTACAAATGTAGACTTAACAGAGGCTACTGCTCTATATTTTGAGGAAGGTGATCTGAGATTCCTGTCACTTACTCTGATATCTCATTCATGTCTGACTTCTACCTTTTCCCAGTGTATACCTCAGAGGGAAGAGCTTATACTATTGGGACACTAGCTCTCCCCCTTGCATTGTCTGTTTGTCTCTTCACTCTTTCTCCATCTCTTTGTTTAGAGGCCAGGGAAAGGGTAACTTAGATTCCCATCTGGCCTGTCTTAGATTGTAACCACAGGGACATCTCTTAATTTTCCCTTAATTGAATTATCACACTGTGCTCCTCTGGGATGGCACGTCGACCTAATAAAGTGAAGCAAGGTAATCCATAAGAAACTATTGGGAAAGGCTGAGGAGACGTTTAGCCATGCCTATTACAGCCACAGACATTTAACACACTTAATCTACTGTTAAATGAAATCTATTATTTTTTAACATATCCCATGAGAACATTCTAGCCAGCCAATTTGCAACCCCCTCATAGGTAACATTAGCCCCAAAATATAAATAAAGAAAGAACAAGTCATTACAATTCAACATGTATTCTACACATTACAGAAATTACTGGTCGACAATGGGCCGTGGCTCTCTGAGTTAGCTTGACAGAGAGAGATCCACAAACACAATAGAGAGGCCTTCCCAGATACCCAGTCTCAGACACATAGATTAATTGCTTCTTTGTACCCAGAAATGAAGGAGCAGTGCCTGTATGCTGCTGCCAGGGGTGGTTGGCCCAGGGGAGGAGGACTGTGGTCTTGTGTGGGGTGCTACATCGGGAGAGGTTGGCGGCCTGTTTTGGGGTGTCGCACAGAGCCTGAGGTGGAATAGGTGGAGGGGTGATAGTGAGGGAGGGGTGAAGGGTGCCGTCAGGGGATCCCAGGGCAAGCGGCCGTGGGCATTCGGCTGTGAAAAGCCATTCAGAGGGAAAACGCCGGGCATCCTTTATTTATTTGTGTCTGAAATATTTATCTGTCACGCGGGCCGTTTTATAATGGGGCTGTCAGTCTCCTCTGCCCACTCAAGGGTGCGGACATGTTGCCCTGAGCACCTGCTGTGGATCTCCCGTGAATAATTGCTGGAATTTCACTTTTGGGAACGCTGCACTCTGACCCTGAAGCTTGTTGTTTTTCTGCATCAAGAGAAAGGTAGAATGTTTTAAAGTATTTACCTTTGCTTGGCTTTTTCATCCATCACAAACACACACACACACACACACACACACTTCCGTATACTCTCTCACACACAAATTCAAGTCGGAAAATAAATAATTCATCCCTTTACTCCAAGATGAAAACCCAATCAAGCTGAAAATCCCTGTCTTTGCTGCACCTCTGAGCTGCCAGTGCTGCTGGTTAATGTGATGCTCACTGTTCTAATGCGCCCTTGTGTCGACACTCAAAGTGGAGGCCTCTTCTAAAGGAACGTGCACTTCCCAACATTAATGGAAATTTTAATCTGGTGTAATCGCCTAAATGAAAGCCTACTTGTGTGTTTCACATTGAGCTGTAATGCTGAGTGAATGACAAGAGTTGCCATCTTTCAAATTGTTTCATCACCGCTGTCTCTTCAGGGAGAGATGTGCAAGTTTGAAAACCTGTCAGGCGGATAAAGAGACTAGGGAAACAACAACAATACAAATATGTTTTGTTCAGGGCTTGCAGCAGAAGTTGGCTCTGATGAGGGGTGGGTCAGGTGGGAGCCCTTTATGACATGCTGCATCTCATCTGTTCACACTGAATCGGCTTAGCTAACATAGGTTTGTTTTCTCAAGCTTTTTGCACATGCAACGTACTGTACCACTGTTGAACTTACTACACGAAATTCATTGTGGCTTTTTCGGAGCTAATATAGGATTTTAACACAGGCTCTGTCACAGATGCATGTATACATTGCTGACCTGCATGGATATGCAGACATAAAGACACCTTAATCAGTATATGCAGGTGCACACAGAGAGTTGCTGACAACCTATATACAGACATTTGCATACAGAGACAGACAAAGGTATACTGAATATGCTTACATACAAGACACATGCACATGCATATGTGCCACATATAAAAACCCAAAATTAGGCAAATAAGCACAAAACACATTTAAACAGACACACACACATATACATCTGCACACCAGAATGCAATGCCTTTAGTCTGAGCATGCATAATTAAGCTGTACCTTGTTTGGAGAGAGTGCATGTCGCCTCTCGATGTGCACACCACATCCCCAGAAAGAAGCTTTGAATAATGAAAAGTGTCACCTATGCAAAATGCAGGAGATGAGTATGCCTGCCTGTGAATGTGCTTTGTGCATGTATTTTTGTGTGTGCATACTTGTGCATATGTGTGGTTGTATCTGAAAATGTACACGCAGGTTTGTGTGTGTACACATCTGCATGTGTGCAGATTTACAGACAGACAGGTATACAGACAGAAAGACAGACAGAGGTATCTGTGAAGGTGTGTCTGTCTATGATGATGGAGAGGAAGGGCACACTTTGTCATTTAACATAGTGCTACTAGGACACTGAGCCATATGTGAATGCATGGAGCTGACAGCAGAAGTCCTCCTTGTTCAACCTCCCCTATCCTCAGCCCCAACCCCCTTGCATCCCTCCTTTTCCCCGCCTACCCTCTCTTACTGTTGGCCCTTGTTTTCCCTTGAAGCTGAGGTAGAGACAAAGTCCAGGACGTTTGTCAGGAGTCATGTCTTCATCACAGTCTTGGTATTGATGATGAGCTCTGACCTGGATAGAGTGGATGGGGCTTACGGCCTTAACAATCACAGGTCCACATCACATTTGACTCTACTGATACTTACATGTTAAAAATTCTTAAAATATTTGTCTTAAAGTAATTGTTACTCTTGTTGATGAACTTTGCAATGCCCCGATATCATTCAGTCAGTATGATATGAACCAAATTTCAAAACACAATAAACAGGATTCAGGATCAGTGTCTTGTTAATAGGGTTAAAGATGTAATATATTAATTATTCTTTTATCAGGGCAAAGAGATAAAGTCAACACGTACAGTTGGAGCTGTAATTGCCATGCCTTTATATAGCCAGTTAATATGAATCTGAAAGTATTTAGTCCTTACCAGTAACTGATAGGATCTGTCAGTGACAGATAGTCCAACTGTGTTAATTTGAGGGAAACCTAGGATAAAACCACTGTATATTTTGTCATTTTGATTGGGAAAATTAAATTTAAACTAAAATGAGGTCAGCTATATATTCATGATTAATAGTGGTCACTGAGAAGTGCTTCATCAATCCACTTACAAATTCCAAATAAATGTATGATTTTTAAAAAAATCATTCTCATTTAATATCATGCTGTTCAACCAGTGACATCATTTACACATGTAATATAATGTGGTTTGTGTTATATTGATTTGTATCAATAAATCCAATTACAGGAAAGCATCACCAGTCTGAATGACAAAGCTGTACTGGGATTCTGTGATGCTGTTATTGGTTTAAGGATTACTTTAGTCTGTAAGCATTTAATAAAAAAAAAAAATAAAATAAGATAATCAATCAATTTTTTTTTTAATTCATTAGATGTTCATTAGATGTTGAATAGATGTTCATTAGATGCAACAGTTGCTTGAATTATGTCATTACTCACCAGTCTTGATATCATGGTATGTATTGTCATAAGTCTAATTTTTTGAAAAAAATTGTCTTTGAAATCTGATCCCCTTAGAAATAAAAAAAAACAAACAAAAAAAAAAAACGAATGCAATTGTAGGTGTAAGATATGAAAAGTCAAGTGGAGAGCATGGTCTCGTTGTATATTACAGTGGGAGTCATTTTTATAAGAGGAAAAATGAAGTCCACGGTGATGGGTGATCCAGTCTACTGGTGCAGAATGAGGACTAAGAATCAGCACAATCAAAAGGAGTGGATCTGTACTCTACAGGGACCATTACAGATAGACTAGAGAACAATAATGCAATAACAGGAGATGGATTGTACCCTCAGTGTTCAGAGTTTTAAGTTAGCCCATGAATTAGTAAAGTCGAAAAGTAGCTAATCATGTTCAAGAACTGGTTTCAACATGGGGATAAGCAGAGAATCAGGTAGTGGTCAGGGAGAACACCATTTGGGTCAAACTGCAGGGAGAACCCTATCAAACTACTGACATTACAGTCTTATAGCATTCTCATCTGTGGAGCACAAGATTAGGTTTATGAAAATCACGTTTCGCTTTATGGTTGGATTTTGGTTTTTGGATAGCAGCACATGTCTTTTGCATCCTAGGAAAATCTCATGGTAATTATTGATCACAGGATGTAGTTTTTTTAGGATTGAGAGACTTCAACCTTACTGTTTTGGAATTTAGCTTTCAAAATAAAAAAAGTTTTGAAATATATAAATGTTTTTGGTCAAATTTTTATTGGTATTTAAACAAAATTACATAGGGGTGGGGTTTCAAGTTGATACATCTCAAATTAAGTAGATGAATATAATCACAAGTGTCCATTTATTAATCAGCACCAAACTGACAAGCAAAGAAACAAACCAACAAAGACAAATAGAAGGAATACCTAAGAAATATCATCCCATCCACCCTGGACCTAAAGGACACAGTGAAAAGTTAAATTAAGGTTTTTAAGTTTGACATGTATTTTGGTTGGGAATTTTCATGGACAATATGCTTGATGACACCTCTGAAACCCTCTCCCGGATCTCTGCAACAACCAAATGAAAAAATGTGCCAAATGCATTTTGTGTCTATAGGGTGCACTGTGGAGATGGTAAAGTTTTTATTTTATACAGTGTGCTCGGAGTGAACTATGTTCTGTGTATGAAATTAAAATGAATAGCTTGATGGTTGGGGACCCTGGAAGATAGTTGCATGTTCTGCCAGATTGGTTTCGAATTTGGGTTGGAGGTATTTGAAGAGAGGTCCAACTTTCACAGTCTGACAAGAGACAGGTACTCACTGAAGGCCTTACTCAGTAGAAAGTAGGGTCAAGATGAGTCTGCTCGGGCTGCTCAGAGCTGTACGAAATGGATGTGTGAAGAGAGGTATGTTCCAAGGCACACCGTAAGTGCACATCACTGTGCAGATTTGGTGATAGAAAAAAAAAAGATGTGCCGGGTAGAAGGAAAGGTTTCTGGATGTCTTGAATAGCTTGAGAAAGAAAATATAACATGTATATATATTTCTGTTGTTTGTAATCTTCAAAGTTGCCAAGTGAGGGGTGTTTGGTGTCATAATATTGATACCTGTTAAACCAAAGCAATACTACATACTATAAAAACTACAACAGACAAGATAATTATAACAATGGACTGAAGAAATCCTAAACTTTAATTTTATTTTTTTGTGTATCTATTTAGTTTTTGCTCTGAAAATATTATTAATAATAATAATTTGTATATTTAGAAGACAAGGCAATGCATTATCTGGAGATTTGCTGAGATCACAGCCAGTTCATTCCATGCTATGTCAGCAATAACATCTCCATTTTTTTCAAGTGAACCAGTCCTATAAATAGTCATCTAATTCTAATTTGCCCATTCTGTTTATTAGTAATGAAAAGAATAATTCCCACAGAACAGCTGAGTAATTTAACCCTGGGCTCTTTTCATCTTTGCGACTGAATTTTGATTTTGCAGAACAGTATGGTGATAACCCACGGTTGTTTACACCTCTCTAATATGAACAATTTACTCTCGGGTAAAGGAGGAAGAGACATAGAATGAGAGAGAGAGAGAGAGAGAGAGAGAGAGAGAGAAAGAGAGTGAGGCAGGCTTCTCACTGCCCAAAGCAGCGTTTTGATGAAAATGGAGGATAAATGTTTCTTTTCCTTAACTGTGCCACAAGGGAGGTTACTTGTAATTATTCCTGTGAGCAAACAAGAAGTTGAAGCAAGCTAATGATGAAGTGCTCTCACTTCCTTGCCATTTAAAAGGGATAGCGACCTGGGTCATACATGCAGTCTGGAGACTATGAATCAGACAGACTTTGACGACTGCAATGAACACTGAGGGATTTATTTAAGAACTAATGTATTCCCAAAATGGAAGTGCAAAATTTGATAAACAAATTATGTGCATGGTTTTGTGTCTTGGTGATATAAAAAACCTTGTTTCCCCACCTTTTGATGTTCCCTGATTTAACAAAGTACACCCCCCGCCCCCATACTCACCCACTGACAACAGCTACCTTAAAACTCACCCCATAGGCATGGATGAGACATAATATCTAATTAAGTTTCAGAGCTGCATTTTTATTTGTTAATCACTTAAGTGCTTCGAGGATCACCTGATATCCAAAGGTCTGGTCCCAGTAGCCAAAATGTCAAAATGCAATTATATGCATGATTAGCCTGACCTGTTTCTATAGTACCCTCCCTTCCTGTGTCTCCCTGCTGGAGAAGCTGACAACTGCTGGCATGTTTATTTTGATGAGATTAGGTGTAGAGGAGGCCCCCACCATGTGCAGCAGGCATGGCACCCCCATCTGGTCACTGGAAGAACTAACAACAAACCACCACCAGTAAGCAGAGGGGAGAAATGAATTGAGGGAGGTATAATGAGAGGGAGGAGGAGAAGGCTCTTGCTCAGGTGGGGAGGATAATCTTTCAATCTCTGTTTAGCCTTAGGAATTGTAGGAGAGAAAAAATACAGAAACAAAGGGAAAATAAATAAATAAAAATAAAACAATTTATGCTTCTTAAAGGATAATATGATCACGAATTATTAATCAAATCATCTTGATCCGGGACGAGGGAGGGGGGCTTTACTTTGTGGTGCTTAGCAGAGCAGCAATCCTCTCTAATCTGATTGTGTGGAGATAAGGCGGCTTTAGCCTTGCCATTGTGCTACTCTGATTAAAGAGGGCAGGAGGCACACTGCTTTCCATGGTGGTCATGGAGACAGGTGAAGTACAAGATACAAATTTGCACAATCACTCAAATGCAGTCACAGACATGCGCAAACACAACTGCACACAGTGAACATGTTCAGACTTTAGAGAGAGATTAACTCACATAATTACTGTAATTACAGCACTGATGTCTTTTTTCTTGAAAACTTCAGTCTTCTGTGCACACACAGATGCATAATTGAGGAAAGACACTGGCGCACTTCTATCCTGCATAATATGTAATCCAAAATTATCCAAGATTTTGGATTACATATTATACTCAAAATGTAGACTTTTGTTCAAAGCTCTATTAGAAAACATTCTATTAAAGCACTTAAAGCTTTGTGTGTGTGTGTGTGTTTGTGTGTGTGTGTGTGTGTGTGTGTGTGTGTGTGTGTGTGTGTGTGGGGGGGTGTAAATATATGACCCTTGTGACATTTTTTTTTAAATATTATGTCTATATGTATCAACTTTGTAATTATTTTTCTTGATACAGTTCTGTGTTATAATCTCTTACCAGAAGTAGGCATGTTGTTTGTCTGAAGGACCAACTGTAAAAAAAACCTGTTAAATTACATTCACACTGCATTATAATAAGCAAACATAAACTTGCCCATGCACATGCATTATCAGAACTTTCTCATGCCATGTGTCTTACACAGTTCCTATGAAGTTGCCCTGCTTAGCCTAATTGGGTTTGGATTTGAGTTTGGAGTTAATAGATTTGAAAAGGAATATCTGAGGAAGTGTGCATTTTGACAAAGGCTGCAGGCTGGGATGTATGGAGCCCATGTGTCTCTGGAGAGTGGCGTCAGGTCCCTTGGTAGCCCATTAGAGAGTGTACCCCTTCCCGAACACAACCCCCACCTCCAGCTACATGGCTCCCCATATCAAGGGAGACCACAGCAGCCAGACGCAAAGCAGAATATTCATGTTACACTACCATGTGTGTGTGATCCTTCAGTTGGCTTAAGCACACACTGACTTGCACACAAACATGTACACACCCACAAATACAACACTCACAGAGTTACTGATACAATTGGACTCATGCAAACATAAAAAAAACAGAGCACACCCAATGAACGTTTGAAATGAGGAAAAACAAGAACAAGCTTAGTCATTTGAAACATCAAAAATGGCTGCTTTAAGTGAACTTCTGAATTATATTGCATCATCTGTTTGAAATACTGCTCAAAATGTTGAAACACAGAGGAAATAACCTGTTGGTTTTATCTGGGTTTGTCTTCAGGGTACATCATGCAGTGAGGGTTGAGCATTTCAGGCCAAAACCAGCATGGACAGACTTAGACACACTAATGGAAGAGCAAGGGATGCTTTGAGAGGTGTCTAAACATTCTCCAGTACCACATCAGAGAAAATTAAAAAGAATTTAAAAAATTAGATTGACCTGTGACCATGACCATTTTCTCCATGGCCCAGACCACCTGGAAAAGCAACAAGTTAATGCTAACCACCCCTAATGTAGCTTCCCCCACCCATTGACTAAGGAGCAATTCTGCTTTGAGTGTTTGCTTTACAGTGGACATTTTAGAAATGTCAAATCAAGTTAATTTAATATTTACTTTAAAAATTTAATTTTTGTGGAATTTTGGTAAATGTTCAATGTAGTATTTGTGTGGATTAAAAAGTTTAATCAATTTAAATTTTGGTCTTTTTAATAAGCAGATATTGAAAAATTAGTGATTCACTTATTAGGTCAGCTACAGAATGTGCGCCAATCTACTGTATGTAATTGCTTAAAGAAATCACCTGGCACAGAAAATATCTAATGTCTGTCAACAAAAAGGTAATTCAGTATTGATATATAAAACAGTTTGGTTTTGCTCATGGAAAAAATTTGCCCCTATGTTTAAACAATGCTGTTATATTCGTGGTTATTGTTCCACTAATTAATCTTTATACTTGTTAAGGCTTGTTAAGCAATGGTGAGGCGTATTAATAGAAAAAAAAAAAGCCTACAACCTGTAGATGATGAAATTCAGATTCGACATCCGCTAGCCCCCACCCTGTCTTGTGTTGATTTGATGTTTGCTCACAGACTGTTGGCAGTGCCAGGAGTTTGAGGTGCCATGGGCTGCCAGGCTTTGAGTGTGACCTCATGTTCCATTCTGTTTCTATGCTGCTGTGCCTCAGCTTTCCGTCCTCCTGGGCTGACACTTCACTATAGCTCCAACAACTGCTGTGGGACACTGAACATCTGTAAGCCACCGCTCCTACTCACTCAGCTGCCTCTGCACTGGGCACATGCTCTCTGTGCAGCTGCTGTTGGTATGTGTGTGTGTGTGTGTGTGTGTGTGTGAGTGTATGTACTTTAGCACGGCATGTGAGGCTGTGTGCAGCATACTTTGACGCCGCTTCTATTTGGGACAAGTTTTGAGTCTCTGCGTCTGCATGTGTGTATGCACGGTGATTGCAGCAGGGACTTTTTTTTTTTATCACATGAACGGAAGAGTAAATGTATTAGAGAACTAGAATGTCAACTACAGTTAAAGTGAGGGATTTTAGCTAACGTGATGCGGGTTTTGTAGGTTACTCACGAATCTCCCGAGTGCACATACAGTATGCGTCTTTTTACCGACACTCTACCGTTGCCTTCAACTGCCCTCACACCAGGGCAGGCCCATCATGTCAGAAAATGACGGAACTGTATCAACCCTTATCGATCATGTGACTCAACAGTTCTTTTTCTATTTGTTGTGTCGTGCGATGGGAAAAACAGAGAAAATCTTTGTAGTGAATTCAGCAGAAAAAAATGTTTTATTAAACGCCTTATGTTTATTGACTTCTCTTTCATGTCAGTTCTTTTGTTCTGCCTTTGTAGTGGCAAAAGATCTCTGTGCATCATCATTTGTGAGCGATCTGAGATGTCAGAGGTGTCCTTTTGATGTGGAGTGCAGACCTCATACGAAGCACCACCTGTGCAGCTTTCATAGTGCGCCTGTGGATGTTGTAGTGTGCTTGTCTATGTGAGAACAACTGCGTGTGGGTGTCGATCTTTGTGTGTTTGTATGGGAGACTGCCTATGCATGTAATTTTTTTTACGTGTGTGTGTGTGTGTGTTTGCGTAAAATCAGCCACCTCCATCTCCTGTTCCAGAGGGAGCAGGAAGGGCGTTGAAACATCACTGTTGTTCTTCTCTTATTGTACCTAACGACTCTGGTAATTGTGACGGTGTGATGCTCACTGGCAGTGTGTGTCACTGCCTTTGATCCCAGTGATACCACACACAAGTTCAGCAAGCACATAGTTTGTTAAACATTAACACACATGCACGCATGTTCAAAAAGTATTTTTTTAGAGCTCCTGAAACTCTGTGCTGTTGCCCTATGTGTCATCATACATCGAGCAGATGACCTCACTGGTAGTCAATGAAGAGCGGGAATGGAGTCGATGTTTGCAAAGAATAGAGTGTCATTGAAGTTCATCAGTTCCTTATGCAAGTCTGAATCAAGGCTTCATTGGTTAGTCATCAGTCTGAGTGGAGTCTCAATCTGCATAAACTGTAACAGGTAGTTCTTTTTTTTTTAAAAATGCTGTTGATCAAATCATATTGAATTTTTGATTTTGTTTCTCACATCAGGAGCTTATTTCAGGGATGTGAAATAAAAGCAATTGTGCACAATCACACATTGCATTAAACTACTGTGAAGCCTTAGATTTTTGACATTAACAATTATAACTGGCCTCGAAACAACATCTTCTTATTAGTATCATAGTGATTTGCAAAGGTTTTGGCTCAACGGTCTTAACCAAAAGTCCATTTTTCCATGCATCAAAAGGAAATTTGCATGTGTCATGTGCAACCTAATAATGAATGCTCAGGTCTTTTCATCATTATGCATCAGTGCTACTCTTTATAGGTTATTATCATTCAAAAGTCACAAATCTAGAGTCTAAGATCATTAGCTATCAAGTCCTGCTCAAATGATAAGACTACTTGACCACAATATATATGTGCAGTAAGGGCAAAACAGAACCATGAGTACCAGGACCAGAGTGACACACACAAAATATTATATCTGGGGGATGGACAGTATCCCAGCATGCAATGGGTGAGAGGCAGAGTTCTTCTACAACAGTTAAAGATGTCAACAGGGTAACACATATACATACATACATATATATAGACAGCCAACACATTTACACCTACTTAATAGTCTCAAGTTTTTTGACTTGAGGAGTAAACTTGAGACATTTCTAACATAATACTAAAGGAAAATAATAGCGAGAGACTCAACATATATCATATTTGAACCTAAAAATCACTTGGAATGAAAACAACAATGTTATGCATGTAATCATGACTTTTTGCGAATTCTGGTAATGTGTTGCTGTTGTCACTGTGATAAATCATGATTATTTCAGACTTAAGAATGATACCATCCATCTCTCAGTGACATTATACAAGTCTGTTCCTCAGAGAGGTGTTTGTTAAAAGATTTTTTAAAAATATATCTGGGTCAGCCTTTAATCCTCCTCCCCCTTCAGTGTCATCTGAAAAGAGGAAAGGCGACAGCTTTTTTCTCACTTATTAATGCTTGTTAAGTAATTATTTTTAATTATCTTAGAAAATCCGAGATAAATAAGAATACTCATATATTTATAAGATGTTTACACCACCATGTTCACTCAAATGCAAACAAGCCCTGCAAATAAACCATGCCTTAACATTTTAAATGAGCCTGGTTTGTTTGTGATGAACATCTACAAATAATCTTTTAAACATGCCATTGGTAGAACTTCTCTAAAGTCACTCCAGAAAACGACCAAAAAGAGGCTACCTGGGGACAATTCCTCGAGAGCCGCTAATAACCAGAGGAAGGGAGACAACAAACATGTTTTCTTCTTGGTCTTAGCTGTTTGATATAAGATGTATGCTAAGACCTCTTGTGGTTTGGTGCAGTGCAGAGGGGAGACTATAAAAAGAGCAGGCATTAAAGAAAACTTGTTCTTAGTATGCATGCCAAAGTAACACTAACTCTGTGACAGATTGTGTCTTAGCTGAATGGGGACATAAAGAGGTAACAAAGCCTTACCCTTTCCCTATTATACATATGTATGTAAATGTGTTAATTTGCGTTGAATCATATTTTTTGTCTTTTTGTTGCTAGGATTTACTCATACTGCTTGTTGGGTTTAGACTGTATGACATATGCTGTTTTTTGGCTTCCATTATAAACATGTTCTATAGACTCTTGGAAATGCAAGGGACTTCCCAAATATACATACAACACACACACTCGCAAACACACACACACACACACACACACACACACACACACACACACACACACACACACACACACACACACACACACACACACACACACACACACAATCTACTCAACCTTCAATCAGCCTTCCTCATCCTATCTACTACCACCTCCTCTACCACGGAAAAGAGTTCCTGCTGATTAGAACAGGCCTCTCACCGAGTGCCATCCATCATCACCTAACCTACTGGTCCTCCCTCCTGATTACTCTATCTCTCTCACACACCCACACATGCGTACATTTACAAGTGGCACAAACATACATACACACAGACACACACAAAATATCAGAACAGTTCACATTGATTGAATTAGGATTAATTGGCTATGAGGTAATCATTGGCTTCAAACAAGGCTGTATGTCAGGAGAGTTGACATTTAGTCGACACACGAGAGAACGAGGAAATGTGAGGCGTGTGTGTATATATGTTTGTATGGGGGGCAGTATTGCTGCTGTATGAAGCATTACAGAAAGTCTGCTCATTCTCTACTGAAAGAGAGGGGGGTCTGACTAAGGCCTGTTTGGTTGTAAAAGCAAGCTGACAGCTTTGTTAACAAGTCTGAGCAGATGAGAGGGATTATTTTATTCCATGGCATGATGATGGCATTGAGCAGACAGCCCTCAGTTAGCTTTGGATTTGTCAGCTTCCAGTGATTCACTTGTGATTTTTTGTAGATTTGCCTGTTACTAGGCAGTCCTATCTGTCATTATTAGAATAGCCATGTTATATTTCAGGTGATGCTGTGTCAGGTAAGGGGTGTAGTCATTTTGAAATATCTTGAAGTATTAAAATAATTTTGTAATATTAGATGTAATGGTTTTGTGAAATTACATTTTTTCAATTCATGAAAATGTAAGTAATTTTTTAAAAGTGTTTTTTTTTTTTCCCCAGCTAGTGTTTCTCTAGATGTAAAGGCAGACACTGTGTACCATCTTTCTAGGTATATAATCCTTTATGCAGCCTGGTGACAGGATGTTTAGTGCTTTTTCTAGATATTGTTTAAGCCAGCATGTTGGGCTATAATGTAAGTAGAGCCATGAAATCTAGTGTATCATTTGATTTGCTTCAAATTAAACTTTTTTGGGCAACATCAATAAATGTCCCCAGTGCACAGTCTCTATAGTAACAGAAAAGTGCTTTATAACATCAATCAAATCGTCAAACTCATTACCAAGGGCAGCCAATAAAAAATAAGGCCAATAAATTTGAAAATGGCATTTATAGGTGAGGACAGCTTCTGTGTGCGCTGTTGATCATTTTTGAAGTTTTCCATTCACATTGAATTGAATAGAATGTGAACGGAATATGAGAACTAATCAAACAACAACACAACATCATCTGGAAAGCAATTTTTGTATGTGCTGCAACTGCCGTGTAGGTCAGATTGCATTACCTTTTGTTACATGCATTCATCACTCAATTTGAAGTTGGGTCTACTTTTCTATACACCATGATAACTGTCTAGTACAGATGTGTCAGATGTTACCCGACTCTGTTGTTGTCAATATCACAACAACATATGAAGAGTCTAGTGAGTGTTGTAGTTGTAGTTATATGCAGGTATCAGTTTAAGCGTCTGTTGTGAATTAATTATTCATTTTATTTTACTTATTTTATTATACTTACTTATATTCTCAAACCTCTTCATGCTAGTGGCTGTTTGTTAACATCATATATTTTTTTGTGTTCGTCAAAGCCATGTCTGAAGGTAAAAGTCATTTTATGAGCATAGATAAAAGAGCTGAAGCGTCGGGGTCCCTCACTTCTACAGATGGTTCGTCCTGTTGTGCTTAAGGCCTGGGATAAAAAACAAAAAAAGAAAATAAAAAAGAAAATAAAGAAAAAACTTTTTGCTCATTTATAATAATAATTATTTCACAGTATTAACTGAACATGCAACATATGGTCAAAAAATAACTTTTCTAACACATTTCAATTATACATCTGCAGAGATCTCTCTGTGCCTATGTTTGACATTTTTTCTTTACAGCAGAACATACTTCTAGGATGTGTGGGAAACGTGGTAACACAATAGAGCACTGAGCTAATTATGTTGGTGTCAATTATTCATTGGTGACTCAGGTTCGCAAGCTTGCAGACACATACAGTTTCCTCTTCTCCCAGTGTATCTTAAAGGCTTGCTCACAGGTACCACAGAGGAAGTAATAGGCATCAATATTTCATAGTTAATTATGACAGCAAAGCCACGGACTTTAATATTCCTGGAGAGGCGTTTGTGGTGCCTTTCAGCAGTTCATTGTTGTCAGACACACCAGAAAGAAAGAATGCAGGATGAGTTAATAAATATGGAGGGATATGGTCAGTGACACCACTCCACTTGCCCAACCACACATCTGCATGCAAGTGGGTACACATACAGGAATAAACCCACAAACACTCAAGGAAATTTGTTCATCCTTTACTGTTACACTCCTATAATAGTGTTCCTCACATTAGGACTCAGTCGTGACAGATTTCTTCACCGCAGACATTTTTTTTTACACTTTTTTAAAAATAATTTTGACTTTCTTTAGCTCTAATCCGTTTGCAAGACACTATAGTTTGGCCTTGGGAACTCCGCCTCAAGAATTACAATGCAGTATTTAACACACACGCTGCTGTCGGGGGAAACAAGCACTGTTGTTAAACAAACATAACACAGCAAAAAAAGATAATTCATGATCTGTAATAAAAAAAGAACTATTGAGTTATCTGTCAAGCTAGCATGTCTTTCTACAGTGGATCCGTTTCTCAGTAACAATAATTGTCAGAAAACTATGTTCTCTAATGTTGCCATTTCAACACTGAGGGGAAAAAAAGAACTTTTATGACTAATATTTTTTCACTGATGGATTCATTTTCAAATTATATGAGCTATTAAATTAAGATAACAATAAGATAATAGACAGCTGGTCTCAATCAATGAATCCCAGTAGAATGTATTAAAAAAAAAAAAGTAAAACACTTTTAGAGGGCAGAATATTAAGACTTTTACCCTATTGTCTGTGTGTATTGTACCCCCACCTGACTCTACCATTGCCCCCAAGGGCAAAGCTGGGTATTTGAAGTGGTTAATGTTAGTTTAGTCCCGCCTCTGGGACTAATCACCTAATGAGGGCATTAGAGAAGTGTTAAGGTCACAGTGATTTGTATTAGCATGTGTGAGCAAGTTTGTGTTTGTGTGTGTGTTTGGTGCAGGTGGTATCCCTTAGAGGGATCCAGGGACCCCAGAGAGATATCCAGGGGACCAGAATCGGCTCGAGGGCCTAAGCTGTGCCCAGTCAAAAACTGCTTGGACGGTGATGGATACCTCGCCCCAGGGAGAATGACCACAAGAGCACTTAACCGTAAACACACAGACAAACACAGATACACACACACACACACACACAAATGCCCCACAGACAGAGCAAGATCCATGCTCCAGACACAGAGCATACACAGCGCACAGCGAGGTGGAAATGAGATGTTTGGCTTGATGATGCGTGACATCTGTAATGCATTCTAATTCTCCCCATCGGAGCACCAGTCTTTAAGAATGATTGATGATGTTGTTTCATCGTCTCAGTAAACACAGCTTAATAAATGAAGACCATGTCTGATTATCCTTGAATGGAAACACCACTTTAGTGATTCAAACTAAATTCAGCATCGTCCTTAAACTATAATAGCATCATGTAAATTTCACTCATTTTTCATTTCTAAGGAATGCTGAATCCCCACTTTTCTCAATATTTCTTTTTGCAAAACATCATTTTAACTTAGCTTTAATACCAAGGTGCATTGAAGGTGAAGCACTACAGGCAAACGCATTGTTTTTTCATGCAACAGGCAATTTTGAGATTTTGGGCTGTTTTGCTTTGAAAATATGTCATATTTCAGACCAGTGGAAAGAAAATGTCCATAATTCCCTTTCAAGTACGATACATACCTTTAAAGGCTGTCTTCTCAAAATGAGTTTTTTTCTCATACACTGAGCCAGAAATCTCCACTCCAGTAGCCCTTACATACATCAAACTTTCCAGTTTTAATCCTTTCTATATTTTTGCAGAGGGTTTTCTTCATAAATCATTCATTCATGATTTATATAACATTTTATTTACAAAAGCATGAAGAAATGTATTTTTATTGGCTGTTGACAGTTTTTTTCTAATCTATGTAGTGATTAAAAGAGATATCCAATAATCCCTCAGTAAAAACTTTTGGCTGTAATATGACAACAAAATGAAACAAGAATTTTTAACCTTTATGTTCACATTCCTGTTTTTGAAATTATGAAAATTTCTGCATATTTAATCAGATAATGCCATATTTTCATTATTTAAACTATTACAGATGAGATATTTAAATTTTAGAAAATTGTAACACAAAAAAAAATACTTATCTTAATATAAGTTATCAACTTAATAAGTTTCATGGTGATATCTATTAGTTAACATTTTGAGACTATTTACCTGTAGTTTATTGCCTCCATGCCCTGGTAATTATGTTTGTAAGTCTATGAGCAGTGTCTGTATGTGTGTCTCAGTCTCTGTGATGTGTCTGATTGTTATACCTTTGTGACCAGGTTGCATGACAGTAAAACTGCTTGTTCGACTGTTCAGTAAATGCTGCAGAGAGTAGTAATTTCGCAATAATCACATTACCCTTTGCAGACAGCATTATTACAGATGTCTTGTAGCCAACTCTGCTATTATCATTACTTAACCTCAGAACAGTTGCCCTTAACATAAGCCTACTATTAACATTAAATGTTAATCACCCGTGCAACCAGCCAGCTTGCTGTCTAGTCTGGCTACAGTGTTGTATTCCAATGTATTCTGCATATATTGGAGAGCTACCATGTAATTGGCAAATACAGTCCAAATCAGGTAGATACTGGATGATGCTTAGAAGAAGGAAGCATACAGACTGCATGGAGCTGACACATTGCATGTTTGTGTGTTGTCTATGTGTGAGTCCTTTGTTGAAAACATTTGCATTTTTGGTTGTGTATTCACAGCAGGCAGGCTTCTTAGCACAACTTCAGCTGCACTTGTGTATGCTAAATTCATCGCATGCTGTATACAACCCACCTTTGTGAATTTGCTCTGCGGTATTGAACTGCTGCATTGCATGATGATTTATCCATGCAACATTTTCTCAAAATATTGATGGATAGAGTAGGTGCAATACAAAGCATTACAATAGCAATGTGTCAATACCCCAAGATATGAGTTGACATACACACACGAACAGTGAGCAACTGTAATCCTCTGGGGAAGAGGGCAGTGAATACATAACACCACAGCAGCCAGTGACATCAGAGGGTCTTGTGAGGTTCCTCCACAGGGCACCATCACCTCATGGGATACAGAAGATTAGAGTTAGGGTGTAGCATCCACAGTAGAGCTGTATTTTCTCTATATGCTGTTTTGGTATAAGAAGGGGTTTTGGCCATCAAATGAATTCAAGGCAGCTTTGCACAGGAAAGCCATACTAGTCTACAGCAGTATCTGTTTAGACTTTAATTTAGGTAGAGCAATAAGATGCTGGGAAATATAATGGATTACACACTTGTTGTTAACATGTTGCATAATAGGATTTTTTTTTTAACAACTAAACTTTATTTTCGGTACCTTTCAAAACATTTGTTAGGGGCTGTGGTGTGAATTCATTAGCCAAGAAAATGGTGTACCTGGGCATTTTAAAGCAGTATTTTCAATTTCTATATGTATCACTTTCTATTTCCTCTTCCTTCATCCACTTCATCTATTGTGTTTTCAATCAGATTTCCTTTAAACAGTGTTAACAAGGCCATGAACTGCTTTTGTTGTTGTAAGCTTAAAGAAGGGAACTGTTTAGTATGGTACTGACAGCTTTTAAACCTACAAAAAATAACTATAAATATACAAGTTCTACCAAGCCATAATACTGTGATCACCATAATACTGTGGTCCATAGAAAACAGTGAGAAAATAAAGTTTCTTATACAATAGCAACAGATAATTGGATGTTATTGCAGGTACAGCTCTGTCGCCCCTAGGCATGGATATCCTAATGAAGTTGTGACTACACAGCTGAATTACAAAACTTTCTCTCAATAGGAATGCTATGTAGACTACAGGTATTTAAAAAATGAGTGTTCAAAACCATGGCTAACCTTTCAGCTTCCTTTCTTATCCTCTCTTCACCTGTTTTAAACCATTATTCTCAGTATCCATCAATGAATTCACATTTAGCTTGTCTCTGTTCACGTGGGTCACATGGGTCAAATGGCCTGTATGTGTTTTTGACCTAACATCTATCTTGAACAGTTGATATTCACCTTTCTCTGTGTCTTCATCTGTGGAGCTATTCCATCCATTCAGAATCTAAAAATAAACTTCTGTTTTCTGCTCATTCACAAAAATCACTTCTCTTAAATGACTATCTACACAGCTGCTCTGCTAACAGTGCATAACAACCCGCATTGTAATCCTATATGCAGGTTAATACAGCCTTGGAATATGGCCTAGTAGCTAGAAACACCCACAAAGCACTTTTGCCAACAGAAAGTAACCACTTAAAAACTTACATAGAAAATAACAAAAATAAATGTCCTCTGGATATTGAAGTGAACACTAAAACTGTTGCTGCCCTTTAGAAAAGTCTGATGGGAAGCTGATATCTCCAATTGCCATAGTAAAAGCTGTGAATATGCAATGGCTTCACCCAGTACCTGCACATTGATTTGATTAACTGGTAACCTGTTTAAAGGACCAGTTCGACCCAGGACATGTGCCAGACTATTTCCTGGTGCTTGTGCATTACCTAGGTTGAGTCTTCACTGGTTGCCTGGCAACCCCATGATGATGACAAGTATCCAGGGGGTTACTGTACCCTTCAATCCTCTGATCTAATGCTTGGCAAGAAAGCAAATAAGGGCACGTCCTAAAACGTTGACCTATTCCTTAAAAACAGTGTTGCAATCCAGCAACCTTATGAGTAACATAGTTTAATTCAGTGCATAGTGCTATTTGCACTATTCTGCTGTTACAACATGCCTGCCTCCTTGCCAACAAAATCCTTTTGTGGTTACACAGATAATAATTAAAAAAAATAAATAAATGAAATGACATTTTTGCTTGATTAGTGTGAACGTCTGTAGGGTCTTGTCAAAAAAATTAGTGTTAGCAATGTGATTACGCTTTGTTTACTTTTTGTAACAAGGAGATTTACCAGCACACATGTTCAGGCATTATTAATACCCTTGGCTAAAAGCAAAAGAAATATGTACGGAAAGAATGCCATAAGAGGAGCAGATAGCAGCTGTGGTGTACAAAACTGACGCTGTTTAAAAAAAATCAGTACTTGCCAGCCACTGGGACATTTTCCGCTACAAGGTATACAGACTAACAAATTAAAGGAATATAGAATGACAATGTGACTACACATTTGCCTTTAGTGTCAGATTCTTGGCCCAAAGCCCAAAATGAAGAAACCAAGGAAAATACATGACATGAAAGTTCAGGTTTCGTAGAACAGTGGGTAGCTTATTAAATCCTCTTTGATCCCGCTGTCTTTGATATCTGTGCTCTCATAAAGAATTCACTTTCACTAGTAAATATAGGTAGTTCAGAGAGACATCATGACACACACCTCTCATTCCCTTACAGTCTCTTTAAATTATACAAAACAACCTGGGAAAATATGCAGGTCATAAAAAAAAAGGATCACCAAAAAGAAGTGGAAATATTCAATTCTTTGGCTTAGTTACATTTGGGATTTGGGGGATTTTCAGGTTATTAGGGTACTGAGGTTTTGTGATAAGTTCAGAACAAGTTCACTTGAGCCTTTGGGAATACTTTCATTTGGACACTGAATGCGTTTTGTAAAAAACTGTAGGGTTACTATGCACATAATGTTTAAAAATGAAATGAATGGTTCCTCATTAGGCCTTAATGTTCTGCTTAAAAAATTTGATATTTTCCCCATGTCCTCGTTGGTCATGTAGTAATGGCAAATGCTGTGTTCCTATGTTTTTAAAGTTCTTGTTATCCTGCCTGTTATTAACTAATTAAAACTTCATTGTGCTTGTTGCAAAAGAGATTGAAAATAGACACTGTGACCATTATGATACCATGCCCACAAAAGTTTGTTGGTCAGTCCAGTGTGTGTGTACTTGTGATTTTGTGCATTTGTGTGTTTGTATGCATGTGTGCATGCTCTTGTGTGGCTGAGTTGACAAACGTGGCGGGCTTGGCTGGGATGAAAAGCCTTCTGCCTGTGACCTCATACCCCAGTTGCCATGGCATCTCTCTGTTTGTAATTGTCCCAGTTTTCTAGGGTGAAAATAATGAGGAGCATCTATCAGAGGCTGCCATCCCACCCTGTCCTGTCCCAGGCTATACCCTGACCTGGCAATGCCACCCCGCTGAGCCCACCTTGCCCGGGGGCCAGGCCTGTTTGTTTGCCTTGCCCAAAGGATGACACTGCGCCGTAGAGACGGAAAGGTCGTGGCTGCCCCTGACCTGACCTCTCACCCCTCCTTCTGCTTAATGCCAGGGCACTGGGGGGTGATGACTGGCTAACACATATTTACTCAGAGTTAGATAAATGAGCATGCACACAAGTACTTTGGCACATAGATTCATAGCCGCACAAAGAGAAGCCACATTAACCCACACAGTCAGGCAAACTTTAAGATGTGATCTTTCTGTATGTCAGTTTCTTGCTATGCTACAGTTCGTGACTGTTTGATGGATATGGGTTTTCTAGTCAACATTTGTTGGTTTTTGTCTGGAAAACCAACAACAAACAGGGTTTCCACAACAAAGAGATATTTCTATGTGATGTCTAAGTGAAAGTTTACTTAACTGGAGCTGTAATCTGCCATGTTAGTAGAGGCAAAAAGATTCCCCCCCCCCCCGCATCCTCATTAAAAAAAAAAGTACAAGCCTACTTTTGAACAGTAAGTTAGAGAATTGATGAGAAAGCTAACGCCTGTTGTGATATCTATTTCTTTCATTGTTCTCTGCTGGCTCAATACAGCATGCATTTTCACTGTGCATTCCAATTACCTTGGTGCAGATCAAGAAAAGTGCCAGATTAACTAGAGAAACCTTGCTAACACAAAGAGAATTCCTAACTTAACAAGATGTCTTTTCTCATTGATAAGCCCCGTCAGAATTTCCGTGGCTTCCCTTTCTGAATAATTAGGAGGTTTGGATTTGAATACATATACAGGGACTTCAGAAATCGTTAGATACACAGTGCAATGCTCTGTTTAATATTTCACAAATTTCCTTTTTCAGTCAAGCCCATGAATATTTGTAAAATGTTCTTTCAGGTTCCTTTTTCAAGTTCCAGCTCCAAAATGTCAAGCAGAAAAAGTTTAAATTCATCCAGATTCAATATAATGTACAGTATGTTGCAGCTGGTAGAACTCTTCTTGACATGCAAGTTAATAATTAAGCTTAGTTCATATATTGCTGTGCAGTGACATAAATGGTGTGCCAACACTTTTCTTTGGAGTTTTTTGTGTTAATATTACAACACTGGTTAAGATTTTCTTCAAGTTTCACCAAGAACCAAGTGCACTCTGCATTTCCTCTCTGATCCAGGCTTATGGTTGTCCCTTCCATGGTAATCAGGTTATTATATTTATTGTCCTTTTTGGCGACTAGTCTTTGTTGAGCTGAGTTTAGACCTCTAATGGGCATCAGGAGCATGCAGAGGCAAAGATCCACCTTATTAGGGCCACTTACTTTCATGTTGTTCACTATAGACCCATTGGCATGGAAGATTTGGCCTCATACAGTGCCTCACTAGTGTACATTTTCTGTGAGTGTCTCATTTTTATGGAGCTCTGGGGGTATTTTAAAGTGTCATCATTTAGGCTTCAGCAGCGTTAGTCAAAATGAGGTGGGCCCTTATGATAATGACCATCACCCTTCTCTGTATGCTAAATGACGTTACATCTTTTACCCTCAATTTGAGATTTGAAATAGATTCGTTCCCAGAATAATGTCCTTTAGTAATGAAAACTCTTCAGAGGCTTGGCTGAAAATACACATTCACACATAGGCCCCCACACACATACAGTACATCATGTTATTATCACACTCCAGGGGAAGTCTTATTAATCTTCATATTTTTTTTCCCCTTCTTCCTCATTTGGAAGCAGCTCATGAACAATTCAGCTCTTGCCTGCTAATGGTGTTTCACAAGGCTCTGTGGGATATCTTTTATACATCAATATGGGCAATTATCAGCTTAACTGAGAAAGCAGTATCGCCAGTTCAGCCATGCCCTTCGCTGCTATGCTCTACACCAGGGTACTGTCTTGATATTCTTAAGTGAAGAATAGCACCAGCACTGCCAGGATAAAGGGTTTCATATACTGCTGGGCTTACCCATTAAAAGCAAAGCAGAATAAACATCTTGCTGCAATTAGGACCTTACTTACAGGTTAAAAAGTGTAACAAAAAGCAGCAAATTCATTAAACAACTTTAACATGACACATATGGGATATTTAAGTCTATATAAGTCTTTAGCTGTTTATCAAACTCTTAATTTCATTGGTAGATATTTTTTGTTTAGCATTTTTTTCTTGGTTATATTTATAAATTTATTTTCTGTTTAAATATTACAATTATTATCTGTTGCTTCTCTCCTGAATAACATTTTAAAACACTTGGCACAAGAGGGCACTACAGCCACGCTTACCCCCTGGGGATTCCAGTCCGTCCAATGCCAACTGTCCTGCCCCCATGCCGTTCTATTGTTCAGAAGGGATTGGTGTAGAGAAGGCAGCTGTGCACAGCTGGTGGCATTAGCGGCTTAACCCTTGATGCTAATGCTAATATAGGATTGGGTATGGAGCAGACTTTGTGAGCCACATGACCACTGGCGGGCAGGGGTTGAGAAGAGCGGAGAGTTTGTGGTGAACTGATCCAGGCATGGATTAGTGGGCAACACGGCAGAGTTAGTTCACTGGAGAATGCCACCACTTGGGTTTAGCTCCTACTAAACTAATTAGATCAGGTCTGAGAGATATCGTGTGTTTTAGTTTCAAGACTGTTATCATAGTCAAACTCTGCGTGGTTCGTCCATGTTTTTTCATGTAATATTTTTAAACGTGACTGAAGTCAGCAGTTCTTGATATTGTATTTTCCTTTGGAAAGGACACATCCACATCCATTCTTTGCTCAGTCTCTCCAAAGTAAGTCTGTACAAAGTAATCCTTGAGCCTTGTTTCTTTTCCAAAATTCAGCAGAATCTCCAAGTCAATTTGAGGCAGTGCCCTTTGGCCTCCATCCACCCTCATGCTCCAACCTTCTTATCTCTGCCACCATCTCCACTGGTGCCAACCATTGCTCCATCCCTCTGTTCTGTTGTTGAGTCCCCTTATTCGCTGCCCAGCCGTCCTCATCTGGTGAGACACCACCAGCTGGCCAGACAAACCAGAGGTAGTGCAGTGGCTGTGGAGCACAGTTGCCCTTAGAGAACCACAAGCCTTTGTGCTTGGTTCCCACAGCAGCTCCAAACCTCTGTTTATGAACAAGAGAGATCAGACCAGGGCTTATATTTATAACCACACCACCATGACCGCTGCCGCATCATTGCAGTAATCACCACTGTGCATTGAGCCTTAGTGGAGCAGACACTTGGCCCGCTCCAGATGGGCACTGGCCAGCTTGGCCCCTTAGCCCGGCAGCTCTGAACTGAAATCATAGATGGGCTTTGCCCCTGCCAACTCTGAACTGGCAAACCAGTTGTTCTGATCTAGGGGAGGAAAAAAATAGGGAACATGATGATAATGTTTCAGCGTAATCATTTGAAAGGTCAATTTCGCTTTGTTCCCTGTTGTGCTTTGTACGGTGATTTGTGAGTGCAAGGTTTCATATTGCTGAACTCACATTGTCATGGGGAGTGTCTGTGTCATACATTTTGGCAGACTGTATGATTTTGTTTTAGACTGATGAATTGAAATGACTGCCAGAAATACTATTTATATTTCCAAACCACAAAGATTAAAAGGCTTAGTGCTAGTCAGCTGTTTTTATTTTTATCTCTTTCTGTGCAGAACTACTGATCTCCTCCTTTGTCAGCTAATTCTGGTTTTATTTCTCTTTCCAAAATTTCTTTAATCAAAGCTTATTTGAGTCAAACAATTTGTCTCCAGACAGTGGTATTTTACAAGGTCTTGGAAGAATGTTTCTTTTTTCCCCCAGTTGAACAAATTTCTTTTCCTGTCTTGTCCCCTAGAAAGATACTTTTGTGGTGGCTAGAGATGGGGTTATAGCAAGGAACGTTCTCACCACACAGCCCACCAAAACAAAGTGACAATGCTACATTTCCTCACAGTTAGTGATCCAGCAGACACATCTGGCCAAGGCACATCAGCAAACACATCCTGTAAAGCCTCTCTCTGTATGTCGAGGTCAGCTTCAGTGGTCCCGAGGTGGAGGAAAGTAGACTCCACTGTGCCAGTTTAAACTTAGCCCACACTGACATGCCCATTTGAGGTTTTAGGTTGCGTTTCAATGGTTTTCTGTGGATGCCTTAAAAAAACGCTCATGAGTAGAATTAATGGGAGCTTTGGCAATACAGGGGAGCCACAAGTAGGTGAAAGGCAAACATAGCTTGTGGATTGGCCATGTCAGTCAAATGGTTTTAGAGTACTAGCCATTAGCTCATTATCAGAATCCCAGTTCTCCAGTGGGCTACATGCTACGTTTGGCCTGTTTACACAAATGACGGGGAGATTATAGTTACTTGCTGTCCAGACCATAGTAATGAGAAATAAAGGGACAATGAGAAATAATGGGGACTGTCTTAGTTCTTCTTGACTAGCAGAGTTCATAATGATGTAATGTTATGGGCTCATTGCTATAATTAATACTTGAACCTCCATTTACTCAAAATTATCATTAGTTCTTTTGAACCAGAGTGCAGAAACATTTTAAAGCATAGACACAAGGCCGGAAAACCAAACCTGTTAAGGATTAGATTGAAGCCCTCATCATTAAGAGTAAATCCCCTGGGATTGACTGGCATCAGCCACACTATATTTCTGACTTTCAGGATCATTGTAGACACAGTTCACATTGACCATTTTCTATCTGACTGGTGGTGTCTAGTGAACTCAACTTTACATTGAAGAAAAGTCTGCCTGAGAATAAATTTTACATAATTTGACTTTTTATTGAGGATTTAATTGATTTTTTTCTCTGAAAGGTATGATATCTCTATGCTGTAAACAGTTTTTTTGGCTTGAAGTTAGATAGACAGTCTAATTAATCAATTTAATTCTAAATTCGACTGAACCTTCCATGTCTCGATTAATTAGAGAAATTGGGGGCAAAATTGTATAGTTCAATTAATTGTATTTCATACAAGTTTTTGGAGAGACAATCTTCAGAGAAACTGAATTGAAGTGGTTGTAGGCAGCAGGAAGACTGGCCATCACCTGGCCATCACATTTGCTTGTTGTCTGAAAAATCACTTTCCAGTTCAGTTTGCCATAAACCTGCCCTAGGGTTGGCTCTTCACTGTTTTGTGGTTTTTTTTTTATTATGTTTTTCATAATAATAGCTACACTAAAGAAGGAGAAAAAGTATAGCATTCAGAGAATGCAATTTGATTAGAGTGAGGCTAGAGGGTCATTGTAAGGCAAGTGATGGCAGAGCCAGTAAAGTGTACGTGTATGTGCAAGCATGTATTTGCAAACAATCATCTATGCCTGTAGTCTGTATATTTCAATATGCCTCATCATTGCCTGTCTGGGAATGACAAAGGCATGTACATGAATGCAGCCCAAGGCCCAGTTGTCTTGTCATCTGTCTAGTGTGTGTCTGTATGCGCAGGGTTTACAAAGCTTGTAGTGTCAGCTCCTGGATGTATATGTGTGCGTGTGTGTGAGTGGAAGAGAATAAGATCAGGTTACGCTAGGGATAATCCTCCTAAAGCCGTTTTGTTCAGGTCTAAATCACTGGATATTACCCTACCCATAAGTGATTTTAATTGGTTGTCTCATATAACACACACTCCCGCCTAACTTAAATGCCGCCCTGTAATTGGCTGAAGGCTGCATCTGCCTGTTAAGTTCATGGGACAATAATGGTTTAGGTGGCAAAGTTACTGGATATTGGAAGTGATCAAAGGATCAGACTCTCAACTGTTTCACATTCATTGTCTGGCTTTGGTGCTGTTTTGGGCCTAGGTTTTTGGGCCTAGTGTGTGCACATGTATGTGTATTTTTACAGGGATTACTGTACACTTTGTGTCAGCATGTTTGTGAGGGGCTTGTGTCCATTGTCTAATTCACTGCTGTCTCCCTTGTTGGACTGGAGACAGCACATATTGTCCTTTTGCCTCCCACCTCCCGTATTTGAAGACCTGGCTCTTCAGATGATTCCAGATTTTTCAGTAACCGTAGTGATCATGGTGGCTTTGATGACCATAGGTGGCCGTAATGCTGCTTCCTGCAGATTCCCTTGACCACAGTTTGGCCAGCCATCTGGGGTTCTAGCTGGCTGGTTAGGGGACTTTGGTGCATGTTGAACCTGCCACTTGGCTTGTCCATTATCAACAGGAGAATTCCAATACATTCTCATATAGTTTTGTAATTCCTCAGCACATACTCTGAAACCTATGAAGATAGCCTTTATTTACCATGAAGCCAACAAAAATCAAAATTTTCACCTATTCTGGGTCTAAAACGTGGAGCTTTTTTTCCATAACTGCTCGGCTACCTTTCTGACGATTTGTTCCAAAGTGCGTCAGACTCTGAAATGGTAGGAGGTTTGAAAGGGAGTGTTGAGATTGAGTGTGACCCATGTGCCTATGATTGCTTAGAAAGAAATTTCCTTTAATGATATTTTGGAAGGGTAGAAAAGTACCAAAGCTGAACACATCATGCTATTCCACCTTAAAAATTTGAAAAGGTTGCTGTATATCAAATCACTCTAAGCTGTTATTCACTTATGGTGAAACAGTTCATCATTTCCTCTCTTCCCACTGTTCTAACACTAGCCCTCACACCAGACCCCCTTGTTATTGTCATCTGGAAAAGCAGAAAAGCTAAAAGCATCATTTTCTCTCTAATCCCCTCTAAGAGTGGTGGACCATTTATTTTTACAAGGCCATTTGTCCCAGACAGTATGTATTAACTGGAATAGACTGTGTGTATTGTACACTGAAGTACTCACACATACTCCCTCAGCCACCCACCAACAAAACCACCACTACCATCGCACAGGTGCATGTGTGCATGCCCTGACCTTGTGAGCAATGCAGAGCTTGTCTTTATGAGGCCTTGAGACATGGCATTTGTGGCATTTAACCCCCTCATCACTCTGTGACCCGCATTCACCCCCTCCACTTGCTTTGTACTGTCATTCTCTTCCCACCCTCCTTCGTCTCTGCCCCTCTAATTCACATTCTACTCTTCCTGCATATTCATCCTCCACCACCTTCCTTGCTTCCTTGTTAAATTTCCCTTTGTCAATGACTTCAGCCCTTTAACCTGTCAGATAAACAGCCATGGTCCAGGTGTGTGTGTTTATGTGTGTGTGTTGAGGGGAAACTAGACAGCCACAGAATGTAACCCCTCCTCTCATACACTGGGCTATCTTGGAGAGGGTAGAGAGATCTTGACAAGGTCACTGAGCTTTGTAGCTCATAATTACCCAGCCTGGGTCTACAGTAGATATGTCAAAGCAGCTGGACCATGCAGGGTTCACACAAAATAGAAGAATCTGTGAACCAAAAATTGTTAAAATGGATCTCTAGATGAATCTAAGGCTGTACCCTGTGTGACTATCTTTATTGTGCTGGTCAAACTAGATTATGAGTTCTACGGTTTTGAAAAGCAGCAAGTGCTCCAAATGAAACAACAAATTATGTTTTTTTTCATGGCTCTCCAGAGTGGCACTTACGGGTGTTTTCCTATCTGATGTCCCTTTCGGTGGTATGACATCATTTGTAAGCCCCTTCCAAAACCATGATTGATTAAATACACAAAAAGTTCTTAAGCCACAGTGGCTTGGATAGGTTTGGGCATAAAAATGACTTGGTTAGGCAAAGATCATTGGTCTGGGTTAAAATAGCTTTATTGTTTTGGTTTGGGGACCTTCGCTGTTGTTTGAGTACAGGTCAAATTTTGTTGACCTGTCCATCACCCAAACCTCCTTGTTTTGCTGACTTTGTAGTTGTACATCAACCTCATGGCAGTTCCTTGTTTGCTCTCAGTGGACAAGAGTCATAATTTTTACAGCTGTTAAACAGCTGTTTTTTAACTTGAAAGTAACCGTATCTTGTTTCCGGCATTTGCTGAAGTGACTGATATTTTCTTTTTTCTGGGAGGATCATCTCTTACAAAGTGGACATTTTGCCCTGAGGAGAGCACAATAGGAAAGTGCATGTCCACAAGTGCCTAAAAAGGACAGGGTCCCTTCTATGGGAGCATGAATGTGGTCAATAATGCATATATATATATATATATTTGTGTACAAGTAAAAATTCTGATCCAGTGGTTCCTTAATCTATCCTAGTGATGCTTGACTACTGTGCAACTTAGATTTTGTTTAAAGTTTATTCGTAATTAATACACCTAATGTGAATAAAAAAAATTCTACTGTAAATGGCCAAAATTCATATTTCAAAGAGTATTTGTGCTTTACATATGAACCATGTTCTAAATGCACAAGGATCAGAGCAACTAAGGTATATGAAACCAAGTCCAGAATCACGAAATTGGCATATAATTTATCTTTTATATTTCTTTTTCCCAATACATAGAACTGTCAGTCAAGATTAGGAAACATAAATGTGAAGTCATCGTCATCGTCATCTCTTTATTTGTATAATACAAAAATGTTTAACTGTTTTTTATGTTAAATAATGTTAAATTAACATTTATTCTGTATTATCTAAATTATAAATTGTACATCCCTTTTTACTTAATCTTTTTCTCTCTTCAGATTCAGATCGCTGCCACATTTAGGACATACTGTCCATGTAATTGCTTGCTCTTGCCACTATTGTCTCGTCCAGTCAAAAGTATCTTCTCATTAACAACAATACAAACTTTAAAAATGTATTATGCAAAATGCATGACTGCTTGGACCACTGGATTAAAAAAAGTCTCCTCCACTTTCCATTGCTAGTGAACAACATTCATACAGTAAAGGTGTCTTTGAAAAAAAAGTACTGTATGTCTTGGGAAAAAAGTTTAAAGAGGCAGAAGTTTTTCTCACTCTGGTAAAGGTTAATGTCTCCATAGCACTGCTTCTGCTGTGTGGTGTCAGCAAAGATGTGTATCTGATCCTTGCACACATCTTCACTCGCTGTTGTCCTTTGTGGATTCCCAGTAAAATAGTCCTCACTCACCTGATGATTTGCAAGATTTAAGATGGAAGAATCCACATGGGGCCTCATTACCGTCATAAATACTTATCCCACTGTTCCATTTTTTCCCGATTTTCCATTTTTCTATGGCATGGTGAGAAGAGAAAATGGTAGAGAGAGGGTTAGGAAAGTACCCAAGACAATGTAAGAGGAGGGGAGTTTAGGGTGTTTTGGGAATGCAGAAACACCCTACTCCTCCTCTCTTCTAAGGTTGAGTCCCAAGATGCAGTCTTTCTCTCCTCTACAGGTTCCCCTGTGGGCACTACAAATGCCCCTTGCCCCCCTCCCTACTTTGCAGCTCCCTTTCCCTTGGCACACTCTCACATTTTTACAGCACCCGCAATTACAGTTATCATCCACAGACACAGCCACTAATGAGGAACTACAGAGGCTGCAGAGGTGGCTGCTCAAACAGGGATGTATAGTAGAGGAAGACTGTAAAAGAAAGAGTGAGTGAGAGACCCTGAGCTCATCATAAATCCTCTTTGAATCAGAGGCAAATATTGAGGTATAATTCAATAGTTTACAACTCTTCCACAGTTTATTTTTCATTTGATTTTATGTAAACTTTGCCAAACAAGCAAAAAAAAGTTATTTAAACAACAACTTTTTAAAACTATCATTTGTCATCTATGGTTTGAATAAAGACAGAATAACCTACTGTACCATGTAGTTTTGCAGACTTGTGATTTTATGTCACAGTCCTGTAACTGTAACAGCACAAAAGGGAACAGGTTGAACAAACTGACGTAAATAAGTCGACGAACACATGGATGAAACAATAATAGAACTTTAACGACATGTGATGCATAGTCTCCTGACTTCTTCTGTGATTTCACAAGATGCCAGTTCTCAATTTTTCAAAGGGAATACTCAAAATGGTTATATCAGGATGAATCAAGACAAAGCTACGACATGACTCCTGTATCCAGTGTGCCACTTTCATAGACATGGCTGGTGTTTTGATCTCCATTTGTATATCTATGTGCAAAAAAAAAAAAAAAAAATGAAATTAAAAATATGGGATATGTTTCACTGTAAGGTTGCTGAAAGATTCAACAGACAACACTCATTAGACCCATCCTCTGAGTTGCAGGTCATAAAGGAGTCAAATATTGTTAGATGGATGGATTTTTCCATCTGAAAGCATTTTTCCACACTATGGGATCACTAATTCAATTTCTCCCAGAAATAATATAAGGTGAAAGTAAAAATATAAAATGACACATACCTGCACCCTCATATTTCTTGCTACACTTTCCTAATCATACTCGTTACAAGGCTCAGGCTTGTGTGGTTGTATTTGTGTGACATACCAACACAGTCATCACTTTAAGCTTCAAAGGACCTGTATCTGTCAAGAGAACAGTAAATATATACATGTATTCCACATTTAAAAGTTGGTTCATTCTACCTTTTTTTTTTAACTGTTTATACTATACTGGCATTACAAATATTCAGTATCATGTCATATTTTAATAAAACAACCTGCTTCTTACACATATATGTGGAATCTTTTTGACACCATCTTCACCTCAATGTACTCTTGTTTGAAGGGTGCGATAAACCATAAAATAGATGCACTCCTTTACTGATACCAGCGTAAGGCAAACACTCCATCTCTTTGGGGGATAGGGAGCCTAAGGCTGCATCCTGTTTTGGCAGCTGTAAAGATAGAAGTGCCTCTGCTTCACTCTTCTGGCACTTTGCCTTCTGGGGGAAGAAGCTAGGGGACAGGTGGGGACCGACTGGCCCATGCCAGCTGACCTGTCAGCTTTGGACCCTGTGTGTTTGAATAAAAGCAAGGGAGGGGGTTGCACGATGGGGCCTAGCAGGGGAATGAATGCAGTGTCTATAGTGTGTGTGTGTATGTGTGTGTGTGTGTTTGTGTGTGTGTGTGTGTGTGTGTGTGAGAGAGAGAGAGAAAGAAAAAGGGAGATTAAAAGAGATAGAGGCACAGAGGATGACAAGGGAGGGAGACAGAACAGGATGGTACTGCTGATGGAGATGGGATGTGACAGTTCTCCATGGGATTGTGTGATTAATTGGGATCAGGTCACCTCTTCAATGTCTGGACAGTAATGCTATGCAGTCTCATATGGCTATTTACATACAGTAGGCTCCCTGGGCTCCACACACCCACATGCACGCGCTAGGGAAAAACACACACACACACACACACACACACACACACTCTTCTATGTAGAATAGTGTTATTTTTTATTTTTAACTCAGATACTAGTCCAAGTTGTTGTCGTAGCAGCAGTGGAGCTTGTTGGTTTCCATGTTGTATTCAGATACAACTTTTTTTCTTGTTTTTCTTTTTCATATTTTCCTTGTGCTGGAACAAATATATGTACCTGACAAGAGCTCCTACTAAGAAAGTGGTTGTCGGTGCTGAAGTTCCTGTGTTACCTTTTGCAAACTCTGTCTCAAAGCACCAGCCCTCCTTTCAGAAGAGGGGATAAGATAGCAACCCAATGGAAAGCACAGATACTAAGAAGACACATGGCACTGAATAATTTATGGCCCAGCAAAATAGAGACAGCCACTTGAAGTCCTGAGTAAGTAGGAGATATAGACAGTGGTGACATATCAAGCCACAATAAAGTCACAGGGAACAGTGGAGAAGGCAGGGGGAAACGTTCTGTGAATTTCCTGAGTTAAGAGTTTGTTTTGGTTTCCCTGCACTAGCTGCCTCTCTATTTGAAAGCTGCATTGCTTTGCCTTGTTTACCAAGTCCTCTTGCTGCTCGCTCTGTCACATCGAGGATAGTACCCAGGTGAGTGCTGCTACACACAAGGAAGACAGAAGCCAGCGGCCCTTTGATTTCTGGGCCGCTGGTTCCCTCAGATTAGCTATTCTCTCTAAACCCTGACGAATCCACTGGAAGAGCAGCCAGTGTAACGGAGGGAGACACTTCCATCCCAATCAGGTGGCAAAGCCATGATGGGTTGCTGGCTGACTGGCTGACTGGCTGACTAGCGGCCTTGCTGTCTTGCTGGCTGTCGGGCTGCCAGATTGGGTGCTGGCTGCTTGCAGGCAAGGTGCCTATGACATGTAAGACTTGGCCTCTGTTGGGCACTGAGACAGACACCCCAGACGGCCATTGGAGCTTCCAGGCCCCTTCAGTCTCTCCCCATTACACCTCAGCAGAACTGATGAGGGCAGGTTGCGGTAGAGAAGCTGTCCTCATGCCACCCGTCACATCCCCGCCACTTTCATCCCCTTGCTCACTTCAAAAGTGACATCTGTCATCACTAAGAAGCTCGGAAGCTCCATGTTCCTGCGATGTGCTGCTTTGATGGTGATTTGGCCCCAGGCGTTTGTCATACATAACTTAGGTGGAGAACAATGGGAAATCAGACTTGGATTTATAAGGAGAAAAAGAGTCTAAGTACACTACAGGCGGGTAAAATCAGAATCGCTCTAAGCACTGGAGGGAGCAAATCAAAGTGCAGCGTGAGCTGGTAGAAATATTGCTGGTTGCTCGTATCACAGTCTTGTCAGTTTTCTTCTTGTTTTCCTCGTTACAGTGTCCCCATCTGCGGAATGAAGCAGCTACAGATGGCAACCGATCAGCCTGGTATAACTATGTGCCAGTTGGAGAACTTCTTGATTGTAGGCTTTTGGTCTGCACCCACAGCATACTTGTACCATACAACTGCAAACAACAATAATATCAGAGGAAACTGAACTTTTTAGTTCATCAGGTACAGACTGCAGTCACACACGCCACAAGTTAAGTGTGAAGTCTATTCATTTGCAAGTATTTTTGCAGCAGTGTGGCTGCGTCCGAGGTGCACAGCACAAAGAGTTTGTGTGTGTACACGCGGTTATTTGTAAAGCTGAGTTATGATGACCATGACAATGCTTTTCACCCACACCTGTAAAAAACACGCCTCTCTAACTGACCTTGTTTTGGCATCATTAATACTTGACCCCCACCTTTAACAATCTCCAAGTCAACTGCATTCTTCATAAATGTTTATGTAACCTTTAGACCCAAGTTCTCTCACTGTCTTTCTCAAGCTTCAGCCCTCTTTTCCTCTTTTTCTCCCTCCTATCTCCCTGTTTTTGGGGTTAACCCAGAGTTCAGCCATCCCTCTTTCTCACCTCTATGTGACTGACAGGCCTATCTTCCAGATGGCTGCCAGATTGCCAAGCACATTGTCAGTTCATATTAAGCTTTGTTTGATTAATGCGTAATTTAAGGGCCTGTTAAGTTCACCTCCACAAATATATTTGTATCCAATTAGCACTGATAGGCTATGTTACATCTATGCCTAACTATTTTTTGTTGTTATTTTTTCTTCTTTGCAGTTTTTTGTACTTATATCTTTAGCTAGGGTAAGAACATGGCGTTCTACCTTTCTCGTCTCTTCCAGTTCTGTTAATGTAAACTGTCAGTGGAACCGATGTGGAACAGGATGATTAAACTTGTTTACCTCTCACTTTCGATACACGCATGCATATTTGGAGTAGACTAAACATTTTGTGCATGTGTGTGTAAGTATCTCTGAGTTGCAGCATGTGAGTGTGTACCAAGACACAAGTAATTTGAACAAAATAAGGGTCAGACCTGGAAATCACTCAGATGGTTTTGTTTGCTACTGTTCATCTGAATGAGCCTTTTCCTTAACTTAGCTTGACAAACAGAGATGACATTGTATTAGAAGTGTCTTATTTCTTCTGCCTACCAAAATAGAGCTATTTTTTTTTTTTTTTGCAACAGGTGGACAGTATAGAAATACTATGTGCCAAGAAAAGTACCTAAAATTGTGCTATGGACCTCAGGGCCTTTTGTGCTGATACTCTCCTGAATTGCACCCTTGATGTTTTCCATACATTTGCTCCAATGTAAACACTATAGGGGAAAAAGAAACTACAGACAAACATATGACATCATCAGCATGGTACACAGGGAACACTCACAAATCAGAACAACTGAGAGGCATCTGTTATCTTTCCATTTGCTTCATCGCCCATCTATTCTTCAAGGTGTCAAGTTATTTTAAAAATGTGTGAATAAATAGCTAAGCAATGCTCTTTTACTACATCTGCAATTAGAGTTAAGGGATCATCAGCATAAAAATGCTAATTACCCAACCCTGAAAGATTACTTTAGGACTGGGTGCCACTATGGGTCAGATTATGCAGAAATATTCTTGGATGAATAAAGGTATTTGGTGGAAAAAAAGAATAAGAGTGAAACATTATTAGAGAGTGGGTTGGTGGAGGTCTTTCAGGTTTCATAGTGGGGACCAAAGCTAGGCCAAACTAGACACAATGCCCCTGGGCTGACAACGCACTGGTATCTTTTCAGGACAGAACAGCCTGCAGGTAGTAAGGGGAACAAAACACACACAGACACAATCACACACATTCACCTTGACATTCTTTTTTTTTTATTGTTTTTTTACCTTTTCAGCCACCACATTATCTAATACAAATACACACATGCTTAACTTATTGCGCCCTCTGCCACACATGGGTATTTAAGCACAGCTATTGAAAGCATGGTGTTCTTAGTAATCAGTCTATGAAAACACAGATTGTCTGCTTAATTTATGTGTTGTCACAGCAGCATTCCACATTCACAATCCCACAAAAAAAGAACAAGTTTCTGAATAAGGGCTATAATTGAAAAAGAGAAAGGAATTCACACTGATAATCTACAATTTTTTGTCTATATATATATATATATATATATATATATATATATATAGAGAGAGAGAGAGAGAGAGAGAGAGAGAAAGAAATGTATGTATATATATATATATATATATATATTTACACCATTCAGGCATTAAACCTGGTGGCTCTTAACTGGCAGAGCTGCCCTCAGTCTCTAAAAATTACTGACATAGCCCATTCCAATGGGATAAAATTCACAATGCTCTGGTAAAAATTAGATTACGCCTCACCTCCCTGTGTGAAATCAAACCTATTTTAGTAGAATTTTAGTGGTGCTGATACCTGGTAATGACTTCACTCATGTTACTATCGTGAATTTTTCTTTTACTTCCTGAGAGGTGAAATACTCAAATATAACTCAACTTGCTGCTGCAGTATAATTACGTTTCCAAATTGTACATAGAAATAAATTCACATGGAAATAAATTCTGTGTTACATAATCAAATTACAGACCTATAATACCCAATCAGAAATCAAAAATAAGCTCAGTTTTGCTACATCAAACTGATTTGAACCTGAATCTGCCCAGTGCTGATGAAAGTGTTACCTCAATGGCCACAAGCTGTTACTTTCATTTGTTTAGCAACAGTGCTGACTGATCTATCAGTAATAAATATCCTGGAGAGAATGGTAGAGGAAGGAAGAGAGGAGAAGGAATGAGGAAATAACAGAGTGGGAGGAGAGAGAATCCTTCAGACATTTATATGTGTGTATATATGAGTGTGTGTGTGTGTACTTCTCTCTTCATTAAACCAGCACCGCTGCTTGTCAGTGCCTGAATCCATCATTGTTTCACCAGTAGCTGTCATTGAGATGTGGCCTCACGAATGAGTCACACACCCACCCTCACTCATCACAATTGACATATAAGATTCATTTCTACACATATATATGAGAAAAACTCCCATACACACACATAAGTACACAGTTGTCCCCTGCCTTTTTTTTTTAACCCCGCCCCACTCCCATGCCAACTACACAGAGCAGAGAGCTGCAATTTCAGTCATTCACAGCACGCATAAATCATGCATGATGCATCTCTTGTCTTGGGAACAACATATTAATCAATGATAGAAACACAAAAACATTATTTTGTGCTAGTCTAGATCTACCTAGATATTTAATCTTGTCTTGTGTGTGCAGAAGGGTGCCTGCAGTTGAACACAAGGAGCATTATTGTAGTAGCATCATAGTCCTCTTAGCAGTGGACAAGTTTACACTGATTGTTTCATGTATCTAGGCCTGGGCTCCTGACGCCTGCGATGCTTTTGAACCTGGCCTATTGTGTCCTCCAACAGAGCTTTTGTTCTAGATGAAACAGACTATGTATGGTCAGCACTGAGCTCCTGTACAACTAAGTGTCAGTTCCACCACGTGCAGATGTACTCACATGCATTTGTGGAGATGAAGGCATAAAGCCAAATACAAACAATTTGCCTGCACTGTAGGAAAGTTGGCATGTAGACCCATACTTGTGTACAACAACATGTAAACCCATGCACATGCATATTTATAGAGTACATGTGTTAGTGTATGTGGGGGTGGACAGGGGTCCTCAATTACAAGAGAGATGTCAGAAATAAAGTTTCATCTCACTACAATGCCATGGCCTCCTCTAGCCACATCAGAGTACTGCTGTTTTCTTTTTGACAAAGCACCATGTTTGTTCACTTTAAAGGATTAAGCTTAATTTCATTTAAAAAGCAAATTTAGGGAAGGGAGGAGGGAGGAATTTGCCAGTATATAAGTAACTGTCCACACAAACAACCAGGTCTATGTGTAATGTTGATACTTACTCCTCTGTTTGCAATGATAGAGAAAGCTACATTCCACTTTACATTGCAGGTATTTTACTGAGTCTCTCATCCAGAACGACCTAAAATGAGTGCAACGGTAGACTGAGTTTTAATTTATATATGCAAACAACAGTAAAGTGCATTAGGATCAGTGTCACAGCACCCATACATCGCTGTTGTGAGACAAGAAAGGAAAATAGGATACATGTTGTAAAAATATGACATAAGATGATTTCAGTATTGGTTAAATAAATAGCTCCTCTCAAAGTGGTTCAACAGAATGTGGGCAGTATTGTTGTGACACTGACGTGCCATTGAAGGCTCATTTTCAACAAATTGAGTGCCTATTCCGTGAATCAAGATTCCTGGAAAAAAATTAAAACTCAAACATTACCAAGCAAACTTGTTGCCCTAAATATCTGTTTCTTGAAAGCTGTATGTGCAACTACATTAATGCAGGCCTTTGGTTGTTTTCTTTTTAGATGTGGCAGAATATCAGCTGCACTTGTTCTGATGGTAATGTAACAGAAGCTAATACTAGGTCTCCTTTTGCTTGGATGTGTTGGAAATAAATTGAAAAAGGGGGAAAGCGAGAGTCTCTCCTCAAATACTGGGGGTGGCGCATGAAAAAGTAAATGAGCATCCTAATATCGGGGACTCTTAATTTTTCAGCAGATGTGATGAATTGAGTTTCGACTGATGTTTCCTGAAAGTGGCAACACGTGTCCCTCTTACCCCGCTGGTGCAGTCCTCTCGTCTACAGATGCGTCGCTTGATGTACCCATCGTATGGCACTCTGCAACTTAATAAAATATCACTCCTGCTTTGACAGGGAAGCCTTAATTGAGTCCCTTGTCAGTTTTATCAAACTGTGTGTTATCGTCGTTTGAAACTTTTCTTCCCTTTCTCTCTCAGTCTCTTGCTTGGTCCTATGGAATATGCTAGCAGTTGAACCTCTGCAACTAAGAGAGAAGGGGGGTGGTGTTAAGAAAAAGGAAAAAGTGAAAGAGAACAACACTAAAATTGAAAGAGAAATAAAGAGCAAGAGAAAAAGTGAGAGTGAGTCAGAAAGAGAGAGAGGAGGAGAAATTGCCAAGAGAGATGGTGCGGAGAATGAGCCTTCAGAGGCTATCTTGTCATTGGATTCATAATTCAGGCTCATGATTTTAATTTCCCTCTGTTCTTATGAAAGGCCGGTGGAGCAGCAAGGGGAAGGCTGGTAGTTAGCTGGATAACTGCATTTGAGATGAGCTGCAGCACTCCGTCACAATGCCTGGACAACATAATAGGGATGGAAATGTGCCGAGAAGAACAGTGTATCCAGTCACTCACTGTGACTTCCTCTTTCAACCAGCAAAAACCCACAAGCATTTGTTGTTTACAAAAATCCTTTTTTGACATTATCTCCTTTTCTCTTCAGAAGCCATAAGCAGCCCCCCCCCAAGTATATTCAGTCAAAATGCACAGAGAAAGACAATATGCTTCTGTAAAGCCTCATGAAAATACTGAAAATGAATAATACATTTTGACTGTGTTTGGATGAATTCTTTTGATTTGCTAATATTTTCTTGTATGTCTGTAATAAAAATGCTGTTCTATCAAAGAGTGTGTGTTTACTGCAGTGTAGGAACCCTGTCACAAAATAATACAGCCACTGGGCCAGCGTTTCAGATCGGTAGGCAGCTCCTGATGGTGTAAAGGAGTTTGGTCGTACCAGTTGGAGGGTCCTTAAAGAGATCACACAGGTACAAACTAAGTGTTGTGGTCAGTGTATGCCACCACTGCATTGTGCATATTATAAAAACTAGGAGATTACTTTAACAGTCTCAATTTAGATGCCTACTCTCACCGCTCACACCACACACACACACACACACACACACACACACCCTATTAAATATGTTTTTATGTCAGTTTCCTTTCATTTCTTCCTCTCCCGTTCCATATTTCCTTCTCTGGTATTCTCCTTCTCCTTCTATTTTCCTTCTGTCCTTCACCTTCTCTCTCTGGATCTCTTTTATAGTCTTTCTCTCTCAGTCTTTATCTCTGTCTTTCTCTTTACCTTTCTCTCTGTCTTTATTTCTTTGCTTTGGTGCTTACAGGACTCAGTAGTGCCACTATACTTCGCAGTGAGCCATTTGATCATTAATTTATCACAGTTCCAGCAGTTAGTTTGACAGGTGCGAGTGCTTTCATCTGACTAGCGCTAGGCATTGCTGAATAAACATGGTAACCCAGACCAGCAAGCAGGTGAGCTTGGAATTTAACAAACCAATAGGTTGTACAAGTAACTCAACATGGGTCTAATTGCTAACAAGGGAAGTGATTTGGTCAGTAGACCAAGTTGGCTTATGCCTAGCCTTCCATGCAGCATGTTGAACCTAACAGCAGATAGAGGCGTCCTGCAAGTTCAGCCCCCCCACTCACTCCCTACTAGACTACTAGACCGATCCAGATTCAAGCAGGATGTAGAAATCTACCTCTGTTGCTGTTGAATCTGCACTACCAGGAAAGGCCCTACTCAAAAGCCCCATTGCCCATTACAGCTGTCCAAGTGGTGTGTGTACCATGTGTCATAGCACAGGAAGTACTGGTAAAATTTGTTAAGTGGATCTTAATTACAACTAAGCCATATGGTTGTATCAACTACTATCAGGCCAAAAAATACCTGTAATCTCTTGACTGCCAAGAATGGATTAGGCCCTAAATTGTTCAAGATATTCTAATGCAAAGATTTATTTGCTGGTCAAGATTTGGTAGTATTGCAAGTGTTATTTGCAGTACACTACAGGGTTGAAAGATTATATAAAACCCACACATTTTCCCTCTTTTTTTCTGTCCACGAAATAATCCAGTTTTCTTGTGTTTTCTTTCTTTCCAGGCACTTTCTTTCTTTATCCTTCCTCTACCCCATGAATAAAGGTCTGCGGGGGAATTTTTAAGACACAGGCTTCCTGGACTATTTTGGTATCAAAGCTTTGAGGCACCAAGAAACATGCTCTCTCAAGTTGACATGTAAGGAGAGGAGGGCCTTCCTCTCTCACTGATTTGTAGGGGGCAGTGGGAGGGGGGCACTCAGTAGCGATGCCAGGAGCGATCTCTACTGGGGATACGATTCTCAAACACTCCCCTTCAAGCTCAGAGCCTACCCAGCCATTTTGGAGGCTTACACTTCATATGTTTGGTGGCCAGTTGACTATATGTATATTTGTGGCGTTAGGGTGGTTGTGGGTAAATACACCCATTAATGTGTATTAATTTACATTAGCATTAAGCATAGATATGGTTTAGATGTTGTAACACAATGTAAATATTTCCAACATTTTACATTTTTGACTGAAATCAAGTTTCACAAAGCAACTTTATACATAGGTGTCCCCAGACAGCGGCAAGATGTATTGTTTGTTTTCAAAATTGAGAAACAACCACTGATGTGTCTGAATGTGATGGCGATAACATACAGGCTAAACTGAATTTTAATACCAGATGATGATGATGATGTGCATGTGGCAGGTAGCCACTCCAGCTTTCTCTAGATTGGTGCTTACGAACTCCTAATCCGTAAAAACTTTTGTATTTGAATCCAGATGCTCCTTAAATCAGTTCTGTGAACAATATATTATGGTGATCCTACCTGACAACTTAAATTATTTTGGACCAATAGGGTAAATTTCAGTTTCAGTGATTGGTGGAAGGGAAATTTTGTCTCTGGGCAGCTCTATTTTTAGGAGGATTAGATGTTGTATTTTTACAAATAAATCTTGTGTGCAGCTTTAATGGGAATTTAACCAGCTCCAGCCCTATGTAGTAGACTGCAGTCCAGTTGACTCCCTCCTTTTTTTCCTTCCACACTGAGGAAGTCCAGCCTACAGAGGATCTGATTGTGAATCAGTCTGACCTGGCTAGTCTCCCTTCCAACACACTGCTCCCTGATTCATCTGCTGCCAACCCCTTCAAGTTATTCATCTGGAAGAAAAATGCATTCATCATTGTATTTTTAATCACACCAAATAGATAGACAAAGACAATGCCTTTGGGAGAGAGGGAGCAATCTACAATTCCCAGAGCTCAGATGGTATTCCTGCCCTGCGTCGCCAAACATTCCCCAAATTGACTCTGAATGAATTATTTTTAATGTGTGGAAGATGCACTACAGAGAATAGAGATCGTGTGTATATGAGTTCATGTGTGTTTGCATTCTTGTCTGTCTTCAGTGTAATACCATGTTTCTGTTTGCATTTGCCCGTGAGCCTGTGTGTTTGTATGTGCATGTATCAGTAATGCAGTTGCACATTGTGTACACATTTACCTGCATTCGTTACTGGATGCAAGGTGTGTGGTTTTGTCTTTATGTTTGTGTGTATGTGTCCGCTTTTCTAAAGATTACAGAGAAAAAGTGAACAGTAACCAAGATTGTGACTTAAAAAGAACACTGAATGTTTTTTCTTCCTCTATATTATACATTATGAAAACTGCAATGTTTCCAGAGTTCTTCTCTGCTCACAAACCACCACAAAGCTATTAAAGTCTGCATCACATAATCTCTATTTGACCCATCTCCTTCCCAATCCTACATTGGTATTGTAGCGGAGCTGTTTTTCCTAGCCAACCCTGCACAAATGAGCAGGCTCATCCCTCCATTCTCATTCCATTGTATTCATTAATAAATTAATTTATCAGCTCGTCTTGGTTCCAGACTAATTGAGTCCCATTGCAGTCTTCTAAGTAGGACACGTACGGATGTGACAAATGGAATGGTATCCGGCCCTTGCTCCTTTGGGCTATGTCTTGGCCCTGTATCCTGGAAAAGGCCCCACACTTTGTTAGCTGGTAAGTGTGTGTGTCTCTTTTTGTGTATGTGTATTAGAGTGTGGATAGATCTGATACCTCTTTCATGTGCTTTGAGCTATCTGTTGATTATGTCAGTGCAGTGCAGTCATATTATGTTTTAGCTGGGACAGATTGGAAGGTGGGGGTCGCTCTGGGAAGATTGGAGGAGAGAGAGAAGAGCAGAGGGAGGAAGGAGGCGCCCTGTTACCCCATCAGAGATGAGCCCCCACTGTGTTGTGTCTCTGCATATACACATACACAGAGGCACAGGTTTGTGCACACACGCACACACACACTGCAAACAGATGTGAATTCACAGCAAAGGGACGTTCTTCTATAGCTTAATGCCATTACATTAAATTTTAAATAATGTTATGCAAATCAGAAATGACAGGAGATTATCTCCTTGGGACCTTGAAAGGGATTCGTCAGTTCTTATTCCAATAGCCCTGGAAAATAGCCCAGACGTCCTGAGTGGAGAAATATGGCAGGGCCTGACAGAGCCAGCCACTGCTGAAAGAGGAGACTGTGAGAAAAAGCCCCAAGTGTTGGCTATTGAAATCAATTTATCCAGGATGTCAATGAAGAGAATTCCCTCAGTAAAGGCACCTCCCAGGACAGCTCAGGGGTCCTGGAAGAGCAGGGGAGTATAGAGGGTGCTATCACTGCCTTGCCAAGGTGAAAATAACACACACGCCAGAGGAAGGAGGAAGCAGTAGGGGGAGTCAGGGAGGGTGAGGACTGTCTTTCATGTTTTCCCCTTGTGCCTGTTTTATCTCGACAGCCCTGCCATATGTGCATGATGGTTTTAAAGAGCTTGGCCTTTGTGTGGATGCTTCCTGCCTGCAACACTTCCAGTGGTGATGTAGAAGTTCTTTGTTTTAAGAGTTGGATGTGGCGGAGAAACAATGGGCTTACAATGGTTTAAGGAAGTGATGAAGGTCTTGCAGTTTGTTGTCCTCATACCAAGTGCCAGTATGTACTGACTTACCAACTTACTGAATGCTTCAGTTCTCTAGACGCAGAGGGAGTCCAGTACTCATCACATGACTCCTTCATTGTCCTCCACCACGTACAACATCCCTGTCCCTCCCCTTTTCCACTCTTACTGCAGGCCAGAAGTGTGGCAACCATGCTTGCACAACACCCAGTCTCAATATTGTGTTAGGTACAGAGCCATCCATTACTGAGCAAACAAAGTCTCATCTGTCTGCAGTGCTTTGGGCCAACAATTAAAGACATCCTGCTGGCTCAGGGGCACTGGAGAGGTGGGGTGGGGTGGGGTGGGGTTGGGGGGAACCAGACCTTATCAGAGCCATTCCATGAAATATTGATGAACCTAATTGAGGTTTTCAGGCAATACAAAGCTTCCTGAAGAGTGTATCTGTTTTTATGGCAAAGTACAGTTGTGGTCTACTGTAACAGACAGCAAGAAGAGTGCAGTCTTGTGTGTAAATTGCATGTTATGTAAACTAACTGCCAGCAATTGCATGTTATTGAGATGGAAGACGAGGTAGAAACTTGTACCAATGAAATTCTTCTCCCAGTAATGGAAAGTATGTCAACACTGAGTAAATGTAACACTTTATTATGTTATAACTCAAAAGAAATGCATGAGGAACATTTGAAATTATGATCATATATGATATTTTTGTTCTCTTCTTTTTGAATATTCTTTCCTATTCTGTTATAAAACAGAAATAGCATCTGGGCTCCCTTTTGGTGTTTACATTTCCCATTTCTCTCTCTCTCTCTCTCTCTGTCTCTCTGTCTCTCTCTCTCTCTCCCTCCAGCTCTTTCAGTCATTTGGAGATAATGTAGGATTACGTTTCAATCTTTTTGCTTGAAATATAAAACTTTACTGCTGCAGTTCTTATCCCTCTCTGTCTTTCAGTGCTAGTCCCTGGTGACGCCAGCCTGAGAATGGCAGCTTTAATTTGCAGGAAAACAAGTTGAGAATATTGATTTCAAAAAGTGCTCTCTTCTCCCCCTTGGAAAAAAAGAAGAAAAAAAACTGTCTGCTATGTGAAAATCTGTAGCCTTCAATTAAGTGGGGCTTGTAGGTGTGTGTTTTCATTTGGGCACGGTGTTCACTTGAAATGATACATTAAAGGCTGTGTTTTACTTCAATCAGACTGTGAAAATATACACACAGACCTGAGTGCCTCTTGAAGGGCTCCCATGTTGGCACACACACCCCGCCACCATACAGCACCAGACAGATGGGCGGTATTTATCTTAGAATAGGAGCCATGTTCTCCTGCTCCAGGAAGAGAAAACACTGCCTTTCCCACTTCTGAAGATGACACGTGTCCTGGAATTCATGTCAGCTGATGTTCACAGGTCTCAAGTCTCACTTCCCCTCCCTAAGATTTTTTTTAAGCACAATAATCTTATGCAGACTTTTTTCCCAACGTGCAAAACAAAAATCCGAGCTTTACTCCTTGGCTCCGTCCCCTTGCTGGACTGTTGAACCACTCCATTTGTATTTATTTGACTCATAATACACCAACAGCAGTTCATTTGATCTTATTTGGTGAATAGTCAGTCCCTGTGGTAAGGCTTATCCCCTGTAATGCAAGGCCTATTTGGGGTTCTGATCTGGTGCTTAGGGCCAGGCAGAGTTGGGTATCAATGCAGGGACCGACTGGAGCTAGTGGTTGTAACACACCATCCCAGAGGCTTTGGAAGTCATCCCGCTAATACAGACATGACTAAAGCTCCCTATCATCCCCCACAGAATGACACGGCATGGCTCCAAGACTTAACTCTTACAAAGAGCTTAAATATCTTAGATGTGTAATGCATAATGGAGGTGTGTTCTGTACTTTGGGGTGCAGAGTATTCCCATCGCTATACGAGGCTGTACTACAATAGCATGCTGGCTTGTTCATCGTATCACACAGCAGTGTGAAGCACAGTGAGAAGCACATGCGGACGGCTGAATAATGTGAGGATGAAGGCCGCGGTGACAATACAAAAGGATAAAGTGCGTACATCCCTGTCCATGTCCATGTTGAGCAACATAAGATCACATTCATTCTACTTTTTTCATTGTTTCTAGAATTGTCTCTACCAGTATCCCAGGATGTGTATGTGTATGTGTATGTGTGTGTGTGTGTGTGTGTGTGCCATGCGTTCCTTGGTGTTTGCATACACTGTGTGCTCAAGGTTGCTGAAAAGGGGGTTGGAAGCTCCCCTAGTGGCTCCTCCAGAGAATTACCTTTGAGAGTACTGTACTGCTCAGCAGCAAACACACTAATGGCAAGAAAAATAGCAAACACATTACTTTTTTGTTTCCATATCAGCAGTCCAACTGTGTACCTTCTATTTTTGTTTGCTTACATATATGTGAGAGAGAAGAAAGCTTGTTTGTGAAACATAGTGTGAGCTCAGAAATGTTGTAGGTATTTAGTGTTTGCAATTCAAGTACAATGTTCTCATCAGCTACTACTAAATAAAATAAAAGTGTTAAGGGAGAGAGTTGTTTATTTTCATATACATGATTTTCAACTTGCAAGATGATATTTCTTTGCCTTCTCCACTGCTACGATCCAGCCTAATATATCCTGTTTAGTAATGAAAAAAAGTAGGCTACGGAATAGTGCCTTGGAGAGGAGCAAATAATAATGTGATCTACTCCTTTTAAACTTTAATATTACGTTCACTGGTTAGATAGTATTTTTGCGACACAAACATATGTGAAGGACATAATGAGAAGCAGACACCTACAAACACACTTTTTTAAAATCTTAATTAATGAGTAGTCTTTAAGGCTACAGTGCTGCAAACAGGGTTCCCAGTGTTTTTGGTCAGAATACATGGAAATGGACTTCCATACATGCCTGAGTGTGTGTTTCTGTAGCCTCCTATTGAGCCTTTGAGTAATCAGCCCATCTGATTAGCACAATGTAAATGAGATATGTGGAAACATACAAGAGGGTATATGTATGTCAGTATGTGTAGAAAATGTTCCCATGATCGGGTTATGAAGCTTTATTCAGATGAAGTGGTCCATCATCATATGAGCTGAATGAAGTGAGTGGTCCCCCTTGGCAGGACAAGTTTGATAAAGCCATGCTGACTTGTTATCCACACCTCTCCTTTCATTTGTATTAATTTTTAAGTGGACCTAACATCATATGTGTGTGAATGTGTGAGAAGAGGGAGGAAATGAGGGAGGTGCTATCCTGATGTGTTTGTCCAAATTGATTACCTGCTTCCTATATTTCCATCATCTTGTTCTTCCTCGTTGCATGCTGCTGGCCAGCTGATTGTATCAAGAAGCGGTCAGCAGCCCAGGATATTTCAATTTCATTGGATTTAAAGAGGACTGGGAGGAGGTGTGCACATTAGCGCCTCAATACAATCGCATTTGTCAGCATAATCCTTTTTAAGTGCATTTCAATTAAGCGGTGATTCTTTGATTTTATTATGCCCCGGCCTTGGCGGCAGAATGCTCACTGCTGGTTAAACAAGGCTCTGTCTAATGTACACAATTTAATTTTCTTAATTGAGCTAACGTGCTTTTCATATCCTAATTCCTAGAATAATCTTTGATTCCTGTATCTGCTGCGGCAGGCTTTTAATGAAAGAGGGCAGCCTAAAAACATCTGTTAGACCCCTGATTAAATCATCCGCATAACATCTGCATTTATGAGGGTGTTAGCATGCTGCCTGGCCCTTTATCTATTTTGGGCAATTATCTTGTGTGACTGTAGTAATACAAGATATTAATATAGACGTGTTTGTGTGGTTATATCCCTCGCCTTTGCACTGATGACTGTCATCCAGCTTTGTTTCCACAGGGAACTCTGGCTATTGATATGATGTTGCAGAAGTCTCTTTTAAACAAAAGGAGGGGGAGAAGCTTTGTTCTTTCTTTGAGCTGTGCGCATAAGCTATTTGTGTAGACTCCTTTTCTGAAAGGTGGGGGGCATGTTGAGCAAATCCTGTTTCCTCTTCGGCAAGTGGTTAGGTAGTTGATTAAGCTATTAAATAAACACACATACAGGGCCCCCCCCCCACCACCACCACCACCACTAACCACACAAACACACACACATACACACACATACACACACACCATGCTCATCCGATTCATACCTGCCATACCTGCTGGCTTTACACAGTGTCGCTGGAGTACCAGCAGAGAGCCCTCTAGCCCACTGCAGTGGGAAACAGACTACCTCTTCTTTCCATTTCTCCCCCCCTCATTCCCTCCCTAGCCACCCAACATCAGGCCCACTTTTATCAAGAATCACATGAAATGGGGTAGCAAATGAAAGCCATCATTCCACCTATTTAACCCCATCTATCTTCTCCTTCTATTCTCCCTCCTCTCCCCTGTCCCTCCTCCTTCTTTTCCCATGTCTTCCTGATGGCGTGGTCATCTGTCCATTACAGAGGGGTTGAGTCAGTCACCTGGCGTTTGGTTCTCTCATCATATGACACACGGTGGTGTAGCACGGCTGTCATCACGTTGACTAAGCCTGGATCAGGTGACTAGATTCCATTTCCCACATTCTCAAGTGCTAAACTGAAAACAGATCACACACAATCCGAATAAAACAAACCAAATAACCAACCATTCAGCTGCCTTCAATTTTCTAGATTTGTCAGAGAAGTGCTCAGGTCAGAACTTGTTGACTTCAAGGTCTTTGCATTAGAATTAGAGTTTGATGAGCAATGTTCCATAGTGAGCAATACTACAATATACGTCAAACGTACACCTCTCTGAGCTGAAAACCATGTTGTTCCGGGGTGTTTTCATAGCTGCTGGTTAAAGAGATTGTTGGATATCTGGAAGATCTCAGGACCACCGCGGACATCCTGTCCAGTTGTCACCAAGTCATGACAAAGCTACTGCTTATTACACAGATGGTACATATTTCTGCTTTCTGCAAGGATCCCTTGGAGTTACATGTGACAGACCAAATTTTTAAAGCTCAACTTATCTGCCTTCTGCTCTGTGATGTCCTCTAGAGTAGGAAGAGGTAACTGAAATAATTGCAGAGCACCTGGAGTTGTGCTTTTGACAGTGCCTCACAATTTTGTTGTGTGTGCTGTAAAAAGCTTTCTGAAAAGGTTCTTGACTCACCAGGTAATGTAACACGTAATTCATGAAATTATACAGTGTCATAGAATTTTGAAATTTATGCTTTTTGACAACTCTTGCTTGAACAGCCAGGTCAGCCAGAAAATTAGACTGTCTGGACTGTCCAGAGTCAGAAAGGTCTAGGAGGCCAATCAAGTTAAATTTTACAGTCTTAATATTAAAAAATGAAAAATTAACCATGCAGATGATATGAGATTATAATATGTAGATCAAAAACATTGTGCATTTCAGCTTTGATTGCACTGTGCTGTAGATTAAACCATGTTTTATAACCTACGAAAGGTCAAGTGGTCAACAAATAAGAAGGGAGTTGTCTAAGGTCAGCCAGATGTTGTTTATTTTATTTCATTTTTATTTAGTGTGACAGCAATGTCATGTCATTCATTATACATTTCTGTGGTCGCAGACAAATGAGCATCTTCAGCGCGTAGCCACACCCAGGGATAAGGCTAATTGCTGGTGTACTGCCATTGTCTTTAAAGCCCAATTTTGTGGCCACTGTGCTAACTGTTGCAGCAGCAGGGGATACATGGATGCACATTGACAGTGCCCTTCATGTGGTGGGTGCTAGTTTTGTTTGTGATTATGGGACATGATTTTGTTTTTTTCCATCTCTCCTCTTGTGTTTTTCTTGCTGTCTCTCTTTGTGCCTGGTCTGTTTTAACTGCTTGGGTTTGGCTCTCTATGGGCGGTACTATGTCCCCAGTGGCGGCATTGAGGTTGTCTCTGCCTCCCTGATGCCCACATTTGGGGGAAAAAAAATAAAAAAAAACTTTCCCAAACCACTGAACTCACCCAGAATCTTCTGCCTGTGACTCGTTTTCCCCTTAGTGACTGAATTTTATTCAGGGAGCACAGAAAACTTGAAGCCAAATAATAATTGAGTGAGCTTGAAACTAAACTGTAAGAATAGTATAGCAATATCACCTCAAGGTAGGATGGCTGACATGTTTAAACAACCATATATCACTCAAAAGAATTCTCATTAAATGTGTTTGGCTCTGTGTGGTTAGCATTGCAAAAGAGGAATTATCTGCTCCGTCTGGCTGTGTTTGATGGTGCATATTCCCCCAGGGCCAAGCCTGTAAGAACTTCTTTTCTAGCTACTCCTCACTTTAATGTGTAAAATGTTTCTGGCAGATGCTCCGGTAAAAGTCCATCCAGTACCATCAACTCATTCTCCCTCTTGTGTTCTCCCCATAGACAACTCTCCGGGCCGGTTTGTGTATAGAGAGCTCAAATCCTTGACCCGCTCCTTCCCTGTGACCTCTCCCGGCAGAGTGGAGTGCAGTAATCTGACCAGTACACTCCTTGCAGACACTGTTGAGTCCCCTCTGTTGTGCTATTATCAGTTGAGTGTTATTACCCCTCTTTGCACAGGAAAATATGCCTTGATTTCCATCGATCCATCCCTGAATCAATGCTTTTAAAAATCTTAGACACCTTTTACTTAAGAGCAAAAGCATGCATTTTATGTTTTGACATGGTCATATTGATTTGGGTGGCGGGGAGAAGGGTGGAGTGGGATGGAAAGGGGGTGTGGTAGTAGGGGATGGGGGGTGTTGACCTCTCTCTCTCTCTGTAGTTCTTTCTCTCTGTCCTCCAATCTTCGCGCTTCTCTGTTTTGCGCTCTCAGTCTCTGCCAGTGTCTGATAACACTGCCATCCTTAATGGCTTTCCTGTGCTCCATCAAGCCCTCCACCCACCCCACCCCACTTCCCTGCTCAGCCATCTCTATGTTGCATCCCCTCCTGGCCTCCTCCCCTTCTCTTCTCTCTGGAGCCCCCTTGCACTGTGCACTTTTTTCCCCAACTAATCAATACCCTGTGGTCCCCCCTGTCCACACCCCACATCACTCACATTTGGCCCATAATAAATTATGGATGGGGTCCTCTCACATCACATCTAAAATTTCTATTGTGTTTGTCAATGGGTGATCAATACTTCACCTCGCCTCATCCTCAAAGCTCCTCATGCTTCTGCTGTCTGTCCACTTTCATCCCCCATCTCTTCTCCCATTTTTTGTTTGTTTATGATTATGGTTTGCTGGAAGTGCTTCTGGTGTTGGGGTCTCTAGGGCTGTAACTAACAAAAAGATAATCATCAAATACATGCATCTGCACCTGCACTCTCACTTGTTTTCACCCCATACCTTACCTTTTCTCCCACTCTATCTCTTTCCAAGATGTCATTAATATGTGTTGGCACGGGGTTTGGACAAAACAGCTGAATTTGAAATCTGTGGCTTGATGCCAGTTTGTGTAAGAACACTAGTGTTCGACAAAACCACATGAGCTTCCGTCTTCCATTCTCATTGGCAGCCTTTACCCACTTCCACACCCTTCCACAAGAGTTGTGAAGGCAAATCAACACTTTAGTTGATGTATGAAGTGGAAGAGAACTGAAAAATGAGAAGGACTATAAACAGACAAACATGCCCTTAGCTGTCATTCCTGGCTGGACTTATTTAGCTGTCAGTGTTTTCTCTTTGATTTATATGCAGTATACAGATCATCATATAACGCTAACCATTAAAAATAAAAGGGAGCCAAAACACATCCATTCTCATTCACCCATGCTCACTTACATCCAAGTGTCTCAGCTTTTGTTTCTCACACTTATACCTTCAACTCACTCTCACACACATACAAACCATGCAGAGTCAAAGCGATGCTTGAGGTGTAATTTAAGTGGCACTGGGCTTATCACAGCCTAAGATTCAGCTGTGATCTCTGGCCCTGAGCAGCACCTGCTCCTCACACCAGATCTCACCTCCCACCTGCTGACGAGAGAAACTATGCTGCCTAATAACTCCATCGGCAGTTCTCTGCCTTCTTTTCCATGACCACTTAACCCCTGACACAGCCTTTTAAGTGAGGGTCTGGTATGTGTCTGCCAGTTTGGCAGCCAAGTGTTTGTGACATTACCTTAAGTAACATGCAATCAGCAGCCAGGAAAGAAACTACTTCAAACTGTTACACTCCAGAGGTATAGTTGGATATTTTCCACATTTTTGCCCCTGGTGATTTGATGGTCTGGCATAGTAGTAGTAAAATACATTTTCACATTTGAATTTCTGGCATTTCTTTTCACTTATTTGGGCAACAAGAAAATTACAGCAGCATCAAATGATGGCAAGTAATAAGAGAGAAAAAATTAATGAACATGCAGCAGAAAAACTAAGTGGACCTTACCATTACTTTTCCGAGTTTTTTTTTTTTTCTACATTGCTTGAAAGCAGAAATAGAAAACAATTTGCATATTATAAATTTAAAACCCTGAAATTTTACCCATATGATTATTTGAATAAGGGAGCAAGTTCATAGTACCTTAGTGCTCCCTGCGTGGGTGAAAAAAGGGCTGAGGCCGTCGGGGCTTGGGCTCTCAGAGCATGATCCAAACCAGGCAAGGTGAAAATCTTCAAGACCAACTTCCATCATCAGTCTGTCATCCGACATGCCTTACTACCTCACACCAGGAGCCCACATTGACCCTTGCTACACAGATAGACATACTGAGACACACACAAATTATTCTATGCACACTCATGCGCGCACATGGACGCACAGCCCCACTGACAGACAAGCCACAGAGCAGCATGGCATGCCAGGCAGGAAGAGAATCTCCCCCTGAGCAAAGGTCAATGGCTTTTATCTTTAGTATGTCTGACCTTTGCATGGGTCTTATTCATCTAACAGTCTCACATGCATGAAAGTAGCTGCTAATAAATGGGGAATCATAGGTATCTATTCTGACTTTGAAAATTAGTGTAGCTGATAGCTCTGTTCTGTAACATTGTTAAAAAAAAAAAAAAGACAGGAGGGTGAGTTGAGATTGAAAATTCACTCTATATCCCATATTTTGGTAAAGTTGATCCCTGAAAGCCATAGGTCAATTATCAACCCTTATGCTCATTTCCTTGTTTACCTGAGTGTGACTCAAGAGCCTTGCTGATAACTCGCTGTACTGTAAGGCACTCTGATTAACAGCATAAGATACAGTCATTGCAAAAATTTAGAGATGTTTGCTCTGAGACAATATTCCCTTTAATATTATATAATATCTGTGAATTCCAGTTCAGAAAAGAACTGTTTACACGATTTGAGGTGATGATTGGTATGTATGTTGTACTCAGTGGTGTGTCTCATCTATTCAGCAATGATTGGACCGTTTACTTGGAGAACATTTCAGTTGTGTTTGACCTCTTTTAGAAAGGCTAACATTGCTCTATTTTAACTCTTCCTCTCTGTCTCTTCTCTCTCTGTCTCTCTCCAATTCGGTTTTCCATCATACACTAATACACACATGCTCTCAGACACACACACGTACACACACACACACACACACACACATACACAAACATACAAACTTCCTCTCTCACCTTCTTGTGAACTGCTTCCTTCTTAGGGCCACATTCTGTGGAAAAGGTGGTGTCATCCTCCACTCTCACCCATCGGTTCAGATTTTCCTCCAAGCATACTGAGAGTTCCTGATTTGTGTGACAAACACAAATGCTTTTAAATTCCCATAGCCCTGGCTCCTTACCAGCCTCATACCTTGTAATGCATTATTCACATCCTCTCTTGCACCCCCCCCTCCATCCTCAACCCTCTTGCATCAGGAGAGGGACAGCCACACACGACTTCCCTGGCAGAAAATCCATACAGGCCTGACGTCTTTGCTTCATGTGGGCAATTAACAGAGCCACAAGCTAAATCCACTTTTTTTTCATAATTTTAGATAAAGACGAAGATGTAACGATGCTTTTATGTGGCAATGTTTTTGTCAAGAAGAATAAAATTATGAATGCAAATTGCAGTGATTGTTCGAAGTCAGTTACCGCCTCTTCAGGGTACTTGTTAGGAGTTGCCAAAACTAAGAGAAAGAATATTTATACCAGGCAGTGATGGACACCCCCCAAGCCCATAGGGATTGTAGCGCCCTCTTGCATTATTTATACTGGTTGAAATATATTAGATATCAAGGCAATGGTAGCTTTAGACCCCAAAACTGCTCTGCTGAATGCTTGACATGCACTCACTAATTCTCATAAATGTCTATGAGGGCTACGTTACTTCTATTGCTCCTACTTTTCCTACATCTCTTTCTAATGGCATGAAGGAGCAAACAAAAAAAATGTACTAGCTTTGCTTTTGTGAATTTTATATGAGGGAACTTTACATGGTGCTCTTGTTGGCCAAACATAGTTTCAGCCATTTTTGTTCAGTTTTGTCAAGATGGTAAATTTCTTAGCATCACCCTTGTGTCATGCCAGTACATAAGCAAGCTAAGCACCCCATGCTGGGGCTGCAGCCTTCAGAGTATAACATGTCTCCCTGCCGACTCACTCCCATGCACTGACACCCTGCTGCAGCTGAGCACAGGCCCGTCTGCTTCTTAATGGTGAAAAACGAGAGCTGTCATGTCGTAATCGTGTAATAACCGTGCATGGTGTCACTTTCAGCAATTAATGGAGACGCTGTGACTGGGCTGCGTAAATCCTGGCTAAGTCGCCTGCAGCAGGGTACTGTAGTGGGGCAGAGTGGGAGAGGCTTATATTTGGGTTTGTTAGTTTATTTGTCCCTGCATGAGGGAGAGTTAAAGATTTGCATATGTCTCTGCCATTTTCATTGATTTTACATGTGATTACAAGAAAAAGGGGGATTAAGTATGTGTCAGTGAATATTAGGTGATTACTTGCATCCATCTGTTTGCTTACACATTCGTGTGGGTGTATGAAAATGTGTCAGTGGCTGAAAGAAGAAAGAAAGCTGAACACTAGTGAAATCAGTGGGGGACTGGGCCATAGTGATGACTTGGCAAATTTCTCCCTGCTGCCCACACTGCTCCTGATGTCCTGTCAGTCTTTACTGTGTACTTCCTTATAAATTAGTAAAGCTATAAAAAAGCAACAATCTTTAGTGGAAGTACACAGTAGAGATGGATCTAAGAGGCTTCAAAGAATAGGTATTTTTACACTATATTATTGTCCAAGGGATACAGGAATATTGATTAACTCTACTCTGTTGGGAAGGTTATTTTAGTGCTTGAGCTTTGTTATACTGGTGACTTGTGTTTGATGTGATTTATTCTTACTCTGTTGCTGCAGTTATTGGAAAACCTGGTATATGGGATATCTTATTTTTGAATGTGAGAAACTCTACAAAATTTTGTTGCTAGGTTTCTGATGTAGTGATTTTTATTGTAAAAGTAACATGTGAAAAATGTGTCAAAGTCCTTCACCAGCCATAATGGTTGGAAACCAAGGTATTCATACCATGGAGTATCTGAGGAAGGGTGAGAGAAGGGGTTGGGGGTCTCTGAGGCAGCCCATAAGGCCGGTCTTTATAGAGGAGAGACAGATGAGGTGAGCAGGGCAAGCTGTCACTGAGACCACAGAAATGACTGGAGCAGTCTGCTCCTGCCAAACCCTCTGATTGTTTCAAATTTGTTTGGGCGTGAGCAGTCTCTGACTTTATGAGGTGTTGGGTTATCATTGAGCTTGTGCGTGTAAGTGTGCAGTTTTCCAAGTATGTTCATGTGTATGTGTGTTTGTGTGTGCAGATACACCTTAACCTCTGCAAAGAGAACCAGATGTTTTTTTTTTTGTTTTTTTTAAATACATGAGTTCCTAACACATATACATAATGTATGCTCTCTCTGCAAATGGAACCAAATAGTCTAAATAACACCTGCCTCTACTCTGGAACTCCCACTTGCGGTTCTTAACTCATTTAACTGGCTTGGTGAGTGGACAAAATTAGAAGACAAAATTTTCTTGTGCACACTTGATACTTTACTCTACTTGAATCTTCCTCTCCCTCTCTCACTCTGTAACACACACACACACGCCAAATATCTCTGTGGCATATTTTATACCTTTCTTGAGACTTATAACAATTTCTCTTTCTTCCCTTGGCCCATCCGTTTACTTACAAAATAGATTTTGTCAGAGTTATTGATGTATAATGCATTGGCACCAGTGAGCTTATTTCCACTTTAATAATACTGAAATCTTTTTTAATATTAAGTTATTTTGCATAGATCTTTTTGACAGAATGAAAGCGGTACCGAGATGATCAAACAGCCACTTGTTTCAGGTCAGGTCTCTCCCATCTATCTGTCAGAGTCACTCCAGAGAGGGTTAGGGAATGAGAGAGCAATATGACTGGAGGGAATTTCTCCAAAACAATGCCAAATCACTCAGTTTTCCTGCTCTTCCCCATTCACCACAGAGATATGTCAGAATCCAACGTCTGTCACAGTATCCCAAGGCAGCCTCTAGATCCAACAACGAACTGGTGCCTCATGTCTTGTCACCTGTCATCTTTACCAAAATTGAAGTTCCTCGTCTGCTCACTCACAGCTTTAAAAGATGCAGAGAGGGAGTTTTACAACATGGAACATGCCATGTCATTTATTCAGTTCAATGAAAGCACTTCAAGATGACCTTTAATGGCAGAAACAAGTAAATATCTACTTCTCTATAATCTGGTTGAACCATAAATTGATGGTTTGGATTCCATCTTTTAAGTTAACTGGATGCAAACCGAATACTAACAAGGGATGACAGATGACACAACTTTTATAATTAGCAAAGTAACAATGTTTCATAGAAGCTTATCACATTCAACATTTACTACCAATGCAGGAAATAGTGTGATGCCCATATAGCAGAGGGAAATGGAAAGGGCAGAGATTATGTAGGTACAGTCCTGGTTGAAATTATTGGCAACCCTGAATTTTAGGTGTAGAATTTAGAATAGCTTTGGAAATAAATTAAAATGAACCAATCTTGTGTTTTCAAAATATCTAAACAAAATGCCCAAGGTTACTAAACAAAATAAAAAAAAAAAAAAAAAAAAACTTTGCATAACAAAATGAACCCCAGTCCCAATTATTAGTTGATGAAACTTTACCAACAATGGCAGCTTCTAAACATTTTTTGGAGCCATCTAGAAGCTTCTTGTACCTGTCGACTGGTAGTTGCTGCCAGTCCTCTACTGCTATGTGTTTCAGCTCCTATAAGTTTGTAATAGGAGATTTAACTTCTCTCTAAACATTTCAATGAGATTTAGTTCAGGACTCATTGCTGGCCAGTTTAAAACAGTTGATCTTTTACTTTTTTAACCATTCTTTTGTGCTGCTTGATGTCTGCTTTGGATTGTTGTTCCGCTGAACAACCTCCGACCTTCACCTCAATTGTAATTTTCAACCACTGGGTAACATATTTCACTCTTGTGTCTTGGTAATCTTCTGATTTCATCGTTCCTTTGATATGTTCAGTGACTCCATTACCAGAGGAAGCAAACAGCCCCACATCACAATAGAACCGCCAACATTTTCTATGGTAGGTATGGTGCTCTTTCCTTATGGATTTCATATTGTTGCCTATAAACCAACTGAAACACTGCATTAACAAACAGCTCTACTTTGGTTCATCTGTCCATAGATCATTATCCCAGAAGACTGTGGCTTTTCTTGTGCCTTCTTGTGCCCTTCTTTTAATAGCGGTGTCCCCCTTGGCCTTCACCCATGGAGCCCTACTTGTTTTAGTGAATGCTCCCGTCTGAAACCACCACTCCAGGTTGCTCCAGGTCAGCCTGAGGCTCTATAGATGTCTTGTTTGGTGTTTTTTTCCACAAACCATATCAACCTTTCCAGACTTCTCTCATTGAGTTTTTTCTTAATTCCAAGTCCTGGAAGCGTCTTGGCAGTATTATGACTATGAAACTTCTTGATAACGTTATGAACTGTTGAAACATGGATTTCAAAATATTTGTCGATTGCATTACATTCTTTGGAATTATGTTTTTTGATTAAAGCATTTCTGATGCTCTCAGACATCTGGCTTGTCCTTGCCATTTTGAAAAAGAAACTGGAAACAAGCGGCCCTTTTTATACAGTATTAGAATCATCTGTTGGTTAATTCAGCACATTTGAAAACAGAAAATTAACCACAAGTGAGTGTTATTTTCTTTTTTTCTTTTTTTGAGGCACTTATTTAAATTAAAAATATACAAAAAAATACAAACATATATATATATATATATATATATATATATATATATATATATATATATATATATATATATATATATAATTGGGGCACACCATTCCACCACCACAGGCCACACCAGCCCTGAAAATGTAACACTGTGCAGACATGCATGCAACCTTCTGCATAAATTGGAATTCATTATTTGATGTAAGATTGATACCCTCTATAAGAAATGGGGTAAAGGCCATCCTTTACAGTTTAAATGTTTCATTTTTCATATATTGATCATTGCGTGGAAAAAATAATTAAAGTGTTAAATTTTTATCATTGAAAATGATTTAATCATTTTTAAATTTTTTTCATATTAATAAAAAAAAGAGAAATTCCAAAAGACCGACTGCAATTATGCCAACTGACATGTCATTCAACACAGTTCTACTCAAATCTCTCCTCAGCTAGGGCTGGTTCATTGGTAGAGCCATGGGGATGGGAAGACAGGGCTGCAGAGCCTGAAACTGAATCCCCTGGGCCTGAAACTGGGCAGAGGCAGGAATGACTGATTAACTATAAATAGCTTGCTAAAAGTTTGCCTGCATTGATTAAATGTTGGCTAAAAGAGAAGTAAAATGGAAATGCTCAGATTGTTCTGAGAAGTTATTGGGTAAATAATGTTAGGGGAGCAAAAGTGATCTCTTTCACTAGGGACTAAGCAAATAGGGTAATTTCAACCCCTCACAGCCTACATTTACCTTTCTTTTTGAAAAAGTAGGTGACATAATGTCACCATTTGTTTTCTCTTCCCTGTCTTTTGTTTTTGTTTTAGGAAGCCAAACTTTTCATTAGGAGGTCTAGCCTGCTTTGGGGGCAGGGCCAAGTCATTTCATGTAAATAGAGTTGCGGGCATTTTAGAGGTTCTTTGGGTGTTAACCTTTTGCCAAAAATAAGGGTAGAAAAAAAAATAGAGTTTTTATTAGTACTTTGTACATAAAATATTCTATGAATGATTATAAGTTAATCATGTAATATTGAAAAAAAAAAAAAAAATTACCTAATGTAGTAATGCTTTTTTAGGGCCCCTGTCAGTCACAGGCCTTGGAATCATCCTAACTACCCTCACCACACAGCGCACCTGGGCGGACGGATTCATTTCAATTCAACACCAAATCCCATTTCGTAATTCAAGTCAATGCTTTCAAGTCAATGCTTTCAGTATTCAACAAAGACTGTGGCCTAACCAAGTTCTTTTAATTGAACTAACATAACCATAAATGCAATAGTCATGATTTCATTTCCACATGCTGAAAGCATAAATAATGGCAGGGAAAAACTTTAACAGTGACCATTTTGCATATGCATATAAAATAATCATTTGGTTGGTACTTTGATGAAAACTGTAATCTATGTGACCATAGCTTTTCTTTGGAGCATATTCTACAATGCGTTACATTTGCATATGAGCCTAATTCATGAGAAATGATGAGGCAAATATTTGTTTCTGACCAAATGACAGTCATGTCGAATAACTATGAATTTTGTTGGACTCCACCAGCTCCTGGCTAAGTGTTCGACTTCTTCACAAAGTTAGTTGCTAAGTTTGTGTGCTTACCACTAAGGTCTAGGCAGGTAGGGAATGGTGGGTTCTCTTTTTTTTGCAAATGGCTTAGAGGTTTATCTTAGCAACTGAGTAGCTCTTGAAACCAAAACAGTGAACATAATGAGGCAAAAAGCTCGGCAGAGTTGAGTGATAAATCTCCATGATTTCATCTTTCCAAGAATCTTTTCACTTAGTATTAATGTCAAAAATATTGATAAATGAAAGTTTAATAAAAAGTGAAAGTTTTAAAGAGTTATTAGAAAATTTTGCCCAAGTGGTTTGTAGTCACATGTTCTGGAGGTGAACAGCAGGGATGCTGTTTGAGTTTCCCACAGGGATGGAGACATCTTTGTCAGAGTATTTGTCCCCAATGACTTCCCAATGTGTCTTCTTCTTTTGGCATACCCTCTGACAAGCAGATTACATTTCATGTACAAAATCGTTGTAGGTACAAGCATAGCGTATGTACTTTGGATTAATAGGAAGTGATATATGTGTAAAGAGTAGTGTACCTCCTAAACCCTGGGAAGTCCTGTGGTGAGTGCATGGTGCTCAAGGTAAGGATTAGCAGAGAGCTTGTGGCAACATAACTTCTACAGGTGTTGCATAGCTGAGTTGTGTAGGTTTGTGTGTGTGTGTGTGTGTGTGTGTGTGCGTGTGTGTGTGTTTGTGTGTGTGTGTGGGCATATGACATTTAAGTATTATAAATTACTCTAAATAGCAATAATCATGAAATAATACGCTATTAAATTTTTATACGATTAAAATGTATTTTTATTCTTGTCTGAGTCTGTGTATGTGCACATTTTTGCATGCATCTCTGGC